>OU862900.1:0-600000 GCA_917880725.1 Selenia dentaria | reverse complement strand
ACCTTCAGGCCACGCAAAACAAAATTGGAAACAAAACAGAGCTAACTAACTGATTTTTAGCTCATAGAGTGAAAAAATGAAAAAAAAAAACTCATAGTTCAACTTTCAGTGATCTAAAACAAACACTAGCAATTCTGGAGGTAATATGCATTTAAAAACTTCTCTATTTATTACTTATTACAATGACATACTAAGTTGGTATAAAACTTACCAGCTTGTTGAATAAATGAGGCAGAAGCGAAAATTCAAACAGAAATAAATACAATTATTTATTTAATTTAAATTTTGTTCGAACGCAGCTCCTCTATTATGAATACACGCCCGGCATCTACGGCGTATTTCTTTTGTAGTCGTGTTCAGCGTCATCTCTACTTTAATTTTTGAAAAAGCGTCCCCAATTCTCGTCACCAATTCTTCTTTTGTGTTTATATTAACTTCGTACACCAACTCTTTAGCACGTCCCCAGACATAAAAATCGAGCGGTGTTAGGTCTGGGGAACGTGCGGGCCATTCAATTGGGCCACCTCTCCCAATCCATGAATTGGGGAAAACGTTGTCTAGGTACTCGCGTACTATGTTCCCGTAGTGAGCCGGGCAGCCGTCATGTTGAAATACAACTGCCCGGTCATCTTAAAAAATCGGCAGGTCATTCATTAAAAATTCTATGTAATTTTCCCCATTCAGTGTATCTGGGAGATAATAGGGTCCTATGAGGTCTCTCCCAATGACACCTGCCCGCCCATACGTTGACCGAAAACTTATGTTGGTGTGAGGCCTCTCTAGTCGCTAGATTTTGCGATTCCCATCTGTGGAGATTATGTTGGGTAAAAATGCCCTCTCTCGTGAATTTAGATTCATCCGTCCAGAAATTGGTCTTCAGGAATTCGTCATTATCTACGTCCGTATGTAGAAGAAAACGGGAAAACCGCAAACGCCGCTCTTGGTCCCCTTCTACTAAACCTGAAACCAAAACAAAACCGTTTGAGAACATGAGATGGGCAACTTGTACGGCAATTATTATTATTGTAGAGTTCGATACACCTCCGAAGTCATAATTTTTGTATTCTCCAAATGGGCCCCTGAACACGCTCATTTGATTTGTCGGACCCTCTACCAAACAACCTGTATATAGCTTTCGTGAAGCCGAACTGATTTTCGTGCAGTATTGAATGCTCGTTGAAGTGCGCCAAAAGTTGTTTGAATATAACTTTTTCAAAGATCATACTCAAATACTGATCTATAATTTGATGGGTCTGTTTTCTGTCCAGCCTTAAAAAATGTAGTGTTTCTACTATATTTCATTAAAGCAGGAAAAGTAAACGACCTAAAGCTATACAAAGATTAAATATGCCGGCCAAATAAAGAGCTATATATCTTATTATTGGCTCTACAACTTTTACTGACATTCCCCATAAGTTATCGGTGTTCTTTATATTCAAGCTTTTTAATGTTATTATAATTCGAAATTATGAAGTATATTTATAAGAAAAACTCTTGATGATCTTGAATCTCTTGAAACTTGATACGTAAAATTAGCTTTAAGAATAGCTTCTGCTGCATGGGGACAAGAGTTCAGTGACTTGGTGACTTCTAAAGGTAAATTAGAGAAGAAATCATTAAAGTATTGGCTACATTTATTGGTTCTGAGATTGTCTGATCTGATGGACACATGCAGTGTATTTGGTTTGTTTTTGCCGGTCTCAGTATTTAGTGTTTCAAACTGTTTTTATTTGACATAGTTATGGAAAACTTTATCAGATGTCAAAGTATTTTTTATGATACAACTCATACATAGTATCTCTACTTTTTCGAATACCTCGAATAGACCAGTCACCAAAAACTTACTTTCCACTTGTATACATTTTAACCTTTGGACAAACTTCATTAATCTCAGCACTAACTAAGGATAATATTCGTTAGGTTCCTCTTCCGAACAATTCGCGATGTAAAGTTTTGCTTCAATATTTTGCTGAAGCTTTCCGAGCCTAGGTACTAGGTACAAGGTGGCGCAAAAGTAATCCTCCTATCAGAAAATGCCAAAGTCCAGGCGGTGCATCAGCTGTTAGCTGCTGACCGCCAATCGCGTCTAACATACGCTCAAGCCATCGTTAATCACCACCAAGAGGAAGATGATTTTTCATCAAAAATAATCATTAGTGATGAGGCCCATTATGATGAATTAATTAATTAACATAGTGGTATGGATAACTAAATTGAGCAGAACTTCAAAATGTGAGTATTTATAACGTCATAGCTAGTTGCATTAGACTTTTTCAAAGATTTTATTGTTTTAAGCACGGTTGGCGGGTCGGTTGGAGTTAAAAATATTGTTTTACTTAACTTTGTCTCAAGAGAATGATTGTTTGTAGCTGTGTTTGGAATTACATTATTGTTAGATCCAACGAAGTAGTTATTAAGTAGATTAGCAATTGTTTCGGGGTCATTGTACACGGTATCATTTTGCATAATTTCTTTGATATTGGATGGTTTAGATCTGTTATTAAAATTATCATTTATAAGTTTCCACGCTGCACTGCAACGGTTAGTGCATTGATGTATAAAGTTGGTATTGTTGATTTTTTGGGCACATACAATACATTTTTTTCAATATTTTTGAGTAGGTTAGGTATCTTTTATAATTAAGCTTTTTATTTGCCGATGATAGACTGTATTTAATTTATTTAAATTCTCAGTACTATAATCCCGCCTTTTTTCAAACCACAATTTAGGCTTAGTTTGTTTATAGGTGGTTTGGAATGATAGCGTTTGGGCAGTTTCGTGGTCCGACAGAGCCAAGTAATGAATGTCACTTTCTGCTAGAGCAAAATTACTAACAATCAAGTCCAAACATGATGTTTTCCTAGTCGGCTGAATAATATGATTCTTTAAATTATAATTTGATAGTAAAGAATTGAGACGTTTCGATATATTATTGTTTTTCAAAATATCTATATTACGAGTATATAGTCTCCGCAGAGTATGACCGTTTTATTGTTATTTATATTAATTTTACGTAGTAACTTCTCAAAAGACTCAAAAAATACATCTAGGTCATGAGACAGCAGACTAGGGACTCTATAGATACATACTACAATAATGTTTAGAGGTAGTACTTTTGTAGCACATGCCTCAAAACGTCTAGGTATAGGTTCAGTCAGCGTTTGCAAGGGCTGACACTCTAGATTATTTTTTACAAGAAAACATGAGCCACCTCTTCTTTTTTTATCTCTAGAGAATTGTGCAACTAGATTATAACTATCGAGTTTGAGATTTGATTCAGAGCCTCGTTTTATGAAGGTCTCCGTTAAGCAAACGATGTCTATTTCACCGATCTTCTTAGACAGATCCAGTAAACTGAGCAAAAGTAGTTCCTGCTTGCCCACTTGCTATGTTTTGATGTAGTATTGTAGTTCTGTGTGTTTGATCGGTCACGAAAAATATTTTTGGAGCTGTTATTTGAGTGTGTCGATTCTCTATCAGATAAAGAAGATTGTGGCAGAGCAGCATAAATATCTTGTTTTAAATATATCGTATTACTGTAATTTTGAGAGTAGTTGACTGACTTGTCTTCTTTCATAGCACTCAGGAATGTATTACGGTGGTGCAGATATGCAAACTCTACATTTATTTTTTACACAATATTTTTCAAGTAATTTATATGGGCATTTCCCAAATTATTGTTTATGCATGTTTATTAATTACGAATTTCAAGAAAATGACAGTTATCATAATTTCTCGTTAAAGATCTTAGGTGTGTGTTTAGCATTTTAACATTAAAATTGGCATTTTTGCTTACATTCACTATAAATATTTTTTATTTTACTTAATTTTCGATAATATATAACAAAGGTCTGTTAATATTTTTAAAGGGTTTTTGTCATGCAACCCTACTGCAAGAATTATAATGTCATTAGTATTTGAAGATTCAGCAATTTTATAACAACCAGATAATATTTGTGAACATATAGCATTCGGTTTGATTATGCCAATGATGTCATGGGTAACATTCCAACCCCCTGTTCTATCTTTCATTATTTCTTGTGACAAGCTACGCACTCTCTCATCTCCGAAAATCAGTATCTTGGATTTAACTGCTTTTTTTGTACTAGAAATATCTTATGCGTTGTGTTGATTTCCTGATTTATGGTGGTAGAGTTTCGTTGTGCCAGTTCAATCGGAGTAGCTTCCCGCTGCTCCTGAGCTGCCACTGTGATCGTAGAGGGAGTGATGATTTGATCACATGCTCTTCGCTGAGGTGTTGAGCATGAATGAATTTTTAATTTACAGGTTCGGTCCGGCGTAGTAGTATATACTGCTATATATAGATGCTTGTAGTTTAGGGAGAAAAGTATCCAATATTACATTTAATATTCGCCATTTTTCTTTTCATAAAAGGTGTATTGGTAGTCGTTGATCTTTCCTTAACAATGTGGCCAGTGTCACTTGATTGGGTCAGTTCTCTTGAAACATTCAATAGCAGATAAATCTGTCTATCCTTATCATTTAGGGCTTTCTTTAAATTAGTATTTTCCAGATTTAGGTTTTCAATTTCCCTGTGGGCAGTAGTTAACTGGCTATGTAGGTCCTCCACTTCTTGTTTCAATTCAATTACATTTGAAGATTACATCCAAAGTCATTGGCAAACTTTTCATAGTCGCATCCAGTATTGATGACTCCATTTTTTGAGCTAACAGCATAATTTAAAATACCAACCGGATAAAATACGGACCGGCAAGCGCAGCGTAGGTCGTCTACGGACACGGTGGACAGACGACCTGGTAAAGGTCGCAGGACGACGTTGGATGCAGGCCGCTTCCAACCGGTTTTTTTTGAAAATATTATATATATATATATAAAGTCAAATAGAGAATCTCATTTTTTTAAACCTGGATCATCATTATCAATATAAATTAGCAGAATTCCGCAACAAAAATGCTGCGCCGACCATTTCGCCGCTGTCCGCACAAAATATTAACATGCGTCGACGCGGCGAAATAGGCGATAGCTTTAACCATATCCTCGTAATGGGTGTGCCACCAGAGGATCTGGGAAACCTCCAGCGTGAGGGCTGTCGCCTTCACTACCTGTCGGCGACAGTGTATGTGAAGGTGATTAAAAAAGAGTTAAACTCAGGGGCGACGTGGAGGCGACGTCGGGGGGGGGCGGGCGCTGCAGACGCTGCTCAGGGCGGCGACGTAGCGTCGGTGACCCCTGTCGCCGCATCAGACGCAGCGCTTGCTGAGGATTTGGGTTGGTCGAAGGAGGACGTGAAGCGTTTGCTGGGCGAGGATGATATAATGGGCCTAAATATATTCTCGCCGGCATCCTCCATGGATGCGGAGATTGCAGGCGCCTCCTCCTTGACCTTACCAAATTACAAGCAGTAGAGTTGCCCTTCAAGCAACTCGGCTGCAACAAATGTTAGTAAAATAAGTAATCAGGTATTTTAATGATGGATACTGATAATATAAACAATTCGTATTCCAATTCAAAAAACACAACCAACAGAATGGGTGACAGTACAACTAAACAGGGCGTCATTAGTAATATTGACATCATCCAAGCCAATCTCCAACACAGTGTCACAGGTTTCGCCGCTTTGCGAAGAACCCTGGAGGAACAACCTAACACGATAGCACTGGTCCAGGAACCCTATCTAAGCCGTAGTAAGGTGAGTGGTTATAATGCCCTAAGGGGTAACGTTTTCTCTCCCCCCTTTCAAAGGAAAATTCGGACTTTCGTTTATACGAATCCATACAAAGCATCCTTGGTGACACACTTGTGTACCGACGATCTTACGGTAGTGAAACTAGAGACGGGCCTACATGGACGGCTCGAAAGTGTTATAATAGCATCAGTTTGGACATCGAAGCTGAAGCGCCACCTCAAGCACTTGAAGAATTAATGCACTTCTGTGAAAAAAACAATCTAGAATGCGTGGTGGGCTGCGACGCAAATGCCCACTGCTCCGTCTGGGGTAGCACAGACACAAATGAACGAGGAAAAGATATACTAGATTTTATCCTAAGGCATAATCTAAACGTTCTGAACAGAGGCTCTGAACCCACATTTGTAACTTCTAGGGCCAAAACTATAGTTGACATAACTATAGCGACAAGGGAAATTGCCGAGACCATTGAGAACTGGCGAGTTGCATCAAAAGAGTTCTCTGGCTCGGATCATAGACGAATCAGGTTCAGCCTACAAGTAAAGGAACATAAACCGCGAACCTACAGAAATCCTAAGAAAACTGATAGATCCCTATTCAAAGAAACACTAGAAAAGGCACTGGAAACAGTGCCACAGGTAGAGGCTACCACAGAAATAGAGCCTCAACACATAGAAGCTAACCTAGATATCATAGTGCGCTCTATGATAAGTAGCTACAATAAATCATGTCCTTTAAAAACAGAAAACAGTAAAATACTGCACTCGAAAGACAAATGGTGGAACAAGGAACTCAGTAAGCTGAGGAAAAAGTCAAGACACCATTTCAATAGGGCAATGAACACCGATCACGAGAGTGATTGGCAGGAGTACAGAAAAGCACGACACAAACTCAAAGTAGGGGTGCAAAAGAGTCAAAATAATTCATGGAAAAAGTATTGCAACTCTATACAATCGGAGAGTGAGACGGCGAGACTTAGAAAACTTGTATCTAGTGACACTCAGGTAAAACTAGGTACTTTGAAGAAGCCCGATGGCACCTATACAACATCGGAAAAGGAGCAATTTGAACTCCTCTTACAAACTCATTTTCCTGACTGTTGTTTGGAAAACAATGAAGGTTGGGAAACCGAAACTTCGAACGAGCCCGATAACGATGATTGGGCTTTTGCGAATTCTATAGTTACGGAAGAAACTCTTCTATGGGCGGTGAGTACTTTCAAACCATATAAGGCAGCTGGCACCGATGGTATTTTTCCTGCATTAATCCAATGGAGCCTGGCCAAGATCAAAAACCACCTCCTGACGATATTTAGAGCATGCTTAGCCTGGATGTATATACCTAAGTCATGGAGGGAAGTCAAGGTAGTTTTTCTACCTAAGCCAGGAAAAACAGATTACACGAATCCAAAGTCTTATAGGCCTATAACCCTGAGCTCATTTTTATTAAAAACCTTGGAAAGGCTCTGTGATAAATATATAAGGAGTGGACCATTAGCGCAGAATCCTATCCACAAAAATCAACACGCCTATCAATCAGGAAAATCTACAGAGACTGCTCTCCACCATGTGGTGAACAAAATAAAATCAGCTTTGGAGAATAAGCAATCCTGTTTAGCCACCTTCATTGATATTGAAGGAGCTTTCGATAAAACCACTTGCTCCAGCATCGAGATAGGGCTAAGAAACAAATGCGTGGATAACAGAGTAAATAAGTTTGTGACTAACATGCTCTCCAATAGAGTCGCAAGCATTGAAAACTCTAGCACCACACGCTGTCGAGTAACGAGAGGATGCCCACAGGGTGGTGTCCTATCACCTTTGTTATGGGTAATCGCAGAAAACGAACTCGTTGAATTGTTAAACAAAGATGGAATAGTTACTATCGCCTACGCAGATGATTTGGCCATAATGTTATCGGGGCTATTAGTGTCTACTCTCTGCGAAAAAATGCAGATGGCA
This sequence comes from Selenia dentaria, assembly GCA_917880725.1. Taxonomy (NCBI): domain Eukaryota; kingdom Metazoa; phylum Arthropoda; class Insecta; order Lepidoptera; family Geometridae; genus Selenia; species Selenia dentaria. Next base: position 592,371 of record OU862900.1, on the reverse strand, counting down.
CTTCGAATTGTCGAGGGATGGTGTCACAGACACGATTTATCAGTAAACCCAAATAAAACAGAAATGGTACTATTCACACGTAAAACAAAGGTAACCAAACTTAAACTACCTACGCTATTTAGCAAAGAGCTAACTCTAAGTAAGGAAGTTAAGTACTTGGGCATTTGGATGGATAGTAAACTTTTATGGGGAAAACATCTCGAACATATTACCAGAAAAGCAACAAATATTCTCATGCAGAGCACAAGAGCTGTAGGAAAAGACTGGGGACTAAAACCAAAGCTGTGCCGCTGGCTATACACGGTCATTGTGAGACCAGTCCTCACCTACGGATGTGTAGTGTGGTGGCCAAGAACAAATTTGGTAACCACAATAGCTAAACTGCAGCAAACCCAAAGATTAGCTTGCTCTCTTATTAGCGGATGCACAAAGACCACACCGTCGGCAGCCCTAGATGTAATCTTAGGCCTAATGCCATTGCATCTTCACATACAGCAGGAAGCAATGGCATCAGCGCTACGGATAAAATCTACGGGCCAGTGGAAAGACTCCGGACCTGATACACACCATAGTAAAATTTTACATAAGGTGACAAAAATTAACCCAGAATCATCACAAGGCACTGACAGGATAGTCAGCACGCACCTTGATGAGAGAAAGTACGTGCTGGTCACTGAGAAGACTGCTTTGGATGGTTGTTCACCGTCATACAACATGTTTACGGATGGGGCGAAAAATAAAGCGGGAGCTGGTTGTGGATATTTCTCGCCGGAACTTGGTATATCAGATTCAAAGGCCTTAAATAAGACCACATCACCAGCACAAGCAGAGGCTATGGGCCTACTGTTAGCAGCAAAAGCTATACCATATAGAGACGAGGTGGGCTCCATATCATCATCTGTGGAAAGAAAACTAATCGCATTCACTCTAGATAGTGCGGCGGTCATCTATGCACTCAGAAGGCCGGTAACCAGGTCAAGAGTGATAGCCGAGTGTCACGCGACTCTACAAAAACTATCAAACAAGTATAAGATAGTGGTAGCATGGACAAAAGGGCATGACTCATGCCCAGGAAATGCGAAAGCAGATACCCTCGCCAAAAATGCGACTAAGAAACAGGTAAGTGGAGATGTAAATGATCTCTGCAAACCCTCAGCGATGGAAATACGTAATCTACTCCGTCGCTTTACTGAAAGAGAACAACAACACATTTGGGATAACAAAAAGGACTGCAAACAAGCAAAATCTATGTTTCCAACCTTGAACAGATATACAACTAATAATTTGTTGAAACTTCAACGACAGGACCTCCGCCTAATGGGAGGCATTATCACAGGTCACTGCAATCTCAACTACCATCTATATAAAACTGGTGCAACAGATAGTCCACTGTGCAGAGGATGTTTGCAGGAGAACGAGACCGTGAAGCACGTGCTGTTGGAGTGCACGGCTACGGAAAATATACGGAACACTACCGGTCTACTAGAGGATCACTATAGTTCTAAATCAACATCAGTTTTAACACCTCAAATATCACTGGAGCAGTTGTGCCAGCGACCCAGGGTCATACTCCGTTATGTAAAGGAGTTGGGATGGCTAGGGTAGCTGGCGGGGGAAATGCACAATACACCCCAAGCGGGACGTCAGTGCAGGACTTAGCGCCCCCAATCAGAATAAGAATAAGACGCGGCGAAAACCCAAACTCATACTCAGCAATATAGCGACTCCGACATCTGACCCTGATACATCGCTGCAGGTTGATGACCGTGATATTACTACGGTTAAAGTCAGGCCTACTAAGCCTGTTAGATCAGCACCTCATCTACCGGCAGCACCCGTACTCGCCCGGCACCGAAGCTCTTTCGCGCAGGTGGTGCGACCTTCACGTGTGCCGGGTACTGATTCTACTACGATTCCTGCGGGTACCCCAACCGTAAAAGGTTCGAAAAAAGTCGACAAGGTGGGCTTCACCCTTGTGGAGAATAAAAAGCGTCGACCTACACCAGTCCGAAACTTCCGCGGCACCGCTCCGGCTGCAACGACAGCCATCCATGCTGCAGAGCCGATGTCAGCTATATACCTCTCCCGATTTGAGAAGGGCACGTCAGGAGACGAGATCGTGCGGTATATACGCGACAAATGTGACGAAGGAAGGATCCCGGTTCAGGCCCTACCTGAGGTTAAGATAACGCGGCTGGTGTCAAAACGCGAGACATACTACACGACTAACTTGCCTAAGGAGCCCTGTGGCGCCCTCGTGATTGCTCCCGAGTGTTACGACCTGCGCCCGCGTCAAAAGTTTGCGCCGAGTTGGGAATAAATGGATCTTGTGCCATACCTATAGCAAGTTAAGAGACAAAAATTGGGTCAGAGATAGTTGAATAACCAAGGAATCTGATACATAAACATTCATGTCAAATGTATTAGTAAAATGTTATGTTACACGAGGACAAACTTGACGTAGCCGAAAAAATCAGAATTGATGTGGAAAAAAATTGTAATTTAAAAATTTTACATTAATACCTAAAGGTTTTTTGCGCTAATTAAATAGTAAAAACACATATCTATCTAATTACATTCAAATATTTGAATTCGTTAAAGAAATAATATCATAAAAAAAACTTGCAATCTGACCACAAAAATTAAGATTTATCAATAAATAATGCTTACCAAGACAGGATTTTGATTTGATATTTATAAATATTTTGAATGTCTAAAACAGAAATATTATTTTTACCTAGTAACATATGCTAAGGTTATTAATAATTACATAAAAAATAAGAGCTACTTTGAAATTTCGGCCAATAATGATTTTTTTTTCAACTTGGGGATCCATTTTCTAGACTTAGACATGGTGATTTCCAAAAAAAAATTTTTTTATGATATATTAATTTTCTTGTTGGTTTTTAATATTTTATAAAAATTCTTATTAGAAATTCTACAAACCTAACTAGGTTTCAAAGAATAATTATATATCAGAAATATTTAAAAAAATTACAAATTTGAATTTTTAGTACAAGGGAATTTAACTGTCACGTGACTTCGATTTTTTAACGATCCTGACACGATATGGCGTATTTATCATATTCTGAGGGGGTGTAATTACTTGACAACATTATTTCTGTGATATTTTACAGTGTAAAAGTATAATCTATTCAAAATAAAGCAAATTATAACCAATCATTACAATGAGAAATTAGCTTACCGAGTGTTGTCGATTCGTGACAAATTTATTTCGTGTAAATTTTGTTGTCAGAACTTAAATCACATATTTACAGTACTCCTTACACATTCACGATCATATTCATGTTTAATTTGTATCAAAATCATGAGTAAACTCACCCTCACCCGATTAATTCACTAAAAACTATAGCCCAAAACATAACCTCACCGCCAAACACAGATGAAAATATAAACATTGATTATATTTTTTTTAAAGTTCACAGATAGAACATGTCCGTGTGTAGTGTTGCCATAGAAAGAAAATATATTACGCTAAAGAATTAAACTCTATGGTTAAACATTGGGATGACTTTAAAAAATAAACAAAATAAAAACGCGCGTGACACTTACTTGCAACAATTGTTGCGCCGACACTTTGGACCTCAAAAATCCTTGCAGTTTTGTGGCGCGGGCAAACTAGTCGTTCAAGTCATAGGTATGTGTTCAGATTTCCAGCCCAGTTGAGAGACACATTCCTGGCACCAGACTATTAGCCTGAAGGAATTGTTTTCCGACGGTACAGGGAGCCGAGACTGAACATGGATCCCTAACTGTACGATATAGTTTTGTTATATTAACCCTATAAAATATATATGTTAGTCTGTAAGGTATTTGTTTTCGATATGGGCCGCTGGTATTTTTATTGTACTATTGCCTGAAATAAAGAATATTATTATTATTTCACACGTTTTAGTGTAGAAGTCGGTTCTATTATTTTTAAATTCTACCGATACTTTACGTTATATGTAATGTGCACATATTTATACATTAAACTTAATTTATTTGTTTCAGGGACTCGTATGTATGATGACTGATTGTGAATCTGCGACGGAAAGACAAGTGGAAAAACATAACATGAGATACAGTGGTACAAAACCATATAAATGCAATACGTGTCATTATAAATGCTCTACCGCCAGACGCTTGAAAACACATATTAGAACGCACACTGTAGAGAAACCTCATAAATGTAATATATGTGATTATGAATCTGCAAAAGCAGGTCACTTACGAAGACACATTAGAACGCACACTGGAGAGAAACCTCACAAATGTAATATGTGTGATTATGAATCTGCAGAAGCAGGTCACTTACGAAGACATATTAGAACTCATACGGGAGAAAAACCTTATAAATGTAATATGTGTGATTATGAATCTGCAGAAGCAGGTAGTTTACGAACTCATATTAGAACGCACACTGGAGAGAAACCTTATAAATGTAATATGTGTGATTATGAATGTGCCGTAGCAGGTAGCTTACGAAGTCACATTAGTACGCACACTGGAGAGAAACCTCACAAATGTAATATGTGTGATTATGAATCTGCAGTAGCAGGTAACTTACGAACTCATATTAGAACGCACACTGGAGAGAAACCTTATAAATGTAATATATGTGATTATGAATCTGCAAAAGCAGGTCACTTACGAAGACATATTAGAACTCATACGGGAGAAAAACCTTATAAATGTAATATATGTGATTATGAATCTGCAAATGCAGATAACGTACGAAATCATGTTAGAACTCATACGGAAGAAAAACCATATAAATGTAATATGTGTGATTATGAATGTGCCGTAGCAGGTAGCTTACGAAGACACATTAGAACGCACACTGGAGAGAAACCTCACAAATGTAATATGTGTGATTATGAATCTGCAGAAGCAGGTCGCTTACGAAGACACATTAGAACGCACACTGGCGAGAAACCTCATAAGTGTAATATGTGTGATTATGAATCTGCAGAAGCAGGTCGCTTACGAAGACACATTAGAACGCACACTGGAGATAAACCTTATAAATGTAATATGTGTGATTATGAATCTGCAGAAGCAGGTAACTTACGAAAACATATTAGAACGCACACCGGAACGAACTGCAAATAAATAAAATCTTACTGTGACATGCTGACCTAAATTGGAAAAACCACGCAGAGTATGCTCTAAACTACGCAGAGTATGCTCTAAACTACGCAGGTATTCAAAGGCTTATACGTGCTAGCCTGCTAGCGCGGTCATGTCATTATATGCCCCTCTCGGATTGCTGAGCCACTGCACCATAAGAGCGAAGATAATACTGCAGAGTGTCAAGATATCGCGGGACGAGCCGATCCCGACAGAAGAGAACCAGACATTGGCCGCTTGGTTGGGCCAACTCTCCGGCCTTTCCTGCCTGCGGCTAGAGCGACGATACGCATTAAGAGACAGTGAAGATCCGGAGCTACACATACTGTGCGACGCCAGCGAACAGGCTTACTCCAACGGTGTACAATAAACTGCCCGCCTCTATAATAGCGGCCCCAAGCTTGTATAGTTTGAAGTCTCGACTACGACGTTGGCTTACTGAGCACTCGTTCTGTAGCTATGTCGAGTTTCATAACCTACCGACTAGAACGTAGTGTTGCTATTTATTGTATTTATTTTATGACTCCCTGTGAGTATGAATTATTAATTTACTTTTTAACATGTTTTTATTTATTTCGAATTGAATTATAATCGATGTGTAATTTGACATTACATAGGTATACTTGTTTCATGTTAACAACAATAATAATTACAAAAAAGTGTTTGCGCTGTAGCACGATGCGGCTGACAGTTTTAGTAAAGTTTCGTTTCACTCTTGCAAGTTGCCGCGATTTACAAATTCGTATTATATTAAATCATTAATAACTGCAGTAAATGCAACCCAACCAGAATGTTCTAGTCTACAAATAAAATCTAATGGAAAGAAAAATTAAGCTAGAGTCAGCGCCACCATTCAAGGCCGATAGACGCGGCGCTGTTAGCGCGTAACTAAATGTTGCCAGTAACTTATGATAAAATTACTCATTTTCTACTTATGCTCTAAAACTAAAGTTAGGAATTGTAAAATGATAGTAAAATATTAGTTCTACCCATGAAGTTATATCAGAAAATAGCCTAACGAACTATTTAAACGATAAAATAAAACAAATGTTCTGTATCTATTTATTTTTCATTTATTATATATTTTTACAATAATTGTGATCTACTTCACATAATGGTTTTATACCAGTCATATCGCAATCGCTGTCACTCGTATCAATTAAGTCACTATCATGATCCGATTCAGTGTCGCTATCATTTCTGTACAAATTATAAACTTTTCCATTTCCACATCGATGAGTCCGTCATTTTTGAAGTACTCATCTTCAACATTCTTGACATGATTGCACTGAATGTGCCAGTCGTCTTCTGTGATGCTTGCAAAAGCAGCTTCAGTCAGTTCAACTATTTGTTTGGGATCTTGAGCAACATTTTTCTCGGCAACGCGTCTTTTGACAAGACTCCAAATTTTTTCTATTGGATTGAAGTCACAATGATACGGAGGTAACTTTACAACTTCATGGTTGTGTTGCCTCAGCAACTCATCAACTGCGTAAACTGGTGGCTCCTTGTTTTTTTTTATAGTGTCATATAACACTGCTTTGGTCCAGCTGTCTTCAAAGAAAATATTTTTTTCTCGTAGCCATATTTGCATCTCTGATTTAAGGTTTGACATGGTTGGAGCTTTGTTGATCTGCGTGCAGTGGTAGGGTGCATTGTCCATAACTACCAAAGAATTTTCAGGTAAATTAGGTACTACCTTTTCAGTCATCCACTTTAAAAAATTTGAGGCATTCATGTCATCGTGATAGTCAGCAGATTGCGATTGTGACCTAAAAATCAACAAAGCATTTGGCACGAATCCATTTTCTGATCCAGCATGAGCTATAATGAAGCGTTTCCCCTGTGAATCTGATATCAGCAAACCATCTTCATCTGCGCTTTGCCAACCACTCTTGGCATGATAGGTGGGTGAATATATGTTTCATCTAAATATACTACAGGTTTCTTGTCTACCAATCTATTTTTTCTCAATCTTTCAATATATCTGGCCCGCCATGCTGTAATATCATAAGGTTCCATCAACACTTTGCGTTTTGACTGACAGCGTTTGAAGCGAAATCCTAACCGTTTTAATATTCTTCGCATTGTTGTATTGCTTCCTTGAAAGTTTATATCTTCTTTAAGTTCCATAACTAGCGTGTTTACCGTTGGCAATTCTATTTTAACCACATAAAATGCATGGATTTTTTGGCGTATCGCACAGAGATCGAAATCGTCCAAATTAATCTTTTTCGGTTGCGGTCGGCTTTTCCCGGGGGTAACTATTTTCTTCGATGTGCTTGCCGCTACTTGTCCTTCTTTAGTTATTCAAGACACTGTCTTTACGGAAACGCCTGAAATAAATAAAACAACAAGGTAAGTTTTGGTATATTTTCAATCACAATTAAGAATAAGAAAAAAACACTGAAGATATCGTCAATCAGACAAGGTTACATTAAATTATATCGTTTTCATCAATTAGGCAAAAACGAGCAGCTATGGCATCCCTAATATTTACCTGTCATGGCGGCGACTTTCATCTGCACATTATTTAGCGGGATTAAAATGTCTTTTTTCTTCTTTTCTAATTCACAAAATTCTTTCACTTTAAGAATTAGTTCACGAGCTGCACTTTTCACTACTTTTCGCTGCATTTGCACGGATATTTCAACAAAAAACAATAAAAAATCCACAACCTCTACTCTTTACAAGCACTCTTAACAAACGGCAATATGGCGGAGCTGTCAAACTTAGTTCCTGTTTTTTCCGTAAGACTTCAGTGGTGGCGCGGACTCTAAGTGTTATGCGTATAACGTAACGCCATAGAGTCTATAGACGTATTTAGTGATGGGGGATGTACTGCTACGATTGAGAGTCGATTTTTTATAATAAAAAAATTATATTGTACGTAGTTCCGTTGTTATAGTTAAAGTCTATAATGATATTAATGAATCAACAGAACATATATGGGGTAAGATTGTTTAAAGGTTGTTTAATTCTAAGAAAAAATCAATTTTATTCGTCTTAACACATATCAGAGCCAGGAACATCTGAATTGTCACTAAATTCATCATCTGTATCTGTGACGGCTATTATTAACGATGACTCCATTATGTTGTCAATATGGAAGTCTGTCTGTTTCTGTTTGTGTAATAAAAATAAAAAATGCAAAAATGCCCTTCTGGCCTTTTCTTAAAATTATTGTATGTGCCACTCAGGCTAAGTAAGTTTTCAAAGAGCCCTTCAGGCCTTACAGATGTTTGATTTATAGTGTCTAAGGCTAGTTAAGTAAAAAAAATGACCCCTGTATTCCTTTAGTACTTATAAAAAATGCAAACAATCCCATGGACCCATTGTTGTCTGTGAACGAAAGCATTAAAAAAAATAAAAAAGTAGTCACGATTCCAGTCAGACATAGTGTCTATGTTTTATTCACGACCTTCGACCAGTCTTCAGAACAGAAGAGTTCAGTTGAACATTGTTGATGACCTCTTGTAATAGGGCCACTATATTATTTCCTGTAAATGGCGGCGAAGTGTTATTACTGGCGGCGTGGCCTAAAACTAAACGTGTGACGTCCCTTAGAGGGTGCGGTAGAGCTGTAGCTCTACCATGAGTTGGCAACGTTAAACGTCATCGATAGTCGATACTCGCTAGCGTCTACACGTAGTGCGTTTGAATAGATCACTTCTGTGTGACTAGTGCGAGTGTTACAAAATTATTCGGTTAACTTTACCATCGCGTGAATCGAGTTAACGACAAACACATCGACAATCGTCAACAAGCGAGTGCGAGCTACAATCGAACTTAACCACTCGATTTGCGTTTACTCACCGTAAACAGCGTAAATTATTTTTCTTAAGTTGGCAGCACGTTTGCGTCTCGAGATAAGCCGACCAAATTTAGGATGACATATTATTATGTAGGCTTATTGTAAACAGCTGTCTTTCAAAATTATACGTATTATCATTTTTGTTTATGTTTGTTGTTTTTATTTGGACGCTTCAACGTTTGTGGAAATGAAATTAAATTATTAAAAAAAATCATCTTAACATGAAGACTAGCTCGTCCCCTCGGCATTTGGACCCGCCTGGGGATACTCGCAAAATATATATAAACAAGCACCTGACTGTGGAAAATAAGGCTTTGCTTAAGAAAGTTAAAGAACAAGACAAGCCAGAACTTGCCAATACCAGTATGTATGGATTAAAAAATGACAGATTTTTGTGAGAAAAGGAGACACTTGCCCTGCTATACTAATAAGAAGAGAAGACAACCTCAAAAAAATTATATGGATTATGTTTTGTGTGTTACTAGGATAATAAAATATACATTCTGTGTAATATCAAGAAACCATACATATACATTTCATCACCGCTTGGAAAGGCACAGAGGAAACTCACAAATACCTGTTATTATGGAACGTTGTAATTACTGCAGTAGACATGGAGTCATACATTCCAGAAACTAAGTACCTCACAATAGTGGTAAGTAATGATTTACATGCCCCCAAAACATATGTGAGGATAGTACTTCTAATAATTCATGTCTCTCTTTCAAAACATCCACCTATATCTGAATATGTATTGTTTTCTGTTTACACCTGCACCTTTTCTTGTATATCAGTCATATTATGCATTTTGAATGTAATTCTCAGTAATATGCCTACATAAAAATAGTTCTCTACTTACCCATAGAACTTATTTATTTATAATAATAATTTATTTATAAAATGGAACAACATCCACACAAAGGTCTTTGGGTCCCAAATTAGGCGGAGCCTGTACTATGGTAACCTGATGACTGATATTACATACTTATATATGATATTAAATACTTATATACATATAAACACCCAGACACAGATCAAACAGACATGTTCATACACACAAATGTTTGACCTGTCCGGGGATCGAACCCGGGACCAGCGGCTTAGAAGCCAGGGGTGCTACCAACTGCGCCAACCGGCCTGTCAAACTTACCACTATGTTACATTAAAGTTTGTGATTAACTTTAAACAATTCATAAATGAAAGACAACAGCTACAAACATATACTTATAATGCATACAGCAGCCAGCGCAATACTGTACTGAGATAATAGTGTGAGCTACCTGAAAAAATACATTATTGTATAAAAAAAGAAAAAGACTATATTAATCAAACTTAAAGTAATAATTGTGTATGTATCCACTACTTCAATTAATTCTAAACTCCAACTTTTTTTATGATATAATAAATGTTATGGCTAACTTAACAATTATTTTGATAAGAAAATGCACTAATGAAAAATGCTGTTTAATAATATCACATGCTAATTTTAAAAACTTAAAAAAGCTCAGTGGCTCTGGATTGTCATATTATTTCCATACAACTTTATGTATTAATTTACCCAAACTTGCACAGATTTACAAATTTTCATACCGCAATGTTCCTTACCTTAAGGCGCGCTCGTATCCTGATTATAGTAAAAAGCAGAATTTTTAAACACCTTGTGTAACGAAACAGATCGATAATATATTATGAAAAAAATACAAAGGTTAAAAAAGGAATAGGAAAAGAGTAATAACCGAATAGAATTCATAAATGTTGGCAACACCGAGTAAAGTTGTTGCGGGTGGTAGACAGATGGCGTTGCTGAACGAAGGCATGGACCGAGTTTCCCATCTGTAATGACGGATCATCAGGGCCACCGCCGCGCCAGCGACGATTTTGCTCGAGCGACGGAACGCGCCACACCTTTGTGCTTACTCTTTTCGGGTTTTCATTAAACTATTACTTGTAGCCCTAACTTTAAAGTAAAATATATTTGATTAAATGTTATACACGTTCTTGTGAAATATAAAGTATACATTATCGAATAGTCGTTTTAAGTAACCTCACTTTACTAAGGTTGTTAACATCAGAAGTGAGCATAGCTTTTCTCACGCCCCAAAAGTATTTAAATTAAAGGCCAATTATGGGAAAAAGACGCAATGGTAAGCGTAGGCACAAGGCAAAGCGCACTCGATCATCATCAAGCAGCAGTACGAGTTCCAGCAACAATAGTGGTTCGAGGACACCCCCGCTGGCACCCCGAAAAAGGATAAAGGTATCTAAGGCAAACGATACCGGAACTGTGAGTACAAACAGTACAGTTTTGCATAATATGATCCCTGATTTCGACCCGCTTACTGATAATGTAATTTCGTGGTTAAACGTGATAGAATCATACGCATCTACTTTTTCATGGAGCGATAGCGTGATACGTTATCAAGCTTTAAATAAGCTCAAAGGTTCAGCTAAAATATGGTACGAGTCTTTACTGCGCAATGATCACATGTGGACAACTTGGTTATGGAAAGATTGGAAAGAAAAACTATCTCATACGTTTACAGTAAAGAGGAATATGTTTGATCTGCTGAGGGAGATTGTTGAACGAAAACCTGTCGACAACCATTCACTGTACGATTTCTTTTTTGAACAAAAGTCAAAAATTGATAGTTTGTGCTTAAATTTTACGGAGAGTGATATAATATCGATAATATTAGGGAATATCGGTGATAGCAACATTACAGCGTCAGTAGAAGCTAGCAATTTCAAATCGTGTGACAGTTTAGCTGGATTTTTGCACAGCCGCGTTTACAAAGCAAAAATTAGCAAACAAACAGTTAATCTCAACAATACTCGTGACAATGTTAAGATTTCGTCTATTGTTCAAAGTTCAGCTCCACAAACTTCCACAGCAACGACGACAACCGGGTCTGTAGCTAGTCAATCAAATACAATTCAACGCAAACCGATAGAATGTTTTAATTGCGGTGGTAATCACAAACGATTTCAATGTACTGTAAAATGTGAGTTTTGTGATAAAAAGGGCCATTCGGAAGGTGTATGCTATCAGAAAAAGAATTCAAAAATCGATAAACCAGAACAGAAGGGCAGTCAGGAAACCAAACTATTACATCTTCCTAATGCAAAAGATAAGTTTTGCAAAAAGATAGAGATAAACGGTTTTGTTCGTGAAGCATTTATAGACGCGGGTAGTAGCTGTTCTATAATAACATCCCATATGGTAGAACAATGTAATCTCCAAAGGATTCCCTTAAGTTCTCCAATTACAATACATGGATTTTCCAAAGGTAACTTAAAGATCGTTACAGAGCTAGTACGAGTAGGCATAAAATTAGACTCTGTAAATATAAACGATGTTGAAATGTACATTTTTAATGAACTGTCGGGGTGTGATATTTTAATAGGACGTAACGTAACTGAACGATCCGATTTAATGTATTCGTATTCAACAAGTATATTTCGCAATATACTTGTTGATCATAATTTTGAGTTTGATACGGATTCTCACCGCGACATGCTGATCAATCTTTTCAGCAACTATCAGCAATGCATAGCTACAAACATAAAACAACTAGGAAAGGTCATGAAATGGTAATAAATTTGCATGACAACAAACCTGTGCAGTGTAGGCCGTATAGGACGTCACATTCTAATAGGAAAATTGTAAGAAGTATGGTTAACGAACTCTTGGAGAATGGTATTGTTCGTGAAAGTATATCCGAATATGCGAGCTCAGCTCTGCTTGTAGATAAAAAGAACGGAGAAAAACGATTGTGCATAGATTACCGCGCGTTAAACAAAGCTACTACAAAGGACAAATACCACGCATTGAAGATTTGATAGACAGACTCCAGGGCTGTAAGTTTTTTACGAGTTTAGATTTAAAAAGTGGGTACTATCAAATTAAAATGGCCGAGGAGTCCATTCATAAAACTGCTTTTATAACTGAGGACGGGCATTATGAATTTTTACGGGTTCCGTTTGGTTTAGCTAACGCCCCTTCATGCTTTCAAAAAATGATGGATAAGGTTATGGGAAACTTGAGATTTGGTCAGGTAATACTTTATCTTGATGATATACTGATAATTAGTAAAACAGCCGAAGAAAACCTTCACCTTCTCGAAATGGTGCTGGAAATCTTTAAGAAAAATGGTCTTACACTTAACCTAAAAAAGTGCCATTTCTTAAAAACTGAAATAGAGTTCCTGGGTTATAGAGTAAATTCTGAGGGCTTAAAACCTTGTGAAAACAAAGTCAAAGCAGTTAAGGAATTTCCGGTTCCCAAAACAGTCCATCAACTCCGTCAATTTCTTGGCCTCATCAGTTATTTTCGCATGTTCATAAAAAACTGTGCTCTGCTTTCTAGTCCGCTTACTAAATTACTGAAAAATGACAGTCCTTGGGTTTGGGGCCCAGCTGAAGAACATGCCTTCGCTGTTTTAAGAGGCACACTAACCTCAGACGATGTTTTGACATTATTCGATCCTACCCGAGAAAGCGTACTATACACCGATGCAAGCAGAGATGGGATTGCCGGTATTTTGATGCAGGTTACGGATAATGGTGAAAAACCAATTCACTATTATAGTCGCCAGACTACCGACGATGAAAAGAAATACCATTCTTTTGAGCTCGAACTGTTAGCAATCGTGCAATCTTTAGAAAAATTTAGACACTACTTGTTGGGGGCAAATTTTCGCATAGTAACAGATTGTAGTGCGGTGCGTTACGCGTTAACAAAAAGGGACATAATACCCAGAATTTCGCGGTGGGTGTTATACACACAAGAATTTTCCTATGACATCGTTCACAGAGAAGGTACTCGTATGCAACACGTGGACGCATTGAGTAGGAATCCTTTAGGTTCTGGTAAAAAGTCTGAAGCAGAAATTATTATGTCTATTACGGAGGCAGATTGGTTGCTCTCAGTTCAGCATCAAGATCCGAAAATAGTAACGATTAGACAAGCTTTGGAATCGGGTGAAGAAAGTGAACACAAAGACATATTCAACAAATACGAACTTCTGGGTAATAAAGTGTACCGACGTACAAGCCAAGGTCGTCGATGGGTAGTGCCTAAAAGGTGCATATGGCAAATACTCAAATATAACCACGACGACCTCGGCCATTTTTCCATTGATAAAACAGTAGAACGAATTGCTAGTCGATATTGGTTCCCTCGAATGAGACACATAGTTAAAAAGTATATCAAAAACTGTCTTAACTGTGTTTATTACAAAAACAAAGGTGGCCCACGGGAAGGTGAACTATATCCACTGCCCAAATACGCACAGCCATTCCACACGGTTCATTTGGATCACCTGGGTCCTTTTGTAGAAACCCAAAACCAAAATAAGTACCTGTTAGTTGCCGTAGATGCATTCACTAAATTTGTTTTTATATCAGCGGTAGCAAATACGGACAGCAGTAACGTAATTAACGAACTTGAAGGTATAGCTAAGATATTCGGTAACCCTCGTAGACTTGTCACGGATGCCGGTTCTGCCTTTACTTCAAAAAGATTTAAAGAGTTTTGCAGTAGTAAAAATATTCGCCTGCATACGGTGGCCACAGGTATGCCACGATCTAACGGCCAAGTCGAAAGATTCAACCGAACTATTTTAGATGCGATGAAAACTATGGGTGCAGATTTGGATGAAGATAGTTGGGATAATTGTATTACGCCATTACAACAGGCAATTAATAGTACATATCACAAAACTATTAAAGCAGTCCCATGTGAGATTATGTTCGGATATAGACTACGTACGGATAAGGATAGCTTTGGACCAGATATTGAATACGATATTGAGCACAGCACGGATGTGACCAAGTTGCGTAAAAGTGCTATCGAAAATATAGAAAAAAGTGCGCAATGTCACGCTAAAGCAAAGCTTTATAAAGAGGGAGATTTAGTGCTTATTAAGATACAAGGCCAAACAAATGACGGACGAAGTAAGAAGTTATTGCCTAAGTTCAAGGGTCCCTTTCAAATAACAAAATGCCTTGGGAAAGATAGATACCAAGTCAAAGACATGCGGGGTAGTGAAAGAAGTAGTAGAACCTATAATGGGGTAGCTGCTGCAGAAAATATTAAACCGTGGATAAATATTGATAACTGGAAGATTAATTGATGCACCACTTTAACAATTATAAAGAAAACTCGTGTTGGCAAGGTAATTAAATTTATTGTAGTAAAGGTAACATTATTAATGTGTAGAAGTATCAGCCTAAGGTTCTATTCATCCAACTTATACTGGATAACCCAAAAAGATTGTATTGTTCCTCGCCAGAATCGTGGTGGTGAGCTGACGCAGTCCTTTCCTAAGACTAAAGGAAAGTGAACTGGACCAGGCACTACCTCGGATTAAGGGAGTGAGATTAAACAACAATTACAGTGTTTTTCTAAGTCTAAAGAAAAACGCTAATTTTGGGTGATCCAGTACATAAATCAAGATTGCAGAATAGTTTACAAAGGCTCCTAAGTCTAAAGGGCCCTTGTTAAGTGATCTGTAATGTTTTTTTTTATTAGTAGTATGATTCGGATTCGGTAAAGTCATGGATGGGAATTCGGGTTGCGGATAAGTGAAAATTCCTATGTCAAAAGGAATAAGAAGGAAAACCCGCAACTCGAGCCCCTGTTTGCGAAGCTTGTGATCATGATAGACCGAGCTATACTTTGTTATTTGTTTGACAAACCATTAAAACGGGGCATGTGTTTTCAGATGTTCGTGCTTCTTAGTTGAGAGTGATGATGACACCTGTCTTCATGGCGTGCCTGAGGACATGCACGACGCAGGAGGGCCGTGTTGGCAACACCGAGTAAAGTTGTTGCGGGCGGTAGACAGATGGCGTTGCTGAACGAAGGCATGGACCGAGTTTCCCATCTGTAATGACGGATCATCAGGGCCACCGCCGCGCCATGCCGCCACTTTTGCTCGAGCGACGGAACGCGCCACACCTTTGTGCTTACTCTTTTCGGGTTTTCATTAAACTATTACTTGTAGCCCTAACTTTAAAGTAAAATATATTTGATTAAATGTTATACACGTTCTTGTGAAATATAAAGTATACA
The DNA here is from genome assembly GCA_917880725.1 of Selenia dentaria. Lineage (NCBI taxonomy): Eukaryota > Metazoa > Arthropoda > Insecta > Lepidoptera > Geometridae > Selenia > Selenia dentaria. Next base: position 576,349 of record OU862900.1, on the reverse strand, counting down.
TTATCGAATAGTCGTTTTAAGTAACCTCACTTTACTAAGGTTAATAACATAAATATAACTTGCTTTCACCAGAAAAAATCCACAAAAATAAACTTTCACGTCCAAACTCTCAGAATTTTCAGCGATAACACTATATTTTTTTGTAGATAATACTTAGCCAACGCATGGTACTAAAGTTATAACCAGCAGTTTTTTCAATTGTGTTAGTTTATATCGAAAAATGTAAAGAAATCGTACAAAATTAACGCATTTTCGCATTACATTGTCCAATCTAACAAGCGATTTTCAACCTTACGTAAAACATCGTAAATTATTTTAAAATAGGGGTTGGACCGCGTCTTAAGACTTGTGATATCAGAAGTAATTGTAGTGATTAAGTGTAGCCTAAGGCATGAACAATTTACACCTCAAACTATATTAAAAGGCTATTAAAACATGTAAATAAAATAACACAGTATTATTGGACAAAATATTATATAAACATTGTATAAATCGTTAGTTCGTAGTCACTTTGAATATGGTTTCTACTGTTTCGCTGCAGACGCCAAATTTGTAAATATTTTAGATATATTCCAAAATAAATGTCTTCGTTTAATTACAGGGGCATTCAGAAGTACTCCTGTGAACGCAATGCAAATCGAATGCAACCTTCCTCCAGTTGGAATTCGTTTTAATTATTTAAAGGAAAGATTTCTTCTAAAACTATTTAGTGTTTCTCACAACAGTTTAATTATTAACTTATCACATACATACAATTAATCACCCAGCAACAAGATCTACAAAGTTATTTAGACTTTATTAACAATTTAAACATTTATAGATCAACTCTCATATTACCATGTTACAAAGGAACTTACAGAAGTAAATTCCCAGCTATTAATGTAGTCATAAATAATAAACAGTCCCTCAAAGAAGAGGTAAATATAATGTTGGCAGAATGGATAAATCATAAATTTGTGTATACCGATGGATCTAAGAGCGATAAAGGTGTGTCTTACGCTATATTTGAGCCTTCTTTAAACATTGTAGTAGGTCATAAGATAGACAAAAATGCTAGTGTTTTCACCGCTGAGGCTTTAGCTGTTTTGAGCGCTATGAAACATAAAAGAACCACAATTATGGGCATAAAAAATGGGCTGTGGCAAGTGACAGCATGAGTGTTCTAAAAAACTTAGCAAATCACAAATTACATGCTAACACAAACTATATAATATATCACATTAAAGAGTTGTGGCTTGAATTGTCAGAATTAGATATACATGTCACTTTTGTGTGGGTACCTTCGTATATAGGTGTTGAAGGAAATGAAAAAGCTGATTATTTAGCTAAAACGATAGTTCAATTCGCAGATGTTATCCCTGATAGTAGTCACGCCTGATAGTTTCAATACCATATACTGACGTTCTAAGTCTCCTTGAGGCAGCGTATGTGTCAGTCATGGAGTAGACATATTATAGTACGCAAGTTCAAAACAAAGGTTCTTGGTATGCATTTTTGATGTCCAGATAAATTCCACGCCATGGTTTTGCAAGGGTAATAAATTTTTAAATAGAAAGTTCTTCATAACTATTAGTCGTATGCGTTTTGGCCATTGTCGATTGAACTACCGTCTTTACCGGCTTAAAATGGTTACATCTTCTCATTGCAATTGCTGTCTTTCACAAGATGTGCAAACCTTAGATCATATAATTTTCGAGTGTTCGTATTTCAACATCCAGCGCCTTGCATTAATTCCAGCGCTTCTATTAATCTATGATAAGCCTGATTTGGTTCCGCGTTGCATTCAGGAGCTGCTTAGGGATATGTCAACTTTCAAGTGTATTTTTTTAAATTAAATATAGTTAAAGAGATTTAATTTTTATCTTTTTCAAGTTAGTAATGTACTATATTAACTATATCTATGTAACAACAAAGGACACAGAATTGGACTAGACACACAGACTAATTGAATTTAAAAAAAAATTGAAACTAAAGACATGAAGATGAATGGGAGATAGAAGAACTAGGTATTCTACTCTTTGAAGAACATTCACAGAAGAAAAGGCAGTAAGGTCGTCGTCAAGACTATAGCCGAGGTGTCAGGTGGAACGTCAAATCGTAAACACGCGAATTTTCTGGTATTTTGGTAAAATTTTTATTTAACTAACTAATCTTACCCAGAATAGGTTTTTGTGTTCCATTTCATTAGTTTATAGACATCATTTGTTAGTAGGTTCATTTCATGAGCGTTTCTAGTATATTATTGCGTGATAAATAATCCCCCTGAACCTGGTGGTGGCATGGACTTTGTCCAGCCGCCTTCCCCTGCGGCGTTTACATAAATTTCATCATCTGTTGACGAAATGGCTTTTGAAATAGTCAACAGAAAACGACGATCTGAAAAGCGTAAGATGACTAAAGATTCCCGTAGTGACCGTTCACGATCACGTACAAAATCAATAAAATAAATAAATAAATAAATACAAAAAAATGGTTCACGATGAAACTACGTGTAAATTTACAGATGCGTCTGGTGTTGTTCTCCAGGCTGGACAATGTACCCCTCCCAACTCCTTCTCCCCTAGTTCCTCTAGCCCCCTTCCTAGTGGACCCCCTGCAGCTTCGCAGAAGTCTTCATTTACACCTATCGGTCGGCAATTATACGACTCAACAGATCGTGGCCCTTTTACGGTCCATGTTCAGAGGGAAGAGACTTCAACTACCGCTGGGACATCCCTTCACCCGGTTACATTTGGGAGATTCCTCTTTAGCCGTGCCCGGGAATTTCAAGGAATCATCGATGGCTCAATAAAGAATGTTGGTCGCAATCGTATAGCTCTAAGCTTTCATTCCGCCATTTCAGCCAATAATTTCATCCAGTCCCCTTCATTGCCAAACAACAAACTCAGAGCTTTCATTCCGTCGTTTAATATTACTCGGATGGGTATAATTCGCGGAATCCCAGTGGATATGACTCCAGAGGATATTATGAGCGAGATGAAAGTTCCTGAAGAGTGTGTTCCAATTTTAAAAGTTCGCCAGCTCAATTTTAAAGTTTCCATTGACGGAGTTGTGACCTGGAAACCGTCACAAACAGTTGTTTTGACTTTTTATGGTCAAATTTTGCCCTCCAGAGTTTATCTATGTCACAACTCTTTCCCTGTTGCGGCTTATGTCTTCCCGACTATTCAGCGCTTCCATTGCTGTAGATACGGACACACCATGACGCAGTGTCGGTGAAAACCTGCTTGTTTTAAATGCGGTTCTAACCACTTAGGAAAGTCATGCAACGTGGATGAAGTTGATGCGAAATGTTTGTGGTGTGGTGGCAATCACTTTGCTAATAGTAAGTGCTGCCCTGAAATGCAAAGTCAAAATAACATTAAATCCCGTATGTCAGAATTATCTATTTCATATGCTGAAGCATCTCAGTTATTCCCTGCATATAAAAAGTCCTTTGCTGAAGTTACTTCCACCTCTGTTGCAGCTCCTTTACCTAGTCCATCCAGGAATTTAACTACTGAACCGTCCAAAGTTCATTACAGGGGAGGAAGAAAATCTATGAAATCCCATATATTGCCTTCATCTAGTGTTGGTTATGATCGTGAAGCGCACATGAGCATCATTCGAGAAGAATCCTCTGGAGCATCGCAAAACGGTTGTGCTTTATTAAATCCTCTGGCCCAAAAAAATGAGACTCCTTCTGTTCAAGCTATAATAGCGGAACTCCTACAGCTCTTGAATCTATTATCCTCTCTCATGTCTAATTCCTCCGCTTCAAGTAATTCACCGTCCAACGCTGCCTTCAACTTAAATTCGCTTATTTCCCTACTTCAAAATGGGTCCCTTTGACAGGATCCTTTAATGGAATAGTCATAGTATTTGCAACAAAAAGTCTCATTTGATATTTTCTATCTAACAGCGCCGCGTCTATCGGACTTGAATGGTGGCACTGACTCTAGTCTTTGCCCTGTAATTGAATTTTTTTTTTTTTTATTAACATATTACGGTGTTTGTCTGGGGTGTGGAGGGGAGCCCACCCTTTTAATCTTAAATTACTATATAATGCTATTATCCGTAATGTCTTGGATTATGGTACCTTCTTGCTGGAACCTGCACGTAAGTGAGATCTTACCAAACTTGATCTAATTCAATCCAAATCACTTCGGATTATTACTGGTGCTATGAAATCATCTCCAATCAACGCTCTTCAGGTGGAGTGTGTGGACTCCGCTTCATTTTGGTCGTCAATTCCTAGCTAATAAATTCTTCATCCGTTCTATTCATTTCTCTAATCACCCTCTCATTCCTAAACTCCAACATCTGAAACAATATGTTTACACTTCCCGTTTTTGAACTTTTAATAAACATCCGCTTCTTTTGAAAAGTTATTCAAATCTTTAAATTGCTTAAGGATCCCACGTATCGGTCTACTAAACTATCGATTTATAATATTAATTACTTTGTTATAATATCGCAGCCGAAAATAATTTTGAACTTTGGTATCTGTAAGGGGGACCTCTACGCTGATAAGTATTTTCAAGAGCTCTTGCTCAGGAATTGGCGTGGATGGCATACTATTTTTACGGATGCCTCAAAGTTGTCTCAGGTTGGATGTGTTGGTTGTGGTGTGTTTCACTCGGGGTGCTACGTCGGATTTCCTCCTCGTGTGCCCGAATGCTGCTGATCCCCTTGGATACGATTTATCCCGGGGGAGCAGCAGTATGTCGGGACGGTGCATCCTGGGCAGCGGTCAATAACTTCCCTTCGCGGGAGCTTGTTGGCCGTTGGCGAAAGATCTGACACGGTGGACTCCTCCGAGTGTCTCTATGAAAATAGCATAGGGCACAGTGGATGGGGCAGGTAGGACTCAGCTTGAGTTCCGCCACGGTGGGTCTTGACATTTATGCCAGGATGGCGCGAAGAGGGCCTCTGCGAAGAGGATCTTGGAACGCGGGGACGGATCCGACACGTTGTCTGGGTTACGAGACGGGAGCATCCACCCGGAGCTTTTATCCTCGTGGAGGCTTTTGTCTCGTGTTATGTATGCATTTATGTTTGTTCTGTGTCTGTGTTTTGTGTAATGTGTTGTGTGTGTCTTGTGAATGTCTCCTCAAGTTTCGGTGGTCGGTGATGGGGTTGTTTGGGGTCTTGGGTTCTGGGGCAGGTTGTCGTTTTCACGCCTTGCCTCCGGGCTCGTGGACTCAAACATGGTCGTCTCGGCCGTTAGACCACCAAAAAGGGGGACCGCACCCCCTTCAAAAAAGGAAAAAAAAAATCAATGAATCACACGGCGCATGAAATTATTCGCCAGGAGGGCCAATCCCTCAGTGCTCCGGCACTCTGCCCCACCGTATCTGGAGGGGGCAACATCCGCCTCAAGGGTCTCGATCCTCGAACCAACGACGAATCTGGCAAGGAAATGGACACCGATGCCCGTGAAATGGCACTGAAGAGTGAGGCGCACGTGGTTTTAACCCGTTGCAGCAATATGGACGAAAGAGCCAAAAAGGAAGCGCGCAGCGCAAGCCTGGAGAGGCACGACTGGACCGGACGGGACGCGCGCAGCGCAAATATGGAAGTGACGCACCAGACCAGGATGGTACGTAGCGTGAGTTCGGAACAGGTGACCAGCGATGGCGGCCTTTGGGTAGGGTCGAAGATGTTGGACCTGTCGGCATCTGATTCGGACGTTAGCTTTGAGACGGTGGCATCCCGAGCGTCATCAGGTGGTCTCTGGCGTAAGCGTAGGAGGGATAGTGGTGACACCGAGGACAATGATGTGTCGTCGCCTAAGGTGGCCCCGTCCCAGGTTATGAGTGGCCCATCACCTACCACCGGCCTGGCGAAAGCCAAGGCTGACCTGAAAGCGGCCAAGGCTAAGGAGATGCGACTTGACGCCGAAACGAAGCTTGAGGAAGATGTGCAAAAGAAGCGGGAAGCCATGGCCACTTTCTTCCTCAAATCCCCGCGAGTGGCAGCGGCCAAATCGGTTGAGGAGGGAAAAGGGACTGCGGAATTGGAGGGGTTAGTGCAGGATTCCTTGGCGACTATTGAGAAGGTCGCCAAGACATCCTCCAACCTGAAAGGGACGTACGTCAAGTACCTGAGGGAAGTGGCTGAGACCATAAAGGTTTCAGTGGCAGAAATACGGGCACGTACAGTGCCCGAGGAGATGGCTCGCCTAGAGACGGCCAATGCGCACCTCTCAAGTGAGATGAAGTTGCTGCGGAAGGAGGTGGAAGAGCTACGGGCGCCTCGCGCGCAACCGGGTCTGGCCTTAGATGCGGCCCCTACCCCGAACCCGGACCCGGAGCCTGCCCTCGAAGATGTGGTGCGTACGGTCATGCTGCAGGTAGGCACCATGATCAGTGCGCGCTTTGTGGGTCTGGAAGAACGGCTGCTTCCTGAGAAGCGCCTTCGGCCACCACTGGCCGCTGATAGACGTAGGGAGGAGAGTATGGCAAGTCGAGCCTACCAGGAAGATGTCTTTTTGCGTGCGCTTTCCCCTCCACGGGTCCCGGAGCCTAAACCCAAGCAGGGAAAAGGCAAAGCCATGGGAGCCCCAAAGAAAAAGACTGCAGCCGTCGAAGTCATCGCTGCTAAACCGGCTGAGCCTAAGAAGAACACTCCGGCTCCACTGCCTCTACTTCAGCCGTGGATTGAGGTGGTTAGGCGGGGAGCAAGGAAGTCGCAGAGAGAGGTACGGCCAAAGATGACGCCGACCCCGTCTCGAAGGTTTCAAGCTGCGAAGTTGGTTTCGCAGGCGCAGCCTCAGAAGGCCTTAAAACGAAAGACGCCAAAACTCCGCCCCCCTCGCACTGCAGCCGTAACTATTACGCTGCTTCCTGGGGCGGAATCAAAAGGCTTAACCTACGCCAAGGTTCTTGCCGAGGCCAAAAGTCGCATAGACCTGGGGGCCCTCAAAATGCCGCCTTTAAGAATAAGGACTGCGGCAACTGGGGCCCGCATACTTGAGGTCCCGGGCGTCGACAAAAGCGCGAAAGCAGACTCCCTAGCTAAAAAGCTCAGGGAGGTTTTCGAGGGGGCAGAAGACATCCGGGTTTCGAGGCCAACAGTCACTACAGACCTGCGGTGAGCGGCCTCGATGATTCGATCGCCCCCTCGGAATTTTTGGAGGCCCTTGCTGAGGCGGGTGGCTGTGAACCATTGGCTGTTAAAGCCGGCGAGATCAAGCGGGGTGCGGCGGGAATGGGTGTCGCATTTGTGCGATGCCCTACGACGGCCGCCATAAAGATTATGGCGAATGGTGGCCGCTGGTGGTTGGTCCAAGGTGGGATTTAAACCGCCTGAACGTGGAGCTACTGCAAGAGGCGACCCTTGTCCAGGCATGGAACGCCTCGCCCTCGGAGTCAGTAGACCTGGACACGGAAGTTGGGGGACTGTGCGAGGCAATGTCCCATGTGTGCGATGCCTCCATGCCCCGTGCCAAAGCCCCACAGTGCAGACGCCAGGTATACTGGTGGTCGGAGCAGATCGCTGGGCTCCGCCGCCGATGCGTAGCCAGGCGCCGCCGCTACCAGCGCTACCGGAGGAGGAGGCGCCAGGAGACGGCCGAATTGGATGCCCTCTATGCGGCCTACAGAGAGGCGTCCAAAGCCCTTCGCATAGCAACCAGCGAAGCCAAGGCGGAGGCCTGGCGCGAACTTCTGGAGTCCCTGGAACGAGACCCATGGGGGCGACCGTACAAGTTGGCGAGACAACAGCTCCGCCCCCTGAGCTCCCCGTCACCAGCACGATGGAGCCTCTTGTGCTCCGGCGTGTGGTCGAGGGACCCCGGTAGTTCAGGGCCAGAGTTTTCCCCTCCCACGGTGTCGGTGGCTCCAACAGTAGGAGCAGAGGAGGAGAACGTACCTGTCACCTCTGAGGGGGAGCTAGGTGCGGCCATCCTCAGGATGAGGGCTAAAAACACGGCGCCGGGACCAGATGGTATTCCCGGCCGCGCGTGGGCCCTCGCCCAGGACGCCCTGGCGCCTCGCATGCGAGTCCTCTTCCACCGCTCCATGCGGGAGGGAAAGTTCCCCTGGCGGTGGAAGGGAGGTAGGCTAGTACTCCTGCGGAAGGAGGGGCGTTCTGCAGATGAACCTGCCGGATACCGCCCAATTGTATTGCTTGACGATGCTGGCAAGCTCCTGGAGCGTGTTGTCGCTGCCCGCCTCGTCAGACACCTAACGAACTGTTGTGTGGCTCTTCCTGGTTGTCTTAAAAAAAACAACCATTCACACACACACAAACATTTATTTTATTTTATTTAATATTTACACGTTTTTACACACAAGGGAATAAATTCCTGCACTTCACTTTACTGTACTGAACTGGCAGCAAGACGGCTTTAAGAGCAATTAGTAGATACACTGAAGAACACAAAACAAAAGGCAATTTAATTTGGAAAGCGCGGATTATATAGGATCATATAATGCTGACAGTGTTTGAATGAAGTCGATGGGGGTTTGCCCCTAGTCAGCAATATACGCGGTGTAACACCTTCCTCCTTTAAAACGGAACATCCAAAAATAAAATTAGGATGTGAGTAGAAAATAGAAAAATAGATTTAAAGGATATAGAATATTAATTGATATAATAGAATAGCAAAAGGAATTTTGTAAAGTGCAGTAATTTTAACATAGAAATTGGAAATTATTGAGACATTAGAAACAATATAGTTATGGATGCACCTGGCCCCTCCGTACTAGATTAAGCTGCTGAGTAAGCTTTATTGTGCTTACTCAGCATAGAAACTCTTAGAACATAAGATTGTCATTATGCAGACGCAGCTGCCTGTGTCTCGGCAGGTGTGAACTGCCCATGTACTTTAGATCATAATTATATTAGCCTCCAAATCGGCAACACGTATTTTTATTTTATAATTTTAATTTAATTAATAATTAGTTTTTAAAAACATAATTATACGCGCCCAAATCAAGAGTGGCGCAGCCGTGCCGGATTTTCACCAGTTTCGCGAGTGTGTATGGAGATTTCCCGACTTACAAAACCGTTGGAAAAACCCTGCGTAAGCCGCGAGTGGATCCGTCGAACCAAATAAATTTCTTTTTGATCGGCTCAAAGTAAGCGTATAAACGAGTATGGGAGAAAGAGTGAGCATCGGCTGGTGAGTCAAAATTTTCGCCATTCCTTTGTTTCCTAAATTCTCCTGTATTTCTCATTAGTGTAATTAAGTAACGTGATTGTTATTATTGAGATTGGAACTCTCTCAATATAACGTGCTTGGTTTTCTTAATATGAATTTTTAGTAAGGATAATCTAAATATAGAATTTACATAGAGTAAAGAAACATTCAGACAAAACAGAATATAAATTAGATTCTGTTATTGTCTCTCATATTTAGCATAGAATAAATAACTGATCTCGAAATAGATCATTATTCTGTAATAATTGAATCATATATTATTATTATGCTAATATGATATAATATAATTAAAATATTTATATTTAAAACTATATTTGCATATAAAAATATTTTCTTGTGTACGTGTGTATTATACTGTTTTATTTCATGTGTTATTGTGTGTGTTAAATTTATAGGATTATTCATAATTAAGTGTTGTGTACTCTCTAAACCTTAACTGCTCTACAATGTCGGTCGAAAATGTAGCCATAGTTTCTATTCCAAACGAAGTGATTAGAATTATTCCACTTTTTAATGGTGATAAGCGACATTTAAATTTATACATTAAAAAGTGTGAATATGTCATAGAAAGATTTAATAGTAGAGGCAATGAAGAGCAGAATCTATATGTGTTTCACACGATAACTAGCAGGCTTACGGAGAACGCAGCTGCGCTGTTATCGGAACGTGACGATATCGTCAATTGGTCCGCGTTAAAAGACTTACTTCAGCAACATTTTGGAGATCCGCGTAGCGAAGCATGTATTGGTATTGAATTAGAATCTATGAAAATAAAATCCGGTGAAAGTTTTTTAGAGTTTTGTAACAGGATCCAGAGTGTTCGGTCAGTGTTAATTTCAAAAGTTAATTTAATTACGGACGTAGAAATGAAACGCGCGAAAATAACTATTTACAACAATACAGCTCTGAACGTATTCTTATACAACCTTCCGGAAAATATGGTTCGTATAGTCAGACTAAAATCACCTTCAACATTGGAAGTAACCTTTGAGTATAGTACTCGAAGAAGTTAACTTCCTCGAGCAGTACAGCGCGCGTAACCGATTTCAGAGCAATAGCCAAGTTTCAAAACCAGCTATAGGTATAACCGTGCATACTCCAAGTGCACCAGGGTTTCGATTTGGCAACGTACCTCAACCAACTGGGTTTAGACCCATCATGCCTATTAACACACCTAAATTTAACTTCGGTATTCCTCCTAACGCGCAAATGCAAGGTCAAAACCGACCGCAGCCACAATTCGGCTATAAGCCACAACTGGGGTCTCAGCCACAACTTGGGTACAGACCACCTCAACAGTTCGGCTATAGGCCACCTCAACAGTTTGGCTACCGACCACCTCAACAGTTTGGCTATAGGCCACCTCAACAGTTTGGGTATAGGCCACCACAACAAATGGGCTATAGACCACCCCAACAATTCGGCTATACACCACCACAGGTACAGAAGCCCCAATTGCAAGTAAGTGACGTATCCATGAGGACAGCGCCTCTTAGGCCACAACAGGGTTTAAGACTAAACGAACTGACATTAGACAGTGATGAAGGACATAATAACTATGATGACGTGTATTACTATCAAGACGAATACTCTTATGATGACGGATCATACTATTATAGTGATGAACCTAACACGGACGAACATAGTGAAGCATTAGAACAGACTGACGTTCCTCAATCTCAGGATTTTTGCGAAACCGCTTCGACAGACAAGAAATCTTAGAACTAAATTGCGATCCAAATTTAAAACTTCCGTATGTGTTTATAGAAGAAATAGACTCAAATTTTATGATAGATACAGGAAGTATGAGATCATTCATAAGCCCTCGAAAAGCATATGAATATTTTGGTGAATTTGTACGTAAGGAACCATTCCAAGTAGTCAGTACTCATGCATCGAGTAGACATGATGAGGTTATAGAAATTCCCCTAATGCCTACCTTTAATAGCAACGATTATCACAAATTTTATTTGTATGACGTTGATGCACGTTGCGATGGGCTTATTGGAAACGATCTTTTGCAACAATTAGGCGCCCTTATTGATTTAAAGGACAAAGTATTAAAAACTAATGCGGCTTGTATACCAATAATCAACAATAATTTAAATTACATTATTGAATTACCACCACGATCAGAACAGCGAGTCAAACTGCCTATTGACCAACATTCAGGTGACGCTATTCTTGATTTCAAAGAATTTGCAGATGGTTTGCAAATGCCTAGTGCAATAGTGAATTGCATTAATGGCTATGCATCTACGGTAATTCAGAATACCTTAGAGCGTTCTATGACTATAACTATAAAACAACCTTTAACAGTAGTTCAATTTGAAGAAACAGAATGCAACCTTAATTTCACGAAAAATATGACAGACATTGACACAGACAATTTACTTACTGAAAATTTGGACAAAATTAGACTTGACCATACAAACGACGAAGAACGTGAGAAAATTTATAGACTATGTCTAGAGTACAAGGACATATTTTACTGTGACCAACTACCCTTGACATTTACTAATCAGGTCAAACATACTATACGCACCAAAAACGAAGACCCGATATACGTTAAACCATACAGACAGGCCCCGACTCAACAAAATGAAATAAATAGACAGGTAGAAAAGTTATTGACAGACAATGTTATACAAGAGTCTCATTCTCCTTGGAGCGCACCTGTACACCTGGTGCCCAAGAAGATGGACGCATCAGGAGAAATGAAATATAGAATGGTGATCGACTACAGACGACTGAATGACTTAACAACCGACGACAAATACCCCTTGCCGAATATAAACGACTTATTTGACAAGTTAGGAAAAAGCGTTTACTTCAGTACGATAGATTTAGCTAGCGGGTACCATCAAATCGAAGTCGAGGAAGAGGACAGACAGAAAACAGCATTTAGTACACAAAACGGCCATTTCGAATTTCTCCGTATGCCATTTGGCCTCAAAACGGCACCAGCAACTTTTCAGCGCACAATGGACAATGTGTTAAGAGGCTTACAAGGCCTCCACTGCATGGTGTACCTTGATGACGTAATTATCTACTCAAGTAGTCTAGAGGAACACTTACAAAAACTAAGATTAATATTTGATAGACTGAGACAGACGAATCTAAAGGTACAGTTAGATAAATCCGAGTTTTTTACGGAAAGAAGTACTGTACCTTGGACACACTATAACTAAAGATGGTTTACGACCTAATGACGATAAAATTAGAGCTGTTCTTGAGTTCCCTTTACCTAAAACTACGACTGAAATTAAAAGTTTTCTTGGCCTTGTCGGTTACTACCGACGATTTATACAAAACTTTGCCAAAATCACCCAACCACTGACATCATGCCTGAAAAAACGAAACAAGATCATCATTGACCAAACTTACATTGACGCCTTCAACAAGTGTAAAGAGCTATTGACTCATGCTCCATTGTTACAGTACCCTGACCATGATAAACCTTTTATTTTGACTACTGACGCTTCGAATGTCGATTTAGGAGCAGTCTTATCCCAAGGGCAAATAGGTAGTGATAAACCGATTGCTTACGCGAGCCGTACGTTAAGTGATACAGAAACGCGTTATAGCACTATAGAACGTGAGTTACTTGCTATAATTTGGGCAACGAAACATTTTAGGCCATATCTATATGGACGAAAGTTTTACATTTATACGGATCATAGACCTTTGGCTTGGCTTAATTCCCTTAAGGATCCAAATAGTAAGCTCACCCGCTGGAGATTGCGCCTGCAAGACTTCGATTTCGAAATCATATATAACAAGGGTAAACAAAATACCAACGCAGACGCCCTCTCTCGCATTAGGGTTAATGTTGTAGACTCGGATGATGACGATGGAAACTCAATGAAAGTTAACGTAGAGAGAGAACGAAAAATTCAAGAGCAAATGGAGGAGGTCGTTCAAAGCATTGTTCAACTTTCACCCAAAAAGAAACATAGTCCCAAGCCACCTGTATTAGATAAACCTATAATAGTAGATTCAGATTCTAGTGGTACGATATTAGCTGGTCCTATGTCTATATCCGACGCTTCAACATTTTCTAATACTGAAGATATATCTATATACCCTGTAAGACAACCTTCAGACCAAAGTAGCAGAACACAGACCATACATTCTGCTGGTGACTTAGACTCAACAGGAATACCAATTTTAAATGAGGCTATAGACACCAAGCCTAACCAAATTTTAGTATACTCATGGCTTAAAAATGAAATGCATGTTAATGACAAATCTGGGAAACAACAAAAGGTTTTAGAAGTGTTTTTACCAATTAATAACCTAGAATTAATAAAAGAATTCTTAAAAAAATACATTAGGCCAAAAATTAAATATTTTATTTATTTTGAGGAAAGTGAACACCGAAAACAATTTAGTAACATAATAGTTCAACTATTCAAAAAGGATACGATTCGATTATATGAATGCACAGAGCGTGTCGTATATGTTGAGGATGAAAACGAACAAAGAGCAATAGTATTAAAATACCACGAAGGCAAAACGTGCCACCGTGGGATTAAAGAGACATTGGTTAGAATTCGTAGAAGTTTTGGCTGGAGTAACATGCAACAAACAGTTACTGCAACCATCAACGCATGTGCAGCCTGTAAAAAGATGAAGTATGACCGTAAACCTATGAAACCTACCCTGCAATTAACGCAAACACAAGATTCACCTTTCCAAGAAGTATTTATAGATATTTTTAGTATTGAAGGGAAATACTACCTGACTCTCATTGATGCCTTCAGCAAATTAGGACAAGCAATAGAAATTCAAACTAAATCAACTCCCGAAGTAATTAGAGCTTTAATGAAGTACTTTTCGTACTATGGTATACCCAAAAAGATAAGTGCTGATCCAGGAACTGAATTTAATAATGAGCTCCTGAAAGAGTTTTTAGGCTTACATAAAATTGATCTGCACATTGGCACCCCTAACAATCCAAATTCAATGGGTCTCATTGAACGTTTTCACTCAACGATTATAGAAATATACAGACTAGCCAAATATGAAAAGAGATGTACAGACGCAGCTTCAGTAATGACTTACTCAGTAATGGCTTACAATCACACAATCCATTCTGTTACCGAATTAACACCTTTTGAAGTGGTTTTCGGGCACACTGATGCAAGTAACCCCTTTAGCATGAATTTTGAATGGCAATACTTGCAACAATTAGTTAAAGATCACGCAAAGCGAACAAGAGTCTTGTATGAATTATTAGCTGGGAAAATGGTATCAATAAAAGAAAAGGTTAGAGAGAAGAAAGGGGGAGAAGCGGAAATAGAGTTTCCTGAAGGAAAAACTATTTACGCTAAAGATGTAAACAAACGGAAAAGTAAGGATAAACCCAGATATGTCAAGGCAAAAGTTTTAGGTAAGCCTATAAGGAATGTAGTGCCCGTACAAGTAAGAGAAAGGGAAACAAAAGTTCCTGTTAAAAATATAAAACGCCCTCCACAGGTGGTGCATACTGCTGGTGACGGTGCCGGCGCTGGCCCTTCATCTGCAATCTCTTGAAGGGAACCCGGGGATACTCCCGATTAAAAGTGGTCAAGCATACGTTCAAACTGAGCACTGGATTATAGTAAAGACTATAAACCTAGGAAGAATTTATAGCGATCTCAATTATATAACGAACAGTTTTAAACAACTATGTAATCTAATCGATAGGAATAAACCTTATCGTGAAGAATTTATTAGTATCAAAATGCATTACAGAGTTTATACGTAATATAACAATAGAAAAATACCGACAGCTTGTTCCGCGACGCTTAAAAAGAGGCCTTATATATCCATTGGGATCAATTATTAAAATCATTACGGGAAACCTGGACCATGACGATGCTCTAAAATATGACAAAATGACTTTTCAATTAAGCGAAGATCAAGTAATTATTTCCAAAAAGCTTACTCTGGTCTCTAAAATGTTTGACAGCTTTATTAATGTAACGGAAACAATTAATCAAAATTCTGTAATTTTGGATAAACGTCTCCAAAGAGTAGAGACAATGCTACAAGATTTAGCTGCTAAAGAAAGTAGTTGGGTTTTTTCTACATATATTTTAGGTTTGTTTAATGTCTTTATAAGCAGTTTTCGTACTATATTTATTAGACTAAGTGAGCTAGAAACAGCATTAGCATTAAGTAAAGTATCTATCATGCATCAATCGATTATAAACTCTACGGAGCTATTGTACCACTTACAAGTAATATCTAAGTTTGCAACACTAGTATATCCACCTAATGAAATGAACTTGATAGACTTAGAAGAGACCATTTGTGTAAAAAGTTTTATTAAGAAAAACCAAATCACGTTTATTATGGAAGTTCCACTCACTGATAATTGTACCTATAATTATTATAAGATTTACTCCTTACCAATTTTCCACCATTCCAAAAACATAACCACGTCTATTATCCCAGAATATCCTTACCTTTTGGCGAAAGGAACGAAGTACATACCAATAGATAAGCCGTGCCGCTCACTTTCCGCTGGCGACAATTTCCTATGCACAGAAGATAATATACCTCTGCATCAAGGGTTCAGTTGCATTGAATAGCTGATGAGATTTGACAACGATCTAACATACTGTAGACAGCATGAAATCGAACTCGAAGAAATCAAGATCCAAAGAGTAAACACTGACAGTTGGATACTATTTGCACGTTTGCAGACAACCATAACTAAGCAATGTAACTACGAGGTCAGTAAACAACCTGTTTTCGGGACTTACCTCGTCACGATAGATGAACCTTGTGACCTAGAGATCAACGGAATCTGGATTCGCCATCATATCTTTATGGAAACTAGTAGGGTAGAACCCTTTCCAGTCATAACATTACCACAGCTACCTATGAACGTGAGCCTACGAAGTGCACATGCACTTAACATGCATGGGATCGCCCTCGACGAGTTGAAGTTTATGTCGTACTCGCTCAAACAAAGTGAAGTGAACAAAGTGATAGAAAGTGTTTTTGATGAAAAACATAACTTTAGTGCGGGCTTAGAATTCGTAACTTTAAGCTTATTAATTTTAAGTATTCTCATTTCTATTCTCTATGTTTATCGAAAAAGAATAACGAAAATTTTGTCAATTACGCAAAATTATCGGAATAACCGTAAAATGGATTCTTCCGATAATTTTACACTTAAGGAGGGAGGAGTTATGGATGCACCTGGCCCCTCCGTACTAGATTAAGCTGCTGAGTAAGCTTTATTGTGCTTACTCAGCATAAAAACTCTTAGAACATAAGATTGTCATTATGCAGACGCAGCTGCCTGTGTCTCGGCAGGTGTGAACTGCCCATGTACTTTAGATCATAATTATATTAGCCTCCAAATCGGCAACACGTATTTTTATTTTATAATTTTAATTAAATTAATAATTAGTTTTTAAAAACATAATTATACGCGCCCAAATCAAGAGTATATAGAAAACAGTGACATAAACATTTAAACAATAAATATCAGCTGGTATTCGCAATATACCTAACTAAAACATATTTCGACATACACATTAGCAAAAATAAAACAATGGAGATATCTCATTACAGGTATCATGATGCACACACGTACTATAAAGGTTACACTGTAAAGTATGAACTTACACATAATATTAAGTACATTATTTAGTTAAACTCTATAAAGTTAGAACCTAAGAAATTGTATGAAAATTATTGTTAAGATTTAGAAGTATAAATCAGAATAAGTATGAGAGTAAACATTAACTAATAATTGTATTACATATTAAATCAAGGCATTAGAATTAGGCATTAAACTAAAGTTATGAAATTGCAATTAAGATATTAGATTTAGAACTGATCTTAGATTCAAGATTTAGAATTGGAACTAGAATTAAGATTTAGAATTGGAACTAGAATTAAGATTTAGAAATAAGATTTTAGAATTAGAATTAAGATTTTGAATTAGAATTAAAATTTAACTTATGATCTACAAATAGAAGAAGAATAAGAATACTATAAATTAAAATCGAGGTTCCTCCTCAAAGTTTTTGGAGAAGTTGAGTTTTCGGAGGTGAACTCGATGTCAGTCATTTCAAAACTCGATTTACTTTTAATACGAGTATTAGATTTAGAATTACAATGATTGTATATTTGAATACAACACCCATCTTTAGGGTTGTTTTTACAAAAACAGCGGTATATTTTATAGAATATAAATGAAAATACAGAAATAGAAAGAAGTGTTGTAAGGATACTGAAATAGTAACCGTAAGTGATATGGTATGGTTGGTTCTCAATTTTATTCAACTCATCAACACTCCGCTCGAGGTTGTGAGAGGCGTACTGTAAAGAATCAAGATTTATGTGAGATAGTTTAATTGGTGTTAAGAAAGAGATACTCTTATTGACTTTCTGCTTTGAACAGCAGTCATCTTCTATAATATTGAAGTTAGGAGTTGGCAAATGAATTTGTACGTCGTATTCATTTGATGGAGTAAATTGTAAAAGTTTATGATAACCCGTACAATCTCTTGGGATTGAAAGAATACCTGAACCAACGATATCATAGTCGTTAATAAAACCTGTAAATTTTACAGATATTTTCGTTATATCTGACTGAACATATAACCATCTATTATTACTTATTTTCTGAAAGATATCTATACTACCTATTATTAACTTATAATTACACGTATTGGGAATAGCACTGATGTGTTCCGTAAGAATTGACACTTCACACAATTGATTATAGACACTAGAATATACATTGTTAAGTTTGCACAAATAATATTTACTGGGAATCACTTTGCACTCACTGAGATTGTCGTTTAGAGTATATAATAACCTATCGTCGGTTATTGCTAAATATTTGGTGCTCGGATTTATCATTGCAAATGAATTAGGCTTTTGAATATCGCGAGGAGTCGGTAGAGCGTATACGTGAAAGAGATTGTATTCAGTTAATGATACTAGAGGAATTTTGATAACGAAGACCAGTTTATCATCATTCACAAAAGATGCTACGTCTGCGATGTCCATGAGCGTATGGATGCTATTGATTGAGACAGATATAGGAAAGTTATGATGAATGTTAAGATTAGATGACAGTTCACTAAAGAGCTAAGTAGGACTTAGAATTGATGGGTGAACGATATTGATTTTACCGAATAGAATAGCGTCAATGAGGTCTTTAATGTTAGAATTCAAAATCATCAAAGAACTTTCGAGAGCACTAAAAGTCATAGCTAAGTGAATACTAGCCTGAAATCGATTTGAGTCATCTGATATTGTTTCGAGAACTTTATTAAGCTTTTGCATGTTCTCGTTAAGATTAATTTCGTTATCGTTAAGTTTTTTGATGGTTTTGTTAAATGTGGAAATGGTATAGGAAATTACATGAATGTTATTTTTCATGAGACCGGCTAAATGGCGTTGGTCGTCTTGTACACTATTAATAGCTTCAGTGAAGGCCTTGGCATCGTCTTCATCTAAGGATCCGAATAATTGTTTAAGGATTGGACCTCCGAAGCCAAACCAAGCGCTTCTTTTAAATCTAGTAGAGTTAGTTGATGTTAAGTGAGATAATGAATGAAAGTTATTATTGACATTGTCAAGCATGATTTCTAATGGACTTAATACGTTAATGCAGTCGATACGCGTTTGATAAGAAGGATAATTAGAACAAATCGACTTAGAAGTATCTAAAATATAATGAAGGTTATCGATGTGAGGCTTAAAATAGGACAGATCAGAAAAGGTTATAACATTGTAAAAATCATTATAATATTTGACAGTACCGATAGGATCATAGAAGAGACCGGGATATTGATGATCGGCGTTGTGAGATTTGGAAGTGATAGTGATATTACCGTTGTTATTCCTGGCACGATGGCCCTGGAACAGAATTGTGAGCAAGTTTTATTTCGTCGAAATGATATCGAACATGCTTACGATTGACAAGGACTGTGACATTGTGATTACTGTGAACTTTTATGACTTTGAATGGGCCTTTCCAGACTGGCGATAAAGCTTTACGCAGTCTGTGATGGCACTTAACATAGACATCGTCTCCGACATCATACGATACGGTGCGAGAGTGTTTGTCATAGTAAGTTTTGGACCTTTCTTTACTTCTAAGAAGGTTTTCGCGGGCTAGGTTATGTGTCATAGCAAGTTTGTGTTTCAATTTCTTGATGTAGTCAGGGTAAGTCACTTCAGGGGAAATATCGTAAATGGAACTGGGAATGTGAGGTTTGCAACCGAAAAGCAATTCGTGAGGAGTAAAGTTAGTTGATGAGTGGACACTTGAGTTGTATGACACTAGTGCAGTGGGAAGGTATTTATGCCAATCGTCTTGGCTAGCGTTGACATACGACTTAAGGTATTCCTTAAGTGTAGAATGGCCTCTTTCGAGAGCACCATTAGTTTGAGGATGGTAAGGAGATGAGAAAAGATGCTTGATTTTGAATAGGGACGTGATTTGTTTGTAGACTTCGGCTATGAAGTGGACACCTTGGTCTGAAAGGATGGTTTTAGGAATGCCGAAATGGGAAATGAATTTAATAAAGCATTGGGATGTTTGTTCGGCTGTTGAATGAGTGATGGGATATGCCATTGAGTATTTAGTGAGATCGTCTTGAAAAGTTACAATGTATTTGTACTTTTCAGGACCAGATTCAGGCAATGGACCGACAATATCTGTCGCGATACGTTGTAGAGGTTCGTGAGATGTGGAAGTTATTTCCATAGGAGCTCTGTTTGTTATTCTAAGAGCTTTGTTTTGTTGGCAATGGGAACAGTGTTTGACATATGATTCAATTTCGGATCTCATATTTTTCTAGTAGTATAGGTCTTTAAGTTTGTTGTACATTCGAGCTGTACCTATATGACCACCTACAGGAGAATCATGATTGTCTTTGAGGATGGTAGGGACTTAGGTTGGAGTAGGATATATGATCTTGTTGTGGAAGATGTTGATTTTGATTTGCGTGTTGTTAAAGAGATATGTTATCATTTCATAAATAAGAAGAAATTTTAATTTGTCAAAAGGATTAGCAAAGTCAGATATAGCAATTTCTCTAACATCAGGATGAAATATTATGAGTTGGTTACGTAACTCTTTGAGTACTTTGAACACGTCTTTATAAGATGCGGATTCAAAATGGTGGATTTTGGTAAAGAGATGGAAAAATGTTTTGTTGTTTACTGTGGTAGATTTAACATGATGAAGTTCTCTTTCGGACTGTATGAAATCTTGTTTGTCCTCGAGAAGATCTAGAATTTCTTCACAATAAAAGTTAGATTCATCTAGATCAATGGACGTTGGATAGGCAATGGCGGAACAAGTGGTTTTCAATAGGTTTTGATTGTGTTCGATAATCTGGGTATCAAAGATAGTAGGACTGGAACGGGACTTAAGGAAGGATTCGTAAGTCAAGTTAACAGTCAAGTCAATGTCAATATCGTCGATGGCGTTGATGGGAGGACGAGAGAGTCCGTCAGCGTTGGAATTAATCCTACCTGGTTTATAGATAATTTCATAATCAAATTCTTCCAGTTTCAATCTCCAACGAACAAGTTTGCTACTGGGGTCTTTGCAATTAAATAACCAGACTAGGGGACGATGGTCAGTGACGATTTTGAATTTCCTATCATAGAGATAGTCTGAAAGTTTTAACACCGAAAATAATACCTAACAGTTCTTTCTCTGTGGTACTGTAATTACCTTCGGCATTATTCAAGGTGCGGGACGCGTAAGCGATGGGAAGGTCTTTGCCTCTTTCACCTTGGGAGAGGACGCAACCTAAGGCGTAATTGATGCATCGGTAGTGAGGATAAACTCCTTAGAGAAGTCAGGATATTGTAGTATAGGAACAGAGGTTAATAAGGATTTGAGGGTCTCAAATGCTTGGGTTTGAGCATCGGACCAGACGCATTCAACGTCTTTTTTGAGCAGGGAAGTAAGAGGCTTTGTGATTTTTGAGAAGTTCTTAATGAACTTCCTATAATAGCCGACAAGGCCTAGAAAAGCTTTGATGTGTTTTGGATTTTTAGGAATAGGATAAGAGACAACAGCTTTGACTTTATCCGGATTTGGAGAGACACCTTTATCAGTGATAATGTGACCAAGATAAGCTACTTCGCGACGTAAGAATTCGCACTTATCTGGTTGTAATTTGAGGTTATGCTCTCTTAGAGCTTTGAAAACAATTTCGAGTTTTTGTACGTCTGAGGAGAGGTCATGGCTGTAAATGATGACGTCATCTAGATATATAAAGCAGTGCAGACCTTGTAGACCAGATAGCACTGTGTTCATTAGTCTTTGGAAGGTTGCAGGTGCATTCAAACCAAAAGGCATTCGAGTATACTCGAAATGTCCATTAGGAACAGAGAATGCAGTTTTAGCTGCGTCAGCGTCGTTCATTTTGATTTGGTGGAACCCAGATGCTAAATCTAGGGTTGAGAAGTATTTACTGTGTCCCAGTTGGTCAAGGATTTCGGTTATGTTAGGGATAGGATATACATCACCTATTGTAATATCATTGAGCTTTCTGTAATCGATTACGATTCGCCATTTCTTTTGGCCAGAAGCATCTTGTTTTTTAGGGACTACCCATATAGGGGAAGACCAGGGAGAACTAGAAGGTTTGATGATCTTTTGATCGAGCATTTTAGCTATTTGTTTATTTACTTCGTCTTTATGGACTTCGGGATACCGATATGTTTTTGTATGAATCGGCTGTGAACTAGTTGTTTTGATAGCATGTTCTAAGGTATTGGTATGAGTCAGAGGGTCACCATCAAGGTGGAAGAGATCAGAATATTCCGTGCATAGATTATGAAGTGCTCGGGATTCCTCATAATTAAGGTGAGAAGATCTGATCTGTTCTTTAACCTTATGAATTCTGTCAGGAGTTTGAGATGTAGGATTTATATGACTAATCTGAATGTCGTCAGGTAGATCACATGGATTTAGTTCAACACATAAGGATGTGATTTTGACGTTGAAATCGGTAGTGTTAAGGACTGAGACATTAACATGATTATTGGATTTGACTGAGACTAGGCAGCTTGATATAAACACACCTTTTTCAATTTCAAATTTGTCGATGAAACCGGTGGATATTTTAGGGTTAGAAACATTGCATTCAATAATTGTTTCAAAGCGTGCAGGAATAGTATATTCTGGTTTGGTAAAATAAAGAGGTAGGGAGTGTATCCCTATCTGTAGAATATTATACTCATAGTTGATTGCAGCGTTTTTGGATTTAAGAAAGTCATTGCCAATGATTCCATCAAAATTAATATCAACGGAATCCGGTATTAGGTTAAAATCACTGAGTATAGTATGGCCTGGTAAGTTAATATCAAATGGAAATTGACCAAAGCTTTCTGTATACTCAGAGTTTTTATCGATTCCTTTGAACTTGGATTTTATTTGGTTTCAATTCAGGCAAGGCTTGTAGAGATGACTTTTTTAAAAGCGATATTGCTGCACCAGAATCAACTAGGAGCACTAGCGGCTTATTCGAGTAACTAGAATTTACATACACATGAGGTAAATGAATTTTATTGTTGTATGATACCTCATAAATAACCTGATGAGATGTGGTATCATCAGGGTTAATGTTTGTAATTGAACTACTGCGTTGTTGCTTCGAAAACAATTTTGAATTTTTGAATTTGGCTTTCGACTTCGATGAATGAGTCGGGTAATTGGGTTGAGACGAGTGAGACATAGATTGAGTCGATTGAGACGATGGAGTCGATTGAGGCGATAGAGTCAATTGAGTCGATAGAGGCGATAGAGTCGATAGAGGCGATAGAGTCGATTGAGTCGAAAGAGGCGATTGAGTCAAAGTTATAGTAGATTGAGTCGATGGAGTCGATTTAGTAAAGTTCATCATTTGAGATGACTTTGATTTAGTAGAAAGAGACGATTGAGACGGTTTAGTAAAGCACATCATTTGAGATGGCTTTGATTTAGTAGAAAGAGACGATTGAGACGATTTAGTAGAAGATTGAACCGATTTAGTATTAGATAGAGCCGATATAGTATTAGATTGAGCCGATTTAGTATTAGATAGAGCCGATATAGTATTAGATTGAGCCGATTTAGTATTAGATAGAGCCGATTTAGTATAAGATTTATTAGAGCTATACGATAGAGGTAAGTAATTTTTCCTGAAAAGAAGATGTTCATTAGAGTTAGCATACATAGAAGACATAGAAACAAAGCCAAGTGAGTCGTCATATATCACGTCGGTTTGAGTAGCTGATTCCGTACGACGCGTAACCGGAATCTCCTCTAGTTTAAATCATTATCACTAGTATTTGACACTTCGTCATAAAAATGAACCTTATTTGTATGGTTGTAAGGGTTCGGCTTTTGACTTTGGCGCGCATTATTATTATATTGGCGCTTACGACATTGTGATATGTCGTGGCCAATATGTTTGCAGTATCTGCAGGATATAGTACTTGTTTGAGGCGAACTTGAATAAGATGGCTTTGGATGCTGCGGTTCAGGTATAGAAAGAATAGGACGCCTGTTTAGGTAACAGCTCCTCTCGGAGTGTCCTGATTTACCGCAGGTCTTACATTTATGAGACCTCGGTTCAGTTGTAATTTTTCTTCTTGTATTGCTAAATCAATGGCATCGTGTAAATTATTTGGATTTCTACATCTAACAATAGTGGATATATGACTTGGCAGACTTATAATAAAAGTATGTAAGGCTAAGTCGTCAGTGTTGGCAATGCGACCTTTCATTTCGTCTTGATTTTGAGTAGAATGGGCAATGTCGGTTTGCAGTCGAGTTAAACAGGTTTCTAAGCGGAGGCTGTACTGTGAAACTGTTTCGGAAGCCTTGGGTTTACAGTTTTGAAGATCTAATAAAAGGTGATCGCGGTGTTTAGTTTCCCCAAATGTGGCCTTCAGAAATAGTTTCAGTTCCTGCCAGTTTTCGAAAACTTTAAGGGAACATGCTAACTCGGCTTTACCCTCTAATTGTGATAATATGAATTTAAAAAGAAGGTCAGTTTGTGATGACGATGATAGGCTTATCGCATTGTCGCAATTTTTTATGAATGAAGACAACTTATGCCGTTCTCCATCAAAAGGTTTTATAAATTCCATTAAAATATTGAACTGAACATTAGGATCGGAAACTGTGATATTGGATTTCTCCATTTTCAATTTATCGTGAGAATGAGCCATAATTATTTGCAACGATAAAATACACAACACAAAATAGCAATAAAAACGATAAGTTATGTGAAACAATAGCACTTACAGGAACTGTAGAATGTAGGTCGACATCCGACTCTTGTTTGAGCGTCAGCAGATTACGGCGCGTGCAGTCGGTGATATTGTTTGTTCACCGGGGTTTGTCCTTATGATTTGATCTTCGATTAGGCTATCGGGTCGGTACTCAGTCGTGAACCGAGTACTCCAACTCAGATAGCGGGCGGCTAGGCTCAGCGTCTGAAAGGGAACCAGACTATAGAACCTGGCAGCGATTAGTGTTCGACTGGCTCGACTCAGCGCTCGGGTAGTGAACCTCGGCCACTGGGCAGCTCAAGCCACAGCGTAGAACAGCAGGTGTTGATGCAGGAAGAGGCGCGGAGCTGGACAGAAAGCCTCAGCTTTGCAGCGCTCAATATTCCTCCGTTGTGTGTGTAGGCCAATTCCAGCAGGTCACGATGATGCACCCAACTCCTCGAAGGTAGGGCGGCAGTGGACAGCTGGAGACCAGTGCGGCGAAGCCAAAGAAATTGGCCTCAACCACTCTCGTGCAGTAGGACGACCTCGTCAGGTAGGGCGGCCAAGGGACTAGATCCCCTTTGATTCTGACACCAAAATGTTGTGTGGCTCTTCCTGGTTGTCTTAAAAAAAACAACCATTCACACACACACAAACATTTATTTTATTTTATTTAATATTTACACGTTTTTACACACAAGGGAATAAATTCCTGCACTTCACTTTACTGTACTGAACTGGCAGCAAGACGGCTTTAAGAGCAATTAGTAGATACACTGAAGAACACAAAACAAAAGGCAATTTAATTTGGAAAGCGCGGATTATATAGGATCATATAATGCTGACAGTGTTTGAATGAAGTCGATGGGGGTTTGCCCCTAGTCAGCAATATACGCGGTGTAACAGAACGTTGGCCCAGATCTGGCCGACAATCAGTTTGGGTTCCGGAGAGGTCGCTCGACGCTAGATGCAATATCCCGCGTCCACGATCTCTCCGAGGTGGCGTGCTCCAACAGTGAGGTCATGTTGGCGGTGTCGCTGGACATCGCCAACGCCTTCAATAGTCTGCCGTGGAGCACAGTTTTGGGGGCTCTGGGGCATCATGAGTGCCCCAGTACCTCCAACGTATTGTCGGGAACTACCTCTCAGAAAGAGAGGTTGTCTACCCGACTCGAGATGGTGGAGGCCGAAGCACAGTCACTTGTGGAGTTCCACAGGGGTCTGTCCTTGGGCCACTCCTGTGGAACGTTGGGTATGATTATGTGCTGCGGGGCGTTAACCTGGCTGGCGTCGACGTCATCTGTTACGCTGACACCCTAGTTACCGCACGGGGGAGGAATATCCGGGATGCGTGTATCCTGGTCACTGCCGCTGTAGCGGCGGTAGTGGCGCGGATCCGGTGTTTGGGCCTGGAGGTGGGGCTCCAAAAATCCGAGGCCATTTGTTTTCCCGGTCGTCGGAGGGCGCCACCCGCAGGCAGCAATATCATCGTGGGGGGGACCTCCATCGCTGTCAAGTCGACACTGAGGTATCTTGGCGTTGTACTTGACAGCAGATGGAGATTCAGGGCCCATCTTCAGCAGCTGACCCCCAGACTCGTGGGTACGGCTGCTGCACTGGGCCGCTTGCTCCCGAATCTCGGGGGAGGAGGAGGTAGCTGCCGCCACCTTTACATGGCGGTGGTGCGCTCTATGGCCCTCTATGGCGCCCCCATATGGGCAGGGTCCCTGAACTCACAAAAGACCGCCCTGCTCTGTAAGGCCCAGAGGGCCATGCCAGTGAGAGTGTGCAGGGGCTATCGCACACTCTCACACGAGGTGGCGTGCGTTCTCGCCGGGTCCCTTCCATGGGATCTGGAGGCCGAGGTTCTGTCCTCGGTCTTTTGGCGCAGAACGTGGGCGCGACAGGAGGGTCTTCATCCTGCCCCTCGAGAATATGGGCAGTGGCGAATGGACGCCAAGGAGGACACCATGGCGTCCTGGAGCAGGCGCTTGGGCGTTGGTCCGCGGAGGGGAGCTGGAGCAACCCGGTTCCTCGAAGCAGTGCGGCCAATACTTAAAGAGTGGGTCCATCGAGGGCATGGTTCGCTTACCTTCAGGATGACACAGGTCCTCTCGGGGCACGGATGCTTCGGGAGGTACCTGTGCAACGTTGCCCGGAGGGAAGCGAAACTGCACAGCACGTGCTGGAAACTTGCCAAGGAGCTGCCGAGGCACGGCAATCACTAATTGCAGTAGTGGGTACGGACCTCTCCCTGTCTACCATCTTAACAAAGATGGTTGACGAAGAGAGGTCGTGGGAGGCGAGTCGTGGTCTCTTTCTGCGAGGTCATGATGTTGCAGAGAGAGGCCGAGGAGCGAGAAAGAGAGATAGATCCCCTCTCTCTCCCGCTCCGGAGAGCGCGGGTACGGAGGCGAGCGGATCGGGCTCGCACTCCGACTCCTCTTAGAGGGCCTGGGGCGTCGGCTGTGGGGACGGCTCGTGCCCCCAATCAGGATTAGGTCCTTACGAGGTGTGGATGACCCGCGTGTTCCGGGGCATCCTACGAGGTGGTAATGGGGAGGTCTCTTTACACCCTCCCCAGAGGCTGGGCCTGCCTAAGTGGGCAGCGACGTCGGTGGGGGCTGTGGCTGAATAACGTAAGTGGTCCTACGCCCCCCGCCAATAGTCTATGAGGATGGAACACCGCAGAGTTTTGGTGGGTATGCCGCCCGTCTGGCGTTGACTCCCACACGCGCACCAGCTCTCACTGGAGCTGGTGATCAGGGTTTAAAATCGTTCTCTGCGACAAAAAAAAAATATGGTGTATTTCACTCCCAGTTTGATATTGTTCAAAAGATAAAATGCCCTCCTGAGTCCTCTGTTTTTACAGGTGAATGTCTAGCAATTCTTGAGGCGGTAAAATATATCCTTCTCTTCAAACTTCGTCAGACTATAACTGAACTTTTATCATCTACTAATATTGATATATATAAAGTTTTCGTTCTCTTCCTCACTATCAATAACATTCGTTTATAATTTTGTACATATTTATTTGTTTTTAATGTTGTTTGTTTATGTTCGAATAAGTTTTTTTAAGTTATTATTCTTTCCTATTGTTATGTATGTGTGTATATTTTCATTTTTTCATACAAAATAAGCCTATTCTGGTTCATTATTTGCTCAAATTCGATTTAGGATGTTTTTGTTTTTTTTGACTTGAAACTGGCACAAATGTCATGTTGACAATTGCCACAAAAAAAAAAAACTATAGCCTGGCCAAAAAGGCCGAAAGAAAAAAATAATAAATTTGTGAAAATATCTTTTCTTGTTAATTTCATTCATATAAATAGTTTCTAGACCTCGTATCTCATGTAGAGTAGTTGTTCACGTGTGTATTTTATATAATTCTTCGTTTGACTGGTAAGTTATGTGAATTGTTCATACATTTTATTATGACGGATTAGTTGTCTTTTGTTTTTATGGACGAAGCCGGCGGGGGTGGCTGGCCCCCCGAAAATAGTCAGCCAACTACTGATATTGATCTAACTAAATGATGTGGAATTCCGGTCTGTCCCATCCCCAGCTGAGTTTGTTTCGTTGTAGAACAGATGCATCAGAACAGCAATGGTGCTATCGTTACAATCAAACGAAAAAAACACTCCAAAAAAACAGAAAAGTTTAAAAAAGAGCAAGGAATTGTGTCAATCACAAGATTCGGACATTCCTCTTGGCCCAGCATCTTCTTCTTCAAATTTAAATATGATGGATTCACCTGTTGTCTCCCAAATTACGGACTCGTTTGCATCTCCATCTGGTACTGAAAGCCAAACTCCAGGTATACCTGCCTATGTCCCATCTGGGAGACATGTATACAAGGAATCAGACAAAGGCCCATTTATTATCCATGTACTAAGGGTTGATCCCACACAGTCATCAGCAACTTCCTACCATCACCCCATTAATTTTGGCTGTTTTTAAAATTAAAACAACTTTATGCATATAGTTGATGGGAGTATCATTAAAATAGGACAAAACCGCGTATCATTGTCCTTTTCAGACAGGACATCTGCTAACAACTTTATAACAAATGACATTTTGGTTAAAAATAATTACAAGGCCTTAATTCCAATTTACAATACGACTCGTCTAAGTTTAGTTAAGGGTATCCCGCTTGAGTGGACTGAAGATGAAGTTATGGAATATGCAAAAATTGACAATATAACATAAATTTATCATTAAAGTTAGATGGTTAAATTATAAAGTGTATTTGGATGGTTCACATATTTATAAGCCAACACAAACATGTGTTTTAACTTTCGATGGACAAATTCTCCCTGAGAGAATATATTTATGTTGTAACTCCCTTGTGGTTGAGCGTTATTATTATCCGACAATTCAATGCTTTAATTGCTGCCGCTTTGGCCACACCAAGGTGAATTGCCGCTTTAGTCCTCGGTGTTTTAAGTGTGGGCAAGCTCACTCTGGAGATACTTGTAATCGCCAACCCTCCTACTTCTAGCATAAATGGTCTTGCATACCCTAAATCTGACTATAAAACACACAAACACATTTGGAGTACCAAATGCCATCCTTGAATTAACTCAAGCATTAACTCAACTTCTCAACTCGTCTGTTAATAATGTACCGTCCAACGTTGCCCAAGCTAACTCATCTCCTGTTTTAACTTCTTCTCATCATAGCTTCTCTTGGGCTCCAGTGGAACTGCAGAAGCATAAATAATAAAAAACATGATCTTTTGTATTTAATTAATAAGTACCAACCCGTAGTGGTAGCCCTCTCTGAAACACGGCTTAGATGTGATTCCGTTTTTAAGGTTCCGCACTATCTTTGTTTCAGGGATGACAAACCAATTGCAGGTGGTACTGCCATTCTTATAAAATCCTGTGTAAATAGTACTCCTGTAAATATTCCATTATCATCATTGTCTGACAGTTTCTCTATAGTTGCTGTCAGACTAAAAAACATAACATTCATTTCTGTATATAGTCCCAGGCCATCTTTAAATATTCTAAACCAAATTAATTGCACTCTTTCCAAGATTAAAGGCCCCTATATAATAATGGGCGATTTTAATATCCATCTCCCAGTCTGGGGTTGTGAAGCTTCAGATCCTCTGGCAGATAATTTATTTAATATAATGGATAGTATAGGGTTGTGCCTATTGAACTCAGGGTCCCCTACCAGGCATACAGAACCCTCTGAGCAGATTAGTGCTGTTGACCTGACAATGGTGTCAGCTAGGCCCCGTTTCATAAAGCTACAAGTAACAAATTGTAATTTACTATTTACAAGCCGAAAATTCTAACAATTTACAATGACAAGTGTTTCACAGACTTCATGAACACCACCCACACTTGTAAAAGTGGTTTCGTACTCTTGTTACAAGTAAATATCTCGATTCATTATTATAGCTGTACAACCCTAAATCATTCGTTCAAACATTCATTCTTTTCACTCATACGTCATAGAAACTTCTAACAATGCATTCGAATAGACCCCTTGCGAGCGTTTTTAGCAAAAATAACGCTCACAAGGGGCGTTCGAATTGGGAATCTGTGGGTGAAAATGTTGTTCAGCGTTCGGAAAGCTAGAACAGAGGTATTTTTGCCCACGTCCGGAGCATGGTTGTTTGTGATCGTTTTTGACAGCTATGTATTTGCAAGCATAACCATGCGATTTTAGGTCTTCTCAGTTGAGCATTCGAATAGAGTGTGGACAAAAGTGGCAAAATAACGTTTTTGAGCTTTACGAATGCTCAAAAGAGCCACCAATTCCCTAAACGCTAAACAACGCACCTTATGACTTCAAACTCCTGTTTGTTTGTTTTGTTTAAAAGTTGATTTTGTGATAAAACCTAATAATATTATATTCTCTGCTATAAACGTACCTAAGATGAATAGCAAAAATTAAAAATATTTAATAAAAAGGTAATTCTTTTTGGAAATTTTTCGCTGTTGAACTTTCAGACTCAAAGCCTGGTTTCTGCGTGTTGGATGTTCTAATAATGGCCCTAACAGACTGACCATTCGATCATCACCAGAATTCATATGAAATTTTCATTGAAATCGTATTCCGTCCTAGAACTCTGTGTTGATATGCGCTGACGAAAAGTCCTGGGCAACCGGTTATTTTTATTGTCTGAGGAAACAGAGGAATCCATTAATTTCCACATTGAAGTAGATTTAGATTATCGTAGATTCTTAATCGAAGTTTATATACATAGTTATTTTTATACACCGCGGATAAAACGATTTTACAAGTTACCGAACTCTGAAGTAAAAGTCAAGTCAAAGTCAAAATCATTTATTCAATTTAGGCATCAAAGACGCACTTATGAACGTCAATTTTTCATTATAATGTACTTTAAAGACTACCGCCGCGTTCCAAAATATATAGAGCCTACCGAGAAGAAGCGGCAAGAAACTCGGGGCCATTCTTTTTATATAGATGATTTTACAATATTTTTACTTAGGTACTACAAATATTAGCTCCAGTGTGTTGCCTTACAAAAGAGAACATAATAATGGTATCAGTAGGGCAAGACACACTACACTTTGACATCTTAGAACACGAGTAGATAGATCCTGGAGTGATCAGTCCCAAGCTGTTTTATCCTCCAAGTAATCCGAAATTTTGTAATAACCTTTTTGACAGAGTTTAGTTTTAATAGTAATTTTAAACTTATTAATAGGCAAATCTCGGATAACATTGGGAACTTTATTATAGAATCGTATACATTGTCCCATAAAAGAATGACTTATTCTGTGGAGACGCGTTACATGTACGGATAGCTTGTGCTTATTTCGCGTGTTGATGGAATGAGCATCACTCCTTTTATCAAAACTGCTAATGTTTTTCTTTACATACAATAGATTTTCATAGATAAACTGAGAGACAACAGTTGGAATGTTTATGTCTTTAAACTTCTGTCTAAGGGAAACTCTGGGAGCTAAACTGTAGATAGCTCGTATAGCCCTTTTTTCCAGTATAAAAATGGAATTAATATCTGCAGAACATCCCCAGAGCAGTATGCCATAAGTCATAACGCTATGGAAATAACTAAAATAAACTATTCTAGCTGTGTCTACATCAGTAAATAGTCTAATTTTTTTAACAGCATAAGCCGCTGAACTGAGCCTACTAGACAATTTTTTTATGTGGGGACCCCATTGCAATTTAGCGTCTATAGTAATTCCTAAAAAGACCGTTGACTCCACAAGGTCCAACCCTGTTCCATTCAATTGTATATTGGATTCTACTTGTCTCACATTTGGCGTCGAGAACTTTATACAATTAGTTTTCTTCTCATTGAGGAGAAGATTATTTGTATTGAACCAATTCACAACTTTAGCTAATGCATTGTTAACATCGTCATAGTTTAATAACTGCCTTTTAATTTTAAATAACAGTGAAGTGTCATCTGCAAACAATACAATCTCGTGATTCTTCTCTACATAATAAGGTAAGTCATTAATATAGATTAAAAACAAGAACGGCCCTAGTATTGAACCTTGTGGAACGCCCATTGAGATTATAGAGCCGGGCGATTTTTTACCATTTATGTCAACCCTTTGAATTCTATCATTTAAATATGAAGTCAAAAGGTTGAGAGCCATGTTCCTAATACCGTAGTGTTGTAATTTCCTGACAAGTATATCATGTCAGACGCAGTCAAATGCCTTAGATAAGTCACAAAAACACCTAGGGCATCTTGAGAGTTCTCCCAGGCATCAAACACATCTTTTATAAGTTCTATACCTGCGTCTATAGTAGAGCGATTCCTTGTGAACCCAAATTGATTCTTATGGAAAATTTTGTTTGCACTAAAATGAGTTTCTAATTGATGTAATATAATTTTTTCGAAAATCTTACTTAGCGTAGGTAGTACAGAAATAGGCCGAAAATTTGTTGGATCAGTAGTACTACCAGATTTGAATAAAGGAACCACTTTACTGTGCTTCATTAGGTCAGGAAATACACCACTTGCAACACAACTATTAAACACAGCTGCTAGATTGGGTGCAATGACATCTATAATTGAAGAAACGGTCTTCACAGAAAGACCCCATAGGTCTGCCGTTTTTTTTGCATCTAGACTTTTGAAACTGCTTACAATATCTTTGCAATTAACTATTGAAAATTTAAAAGTTGTGTCACATTCAGTTACACTTTGTTTAAGTAAGATCTCAGCAGAGATGGAGGAAGATTTTAGAGTTTTGGTTGTTAAAGAAGGAATATTAGTGAAGAAATTCTCAAACTCGGCTGCTACCTCCAAATCTGCTCTTACATCTTTATTATTAATTTTTAAATGAAAGTCTCGATTACGCACTGTATTCCTACCAGTTTCACTGTTTATAATGGTCCACGTCATTTTTATTTTATTAACAGAATTTTTGATCCTATTTCTTAAATAAATAGATTTAGCTGAGGAACAGGCTCGTTTAAAAAACTTAGAATAACGTTTGACATATTCCAAAAATACAGGATTATGATTATACGATTTTTCATGGTACAATTCATATAACTTTTGCCTACTTTTATAAATTCCTTGTAGCTTGAAGCTTTGTAGACTTGTGAAAAATATGACAGTTTTACAATATATATTTAGTGCTGACAAATAACGATTCTGTATGAAACACTTGTTCGACTTGTGCATTATGTAACAATAAACATTGACAATTTGTCTATATTTGTAACTTTGTAATTGTACCCAGAAAATCAACAATTGTAAAAAAGTCCTATGTTCTGAATAATGTTGCCAGTTTAGTTCAATGTCGCTATTTTATTTTACAATACTTGTTACTCGTAGCTTTATGATACGGGGCCCTAGTCTAGCTCCATCAATGTCGTGGAAAGTTTTACCTTTTTCTTTTGGTAGTGATCACTTCCCTATTCTGCTTGACCTTCCTTTTTCAAAAATAATCCCAGTCCCATTTAATCCTCTATTACTATATAAATTGAACATTAATACTCAGTCTGTTGAATGGACCAAATTTGCATCATTGTTAGAACTAATGAGTTCTGATCTTCCTCCCATTATTCCCCATTCGTTGAACAATTGACTTAACTCATTTATATCTTGTATTCACTCTGCTGCCAAACAATAATTTCCTGCTAAGGTACAAGTTCTAAAGTCTCTAAGTATATAAGCTCTAAGTTCTACCCATGATGCAAGTTTTTCTTATTTCTCTTTAAAGGAATTACAATATGTTCTGTCTTCTTTGAACGATTCATCCCCTGGTCCTGATGGAATCCCTTATTCTTTTTGGTAAAATCTGGGTGTTCCAACTTAAGTTATTATCTTGGTATGATTAACTTGATGATAGATATGGGTATTGTTCCAGCCCCTTTGAAAACCCAAACTATCATACCAGTGTTAAAACCTGGTAAAGATCCAGAAACTTATATAAACGATAGTCCTATAGCCATGTCTTCTGTATTGACTAAGATTGCAGAGCACCTAAATTGAAAAACGTCTTGAATGGTTTATTGAAAACAGAAATCTTTTACCTAACTCACAATATGGATTTCGTAAAAATAAAGGTTCTCTAGAATCTTTATCAATGCTAGTTATTGATATCAGGTTTTCTTTTTCAAGAAATGAGTCTGTTGTTGCTGCATTTCTGGATATCTGCTCAGCTTACGATTATGTAGTCCTTTCCATCCTTAAATACAAAATGGAAAACATGAATATTCCGGGAAAGATCATTAATTTCATTATAATTTTTTTTTACGGACCGTTCAGTCCAACTCAGATTTGATGGTGAAATTGAATCAACTAGATTTTTAAACAAAGGTCTACCACAAGGCTCTGTATTAAGTCCTCTTCTATTTAATATTTACACTTATGACTTAAGCCAGTCTGTTCTGCCCTATTGTCGTATATTGCAGTATGCTGACGATTTGTGTTTATATCTCAAAGTCAAAGTCAAAATCATTTATTCAATTTAGGCATCAAAGACGCACTTATGAACGTCAATTTTTCATTATAATGTACTTTAAAGCCTACCGCCGCGTTCCAAAATACATAGAGCCAACCGAGAAGAAGCGGCAAGAAACTCGGGGCCATTCTTTTTATATAGATGTTTTTACAATGTTTTTACTTAGGTACTACAAATATTAGCTCCAGTGTGTTGCCTTACAAAAGAGAACATAATAATGGTATCAGTAGGGCAAGACACGCTACACTTTGACATCTTAGTACACGAGTAGATAGATCCTGGAGTGATCAGTCCCAAGCTGTTTTATCCTCCAAGTAATCCGAAATTTTGTAATAACCTTTTTGACAGAGTTTAGTTTTAATAGTAATTTTAAACTTATTAATAGGCAAATCTCGGATAACATTGGGAACTTTATTATAGAATCGTATACATTGTCCCATAAAAGAATGACTTATTCTGTGGAGACGCGTTACATGTACGGATAGCTTGTGCTTATTTCGCGTGTTGATGGAATGAGCATCACTCCTTTTATCAAAACTGTTAATGTTTTTCTTTACATACATTAGATTTTCATAGATAAACTGAGAGACGACAGTTAGAATGTTTATGTCTTAAAATTTCTGTCTAAGGGAAACTCTGGGAGCCAAACTGTAGATCGCTCGTATAGCCCTTTTTTGCAGTATAAAAATAGAATTAATATCTGCAGAACATCCCCAGAGCAGTATGCCATAAGTCATAACGCTATGGAAATAACTAAAATAAATTATTCTAGCTGTGTCTACATCAGTTAATAGTCTAATTTTTTTAACAGCATAAGCTGCTGAACTGAGCCTACTAGACAATTTTTTAATGTGGGGACCCCATTGCAATTTAGCGTCTATAGTAATTCCTAAAAAGACTGTTGACTCCACAAGGTCCAACCCTGTTCCATTCAATTGTATATTGGATTCTACTTGTCTCACATTTGGTGTCGAGAACTTTATACAATTAGTTTTCTTCTCATTGAGGAGAAGATTATTTGTATTGAACCAATTCACAACTTTAGCTAATGCATTGTTAACATCGTCATAGTTTAATAACTGCCTTTTAATTTTAAATAACAGTGAAGTGTCATCTGCAAACAATACAATCTCGTGATTTTTCTCTACATAATAAGGTAAGTCATTAATATAGATTAAAAACAAGAACGGCCCTAGTATTGAACCTTGTGGAACGCCCATTGAGATTATAGAGCTGGGCGATTTTTTACCATTTATGTCAACCCTTTGAATTCTACCATTTAAATATTAAGTCAAAAGGTTGAGAGCCATGTTCCTAATACCGTAGTGTTGTAATTTCCTGACAAGTATATCATGTCGGACGCAGTCAAATGCCTTAGATAAGTCACAAAAAACACCTAAGGCATCTTGAGAGTTCTCCCAGGCATCAAACACATCTTTTATTAGTTCTATACCTGCGTCTATAGTAGAGCGATTCCTTGTAAACCCAAATTGGTTTTTATGGAATATTTTGTTTGCACTAAAATGAGTTTCTAATTGATGTAATATGATTTTTTCGAAAATCTTACTTAGCGTAGGTAGTACAGAAATAGGCCGAAAATTTGTTGGATCAGTAGTACTACCAGATTTGAATAAAGGAACCACTTTACTGTGCTTCATTAGGTCAGGAAATACACCACTTGCAACACAACTATTAAACACAGCTGCTAGATTGGGTGCAATGACATCTATAATTGAAGAAACGGTCTTCACAGAAAGACCCCATAGGTCAGCCGTTTTTTTTGCTTCTAGACTTTTGAAACTGCTTACAATATCTTTGCAATTAACTACTGAAAATTTAAAAGTTGTATCACATTCAGTTACACTTTGTTTAAGTAAGATCTCAGCAGAAATGGAGGAAGATTTTAGAGTTTTGGTTGTTAAAGAAGGAATATTAGTGAAAAAATTCTCAAACTCGGCCGCTACCTCCAAATCTGCTCTTACATCTTTATTATTAATTTTTAAATTGAAGTTAAAAAAAAAAAATTCAATTATTATTAATTTTTAATTATCTGTCACATAGTGACATAGAAAAATCTGCGCAGAAATTATCTCAAGCTCTCTCTTCGTTAAGCATGTTGCTAAATAGTAATGGTTTAGATATAGCCCCACCAAAAAGCTCTATTGTCATATTTTCCAGAAAACGATTAAAACCTACACTTAATATTCTGCTCAATAACACAAGAATTCCCGTAAAAAATTAGAAAAAGTTTTTAGGTCTAATTATAGACGGCAAATTGAACTTTTCGTCCCACTTAAATTATATTTCAATAAAATGTGAAAAAAACCTGAACATACTAAGATGCTTATCTGGCATTTGGTGTGGTTCTAACCCTTCTTACTTAAAGCTCCTTTATAATGCTATAATTCGTAGTGTAATAGATTATGCTTCGTTCCTCTTAGATCGAGCTAATAAAAAGGCTCTAAATTCTTTAGATGTCATTCAAGCAAGAGCCTTATGCATCATATTAGGTGCAATTAAATCTACACCTAAAAATGCCATGCAAGTGGAGTGTGTCGACCCTCCTCTAGATTTAAGACGACAGTACCTTTAGATATGTTTTGTTCCGACTATTTCAGTTCTCTACGCATCCTATTTTTCCAAAATTACAATTGTTGTTCAGTTATATATCATTGTCTTATTGGAATCAAAAAAAGTTCCCGTGTCTTATGAGCTACACTAAAATAATAAACTTTAGGTTCCCAACTCTTAAAAACACTAAAATCCCCTTATTTGAGTTTGATTTCGAAACGTCTTGTTTGAACCCACTCTACATCTTAACCTATATTTAGCTAAAGGAGACATTTCTGCTAATAAATGTTTTTTGTGTATTCAAGATGATCTTTGGCGTGGTTGGCACTATATTTTTACAGATGCTTCTAAACAAAATCAAGAAGGTTGTGTTGGTGTTGGTCTATTCCACCAAAATTATAACATTGTTCAGAAAATAAAGTGCCCGCCTGAAACATCTGTCTTTACTGGTAAATGTAGAGGGATCATGGAGGCTGTTAACTACATACTTCTTTTTAAATTAAGTAAATCTGTTATTTTCTCAGACTCCTTAAGCACTCTTCATTCTTTCCAAGCTAATCCATTCATTTATGGTTCAAGAAACTGGATTATATTTCAAACTAAAAAAATATTGCTAAAATGTTCATCTCTCGGCTATACCGTCCATTTAGCATGGATCCCTAGCCACAGTAATATTTTAGGTAATGAATAAGCAGATAAAATTGCGAAGGAATCAATTATTTGTGGTGATAAAGTCCCTTTTCAGAATTACCCGTAAGACCTGTTACTTATCCTTAATCACTACCTACAATCTAGATGGTCAAAAAGGTGGTTGATTTCAAGTAAAAGAGCTGGTACTAACAATGCTAAATATAAACGCGATATAAGTGGTAAGCCTTGGTTATTTAAATATAAATGTGATAGGAGAACTAGTTCAATAATATCTAGAATGAGGTTTGGCCACTGATGTTCTGATGTCCATCTAAAAAAACAGAGAATTAAAGATACATCAATATGTGAATGTGGAATGGATGAAGGCGACCTCAACCATATATTTTTTTCTTGTTCCAAATTTGACCATTGTGCACACATATACATATACATATAGATAACTTTTTGTGTGACATCAACCCCACCTCAGTTAACATAATAGCATCTTTCATACATATAAATAACATAAAACTTCAGTTTGTACTCGTATATTGCTTAAAACATTAGTTTCATCCCACTTCAACAAAACATCCTGTAAGTAATAATATAATAGGTACCCTGTAGATATATGTATAAGTAAGTAGAAGTAGTATGTAGTTTCATAAAGATATTTTCCTTTGTTTCAGATTGCCCTAATTCCAAAAATTGTTTATAATTTTTTTCAATAACTCTTTTGACGTGACACTGGCAATAATGTTCTAACCGTTTGCCAAAACAAAAAACAAACAAACAATATGATTTTAATGCGCATTTGGTGAAAGAACACCCTCCGAAGCGCGAGCGGATGGAATTCAAGTGCGTTTACAGTGCATTATTGTTATGTATTATTCAACAAGTCTTAGATTGGCGCAATACTGTTAAAAATTGTGGTTTTTGGATCGAAACTATATGCTGGTCAAAGTAACCTGATTAGTACTACAACTTAGACTCAAAAGTAAAAAATAAATAAAAATATTTAGATGTATTTATAAGGAAAAATATTACTACTATTTATTAGCCTATATCTTTCTTTGTCAAACAAAACCATTAAAACTGTAAGAAATTCACCATCATCGTTAGTAAGTACTGACAAATCACTAAAATATATCCAAAAGTAGCTAAAGTAACATGCTAAAAACCAAGTCAGGGGATGTAAGGAGTGAAATGTCTGTTTGTCTGTCTTTTTTGTACGGGCTAATCTCCGAAACCACTGGATCGATTTATTTGGTATGGTGGTAGCTTATATCCCTGGTCAACATATAGGATACTTTTGATTCCGGTAAATTAAAAAGTTCCCGTGGGATAGTTAAAAAACTGTTATTTTCCGTATCCCACAAGCACATGCGAGCGAAGCCGCTGTTGGGTCAGCTAGTATATCCATATATATAAATGAACCCCTATTTCTCCTGGTCATGCTATAACTTGATAACAAATTGAACAATCTCACTCATTCTTTTTTTTTTGTTTTGCGTTAATAACATTATTATAGGAGAAGGTTCTTATGAAATAAAAACTAAGAAAAGAACCTACTACACAATAAAAGTCACATGCAGTTGCTAGTATAATAAAAATTTAGGACCATAAATGTATCTACAGTTTATGTATACGCGAGTTATAGGGTAAGGAATTGAAAGTTGGACGTACCAGTGTTATCCACTGCGCAGGTGAGGCGGTCGGGCATTCCTTCACAGATTCGGGCCGGGAATAGATCACTCGGGATTTTCACAACACAACAGTAATAGGAAGATTATCCAATGTCGTGCACTGAGCCGTAGGCACATATAGTATATCACATGTTGAGACCGCGGAAAAGATTTCACGTCGCGAGCACACCGTTGTCGGTTCGACGTACACGCAGAGACTCCCAAGGTACTAAGGTAGGGGGGTAGGAAAAAGTAATAGGTGGGAGCGGGACAAAACATAGGTCGAAGACAAGGAAACTACACAAATATACAAATAGTTCGCTAAGCTCGATTTTGGTCTGAACAGTTTAATATTATAATTTATGCTTATAAATTTTCACATTAAATAATTTGTTATGGGAGAGAATGTTTCAGACATAATTATTTAGAGGAAATAGATCTGGTGATTTTTGGTGGAAGAAAATTGGCAGATCTGGTTTAATAAGTTTCTTGGAAGATTCCCAATACTTTGATCAAGAATCTTGAAGTTGGGATTTGGTGAGCAGGCGTCGGTGATGAGCTTAAATTGGGATGAGTTCTAAGGAGCCAATTTGTTAATAGATATATAAGGAATTACAGAGTGTCCAGGCAAGGACAACATTAATTCCTACTTTGTGACATTCAAAGAGTAGTTGTTTTATTTTAAGAATCAAAGGAAATAGAGAAATTTTGTGGAATGGCTGGATTGAAGGCAGCTCTTTGAGTTTGAAAAGATGATTGAGAGATTGGGTTTGTGGGATGTTACAAAGAGGATGGCTTTAAAAATAGCCAGTGCTTCCCCAGTGAAAATGGAGGTATAAGGTGGGCATTTAAAGCTAAGGCATATCCTTGTAAAAGGGATCCAAACTGCTGCAGCTACAACACTAGTAGGCGATAACTTAGATGCATCCGTAAAAATAACCTTCCAGTTCTGTAATTAGGTACATATTTCTTTATAAAATAACTGTCAGAGTTAGGCGAATCTTTATCTATACCGAAGTTCTTATATTTGGTTGAAAAATAAGGGCTTTATATGGTGTGCGATACCAAGGGTGATGGGTATTGAGCTACAGGACTAGGGACTTGGACTTAGAAAATTTGATGAAGCTATGGAGTAGACAAGGTAAGGTATTCCATATAGCTACTGTGAAGAAGGTTCGATTTTTGAAGAGGGTGCTCTGTATTTTGTAATAATAAGATGAACCGAGCAGAAAGAAACAATATTCATGGGTTATGTGCCCAGTAATATCACTTGCTACAGTGCCCTTCTCACCCTAACACTAGAAAGGCTTGCCCTCTATTTCTGGTTGGATTGACTTTCAAATCAAATCCACACATAATAATATCAATAGTTCCATGCTTAAAAATAAATGGTCATGACCAATAAGAATCAAATAGAAACTTGAGGCCATTCTGTGAAAGTTAATGCAATGTATTATTTTTGCCATAATCCTAAATAGTTAGATGTGTGGCAGAGTGTACTAAATTTACCGGGAATTCTCAGGATTTTCAAGCAGTTCTAGAACCGGGAAATTGTAATTCATTTTGTGGTTTTTTTTCAGTAGGTTGGGGAAAAATACTACTTTACTAATAATACTAATGTCCAAATAGAGCTGACTCTTTTTGCGAACGGGGTAACCGCCGAAAACTGTCTAATCAGATCTATTTTTATACAGGGTGTTTGGTAGAGGGTCCGACAAATCAAATGAGCGTGTTCGGGGGTCCAGTTGGAGAATACAAGTTGGGCAAAAAAATCCCTGACACCCCAATTTTTTTAAAGTTTTTTTTTGTGAATTTTTGCGTTTTCACCGTAATTGTACCTAATTACCACCATAACATTTGTAAAATCTGTTTTAGACCGGATGTTTTTACTAGAATTTGGTCTCTAATACACCTTCAGGCCACGCAAAGCAAAATTGGAAACAAAACAGAGCTAACTAACTGATTTTCAGCTCATAGAGTGAAAAAATGAAAAAAAAATTAACTCATAGTTCAACTTCCAGTGATCTAAAAAAACACTAGCAATTCTGGAGGTAATATGCATTTAAAAACTTCTCTATTTATTACTTATTACAATGACATACTAAGTTGGTATAAAACTTACCAGCTTGTTGAATAAATGAGGCAGAAGCGAAAATTCAAACAGAAATAAATACAATTATTTATTTAATTAAAATTTTTTTCGAACACAGCTCCTCTATTATGAATACACGCCCGGCATCTACGGCGTATTTCTTTTGTAGTCGTGTTCAGCGTCATCTCTACTTTAATTTTTGAAAAAGCGTCCCCAATTCTCGTCACCAATTCTTCATTTGTGTTTATATTAACTTCGT
This sequence comes from Selenia dentaria, assembly GCA_917880725.1. NCBI lineage: Eukaryota > Metazoa > Arthropoda > Insecta > Lepidoptera > Geometridae > Selenia > Selenia dentaria. The sequence continues at coordinate 534,774 of OU862900.1, read as the reverse complement.
ACACCAACTCTTTAGCACGTCCCCAGACATAAAAATCGAGCGGTGTTAGGTCTGGGGAACGTGCGGGCCATTCAATTGGGCCACCTCTCCCAATCCATGAATTGGGGAAAACGTTGTCTAGGTACTCGCGTACTATGTTCCCGTAGTGAGCCGGGCAGCCGTCATGTTGAAATACAACTGCCCGGTCATCTTAAAAAATCGGCAGGTCATTCATTAAAAATTCTATGTAATTTTCCCCATTCAGTGTATCTGGGAGATAATAGGGTCCTATGAGGTCTCTCCCAATGACACCTGCCCATACGTTGACCGAAAACTTATGTTGGTGTGAGGCCTCTCTAGTCGCTAGATTTTGCGATTCCCATCTGTGGAGATTATGTTGGATAAAGATGCCCTCTCTCGTGAATTTAGATTCATCCGTCCAGAGAATGGTCTTCAGGAATTCGTCATTATCTACGTCCGTATGTAGAAGAAAACGGCAAAACCGCAAACGCCGCTCTTGGTCCCCTTCTACTAAACCTGAAACCAAAACAAAACCGTTTGAGAACATGAGATGGGCAACTTGTACGGCAATTATTATTATTGTAGAGTTCGATACACCTCCGAAGTCATAATTTTTGTATTCTCCAAATGGGCCCCCGAACACGCTCATTTGATTTGTCGGACCCTCTACCAAACAACCTGTATATAGCTTTCGTGAAGCCGAACTGAGTTTCGTGCAGTATTGAATGCTCGTTGAAGTGCGCCAAAAGTTGTTTGAATATAATTTTTTCAAAGATCATACTCAAATACTGATCTATAATTTGATGGGTCTGTTTTCTGTCCAGCCTTAAAAAATGGAGTGTTTCTACTATATTTCATTAAAGCAGGAAAAGTAAACGACCTAAAGCTATACAAAGATTAAATATGCCGACCAAATAAAGAGCTATATATCTTATTATTGGCTCTACAACTTTTACTGACATTCCCCATAAGTTATCAGTATTCTTTATATTCAAGCTTTTTAATGTTATTATAATTCAAAATTATAAAGTATATTTATAAGAAAAACTCTTGATGATCTTGAATCTCTTGAAACTTGATACGTAAAATTAACTTTAAGAATAGCTTCTGCTGCATGGGGACAAGAGTTCAGTGACTTGGTGACTTCTAAAGGTAAATTAGAGAAGAAATCATTAAAGTATTGGCTACATTTATTGGTTCTGAGATTGTCTGATCTGATGGACACATGCAGTGTATTTGGTTTGTTTTTGCCGGTCTCAGTATTTAGTGTTTCAAACTGTTTTTATTTGACATAGTTATGGAAAACTTTATCACATGTCAAAGTATTTTTTATGTTAAACTCTCACATAGTATCTCTACTTTTTCGAATCCCTCGAATAGACCAGTCACCAAAAACTTACTTTCCACTTGTATACATTTTAACCTTTGGACAAACTTCATTAATCTCAGCACTAACTAAAGATAATATTCGTTAGGTTCCTCTTCCGAACAATTCGCGATGTAAAGTTTTGCTTCAATATTTTGCTGAAGCTTTCCGAGCCTACTAGTTATTAAACGCTTATGTTTGATTATCATCTTTTCCATGTTTTTATCGCCATTAAATTTTATCTCAAGGCCCTTGTGATCAGACCGAAAATTATATTATTGTAGTTTCCTAGCTTTACAACTTGAATAAATATTGTCTATGCAGATAGCTGAATGGTCAGTTATTCTAGTGGGCTCACAGAATAAATAATTCAAATGGAATGAATGATTTCATCATCATCATCTCAGCCGTAGAACGTCCACTGCTGAACATAGGCCTCCCCCATGATTTTCCAAAAGGACCGGTTGGAAGCGGCCTGCATCCAACGTCGTCCTGCGACCTTCCTCAGGTCGTCTGTCCACCGTGTCGGTGGACGACCTACGCTGCGCTTGCCGGTCCGTGGTCTCCACTCCAGAACCTTTCGGCCCCATCGGCCATCTGTTCTGCGTGCTATGTGCCCTGCCCACTGCCACTTCAACTGGCTGATCTTCTGGGCTATGTCGGTGACTTTCGTTCTTCTACGGATCTCCTCATTTCTGATTCGATCACGTAGAGAAACCCCGAGCATAGCCCTCTCCATAGCTCGTTGTGCGACTTTGAGCTTGTCTATGAGGCCCATAGTAAGAGACCATGTTTCAGTGCCATAAGTCATCACTGGTAACACACATTGGTCGAAGACTCTTGTCTTGAGGCACTGAGGTATTTTTGACGAGAAGACTTCGCGAAGTTTCCGGAACGCTGCCCAGCCGAGTTGGATTCGACGATTGACCTCTTTCTCGAAGTTGGACCTGCCTAGTTTGACTGTCTGTCCCAGGTAGATGTACTCGTCAACAACTTCGAGAACTGAGTTCCCAACTGATATTGGGGTAGGTACAACATGGCCATTAGACATAATTTTCGTCTTATCCATGTTCATCTTAAGACCTACCCGTTGGGAAACTCGATGGAGGCCTTCGAGCATTGTACTGAGGTCTTCCATGGATTCTGCCATGACTACAATATCGTCGGCAAATCGAAGGTGAGTGATGTATTCGCCGTTAATATTAATGCCAAGTCCTTGCCATTCCAGAAGCTTGAAGGCGTCTTCCAATGTAGCGGTGAACAGTTTCGGAGATATAACGTCTCCCTGTCTCACGCCTCTTTGCAATGGAATTGCCTTCGAACTCTGCTCCTGTACTCGGACTGACATGTAGGCGTTTTTGTACAAACACTTCAGCACTTCAATATACCGATAGTCAAGACGGCACCGCTGGAGAGACTCAAGCACTGCCCACGTCTCGATCGAATCAAAGGCTTTCTCATAGTCCACAAACGCTAAACAAAGAGGCAAGTTATACTCTTCGGTCTTCTGTATAACTTGCCGTAGCGTGTGGATGTGGTCTATGGTACTATAGCCTTTTCGGAAACCGGCTTGTTCCGGAGGCTGGAATTCATCAAACCTGCGACTGAGACGGTTCGTTATGACCTTCGAAAACAGCTTATAAACATGGCTCAAAAGCGAGATGGGTCTGTAATTTTTAAGTAAAGTGTTGTCACCTTTCTTGAAGAACAGCACCACCACGCTTTTGTTCCATGCTTCTGGCGTTGAACCTTCAAGTAAGACGGTATTAAAGAGCTTCTGAAGGACTTTAAGTACCGGTGTTCCACCCGCTTTCAGAAGCTCAGATGTGATACCGTCGTCACCAGGCGCCTTGTTGTTCTTAAGCTGTTTCAAAGCCATTCTAATCTCGTACAGGCTGATGTCCGGGATATCTTCGGTATAATGTCGGGTCAGCTTGGCTCTTGGGTCTTTGGCCGAGCTGCTAACAGGTTTAGCGACCGAGGTGTATAGCTGTCCGTAGAAACTCTCTACCTCTCCTAATACTTCCGCTTTGGTCGACGCTACACTGCCGTCTTCTCTCTTCAGCTTCTTCAACTGGCTTTGCCCAATAGACATGTCTCTTGCAAACACTTTGGAGCCTTTTTTCCGCTCTATCGTCTCTTTAATACGGTTTGTATTAAAGATCCGGATGTCGTGTCGCAAGGACTTCCATATTCGTTTATTGAGCAGCCTATATGCTTCAGCATCATCCGAAGACTGCAGTTTCAATGAGCGTCGTTCAGCCATGAGGTTGAGGGTATCGTTGGAGAGTTTCTGTGGCCTATCTGTACGGTGGTGTTTAAAGTACTTGGAACCCACTGTATGGACAGTTTCTACTAACCTGTTATTGATCTCGTCCACTGAAGCGATGTTCTCAAGGCAATCGAAGCGATTGGATAGCTCAAGTTGAAAGCTCTCGGGGTCTTGAATACGGGCACGAGTGGGTCGGAGCGTAGACTTCATCAGACGAGACCTCTCCAGTTTGACATTAATATTCACCGTGCCTCTTACCATTCGGTGATCACTACCGGTTTTAACCCTGTTGATCACGGAGACATCAGTGAATATTTGCCTTTTGGTGGTCATAATGAAGTCAATCTCATTTCTCGTGGAACCATCGGGACTCAGCCAGGTCCATTTCCTGTGAGGTGGCTTCTGAAAGAAAGAGTTCATCATAAAGAGTCCCTCTTTCTCCAGGAAGTCGGCCAACCTCTGTCCCCTACGGTTCCGTTGTCCATATCCAAATTGCCCCACTTTCAACTCATCCTCGCTTCTCTTACCCAACTTCGCGTTGAAGTCCCCCATAACAACTAGAAAGTGCGTTTCAGAGGTATGTATGGCCCGACTAATGTCCTCATACATATCCTCCACCTCATCATCCGGGTGCGACTTCGTCGGTGCGTATACCTGAATGACCTTCAGCGAATATCGTTTGGATACTCTGAGTATTAGGTATACGACCCTATTGGAAACGCTATCGATCTTAACTATGTTGTTAGTAAGGGACTTGTGGACGAGAAAACCGACACCACCTTGGGACTGTTGGTCGCCCTCCCGGTAGTAAAGTAGGTTACCTGATTTCAGGGTTATCGTGTCCTCACCCGCTCTACGGACTTCAGATAACCCTACTATGTCCCAGTGTAACTTACTCATTTCTTCTTCCAGCTCATATATCTTCTCGTCTGTCCTCATTGTGCGTATGTTGTGTGTCACCAGGGCCAGTCGTCGTCGTTGGGGGTGGTAGCCGGGCGTCTGCCGGGGATTCTTAGCACCCCCTGCCCCACCGTTACCGTGGCCGCTACCGTAGCCAGGAATAGCGGGGCTGCCGGGGACTGGGGGCCTGGTTCCTAATGTGTCCGTCATTGGGGGGATTTTGCCAATACTCGCCACGCTTGGCAGGCGGGTTGGCGAGCGCAGTTTTGGGGTTTTAATACTGGGAAGGTGCTGCTGCCCACCTTCCGATTGTTATCCCTTAGCAGATTTTTACGCACCCACGGGTAGAGTTGGGGGGGTACTATTCTAAGCCGGTACCCCACGGCAAATGAATGAATGATTTAAACAGTGAAATTAGATTTGTTTTATATGATAAAAATAGTGATGTTGAAGTCACCACAGATTTAGATTTTTTTGTTACATTTAGAGATTTTCTTTAAAATAGATTCTATGGCACCCGTAACGTTTTGAAAATTTGTATTATTCTCTTCACCATATGGCGGTCGATATACACACAACACTAGATGCTTTTCCACCTCTACACAAGCTGTGAGGTCACAGACAAGTTCTATCGCACATCCGACTAAGTCACGCCGCTCTTTGTACTTGATATTGTTTTTAATTAATTATAATACAGCCTTCTATTCAGCGGATGTGCCATTTTACTCTGTTAAGTTGAATACTTATATATTATAGTAATACCGAAAATCTCGGGATGTTCCGGTTCCAATCACTAAAAATACCGGGATTCCCGGTTCTTTGTAAGAGGACCGATTTTGCAATCCCTAATTACTATTTAACTTAAATTAATGTAAGTTACTGTACATATTGTTTATAAATATTTTATGTACAAGGACGAGTCTATTTACTTAACTATGTGTTCATCATCACATCACATTAGTAGGGAAATTGTTAAACTATAGTTATTAACTGGCAAAACACTCACGTTAGGGATCGTATCTCGTCTCTTCCTGTTTCGAGCATATCGGATGCTTGTTTTCAGAGCAAGTGCAACATTCTTTATAAGGGGTAACACAAGCCCGGCTCGACTTATTCAATACATAATATGGGTATTTTGTTGGTTTATAATAGTAGTTTAATATGTGTTCTAAAGAGAATTTCATTACCTATAGATATAGTAGTCATACCCTAGCTAGCGTAATGTATACTTGATAAACTTAAAACCTAACATTTTCAGTGCGAGTCAACATTTAAAACCGAAGAAATGCGTCTCTCACTATGCAAGCGCCCATATTGCAAACCGCAATGTTAAGATGGAAGAACAAGGTGATGAAGACACTAAACCCAACTTGGAAGATTTGGAAGCTGAAATGGAAATGACGGAAATGGACATATATAATGTTGAGCTTGAAGAAGAAGTGAAGCATGATGAAGAAACGATGGATGGTGAAGAAGTGATCAAATATGAGGAAGTAGTACACGATGAAGAAGCAATCAACGATGAAGTGATTAGTGATGCACAGATGACGGATGGTGAAGCATTGACAGAGGAGAATGAGGCCCAAATGTTGCTTATACCAGATGAAAATAGACAGGTAATTTTTGATTTAGATACATTGCTACAGCAGTTAATAATGACACCTACTGTAAAAATATATTTTAAGTCCAAACCCTAAATGCTTCATTATACGAGTAAATACCTACTTCCTAAGAATATAAAAAGATATCTCAAAATCGTAATGTCCAGTAGTATATAAAGCGTGTCGAGCTATTGGTTAGATTGTCTCAGTTAGTTTAATAGGTAGGAGCAACGCTTTGGAAGCGCGCGGTCCCCGGTTGGAACTTGGGACGCTGGTCGGGGTGTGAGTAATGTGATGAGCAGACGTGTTAGTTCTAGGGTCTTCCATGTTGTGTGTCCCTACCTCTAGTGCAGACAGTATGAGCATGGTAACTTTATTATTATTACTGTTCATAACCATAATCAGCCCATTCTGTTCACACTGTTGGGACTCGAGCCTTCCTCTCAGAGAGAGGAATTGGGCCATAATCCACCACGCGGGCCCAGTGCGGGTTAGTGGCCAACCCAATGTCGAAGTTTTTCAGGCCGCCCGAAGGCCCTCGACATAGCCTAACGACTTTTGTCCTAAGATAAACAACCGGGACCGACAGCTAAACGTGCCCTCCGAAGTGCACGGAAGCGCTCAGTTGAATAATGCCACTAGCGGACACCCATCCAAGTCCTGACCGCAGCAAGTGTTGCTTATAGTTAGTTAATGTATACGACGAGACTGACAGGCAAACCGACCGACTTATAGGCAAATGTAAAATATAGTAAGAGGCTTTAGTGAAATGTAATAAACAAAAAACATAAATTAGTGACATTTGCAAACGAGAAAAGTAAAGAATGCTTCCCTCCAATGAGACATAATATTTTTATTTTCTCAACTTACAGACCACGATTGAAGATCTGAACCTGTGATCTGAACAGTTAATATAGTTTATCGATTACATAGCGGAGCTTGGACGGCTTAGTTTCTTTTACCAGATTTAGCAACTCAACTTTAATAAAGTTGAACTTGCATCCACACCATTTCTTAGCAGCCACGAGACCATTTCTTGCTTTTTATTTGCTTACTGTTAGTGGTTTATGAACTTGTACAGAATGATAAGGTGCATTGTCCATTATCGTTTTCGATGGCATTTTTTAAGCTGACTAGCAGCTTCTCAAACCACTCTTTAAAAACCTCAAAGTTCATTTCCTTATGGTCACTTGTAGTTTTAGAGGAGAATGCGAGGAGGCAGTCTGGAATAAAACCTTGAGAAGCTGATCCCGCGTGACATATAATAAGTCGGGCTCCTTTTCCCGATGGAACTTTTGAGGTGGAGGCCGCTGTATCATCGGTCCATGTCCGCGAAACCGTATGGTTCGCGTTCAACCATGTTTCGTCAACAAACACGACATTGTCCCAATCTGTAATTTTATTTACTTGACGTAAGAATGTTAAACGAAGAAGTTATCCGCGAACACACATAAAAAAACAACATACATATATATATATAAATATAAATATAAATATATAAAGCCAGATGTTAAGTGCCTCTGCCTATAACAGACGTATGTCCTCACAAGTGACCAACTGAATTGCGCACGTAAACATGAGACATTGTTAAGTCTCAATGTGCCTGTAATTGTACCCGCACCCATGCCCTTCAAAACCAGAACACAATATTGCCAACATTACTGCTTCAGGGTAGAAATCTTGGTGGCAGTTTGTCTTCCCCGTATGACCTCATTAACGAATAGTTCTACTGCTACTACGTATGTAGGTAAATAGATAGATAAACCCTTTATTGCAACACCACATTATAAAATATAACTAACAAATAAATAGTATAATATAATTGAATACTATTACTCAACAATAAAAAACTTAAAATTAAGTGTTACGATGGGCGGTCTTATCGGTCAGAGAGATCTCTTCCAGACAACCATGTTATTGAAAAGGAAGCTTGAATAAAAAAGATCTCGAAGGAAGTTTCCTTGGACACCTGTGGAGACTCTTGTGACACATTTACCACCGACCACACTTAGAAGTAAAGCCCCTAAAAAAAATTGAAAAGAATTCTGGTATGTACTACTACCTACAATCTAACGACTCTACTACACTTTTTTGTCTTTTTAACTCCAGCTGACCGCTCTATCCTTGAGCCTCAATTGCACTAAGAGAAATGCTCGCTTTGTAACTTGTATGGGAGTTATGATTTTTTACGCAACTGAATGCAGATCATTTTTCCACTTCTCAAGCTGGTCTCCAAGGCGACTGCTCACGTTAACCACTGCACTAATGGGTTGGATCCCTTAACAAGCATACACAAGGACCAGATTTTTTAAATTAAAATTCCGAATGGCTTCTATGCCGACTTCAACTGTAATTAGACGCAAAATTTCTGCAATTGAACTTGTATGAAAATTTTTACTTTTCTGTTTAAATGGTTAAAAGTTTCATTACAAAAACTAATGCACAAGGACAAACGCGGGCCACTCGTGGCCCGCGCACCGCCCATCACCTAGTATATATATAAAGTCAAATAGAGAAACCTCATTTTTTAAACCTGGATCATTATCATCTCAGCCATAGGACGTCTACTGCTGAACATAGGCCTCCCGCATAGGGGGGTTTTGCCAATACTCGCCACGCTTAGCAGGCGGGTTGGCGAGCGCAGTTTTAAGATTTTTGACTGGGAATGTTCGCGCCTGAACCGCGACGTCACTACAATGAATGCGGGCGGGCCCCCGCTCGCCGCCCCCTGCTCGGTGGTTCAACGCCGAGCCATGAGGCGACTCGGGCAAGCGTCCCAAAACAGTCACCTTTCCTGCGCCAGTGCGAGCGCACGGCTCGATCGGCATCCTCTTATCAGCTCCGCGCTGCCGCGTCACGAAACGCCGGGATCCGCCCCCTTTTTCGCCGGCGTCGACATACGTGTAAGCGAGTGCGCATCGCCCTTGTGCTCACGGGGCAAATAAACCTGAATCCTTCCGACGGTCATCAGCCCGCACGAACCAGAAGAATAACCACAAGGATCAGCCCGCATTCCTGTGAGCACCTACCACCTATCCTTTACTACCTAACGGTGTACAGTTCCGTACGCACCATATTTCCCTCTTACTAATTATTACCCACGATGTATGGTGTCGCCGCACCAGGGAAGGTGCTGCTGCCCAACCTTCTGATTGTTATCCCTTAGCCAGCTTCTACGGCACCCACGAGTAGAGTTGGGGAGGTACTATTCTAAGCCAGCACCCCACGGCTTAACGGTAAAAATGTTACTCTTCAAAATAATAGCGTTCTAGCAGGATTTTCCGCTTGTCAGATTTTTTAAATCTAAAGCCAATCGATTTTAAAACCTTTGATAGAGACGGTTTACCGCCAAAAAATAAGCCTACGTCTTTTCACGTCAACGCCAACAATTTTCTTGTCCCCCTTTCTTTCTTTGGTGAACGGAACGTTTGACATAAACTAATTTAATGTGTTTATACAAATTCATAAGGAGTTTTAGAGGATAGCCGTCGTATGCCACTTTGCCATAAATAATATGTTCGCCTTCTACCCTAAGAATATATGTTTTTAAACCGACTTATGAAGTGTTTGTACAAAAACGCCAACATGTCAGTTCGAGTACAGGAGCAGAGTTCGAAGGCAATTCCATTGCAAAGTTGCGTGAGGCAGGGAGACGTTATAACTCCGAAACTGTCCACCGCTGCATTGGAAGACGCCTTCAAGCTCTTGGATTGGTAAGGACTTGGCATCAATATCCACGGCGAGTATATCACTCACCTTCGATTTGCCGACGATATTGTAGTCATGGCAAAATCCATGGAAGACCTCAGTACAATGCTCGAAGAACTCCATCGAGTTTACCAACGTAGACCTTGAAATGAACATAGACAAGACGAAAATTATGTCAAATGCCCATGTTGTGCCTACCCCAATATCAGTTGGGAACTCAGTTCTCGAAGTTGTTGACGAGTACATCTACCTGGACAGACAGTCAAACTAGGCAGGTCCAACTTCGAGAAAGAGGTCCATCGCCGAATCCAACTCGGCTGGGCAGCATTCCGGAAACTTCGCGAAGTGTTCTCGTCAAAAATACCTCAGTGCCTCAAGACAAGAGTCTTCGACCAATGTGTGCTACCAGTGATGACTTATGGCACTGAAACGTGGTCTCTTACTATGGGCCTCATAAGTAAGCTCAGTCGCACAATGAGCTATGGAGAATTATCTACATGATCGAATCAGAAATGAGGAGATCCGTAGAAGAACGAAAGTCACCGACATAGCCCGGAAGATAAGCCAGTTAAAGTGGCAGTGGGCAGAGCACAAAGCACGCAGAACAGATGGCCGATGGGGCCGGAAGGTTCTGGAGTGGACACCACGGAAATGAATGAAATGAAATAATTATATTTGTTAGAATTTTGGGTAATAAATTATTGCTTAGATGTAACAGCATTGTAAGCAGTGGGCCTAGAACGCTGCCTTGCGGTACTCCACGCTGATTTAGAAGATACTGCGAGCGGAAAAGGCTAAAGCAAGCGTTAATTGTAGCCCTCATTTTTCTGTAGCCATATTGCTCTGGTTTCAGTATTTTATGATGATCGATGAAGCTAATTACGAGTAGTTTTGAAGTCATAATTTATTCAAATAATTTCGAAATAATAGGAATGAGGGTTATAGGCCTATAATTATTCATTTCACACTCTTTGTCTTTTTTAAATATATGGGTTTTACTATAGAGTATTTCAAGCACTTTAGAAATACTCCCTCTGCGAACGATAAATTAATTAATTAACATAGTGGTATGGATAACTGAATTGAGCAGAACTTCAAAATGTGAGTATTTATATCGTCATAGCTAGTTGCATTAGACTTTTTCAAAGATTTTATTGTTTAAGCACGGTTGGCGGGTCGGTTGGAGTTAAAAATATTGTTTTACTTAACTTTATCTCAAGAGAATAATGGTTTGAAGCTGTGTTTGGAATTACATTATTGTTAGATCCAACGAAGTAGTTATTAAATAGATTAGCCTTTTATTAGAAGAAGCCTAAAATTTGGGAGGTCATTGTACACGGTATCATTTTGCATATTTGATATTGGATGGTTTAGATCTGTTATTAACATTATCATTTATAAGTTTCCACGCTGCACTGCAACGGTTAGTGCATTGATGTATAAAGTTGGTATTGTTGATTTTTTGGGCACATACAATACATTTTTTCAATATTTTAGAGTAGGTTAGGTATCTTTTATAATTAAGCTTGTTATTTGCCGATGGACTGTATTTAAGATAGTATGTTCGTTTACGCAAACAGCATTTTTTTATCCTTTTGTGATCCATTTCGTCTTCACAGGTTTTGTAACTATTTTAATTTTTACTATTGGAAAGCATACGAGTAGATTAGAAAATAATATTAGAGTATCGTGTAGAGTATTAAACGCCATATTTAAATCAGTTTGTGAAAGCACGTCGACAAATGACAAACTTGACATACTTAAATTTATTTAAATTCTCAGTACTATAATCCCGCATTTTTTTTTTATCAGATAAAGAAGATTGTGGGAGAGCGGCATAAATATCTTGTTTTAAATATATCGTTTTACTGTAATTTTGAGAGTAGTTGACTGACTTGCCTTCTTTCATAGCACTCAGGAATGTATTACGGTGGTGCAGATATGCAAATTCTACATTTATTTTTTACACAATATTTTTCAAGTAATTTATATGGGCATTTCCCAAATTATTGTTTATGCATGTTTATTAATTATGAATTTCAAGAAAATTACAGTTATCATAATTTCTCGTAAAAGATCTTAGGTGTGTGTTTAGCATTTTAACATTAAAATTGGCATTTTTGCTTACGTTCACTATAAATATTTTATTTTACTTAATTTTCGATAATATATAACAAAGGTCTGTTAATATTTTTAAAGGGTTTTTGTCATGCAACCCTACTGCAAGAATTACAATGTCATTAGTATTTGAAGATTCAGCAATTTTATAACAACCAGATAATATTTGTGAACATATAGCATTCGGTTTGATTATGCCAATGATGTCATGGGTAACATTCCAACCCCCTGTTCTATCTTTCATTATTTCTTGTGACAAGCTACGCACTCTCTCATCTCCGAAAATCAGTATCTTGGATTTAACTGCTTTTTTTGTACTAGAAATATCTTATGCGTTGTGTTGATTTCCTGATTTATGGTGGTAGAGTTTCGTTGTGCCAGTTCAATCGGAGTAGCTTCCCGCTGCTCCTGAGCTGCCACTGTGATCGTAGAGGGAGTGATGATTTGATCACATGCTCTTCGCTGAGGTGTTGAGTATGAATGAATTTTTAATTTACAGGTTCGGTCCGGCGTAGTAGTATATACTGCTATATATAGATGCTTGTAGTTTAGGGAGAAAAGTATCCAATATTAAATTTAATATTCGCCATTTTTCTTTTCATAAAAGGTGTATTGGTAGTCGTTGATCTTTCCTTAACAATGTGGCCAGTGTCACTTGATTGGGTCAGTTCTCTTGAAACATTCAATAGCAGATAAATCTGTCTATCCTTATCATTTAGGGCTTTCTTTAAATTAGTATATTCATGGCCACCCCGTTCACCCGATTTGAACCTGGGGGTTCAAACTTCTTCTATTGGGGTTGTCTTAAAGACAGGGTCTACTCAAAACCCATTGCGACATTGGACGAGCTTCGTCGAAATATCACTCAGGCTGCTGATTACATTAATAGCAGAAGATATGCAAGACAAATAAAACGATCATTTTTAAGGCGATGACGTGCATGTATTAATGCTGGTGGCAAACAGTTCGAACATTTGCTATAATGTTAATAACTTAATGAATTACACGTGAAACTGTTTGTACCATTCGTTTTGAAATATTAAACATTTTTCAAGAACTAATACTTTTATTACACCCGACCGTCATTTGGCCCATATTTTTTTATAACTTGTTTTCCTAGAGTATTATACCATTTTGGAATGTTGGTTAGTTGCGTCAATTTTTAAAAAAACTTGCCATACTAGTGTTGATACTTTTTTTTTACACCACGATAAGTTAAAGTTAGTTAAAAGTAAAAGTCTTCAAAAAATTTAGGGACTAAAATAAGTTTCATTAATTTTCGTGATAAAACAAGAGTTATTCTGGATTTTTTAAGAATTGTGGTAGGTAGCAGTGCTATTCAGGTTGCCTATAAAAAAAAAGAAACAAATATTAAAAAAATTGTGGTCATGGTAGTGAAAAATATCATAAACGGTCTCAATTTCTGAAGAATTTCATTTTTTTATTATAACTTAAATTATAATTGGGATATATATTTTTTCTTTTTTTCTATCAGGGGCAGGTCTGTCCTCCGGTGTTTGCTTATCGTTGAATTTTGGGACACATTGTATACAGGGTTATTGGTAATTAGACCGGATCCTTTTAAGGGGTGGTAGGGAATGCCATTTTCAACAATATGACTGTACATTGTGATATCCGGAAATGAATCATTTCTGTGATATTCTTTTTTTTTATTTTTTTTTGGAAAGTCCAGTTTTACTACTTTAAAATTCAATAAAAAAAAAGTAATCAAGCGATTTCAATTCTGTTCGCAGTTTTAGAGAAACCTTGTTACAGCTCTTAATAATAAACAATAATATCGTACTAATGTAGATCCATCCAAAAACTAGAGGCTTTTTCATAATTTTTATTTGATAATTTTTGTAAGATGCTTTACAAAAACCTTAATTTTCTCTACAAAAACGATAGTAAATTAAGTCTGCATTTTATTTAAAAAACATCTACAAGTCTTTAGCTATCCAACGAGGTAAAAAAATTAGCACTATTAACACAGTTGCAGAAATAATGCGATTACAAAAGGCCGAGAAAGGAATGAGAATAGTCCATGAGAAGTAGCTATGGTAGAAATACTTTCTTAAGGTAACTTAATTTCTTTTAAAGAAATAAAAGAGTAGATGTAATTAGTCTGTATTTATTATTTTTACAGTTCGTTCTCAAAATGTGAGCCAGAATTTTGAATGCAGAGACGCATACGTCTGCGTAAATTGCTTTTAACAACACTTGTATATAAATTAATTTTCATTTTTTCTGCTGCATTTATTATGCGATGTTTCAGTTCTTCGATGGTTGCCACAGGTCCAAGAGTATCGTCGTACACCAAGCTTTTCATGTGACCCCATACGTAATAGTCGACGGGAGTCAAGTCGGGACTTCTGGCCGGCCACGGAATCGGCCTCCTCTGCCAATCCACTTATTGGGATACTGACGATTGAGCCACTCACGGACGCTCAAACTAAAATGTGCGGGGCAACCATCATGTTGGTAAATCATGTTTCAGCGGGTTTCAAGGGGTACTTATTACTTCACTGAGTAGCTCATAAAGTTCGTTTCTCAAAAAAAATTCATACGCTTCACCATTGAGGTTGTTGGGCAGAAAGAAAGGGCCGATCAATTCATTCTTAATAATGCCCATCCACACATTAACGGAAAACCTTCTTTGTGATCCTTGTAATCTTTTCTTGTTTGGGTTACCGTCATCTTTCGGGGCCCAATAATGAATATTATGATAATTTGATATTCCATCCTGATCAAATTTGGATTCGTCGGTCCATAAGATTTTTAATAAAAAATTGGCATCTTCCATATCGGTGTTCAACATGAATCTGCAAAATTCGACTCTACGTGCATGATCTCCGTCTTGGATAACTTGTACCGGAGTCAAATGATACGGGTAGAGTCTTGAGCGGTGCACTGTGTTCCATACTTTCCATTGCGACATGCCAAGACGTCGTGCAATGATGTTTGTTGAAGTCGTAGGATCTTGCTCAAACATGCGAATTATCTGTTCCTCTTCATCCGAATGATAAATACGAGATCGTCCAGCATCACTTTGTCGTCTTTGAACTTGACCAGTTTCTCGTAGTCGCCGGTACACTCCGTCAAATACACTCACATGGGGTAAACGGCGCTGTGGAAATCGAGACTGATACTCCGTTCGAGCATGTGTAGCGACGCCGTTGGCAAAACCATAGCAAAACAGTATGTCCGCATACTCTTCGTTTGTGAACTCTCGAAGCCGAGGTAGATGGTCGTGGGATTCCGCAGTCATGATCAGATCCTTTAGTACAAGCCAAGTCGTCGGGTAAGCAATCAATCAATAAGTCCAGTTCACTAGCCGAATCACAGAAAAAGAAGTTATACAAGTCCAATGACGTTATCAAGGTCGAAATTTAATCGTAATAAAGGGTTGCCAAAGAGCGTCTGAACAGTACGATGCGCTTGAGCAAACTGGGTTCTCATTGCTCGTTCAACAAACATAAGCGAGAGGGAGACGGCGCATTCAACATGGATACCGTTGTCTAAAACCCTTTCTCGGAATGTCTCTACCTGAGTCTTTGTTATCGCATTATTTCTGCAATTGTGCAATAAAGTGCTAATTTTTTTACCTCGTTGGATAGCTAAAGACTTGTAGATGTTTTTTAAATAAAATGCAGACTTAATTTACTATCGTTTTTGTAGAGAAAATAAAGGTTTTTGTAAAGCATCTTACAAAAATTATCAAATAAAAATTATGAAAAAGCCTCTAGTTTTTGGATGGATCTATATTAGTACGATATTATTGTTTATTATTAAGAGCTGTAACAAGGTTTCTCTAAAACTGCAGAATACAGAATTGAAATCGGTTGATTACTTTTTTTTTTATTGAATTTTAAAGTAGTAAAACTGGATTTTCAAAAAAAAAATAAAAAAAAAGAATATCACAGAAATGATTCATTTCCGGATATCACAATGTACAGTCATATTGTTGCAAATGGCATTCCCTACCACCCCTTAAAAGGATCCGGTCTAATTACCAATAACCCTGTATAGGGTGTTTGGTAGAGGGACCGACAAACCAAATGAGCGTGTTCGGGGGACCACTTGGAGAATACAAGTTGGCCAAAAAAAATCCCCGACCCCCCAATATGTTTATTTTTTTTTTTGTGATTATTCCTTTTTCTCCGAAATTGTCCTATTTACCACCATTTTCCAAGAGACCAAATTCAACTAAAAACATCCGGTCTAAAACATACTTTACAAATGTTATGGTGGTAAATATGTACAATATTGGAGAAAACGAGAAAATTCCCTAAAAAAAGTTAAAAAAAATTGGGGTGTCGGGGATTTTTTTGGCCAACTTGTATTCTCCAAGTGGGCCCCCGAACACGCTCATTTGGTTTGTCGGTCCCTCTACCAAACACCCTGTATATATGTATGTTGTTTTTTTATGTGTGTTCGTGGATAACGTCTTCGTTTATATAAGAGGTATTCAAATTATCAACGGGATAATTACCATGTACATTTTCTATGAGTTTCCGATATTTCGGCACTGTTGCAAGCGCCATGATCACGGATGAACTGCCAGTTCATATTATAGATAATTTGAATACCTCTTATGTTTGTGACCATGATAGTTTAAAAACTTATGTCTTCGTTTATAAACTGATTTTGATAATTCTTTTTTGTTTGATAGAGTATACTTCAGCGGCGGTACCATATACATTTGGTCGAGCCGTTTTTGAGTTAAACATCAAAAACTAAATGTGTTTCGCCTATCTTGACGATATCATCATTGACGATGGTTCGCGTAAGAAGCAAGGTCACTAAAAAGGGTGAAATTTTTTTTATCAGAAAATAGAACAGACTTTCTACACTAAAAAGTGTGAAATAACTTGTTCGAAGAAGTCGGTTCTATTTTTTTTTTAATTCTACCGATACCTTACGTTATATGTAATGTGCACATATTTATACATTAAACTTAATTTATTTGTTTCAGGGACTCGTATGTATGATGACTGATTGTGAATCTGCGACGGAAAGACAAGTGGAAAAACATAACATGAGATACAGTGGTACAAAACCATATAAATGCAATACGTGTCATTATAAATGCTCTACCGCCAGACGCTTGAAAACACATATTAGAACACACACTGTAGAGAAACCTTATAAATGTAATATGTGTGATTATGTATCTGCAGAAGCAGGTAGCTTACGAAGACACATTAGAACGCACACTGGAGAGAAACCTCACAAATGTAATATGTGTGATTATGAATCTGCAGAAGCAGGTAACTTACGAAGACACATTAGAATGCACACTGGAGATAAACCTTATAAATGTAATATGTGTGATTATGAATGTGCACAAGCAGGTAGCTTAGGAAGACACATTAGAACGCATACTGGAGAGAAATCTCACAAATGTAATATGTGTGATTATGAATCTGCAGAAGCAGGTAGTTTACGAACTCATATTAGAACGCACACTGGAGAGAAACCTCACAAATGTAATATGTGTGATTATGAATTTGCAACAGCAGGTAGTTTACGTACTCATATTAGAACGCACACTGGAGAGAAACCTTATAAATGTAATATGTGTGATTATGAATGTGCACAAGCAGGTAGCTTACGAAGACACATTAGAACGCACACTGGCGAGAAACCTCATAAGTGTAATATGTGTGATTATGAATCTGCAGAAGCAGGTCACTTACGAAGTCACATTAGAACGCACACTGGCGATAAACCTCACAAATGTAATATGTGTGATTATGAATCTGCAAAAGCAGGTCACTTACGAAGACACATTAAAACGCACACTGGCGAGAAACCTCATAAGTGTAATATGTGTGATTATGAATCTGCAGAAGCAGGTACCTTACGAAAACATATTAGAACGCATACTGGAGAGAAACCTCATAAATGTAATATGTGTGATTATGAATCTGCAGAAGCAGGTAGTTTACGAACTCATATTAGTACGCACACTGGAGAGAAACCTTATAAATGTAATATGTGTGATTATAAATCTGCAAAAACAGATCACTTACGAAGACATATTAGAACTCATACGGGAGAAAAACCTTATAAATGTAATATGTGTGATTATAAATCTGCAAACACAGATCACTTACGAAATCATGTTAGAACTCATACGGGAGAAAAACCTTATAAATGTAATATGTGTGATTATGAATGTGCCGTAGCAGATAGCTTACGAAGACACATTAGAACCCACACTGGCGAGAAACCTCATAAGTGTAATATGTGTGATTATGAATCTGCAGAAGCAGGTAGTTTACGAACTCATATTAGAACGCACACTGGAGAGAAACCTCACAAATGTAATATGTGTGATTATGAATCTGCAGAAGCAGGTAGTTTACGAACTCATATTAGAACGCACACTGGAGAGAAACCTTATAAATGTAATATGTGTGATTATGAATGTGCAGAAGCAGGTAGCTTACGAAGACACATTAGAACGCACACTGGAGAGAAACCTCACAAATGTAATATGTGTGATTATGAATCTGCAGAAGCAGGTAGCTTACGAAGACACATTAGAACGCACACTGGAGAGAAACCTCACAAATGTAATATGTGCGATTATGAATCTGCAGAAGCAGGTAACTTACGAAGACACATTAGAATGCACACTGGAGATAAACTTTATAAATGTAATATGTGTGATTATGAATGTGCCGTAGCAGGTAGCTTACGAAGACACATTAGAACGCATACTGGAGAGAAATCTCACAAATGTAATATGTGTGATTATGAATCTGCCGTAGCAGGTAACTTACGAAGACACATTAGAACGCACACTGGAGAGAAACCTCACAAATGTAATATGTGTGATTATGAATCTGCAGAAGCAGGTAGTTTACGAACTCATATTAGAACGCACACGGGAGAGAAACCTCACAAATGTAATATGTGTGATTATGAATCTGCAGAAGCAGGTAGTTTACGAACTCATATTAGAACGCACACTGGAGAGAAACCTTATAAATGTAATATGTGTGATTATAAATCTGCAAAAACAGATCACTTACGAAGACATATTAGAACTCATACGGGTGAAAAACCTTATAAATGTAATATGTGTGGTTATGAATCTGCAAACACAGATCACTTACGAAGACATATTAGAACTCATACGGGAGAAAAACCTTATAAATGTAATATATGTGATTATGAATCTGCAAATGCAGATAAATTACGAAATCATGTTAGAACTCATACGGGAGAAAAACCTTATAAATGTAATATGTGTGATTATGAATGTGCCGTAGCAGATAGCTTACGAAGACACATTAGAACGCACACTGGCGAGAAACCTCATAAGTGTAATATGTGTGATTATGAATCTGCAGAAGCAGGTCACTTACGAAGTCACATTAGAACGCACACTGGCGATAAACCTCACAAATGTAATATGTGTGATTATGAATCTGCAGAAGCAGGTCACTTACGAAGACACATTAGAACGCACACTGGCGAGAAACCTCATAAGTGTAATATGTGTGATTATGAATCTGCAGAAGCAGGTACCTTACGAAAACATATTAGAACGCACACCGGAACGAACTGCGGGTAAGGTCTTGAATCGAGTCGCTTGAATTTAGGGGGGGAGGGGAACCCCCCCCCCACCATTTTTCCCTGCCGGAATCGCGTAGTTTTTTTTTAATTTAATATCAAAGATCAATTTTTCTACTCTATTTAAACACTTTTACACTTAACTTTGGGGGAGGGGGAGTGGGTAGGAGGGGGGGTTGGGGGCAGGGAACCCCCCCTACCATTTACCATTTTACCCCCTGCCGGAACCATTTGCCCCTACTCTACTAACACTTTTACACCTAAATTTAGGGGGGGGGAGAGAGGGGGGGGGTCAGAGTTGGATTTGTCACTAATTTCGACCTAACCGGTCTGACTTGGACTCCGGGTGGGCTCCCGCCAGAAGCTCTAGCGGTCGCCCCTGAACGTTGCTTCGCCGCATGAAGTCGAGTTGAGCGAAGGGGGGAGCTGGCGAGCGAAGCGAGCCGGCGACCTCCGTAGCGAAACTTGAGCTTCTGGCTCCCGCATTATTTATAAACACTCTAGGGGTAGTAGCCACAAGAATAGGTGGAGTCGGGGTGCTCTGTGTCGGTTTTCTGACTACTTTCAACCTAACCGGTCTGAGTTGGTCTCTGGGTGGGTAAGGGAGGAAAATAATTTTCACAAAACTATGTAGGAGTATTTATTTTATTTTGTAAACATAGTTAATTACATTGATCAACTCGACAAAGGGATCTTTTTTCTGCTTGAATAGATCTCGCCTCCACAAATATTCAACTATAGCATCACTAAAATCACACGGATTATTATAATTGTCTTTTTTAAAAAACCTTTTCACTGCTCTCCATTGAGATTTGACGAACATAAACATAGCAGACGTTCAAATTTATGCAATATTTCCTGATATTGCGTTCCGTTTCACGCATCCGCATGTTTTTCGTGTTAAATTACAGAAACATTTAAATATTAATTTAAAATACTTTCGCGTAACTCCGGCAGCCAAAATCGAATTGGGAGGGTCAAGACAAAGCCCCTTGACCATTCCACAGTAGCAGAATCCTCAAATTCAGGCTACTCGATTCAAGACCCGACCCCGACCTGCAAATAAATAAAATCTTACTGTGACATGCTGACCTAATTTGGAAAAACCACGCAGAGTATGCTCTGAACTACGCAGATGTTCATAGGGCTTATACATGCTAGCCTACTAGCGCGGTCATGTCATTATATGTCCCTCTCGGATTGCTGAGCCACTGCACCATAAGAGCGAAGATAATACTGCAGAGTGTCAAGATATCGCGGGACGAGCCGATCCCGACAGAAGAGAACGAGACATTCGCCGCTTGATGGGCCAACTCTCCGGCCTTTCCTGCCTGCGGCTAGAGCGACGATACGCATTAAGAGAGAGTGAAGATCCGGAGCTACACATACTGTGCGACGCCAGCGAACAGGCTTACTCCAACGGTGTACAATAAACTGCCCGCCTCTATAATAGCGGCCCCTAGCTTGTATAGTTTGAAGTCTCGACTACGACGTTGGCTTATTGAGCACTCGTTCTGTAGCTATGTCGAGTTTCATAACGTACCGACTAGAACGTAGTGTTGCTATTTATTGTATTTATTTTATGACTCCCTGTGAGTATGAATTATTAATTTAAGTTTTTAACATGTTTTTATTTATTTCGAATTGAATTATAATCGATGTGTAATTTGACATTACACAGGTATACTTGTTTCATGTTAACAACAATAATAATTACAAAAAAATGTTTGCGCTGTAGCACGATGCGGCTGACAGTTTTAGTAAAGTTTCGTTTCACTCTTGCAAGTTGCCGCGATTTACAAATTATGACTTAGTATTTCAGCTGTACCACATTCGTATTATATTAAATCATTAATAACTGTAGTAAATGCAACCCAACCAGAATGTTCTAGTCTACAAATCAAATTTAATGGAAAGAAAAAATAAGCTAAGTGTTATGTAACGCCATAGAGTCCATAGACGTATTTAGTGATGGGATGTACTGCTACGATTGAGAGTCGATTTTTTATAAATAAAAAACTTATATTGTACGTAGTTCCGTTGTTATAGTTAAAGTTTATAATGATATTAATGAATCAACAGAACATATATGGGGTAAGATTGTTTAAAGGGTGTCTAAGAAAAAATCAATTTTATTCGTCTTAACTCATATCAGAGCCAGGAACATCTGAATTGTGACTAAATTCATCATCTGTATCTGGGACGGCTATTATTAACGATGACTCCATTATGTTGTCAATATGGAAGTCTGTCTGTTTCTGTTTGTGTAATAAAAATAAAAAATGCAAAAATGCCCTTCTGGCCTTTTCTTAAAATTATTGTATGTGCTGCTAATGTATGCTCAGGCTAAGTAAGTTTTGAAAGTGCCCTTCAGGCCTTACAGATGTTTTATTTATAGTGTCTATGGCTAGATAAGTAAAAAAATTACCTCCTGTATTCCTTTAGTACTTATAAAAAAATGCAAACAATTGTTGTCTGTGAACGAATGCATTAAAAAAAATAAAAAAGTATGGATGTCACGATTCCAGTCAGACATAGTGTCTTTAGAGAGAAGGGTTCAGTTGAACATTGTTGATGACCTCTTGTAATAGGGCCACTATATTATATCCTGTAAATGGCGGCGAAGTGTTATTACTGGCGGCGTGGCCTAAAACTAAACGTGTGACGTCCCTTAGGGGGTGCGGTAGAGCTGTAGCTCTACCATGAGTTGGCAACGTAAAACGTCATCGATAGTTGATACTCTCTAGCGTCTACACGTAGTGCGTTTGAATAGATCACTGTGCCTAGTGCGAGTTTTTGTTCATGCGTTTACTCGCTCGATCGTGTTAGCGTTTACTACGATTTGTATGGAATAAAAACAGCGCCATCTGGTGTCAATAATCTGAAATAAAGTATGCGAGTGCAAGTTTTTTACGTCGTCACAGCGTGCCATCAATCATCGACTACACTCGACAGTGAAAACGTTAACACTCGTGATTGGTCGTTTTAAGCAGTGTGCCTAGTGCGAGTGTTACAAAATTATTAGGTTAACTTCACCATCGCGTGAATCGAGTTAACGTCAGGCACATCGACAATCGTCAACAAGCGAGTGCGAGCTACAATCGAATTTAACCACTCGATTTGCGTTTACTCTCCGTAAATTATTATTCTTAAGTTGGCAGCACATTTGCGTCTCGTGATAAGCCGACCTAATTTAGGATGACATATTATTATGTGGGCTTATTGTAAACAGCTGTCTTTCAAAATTATACGTGTTATCATCTTTGTTTATGTTTGTTGTTTTGATTTGGACGCTTCATCGTTTGTGGAAATTAAATTAAATTATTTAAAAAATCATCTAAAATGAAGTCTAGCTCGTCCCAATTTGATTTAATGGTGACATTTATGGAGCAGTAAGTGCAATTTAAAGTTATTTTGGTGTCTATTGACTTATGATTTCGTAACTTTCTGTAGGTTGTTGTGTTCATAAATAAAAAATTATCGCTTTTTCAGGCATGGAGACCTCAGTAAACCATCTTCCAATGCAAGAGGAAGGATGGCCAGTATAAACAACTGGGAAGAGCTGACCAATCTATTAAATAGCGATGGAAGTGATGATGCAAAACCTTGCGAGAAATGGAAGGTTTGTCAATTTTTTTCTTGTTTGCTCACCTATTATTTGTAAAATAGTGGTGTTTGGTTTTGCTAATCCATACATAACATGTTTGCTTCTTGTATACTTTAACGTGTGGAGTGATTTTAAAAATAATACAAAAAAAGGCTGCCCGTCTGCATAAAGCAGCCATTGGTACCGGTGGTGGGCCTGCTGTGTTTGCGAAATTGACAGATCTGGAGCAAAGGGTACTAAACCTTGTTGGTGTGCAAGTGGCTACAGGCTAGGCAATTGAAGAGGCTGGAGTGTCACAGGTTCTTATTTATTTGCAGCATGTATAGTCTTATATTAATATTTTCACTTATTTGATACTTATGTCAATGCTATCTTCTACAGGAGATTCACATTCAGCCCGATTCAGGAGCTCAAAATATAAATTGTAAGTTGCCGTTGTGGGATGACAGCATTATTATTGATGTTAATAGGTATTTATAGTCTAATTAACAATTTGTTTTATTATTACAGATGCTTTAGAGCCAAATGTAGCTTCACAACATATGTTATCACAGGCAATGGCTACATCTTCTCTGCCTCTTGTCTTTGCAGAGGTAGAAGTTCTAGTTAAGATGTCTTACTTTTTCCAGAAATATTAAAAATAATAATAGTGATAGAAATAAAATACAGAATCTTTGAATTTATTTTTATATTTCAGGTTCTCAGCTTTGAAATGAGCCGTGACTTTCAACACAGCCCCATATTTGCCCACCGTCTTATGAGAGGTCTGAGGTATCTCCACAACTCTCAGAGGCACAATTGAGACAGACACAACTCTCTCCAACTATGCGCTCTTCTCAAGCTCAAATACCTCAGCCAGCACCTGCTCAGTCTGGGAAAACAACACCTCGCCGTGCTAGACTATCCCGTATTCGAGGATCACCTTGTAGACGACGATCACCTTGAAGACGAGTAAGGCCAGCACACACAGAACAAGCAGCGCAACAATTTCTTCAAGCTGAAGAAAACTGGAGGGAATTTAAGGTGCAGCAACACCAAGACTACATGCACATGAGAATAGAGCATTATTAGGTTAACTTCACCATCGCGTGAATCGAGTTAACGGCACATCGACAATCGTCAACAAGCGAGTGCGAGCTACAATCGAATTTAACCACTCGATTTGCGTTTACTCACCGTGAACAGCGTAAATTATTTTTCTTAAGTTGTGTCATGATTTTTAATAAAGTCGATAGAAATGTTTTCTGTTCGATATTACAATTTACGAATGTTACATTTTAAAATGGCAACACCAAAGCTAGCACGTGGTTGGCTGTCAGATTATGACAGCCAATCACAGCAGACTATTGTAACCTGATTTCTCCCTAATTCTATGTTTCAAGGAATAATGCAGTTTTTTAAATAAAAGTACGTTTTTCCACTTAACTTCGGAGAGTTTTATTAACTTGAAAAGGAAGCTATACAATTAAAAGCCAGGGGAGTTCCTGGAATCACTAGTAATCATACAGTTACGGGACGGTGGTGTCGTTTGGTCGAGTTCAACGGGTTCGTTAAATTTAATTTTTAAGTTAAAGTGACGAGTAAGTCCAAGACGGTTGCCGTTTCTTGAAGGAATATACAAGTGGGAATCGTACCTGTCCACTCCGCTTACCCTTGGAGTGTAAGAGGGAGCTCTCGGGCAGCCCTGTCTCCGAGACCGGAACGGTGGATACCGGAACAGTAGATACCGGAATATCCGGAACAGTAGTAGGGGTAATGTAGCTTCGACGGTCTCTAGGACAGTAGTAGGGGTAACGTTAGCTTCGGGGTATCCGGAACCGTAGTAAGAGTAATGTTCACAGCGGGGAACTCCGGAACAGTAGTAAAGGTTGGGGTCTCCGGAACAGTAGTAAGTGTCGGGGGTCTCCGGAACAGTAGTAAGTGTCGGGGGTCTCCGGAACACCCTGGAATTCATCCATTGCTTCGATATAGTTTAGGTAATTAACATTATTGTAAGGAATTAATGGTGGTATTATGGTAAAACTATTTCTTAAATTTCCTGAGTTTTATAAAATCTAAATATAGAAAATGGCATATTCACAGAAGCGGGGTTGCCAGGGGATGCTTTTTAGGAGTATGGTATTAATTCAAAAGTCAATATTAATGGAAATTTATAACATGTTGTGTGAAAATCGATTTCTGGAAAATCCCAAGTTTTAGATAATCTAAATACGGAAAATGGCATATCCACAGTAGCGGGGTTGCCAGGGGATGCTTTTAGAAGTATTGCATTAATTCAAAAGCCAATATTAATGGAAATTTATAACAAGTTATGTAAAAATCTATTTCTGGAAATTCTCAAGTTTTAGAAAATCAAAATGCTGAAAATGGCATATCCACAGAAGCGGAATCGCCAGGAGATGCTTTTAGAAGTAATGTATTAGTTCAAAAGTCAATATTAATGGAAATTTATAACAAGTGATGTAAAAATCTATTTCTGGAAATTCTCAAGTTTTAGAAAATCAAAATACTGAAAATGGCATATCCACAGAAGCGGAATCGCCAGGAGATGCTTTTAGAAGTAGTGTATTAGTTCAAAAGTCAATATTAATGGAAATTTATAACAAGTTATGTAAAAATCTATTTCTGGAAATTCTCAAGTTTTAGAAAATCAAAATGCTGAAAATGGCATATCCACAGAAGCGGAATCGCCAGGAGAGGCTTTTAGAAGTATTGTATTAGTTCAAAAGTCAATATTAATGGAAATTTATAACAAGTGATGTAAAAATCTATTTCTGGATATTCTCAAGTTTTAGAAAATCAAAATGCTGAAAATGGCATATCCACAGAAGCGGAATCGCCAGGAGATGCTTTTAGAAGTATGGTATTAGTTCAAAAGTCAATATTAATGGAAATTTATAACAAGTTATGTAAAAATCTATTTCTGGATATTCTCAAGTTTTAGAAAATCAAAATGCTGAAAATGGCATATCCACAGAAGCGGAATCGCCAGGAGAGGCTTTTAGAAGTATTGTATAAGTTTAAAAGTCAATATTAATGGAAATTTATAACAAGTTATGTAAAAATCTATTTCTAGAAATTCTCAAGTTTTAGAAAATCAAAATGCTGAAAATGGCATATCCACAGAAGCGGAATCGCCAGGAGATGCTTTTAGAAGTATTTTATTAGTTCAAAAGTCAATATTAATGGAAATTTATAACAAGTTATGTAAAAATCTATTTCTGGAAATTCTCAAGTTTTAGAAAATCAAAATGCTGAAAATGGCATATCCACAGAAGCGGAATCGCCAGGAGAGGCTTTTAGAAGTATTGTATTAGTTCAAAAGTCAATATTAATGGAAATTTATAACAAGTTATGTAAAAATCTATTTCTGGAAATCCTCAAGTTTTAGAAAATCAAAATGCTGAAAATGGCATATCCACAGAAGCGGAATCGCCAGGAGATGCTTTTAGAAGTATGATATTGGTTCAAAAGTCAATATTAATGGAAATTTATAACAAGTTATGTAAAAATCTATTTCTGGAAATTCTCAAGTTTTAGAAAATCAAAATGCTGAAAATGGCATATCCACAGAAGCGGAATCGCCAGGAGATGCTTTTGGAAGTATTGTATTAGTTCAAAAGTCAATATTAATGGAAATTTTGGTCAAGAGGCGTTGGAAATTTCACATGTCCAAAACTCACCAAATTGCATTAATTTCGGGGGATCTTGCAGAACATGGTAAGATCAAGGGGTAATCCACCTACTAGAGGTGAAATCTACATTCTAACTTCAAGTTCCAAGGGAAAATAAGGATATGCGTCTTGGACGACATGCCTCCATTCGGGGAACGCACGTACCTTTCGGGTTATTTACCAAGGATAATGCAGGCGGAACGCCGCAGCTGGGCTTCCTCGGTTGGTCGCGCCGTGGGCAGCGTCAGGAGGCTTCCCTCGTGCTTGGCCCTTCACAATTTCATCACCTTTTCGCCACGAAACCGGAACGCAGAATCCCACATCATTTTGGAGCTCGAGTTGAAATGTCATTGTTTTCTACGGAGGAGACGCCTTGGAATCGACTTGTGTCAACGCAGTACTACAATCGATTGTAAATCGATTAAACTGTAATTTTTATAATTTCTGCCTCAAATTCCTTTTGTATTGGATTTCATTTAAGATAACAATCGTGTCCAAGTAATTAGAGTTTATTATTTTTTTAACTTTCATTTTGGACATTCGGTACTGTACTCTAAAGAAGAGAAAAGAAAAAAAATTGTTCCTGTTTTAGTTGATTAGTAATTTAATCGATTTTCGAAGGTAAATCCTTTTGTCACGCCCTATGTCGCGATAAGCCTATAGAAGCCGAGGGCAATGGCCGCTCCTGGACTGCAATCTCAGCGCGGGAGTTTTCAAAAACATCACCATGTGAGGGGAAGTAAATTAAATTGAAAAAAGCGTAGAAAACGATGCTACAATGACCCCCTTTGCCACCAGAATTTTACTCGGTACTCGAGGAAAATTCAAGCTGGCCCTCCAGCTTTATTGAAGCAAGGTGATGGTTTTTGTAATTAATTATAGTATATTGAAGTAAGTAGGTAAGGTAATGGTATATAGGATAGTAACGGAAACTGATTATTTAAAATCTTTTATGTGCCACTTGCCAAGATTTTTTCCATTCTCATTCTCTAGAACATACACTAACGGGGACAATTTCTTTATAATTTTACATCGTTCGTATTTTGGCGCCAATTTGGCAGAAAAATATTTGTCACCGGCACTTTGTTTGTATGTCTTTTTCCAGATATGATCGCCGACCTTAAAGGAAATATCTCGGCGTCGGTTATTGTAGTATTTTATATTTCGGTCATGTGCTTTTCGTAGCATGACCTTGACATTTTTATAAATATTTGATAAATGACCTAAATCGTCGGCGTAATGATCTCGAGGTTTAACTATCAGCTCCTCAACTTCTTCGGGGGAAGGATAAATATTGCCATCCGTCACGGCTTCTCTCCCGTGAACCAGCATGAAAGGGGAGTAAGATGTAGATTCATTTACAGCGGTATTTAGCGCGAATTGAATTTTAGGAAGATTAACATCCCATATGCGATGATCTTCCTCCACATAGGAAGACAGCGCGGTAATAACGGTACGGTTATATCTTTCGACAGTATTCATCTGAGGAAAGTATACGGGTCCTAGATGTATTTGGGGTATGTTATATTTATTGTATAGAGCTTGAACCTCCTGACAAACGAATTGTGAGCCGTTATCGGAAATGATAGTCTGGGGAATCCCATGGACTAGAAAAACATGGTCTTCGAGCCGCTGTGCAATAACCTTGCCTGTGGCCCGACGTAAGGGGAAAATTTGGCAATATTTCGTAAAACAGCATACGACTACCAGGAGGAAAGTATTTTGGAGTCGGGACCGGGGAAATGGTCCGACCAGATCAATGCTTAAGCATTGGTATGGGCGCGAGCAAACTTTCGGCTCGCCCATGAAACCAGGAGTTTTCAGAGTGCTGTGCTTATGGGCACCACACGTGGGGCATGATTTAATGAAGGCCTCGATATCTTTATACATACCGGGCCAATAATAGCGTAGTCTTAAACGTTTATAGCTTTTCGCAACTCCGAGATGAGCGGCGATAGGATCACAGTGGTTAATTTTAAGGATCTGTTCCCTACATTCCATGGGAAGAACTTCCTTCCATTGGAAATCTCCACTGAGTTTATTAGAGGATTTTGTATAACGATATAATTTTTCATCAATTAACTGAAAATTGGGACAAGCCCGAGGTCTTTCGACACAACGTTTAACGATGTTCAAATACCACGTATCCGTAGTTTGAGACATATCAATAGCAAAAACCGGTACAGAGCGTGATAACGCATCCGGTACTACATGTTGCGCACCACTTCGGTGCTCAACGGCGAAGTTATAGGGGGATAACCTACAACCCCACCCGGCTAGACGACCAGTTGGGTTTTTCAGATTCAAAAACCACTTTAAACTAGCATGATCGGTGATCACTCGAAAGGGTTTACTACCTTCCAAATAAGGGCGGAAATGTTCAACGCCGTGAACAACGGCTAAAGCTTCTCTTTCAGTAGCGGAGTAATTACGTTCAGTTGGGGATAAGGAACGACTGTAATATGCAATGGGATGTTCTTCGCCGTCGACCAGCTGGGTCAACGTCGAACCGACACCAAAATCCGAAGCATCACAATGGACCCCTATTTTTAAATCAGGTAGTAAGGCCGACCCCTCAAATTATAGACCCGTCTCTGTGCTTCCGGCTTTGAGCAAAATATTCGAAAAGATAATGCTTCAACAACTCTTGTCTCATTTTAATGAACATAGGATTTTACACGAAAATCAGTTCGGTTTCACGAAAAGCAGATCAACAACAGATGCAGGAGTCCAGTTAGTCAAGCATGTGCTGGAGGCTTGGGAGAGCTCACAGGATGCCATTGGCGTATTTTGTGATCTCTCCAAAGCTTTCGACTGTGTAGAGCACCGCACTCTAATTTATAAGCTACACCACTATGGAATTCGTGGAGCTGCTCTGAATCTTGTAGAATCATACTTATCTGATAGGCAGCAAAAAGTTGGCATTAATGGCGTGACATCTTCTGGATCTTTGGTCAGAATGGGGGTTCCACAGGGGTCGATCTTGGGTCCATTCTTATTCTTAGCATATATCAATGACTTACCACATATTGTTGAGGGCCTTGCTGACATAGTTCTTTTTGCGGATGATACTTCTCTGATTTTTAAAGTAGATAGGAAAGATAGAGAACTAGTTCAAGTCAACAACGCGTTAACTATTGTTTCAAATTGGTTCGCCGCAAACAACCTGCTTCTCAACGCAAAGAAAACGAAATGTTTAAAATTTTCCATGCCTAATGTAAGACATATAGAGCCAAACGTATTACTCGACGGAAATAAATTGAAAATTGACAAGGCAATAGTCTTTCTAGGTATTAGCATAGACTCTAAATTACAATGGGGTCCTCAATCTGGAAGACTGAGCTCAGCTGCATATGCGGTTCATAAAATTAGGCAATTGACAGATATAGCTACTGCTCGACTGGTCTACTTTGCTTACTTCCACAGCATAATGTCATATGGTATCCTGCTGTGGGGGTCAGCGGCGGACATAGAGACAGTTTTTATATTGCAAAAGCGGGCAGTTCGAGCCATCTACGAAATGGGTCCCCGCGAATCCTTAAGACAAATGTTCAAAGAAATTAATATATTAACTCTTCCATCTTTGTATATCCTAGAAAATATAATGTACGTTCGTAAAAATATAAAGAAGTTTAGAATAAATAGTGATATGCATAATATTAATACTAGAAATAAGGATAGGATAGCTGTATCTAAATTTAGACTCACGAAAACTAAAAATAAGTCCTTCTTAGGCAATTGTGTACGTTTCTATAATAAAATCCCGAAAGACATTACTGAGCTCACTGAAGGGAAATTCAAGTTACGTGCCAAAAATATACTAATGAAAAAAGCCTATTATAAATTGAGTCACTACTTAGAAGACAAAGATGCCTGGAAGCTTTCCACTTCTGCCTAATAGCCAACTATTGAATAAATTTGTTATTTTAATACTACTCATATGTAACCTCAATGTACAAAGACTTGAAAAAATAATGGCCCACGAGTTTCTTGCTGCTTCTTCTCGGCGGTGGTTCTTTTCCGAAGACAGCGGTAGAATCATTTAAAAATTTTGACGTTCATAAGAATGTCTATGATGCCTAAACTGAATAAATAATTTTTGAATTTTGAATTTTGAATTTTGACGGAAAAGTTCTGCGTGAAATCAGGAGTAGCCAACACCGGAGCACTGGTTAGAGCAAGTTTTAAGTCAGTGAAAGCGGACTCAGCCTTCGGCGTCCACTGAAACGGGGGTGCCCCTTTTCGGGTAGAGGTTAAAGCATTAAGAGCACCAGCTCGGTGACTAAAATTTCGTATAAAACGACGGTAATATGACGCGGTACCGAGGAAACGTTTAACATCTTTTCTGCAAAGGGGAGTTGGAAAATCAATAAGAGCCTTTACTTTATCTGGGTCTGTCCGCAGACCGTATTCGTCCACAACATGCCCAAGATATTTAAGTTGTTTTCGAAAGAATTGACATTTTCCCATGTTAATAGTAACATTGGCGTTCAGTAGTTTGTCTTTGACCTTTAGGAGCATATTAATATGATCCTGAAAATTGGAGTTAACGATAATTATGTCATCTAAGTAGATAAATAAATTTTCACCGAACTCCGGACCAAATAAACGATCCATTAATCGTTGCTGAGTGGCCGGAGCCGAGGTCAAACCGAAACACATCACCTTAAAATGGAACAAGCCCCGGGATGGAACGGTGAACGCGGTTTTCTCCCGGGACTCCTGCAAGTCTAATGGCACTTGGAAGTAGGCCGATTTAAGGTCAATTGAGGATAGGTACTTTGCATCCCGAAGCTTATCCAGAATTTGGTTAATATATGGTAAAGGGTAAGCATCATGTTTTGAGATCTTGTTAAGTTTTCGACTATCCAAGCAAAAGCGGAGCGTACCATCTGACTTGGGGGCTAAAGTAACGGGATTATTCCATGCACTACTACTGGGTTCTACCACATCGTCTTTTAACATCATATCTAAATGTTTATTCAGTTCAGTCAGCTTCTCAGGGGACAAAGGGTAGTAACGCTGTTTTATTGGAGCATGATCTCCCGTATCGATCTTGTGAGAGACTAATTGCGTTCTCCCCAATCCTTTCTTCTCCGCCGATATATCCTTAAATTGTTGAATAATATGCTTGGTTACGTTCAGAGGTAGTAAGGGAATGGAAGTCATGTAGAAATTTATCGGAGGAAACAATAGTTTTTACCTGCTCCGACGAAGAAAAATATTGGCCCTTGGGTAACAAGGATAAAACATCCGGAGCAATATCAAATTCTTTCCAAAAATTGATACCGAATAATAGTTCGGTGGTAACTGCAGGTATAATATGAAATTTCACAATGCCGGTTCTTCCTAATACTGTGACAGGTATAAATACATAACCCGTAACAGGGGAGGAAGAGCCGTTGGCAGTTTTAATGTAGTGTAAATCCAAAGACGGGTGGATGGTCACCAAATCGCTGAAATGAATCAGGGCATCACCCCCTATGATAGAAATTTCGGAACCGGAATCCAATAAACCTCTAAATTCCAGGCCGTAAGCGGAAATGGTGAGATAGGGACATCTATCTCCTTTAGTATTTATTTCGTGAACCAACGCAGTCCTTTTTTCCTTCCGTAGGAAATTCTTAACAAACTTTAACCAATCTTTCCATTCCCCCGGGGTAGTATTACCTTTATTAGTAGTAGTACGGTATTTAGTAGGATACTTTTTACCATTAGGAGAAGGGGTATGAGCAGAATTGGTATAAACCTTCGTAGGGAACCGGGTATAATGGTTAGGTTGGTCTAATTGTTGATTCACTGTAGTTAGTTTTTTGAAGCCAAGTTAACAGGCGGTTTGACAGAGCACTTGGGACAATTTTTAAAGGTATAATCTTTTTCTCCACAGCGATAGCAAACTAGGATAAACGGGGCGGTACAATTGGTTAAATGATGGCCGTTGACACGACAACGAACACAGAAATCATCTTTCCCTGTAGTTTGTACCACATGTACTTTGGTAGGACGCTGTCCCTTATACGATAAATCAGGAGCTAAACACGACGCAGTTGTTTTTGGCGGTTCCGTAAACAACTCGGAACGTTGTTTGGCGTGTTCCAAAAGCCTACACTTCCGCTTCAGATCCGACCAAGTCTCAGCGGGATTCAACGCAAACTGGGTGGTATAGAATGGCCTTAGATTAAATAAAACGATGTTCAGCTTTTCCACATCCGAAATTGTCTTACTCAATCGAGCAAAGTAATTCTGCATAACACTGAGGTAATTGATAATGGTTTCATCAGGGCCCTGGGACCTTTCACGTATTTCAATCATCAGGCGATGATCGTAATCAAACGGTAAATACTCATCGATTAGTAGCTGTTTCAATCCTGTCCAATTATCCACTTCGGTTCGGACCCCACGGTACCAACATAACGCTTCGTCTGAAAACAATTCTGCCGCAGAATTAAAGAGTTTGATATCCGAAATCCTACGCGATAGACATAATTCCTCCAAACGCTGGATAAATGCCTTGACACAAGTCTTTCCGTTGAATTTTAGATTTAAGGTATGGATCGCTGAGTGTTTCTCTACAACGCACAACGCGTCTTTCGTATCTGGTCGTACAAGGGTATCATTTGAAGCTGGATCAATGGTTTGAGATTCCCTCAAACTACTATGAAAGGTATGTAGTAGATTATCAAGTTTTACCAGGGTGCGGTTTAGACGCTCCTGGCACAAGGTAAGTATCGCCTGTAATTTGACATCGCCTTCCGGGGCGAACCTACCAAGACGATGGTATAAATGATGCGCTAAGGCTTGGACGCGGTTTAAAATCTTTAGAGAACAAGCTTTTTGAGTGGTTCCCAGAACCAAGCTATCTAAACTCTCCAACTTAGCTTGGACAGCGGTCAGCTCAGTCGAAAGGTCCAGGTCACACGTTATTATCTCGTCCGTCGGTATATCCCTATTTAACGCACGTACCTGCGCCCTCAATGAAGTAACGGTATCGGTAGGTTTCGCTCCACGAATGGACACTTCGTACTCCAGCTCATCTTTATGAAGTAAATTAAAGGCAATTGGCCTTTCCTCCATGGTAATGGGAGAAAATGGGAAAGAAAATTCAATGTAGTAAAACGGTAATAGTAGAAAGTAGTTTATGATGAGTGAACCACCGTAATTTTGAACTCGACCACACGTTACAGTAAAGGTAGCTTAAACTTAAGATAACTTAAGACTAAGTAGGTAAGGAATCGATGAACTCGACCAAAAATTTTTGAGCAGTTTGACCAGAAAAATAACAAATTTGACAAGGAATTTAGTTACGAACACCACAACGTCCCTGTTCGGGCGCCATATTGTAACCTGATTTCTCCCTAATTCTATGTTTCAAGGAATAATGCAGTTTTTTAAATAAAAGTACGTTTTTCCACTTAACTTCGGAGAGTTTTATTAACTTGAAAAGGAAGCTATACAATTAAAAGCCAGGGGAGTTCCTGGAATCACTAGTAATCATACAGTTACGGGACGGTGGTGTCGTTTGGTCGAGTTCAACGGGTTCGTTAAATTTAATTTTTAAGTTAAAGTGACGAGTAAGTCCAAGACGGTTGCCGTTTCTTGAAGGAATATACAAGTGGGAATCGTACCTGTCCACTCCGCTTACCCTTGGAGTGTAAGAGGGAGCTCTCGGGCAGCCCTGTCTCCGAGACCGGAACGGTGGATACTGGAACAGTAGATACCGGAATATCCGGAACAGTAGTAGGGGTAATGTAGCTTCGACGGTCTCTAGGACAGTAGTAGGGGTAACGTTAGCTTCGGGGTATCCGGAACCGTAGTAAGAGTAATGTTCACAGCGGGGATCTCCGGAACAGTAGTAAAGGTTGGGGTCTCCGGAACGGTAGTAAGTGGCGGGGGTCTCCGGAACAGTAGTAAGTGTCGGGGGTCTCCGGAACAGTAGTAAGTGTCGGGGGTCTCCGGAACACCCTGGAATTCATCCATTGCTTCGATATAGTTTAGGTAATTAACATTATTGTAAGGAATTAATGGTGGTATTATGGTAAAACTATTTCTTAAATTTCCTGAGTTTTATAAAATCTAAATATAGAAAATGGCATATTCACAGAAGCGGGGTTGCCAGGGGATGCTTTTTAGGAGTATGGTATTAATTCAAAAGTCAATATTAATGGAAATTTATAACATGTTGTGTGAAAATCGATTTCTGGAAAATCCCAAGTTTTAGATAATCTAAATACGGAAAATGGCATATCCACAGTAGCGGGGTTGCCAGGGGATGCTTTTAGAAGTATTGCATTAATTCAAAAGCCAATATTAATGGAAATTTATAACAAGTTATGTAAAAATCTATTTCTGGAAATTCTCAAGTTTTAGAAAATCAAAATGCTGAAAATGGCATATCCACAGAAGCGGAATCGCCAGGAGATGCTTTTAGAAGTAATGTATTAGTTCAAAAGTCAATATTAATGGAAATTTATAACAAGTGATGTAAAAATCTATTTCTGGAAATTCTCAAGTTTTAGAAAATCAAAATACTGAAAATGGCATATCCACAGAAGCGGAATCGCCAGGAGATGCTTTTAGAAGTAGTGTATTAGTTCAAAAGTCAATATTAATGGAAATTTATAACAAGTTATGTAAAAATCTATTTCTGGAAATTCTCAAGTTTTAGAAAATCAAAATGCTGAAAATGGCATATCCCCAGAAGCGGAATCGCAAGGAGAGGCTTTTAGAAGTATTGTATTAGTTCAAAAGTCAATATTAATGGAAATTTATAACAAGTGATGTAAAAATCTATTTCTGGATATTCTCAAGTTTTAGAAAATCAAAATGCTGAAAATGGCATATCCACAGAAGCGGAATCGCCAGGAGAGGCTTTTAGAAGTAGTGTATAAGTTTAAAAGTCAATATTAATGGAAATTTATAACAAGTTATGTAAAAATCTATTTCTAGAAATTCTCAAGTTTTAGAAAATCAAAATGCTGAAAATGGCATATCCACAGAAGCGGAATCGCCAGGAGATGCTTTTAGAAGTATTTTATTAGTTCAAAAGTCAATATTAATGGAAATTTATAACAAGTTATGTAAAAATCTATTTCTGGAAATTCTCAAGTTTTAGAAAATCAAAATGCTGAAAATGGCATATCCACAGAAGCGGAATCGCCAGGAGAGGCTTTTAGAAGTATTGTATTAGTTCAAAAGTCAATATTAATGGAAATTTATAACAAGTTATGTAAAAATCTATTTCTGGAAATCCTCAAGTTTTAGAAAATCAAAATGCTGAAAATGGCATATCCACAGAAGCGGAATCGCCAGGAGATGCTTTTAGAAGTATGATATTGGTTCAAAAGTCAATATTAATGGAAATTTATAACAAGTTATGTAAAAATCTATTTCTGGAAATTCTCAAGTTTTAGAAAATCAAAATGCTGAAAATGGCATATCCACAGAAGCGGAATCGCCAGGAGATGCTTTTGGAAGTATTGTATTAGTTCAAAAGTCAATATTAATGGAAATTTTGGTCAAGAGGCGTTGGAAATTTCACATGTCCAAAACTCACCAAATTGCATTAATTTCGGGGGATCTTGCAGAACATGGTAAGATCAAGGGGTAATCCACCTACTAGAGGTGAAATCTACATTCTAACTTCAAGTTCCAAGGGAAAATAAGGATATGCGTCTTGGACGACATGCCTCCATTCGGGGAACGCACGTACCTTTCGGGTTATTTACCAAGGATAATGCAGGCGGAACGCCGCAGCTGGGCTTCCTCGGTTGGTCGCGCCGTGGGCAGCGTCAGGAGGCTTCCCTCGTGCTTGGCCCTTCACAATTTCATCACCTTTTCGCCACGAAACCGGAACGCAGAATCCCACATCATTTTGGAGCTCGAGTTGAAATGTCATTGTTTTCTACGGAGGAGACGCCTTGGAATCGACTTGTGTCAACGCAGTACTACAATCGATTGTAAATCGATTAAACTGTAATTTTTATAATTTCTGCCTCAAATTCCTTTTGTATTGGATTTCATTTAAGATAACAATCGTGTCCAAGTAATTAGAGTTTATTATTTTTTTAACTTTCATTTTGGACATTCGGTACTGTACTCTAAAGAAGAGAAAAGAAAAAAAATTGTTCCTGTTTTAGTTGATTAGTAATTTAATCGATTTTCGAAGGTAAATCCTTTAGTCACGCCCTATGTCGCGATAAGCCTATAGAAGCCGAGGGCAATGGCCGCTCCTGGACTGCAATCTCAGCGCGGGAGTTTTCAAAAACATCACCATGTGAGGGGAAGTAAATTAAATTGAAAAATGCGTAGAAAACGATGCTACACTATGGGCGACCAATGGAAGAAGTAATTGAGTTTTGGAGGGAAAAAACTAGCAGGGAAGCACCAGTCAGTCGGTTGGTTATTCATTCTGGCCTAACCTTTCGAAGCGACAAGTACTGTTCTAGAAGTACTAGTAAGACTTGTATATACATTCAAGTGTTAAAATAAAACATAGCTTATGGAATTGAATCCAGTTGTTTGAATCTATAATAACTCAGAAGTGGCACTTAGTTACCTACGTTACACCTACGTTATCTTCAGTCCATAAAGGTATGTACAAAGTATTTATTCATTACATTTACAAAAGCTTCGAACAGTAGCCATGCCCATTTGCCACGCCTTTGATCATAGTTTTTATAATTATTTGCATTGCAACAATAAATTAATATTAGGCAGTTAAAACTGGGTTAACATTTGGTCAGGTACTCCATGACACTGTCAATTTGGTACGTTGCTGAAAAATGTTTGACCAGGGTTACTCTCTGGTAATGTATTTTCAAGCGACGGTATACTGCTAGTATTATCCGCGATCCATCTTAAGCAGTAATAATTGGATTAACAGGTTGGTCAGGTACTCCGTGACACTGTCAATCTGGTTTCGATGGTAGAAAAATATTGATCAGGGCTACCCTCTGATGATTTTTGTACGTAACAAAATACTGCAATAAGCGAGAATATAATTGTTCAAGCATCAAAAAATGTTCAAAAATTGTTCAATGCAACTCTGACAGTGTAAATCTAATAAGTGTGCTTAATTATTGCAAGTACCATTTGATCAAGGCGACTCTTTGATAATGCCGTTCTGCAATAACAATGGCGTACTACGTAACAAGCTAAGAATATAGCAACTTATAGCGACAGAAGTCTAAAAATGTTGTGCGTATCAAGGCGTGGCTGAAGGGCAAGGCTTCATGAGCAAGCGGAGATGCAAACCGTCTTATTATATTTTTCCAATGTGTAATTATTACTATAGTCTAGTACTATGGTTTATTGTTTTTGGTTTACTATTCCTTTATGAAATATTTTAACTAGTAAATTACGTAAAGTTTTGTTCGTAACTACCGAAGCCACCTACTCAAATAGGAGCTATGTATGCTTCTTTTAATAGACTGCGAATACCAACTGAGCTATGTATGCTCCGTCTGTACAATACTAAGGTTATAAAGTTTAAATACATGTTACGTCCGCAGTCCCGAAGCCAGCTTAGTTCCATAGGAGCTATGTGCCTCCTCAAAGAGGCTATGTATGCCCAGCGGAGCTATGTATGTTCCGTCTGTTAAGTACTACGGCTGGATAAGGTCACAATGAAACTATGTACGTTTCATTTGTAGCACCGAAGCCAGCTTAGTTCCATAGGAGCTATATGCCTCCTCAAAGAGGCTATATATGCCTAACGGAGCTATGTATGTTCCGTCTGTTAAGTACTACGGCTGGATAAGGTCACAATGAAACTATGTACGTTTCATTTGTAGCACCGAAGCCAGTATAGTCATATAGGAGCGATGTACGCTTCTTAGAAGAGGGCTATGTATGCCTAACGGAGCTATGTATGTTCCGTCTTAAGTACTACGACTGGATAAGGTCACAATGAAACTATGTACGTTTCATTTGTAGCACCGAAGCCAGTATAGTCATATAGGAGCTATGTACGCTCATCAGAAGAGGGCTATGTATGCCCAGCGGAGCTATGTATGTTCCGTCCGTATTGTGCTAAGGCTGGATAAGGTTGCAGATGAGTAACGTAAGCTCCACAAGAGGCTATGTGTGCCCATGGGATTTATGTACGTTCCAATCATCTTACTTATTATACCCATACTCGTAGTCCGTAAGGCAAAGAAAAATGCAAATATATTTTCTTCTAAAAGTCTCGTTAAAATTTAATATTTTTAGTCTATTGCCTACATTTAATGCAAATATTTACGCACATAAAGATTTTTATGCAAATGAACCAGTATAGCCTTCAGATAATACAAAATCTTGAGTGACTATATTATTTTACTGTTTCCGAGGTCATGATGTCGGAAGAGGAAACGGCCACTAGTGGCTTTGTGCGGAGACGAAAAACGGCTTCATCGCCTGCAGAAAGGCGTCCTTGTAAGAACTGTAAGAAAATACTGAAGCCGACGTGGATTTGGAAGAGGTCCTGCCTGCGACGTCGAATCCACCTATACTAATGAACACTCTGCCAGTTGCGACGGTGGGTTCAGCACCTACAGAGACGATCAGACCAGCGGCGGTTGGGACGGCATGTCAATCGGCTGAACCATCATCAGTTCCAGGTTTTACAGCTGATGAGGTACTTAAACTATTGTGTACTTTACGTAATGGAGATAAAGGTAAACTGTCGCGTTTGTATAACAATTATCTTTACAAAGTTATACCTACCCATTTTTGACCCTTCTAGCAAGGTGCAGAATATATAAACCTGGTTAAAAAGGTCAATGAATGTGCTAGCATTTATGAATGGGACCAGAAACAGACCATACATTTTATCTTCAAAAAGTAGATGGTCAACAAAAAAAAATTACGAATCTTTGCCTTCATTTAATTATAATTGGAACGAGTGGCAAGTAAAGCTAATACGAGCCTTTCCAAACACAGAATTATGGTCGGATTGAAACACTAACCAAAAACTTTTACGATAAACTCACTTTGTTGAATAGCTGCGACATAACAGGGGAAAAGGCAGTAGATTTCATAATTTATGGCACTTATGATAAATATATTACGAATGGTGCGCAAGTTTTACATTGTGAGGAGTCAGAAGATTTACTGAATTTCCTTGATTCGCAGCTTTCTGTTGACTCTAGTAACGCTAGAAAGCGAAATTATAGTTCTCAAAATAATCGTTTCCTTGCATCCTCTTAGTTCAAATCAAATTTCAAGTTCTTCAAAGCGTTATGTATCATGTTTTAATTGCCGCTCTAAGGGCCATACTTTCCATAAGTGTCCTCATCCCATTGTTAAGTACCAGAAGTATCAAAGAGTAGGTCACAATTTATTTATTTAATTGGTTATCCAACGGCCTATTAACAAATTTAAATAAATATTTTATGAAACATTGTAGGACAGGCCAATTATAGGACAACACGAATAACAATAGAATAATTTGAACCATGCTCACTGAATTATTAGTTAGTTAAAACATACACTGTCAACTCAAGATAACAGTTACTCACAAACTTATTTACAAAGTATAAAAAATTACAAAATAGAAAATTAAGTAATCCTTATATAAAAACATTAAAAAACTTTCTACTCGCGCCACTGCCTCACCGTTGCGATGTTTGAACAGAATAAGTCTATATCTAATCGTTTATCCGCCATAATGAAGCTTCTTCTCACTCGCACTAGGTACGCTTCTGCACTTAAGTTCGTATGTACTAATGGGCTATATATACTAAGGGATTTAAGCTAGCCTGCCATGAAGAGCAGTTTAACTTTGTTCTCTCGACAAGCTCCAGGAAATCGGACCTGGTTCGTGGATATTTTTAGTAAAAATAGTAAATCCGCAATTTCCTTTCTTGAGGTCAAGGGAAGGTGAAATTTCTTGCAAAAATGCAAATATAACTGATTAGTACGGTATTTTGAGGTGAGGTCCATGTAAGCTAACTTATTTAACTCCTCGGTATACTAAGGACACTAGGACCGCCACTGCGAGGAGCGAAAACCCCTTTCAATCTCTACCATTAATAAAACTAACGATAAATTTTAGATGAAGTGTATTGTTGTATGGGCGAGATTTTGTCTCGTACATAGATTTCGGGAATGAGTGCACTCTTATGCGTGAATCTGATGATCTTACGCTTAATTCAACTAAATGTTCGAGAGAACTCTCAGTGATCAAGGGTTTAGGGAATTCTTCTGTAGTTCCGATCTATAAGAGTTTTATGACCTTAAGTCTTGACGATGTTGAGGCATGTATCGAAGTCCTGGTTGTAAATGACGAGTTTATATCCCGTACCCTTCCAATTGGTAAGTCAAGACTTTACTAAACTACTATTTGTAACAGTCCTCAAATATACCATCAAACTTATTTTCTACAAGAGCTCTCTTAGCGATATCGCTAACCAAGACAAATGGAATATCACCTGCATCAAAGTCATATCGACCAAGGTAAGGGTCACCTCGTAGTCTCCAATTTAGTAACTTACTGTTTGACGTTAACTTCGGATATGTTGCTGGCTAGAGCTATGCCTTTTGAAGAAATAGAGTTTTATCAGGTTAATCAAATTGTCACGGACGTTTCGTTGTTGAAACCCATAGAACAGAGTTTCCGTAGATTATAGGATGTGTTGGCGCTTCTGCGTGAGAACGGGCTTACGTTAAAACTCTGTGTCGATTTGGCGAAAGTTCCATTAACTTTCTCGATTATGATATTTTGGTTCAAGGTATAAGGCGTAATAAATAAATAAATATGGCGGTAGAAGAATTCCCCGTCCAAAATCTGTTCATGAAGTCAGGCAATTTCTAGGTTTGGTAGGTTATTTTCGCGATTTATTAGAAATTTTGGCGTAATTGCTAGACCTCTCACTAATCTATTAAAAAAGATTCCCCGTTTCAGTGGTCAGACAAAGAATTTCGATCGTTCTCGTCGTTAGCAAGGTAGTGGCTCTTAATAAGCGAGTTCACCTTTGAAATCCAATATAGGTCCGGTACTCAGATGGCTCATATCGATGTCTTGAGCCGCCACACTAAATTGAATAATGTGTGCGTCGACTTGACTGCTACAGTTTACGATATCGAAACAACACTGGATTTTAACCCTACAAATGGCTGACCTAGACGTTTGAAGGATGGTAAAAGTTCTCAAACCTGATAATGACAAAGAATCAAAAGATATCAAGAAAAAGTACGTTATTCAGGGCCACAAAGTCTACAGGAAGGTTGAAGTCGGGTTGCGAATGGTAGTTCCACGTGGCGCTCGATTTCAGATTTGCCGGGCAAGTTATGACGATGTGGGTCACCTAAGTACGAGTATGTCCAAAACATTTGATAAGATAGAGAATCACTTCGGGTTCCCTAAAATGCTAATGTTTGTAAAAAAAATACGTAGTCTTGCATAGAATGTGCATACAATAAGGATAGTTCGGCAAAACGAAAATTGGGTCACTTAAATCCAATTCAGAAGATTCAATTTCACACTTACATATAGACGACCTAGGTCCTTTTGTGATGAGCAAGAAAGGTAATGTCTATATTCTGACTGTAGTGGATGGGTTTACGAAATATTTATTTGTAAAACCAGTGAAAGACACAAGAACTAAAAGCACTCTGAAGTTTCTTAAAAATTTATTTTACGATTTTGGCCCACGCTTGCGATTAATATCTGATAGACGAACTTCCTTCAATTCCCCCTGAATTGAAGGAAGTTCGTCTATCAGATATTATCTATCAGTTTTAGAAAATTTTGAAATTCGTGTTAAATACAGTCTCGTGTCCCAGGGTAAATGGTCAGAACGAAATTGACTGGGACACGTGTTTAGGACTAAAACAATGGGGTACTACTAATAACTATCTCTACTACAAAAAAACGCAGAGACTCTTTTTGGGTGCAGATTTCGCGACATATTGGCCAACAAACTTGATATAGGCACTAATTCATTTCCCAATATACAAAGTTTACGAGGAGAAGTTAGTGCCAATATCCAAAATAGTCTAGCTTCTGCTGTTGTTTACAGAGAGGGAGAATTAGTTAGTTACTAGACGCAATTTCTATAACAAAGAAAAAAGTACCAAACTTTTGGCAAAATTCACAGGTCCTTACAGAGTAGAAAAAGCGCTTGGAAATGACATATATTATTATAATTAGAAATATATTAGGTTTTAATAAGAAAATTGAGCTGTTTGAGACCGTAGTTGCAGCCGATCGTATTAGGCCGTGGATAAATGTAAATAGACTAGATACTTGTTCAGAATAATCGACTGAAAGTGATGGGGAACTCTCAAGTTTTAACATTAACACTCCTATATCGGTATTGCGAAAGCAGATCCAACTAAAAAGTAATTCCTAATGTCATGATAAGGATAAACTAAGACTCTGTAATTACATTAAGTATTAGTTTCAGTGTTAAGTAAATTTGTCAATCAGTTTGTAAAATAAATTGGGATTTTATTGTAATACAAGATAAAAGTTTAAGTTTGGTTAGTACTTTTTATTATTATTGTGTCCTCGCTATATCTGTATTATGTAGTGTTTGATAATGTATAGCTTAAATATATCTTATCTGTTAAACGTGTTGTATTGCTAATTGCGTAATAATGAATTCAACTGACTTGTCATGATTATAATAAATGAAGATTCTGTAATTACATTTAGTACTAGTGCAATGTTATGTTAATTTGTTAGTTAGTTTTTAAAATAGGTAGGGATTTTATGATAATATGAGAAACATTGTTTCAGTTTGGTTACTATTTTTACTTTTATTATTGTGTACTTGCTATATCTGTATTTTGTAGTGTTCATGATGTAGAGCTTAAGTCTTATCTGCTTTGATCTGTTACAAGTGTTATATTGCTAATTTCTTGCTTAATTGAATTCAACTGACTTAATGGTGTTTCTGTGCACCGGAAGGTTGCACTGTTACGGATGGCCGAATGTCATGATTTTTAATAAAGTCGATAGAAATGTTTTCTGTTCGATATTACAATTTACGAATGTTACCTTTTAAAATGGCAACACCAAAGCTAGTACGTGGTTGGCTGTCAGATTATGACAGCCAATCACACAGGCATTGAGTTTTGGAGGGAAAAAACTAGCAGGGAAGCACCAGTCAGTTTATTCATTCTGGCCCAAAGAATTTGTATACTACGTAACTGGAAGGTTCACTCGACGTATCTCCATGTTTTATATTTAAAGAAACTAGAACCTTATACCAACGCAATAACGTTCTTTTTAACGTTCAATGTAGTAAAAAGGAAAAACGGTCGAGTAAAGGACTTATTTTTACGTCGCTTTGTCCCTTTCACACAGTTACTAGTACATAATAAAAGTTGGTATGGTAGAAACGAGAGGAACATTGGGAGTAACGTAATTTCAATGTAAAGTAACAAGTATCATTTTGTATATAAATAAATTATTTAAACTTTAATTTCTCACTAAATACAAAAATGCACCTTCATTCCAATAGAAAGTTATTGAAAGATAGGAGTATTGTGGGATTAATGTGGTGTCAATATGCTGGTAACTCGTTGCAATCTAAGAAAACAACATGGCGAATTGTTTCTCGTTGATATTTATAATATTGTGATTTGTTATTGAATCAATTGTTTTAGTGCTTTTTTTATGCTAAAATGGTCCAAACTTGTGTCGTGAGTAGATGTAAGAAAGAATCG
The DNA here is from genome assembly GCA_917880725.1 of Selenia dentaria. NCBI lineage: Eukaryota > Metazoa > Arthropoda > Insecta > Lepidoptera > Geometridae > Selenia > Selenia dentaria. The sequence continues at coordinate 490,286 of OU862900.1, read as the reverse complement.
TACCCAGGATGTGGATTATCCTTTCATAGGTAAGAAAAATATCGGTATGGGTCAGTAGTGTGACCATTTAATTTTTATCTACAGGATATTCACTATGTATAGGTCGAGTCACACAACTTTGCAGTTGTGAAGTTGGCTACAAGCTGCTTGAAACTCAATCAACGCACAGCTTTTATACGAGCTACAGTCAGGATTGGATTTTGCGCAGCTTGTAGCTAACTTTACAGCCGCCAAGTGATTCGGCCTATATTTAGTGACGTTCGTACTGTGCGTTCATATTACGTTCCGAAAACTTATTTTCTACCCTGTTTGTAAAATAATGTTACAGATTACCTGTTAACGAAGATATGAAAAATAAATGGATGGAAGCTTTACGTAATCATCTCTCTTCTGGAAGCTTGTCTAAGTACTCTGTTGTATGCAGCCTACATTTCACTGACAAAGACTTTAAAACGGATGCTAAAAAGAGGCTAAATCCAGAAGCAATTCCTTCAATCTTACCAAAGGTAATGTAATTTAAGTAATAGAATTTGGTTCGTAATTTAAAAAAGGATAATATCAATTCGATAGTAGGTATGTTTATTTGAGACGTTATCACGTCAAAAATAATCGGTCAAGTGCATTTCGAACTCGCTCACGAAGGGTTCCGAACCGTATGGAAGCCCCTCATAAATGTTTATTTTATTTTCATTACTTATTTTTGTGAATTACAGTTATATTTTAGGAATATTTCAAGCCTCTGCCTATCACCGTGATAATATCAAGCGAAAAAAAGCAGAAAATAAAATATCTTGTATGGGAGCCCCTTTAATTTTTTTTTTAGTTTTTGGTATTTGTTGTTAAGCATATATTGGACGTATAGTTTCCACGTTAGAGCAAATGTAGTGCGTCATTTTTGCCCACAATTAACGTACACTTGGAGCTAGATTATTGTGAAAAGTGTGTTAAACACAGTCCGTTCTAAGACACAATGTTGTGCCGAATGCCCTGTATATAATGTGTTTTAATTTCTTGCAACCCTTAAGTCGTAGTTTTAACCTAACATCCACAATTTTATTTTCAGTTATCTGAAGATAGAAAACAAATTTATCTTCTTAGTGCAATTACGCTGATTGCACCAGAACATACAGAGCCCGGGACTTCCGGGGAACCAGCGCCTAAGAAAATTAAATTGCAGACAGAAATAAGCACTCAAACCAAAGTATTTTCTACACCGAGGAAAACTAAATTGCGCCGCAATGTAAAAATATTGCAACAACAATTAAAAAGAAGAGATGTAAAGATTGAAAATTTGAATCATGTATTAGACTTACTAAAAAAAAAGTGTAACAATTATGAAAAGCTGAAAAATGTAATAAACATAAATTTTTCAAACATATTTGATCAATTTAACATAAAAAAATCAGACCAAGGTGCGAGGTATACTGATGATGTGAAATCATTTGCTCTCACTGTTTATTTTTATTCAGCAAAAGCATATCGGTTTTTGAGAAACTATTTACACCTGCCCCATCCATCGACACTTCGAAGACTGCTATCGACACATAATTGTAACGTTGGATTTGTATCAGAAGTTTTAGATTATTTAAAAACAGTAGCAGCTGAAAATGACAGTTTGAAGAATGTGGCATTAATTTTTGATGCAATGTCGATTCGGACAGAATTAAGGTTTGACTTAAAAACAGACAAATACTGGGGATATGTTGATTATGGTGGCATAATGACTGATGATTCTGAAACTTTGGCCACGGAAGTTTTAATATTTCAAATCGTGTCTTACACCGAAAAATTTAAATGTCCGATTGCATATTTCTTAACCAACAAAATAGGAGCTAATCTACAAACGGAGTTAATACTAGCGGCCATACGACTATTAAGTGGCATTAACATTACGGTAAAATCCATAACTTGTGATGGAACTGTTACCAATTTGAAAACTTTCGAACTTTTGGGATGTAATTTCTCGTACCCAGATATGAAAACTTCCTTTCCACATCCAAAAACAAACTGTGAAGTTCATTGCATAATGGATCCGCCACACATGCTAAAACTTTGCAGAAATGTGTTCGCGTAAACCAAATTAACATCAGAAAAGGGAGATATATATTTTAATTACATAAAACAACTTCATAGATTACAGGACGAAGAAGGTTTAAAATTAGCTAACAAACTATCAAGCACTCACGTCACCTTCTATAACAAAAAAATGAATGTCAGATTAGCAGCACAATTACTGAGTTCATCTGTTGCTGATGCAATAGATTTTTTGAGATTAAGTGGCAATAGTGCGTTTAAAGGAAGTGACGCCACTGTAGAATTTATTAGAATAATAGACCGTGTTTTTGACTTGTTTAACTGCAAAAATCCTTACGGAAAAAGGTTTAAATCTCCAATGAGATTAGAAAATCACGATACATGGTCCAATATTTTAAAAGAAACGAGAGTTTATCTCGGCCAATTGAAAATAAATGGCGAAGGTATCTTGACACACAGGCGACGAACACCTGCTCTAGGCTTCATAATTGATACAATTAGTTTTACAAATTTAGCCTTGGATTTACTGCAAAATGGTGTAGTTAAATATTTTTTAACATATAAAACTTCACAAGATCATTTAGAGATGTTTTTCTCTTGTTTACGGGCAGCTGGTGGACACAACGATAATCCAAGTGCATTGCAAGTAAGACATGCCTTGCGGAAATTGTTATTTCGCAATAGCGTCACTCCAAGCATCAATGCGAATTGTACTAGCGATGATTACGAAACTACTCCAGTATTGGAATTTAGAAATGGTGAAAGATCAATAATAGATAGCTCTATATCGACACCCGTTCAAAATGATAATGAAGAACATGAAATTGAATGCTTACTTCAGCTTGTGGAAGCAACTTCATTGACAGAATACAAGAATAATGTACTGTACTATATAGCAGGATATATAGTCAATAAACTTCTAGAAAAATGTCATGTAGATATTGTATATCCGCTCTGTTAGGCCGGACGTTTTAGTACGTTTATGCCGTTGATATTAATAAACATTCATCTTTTACTTCCTTCATTGACAGGGGAGGGCTAAAACATGTCTCCAAATTTGTCTTTGATGTTATATGTTACACTGAAAAAGTGTTCACTAGCATGGTCTCAAATTCAATGCTCAATACAACGAAAAGTAAAATTTCAATGTTGGTTGTTCAACATTTTTATAGTAAATTGGATGAGTCAATTGACCCTCCGCACCCTGTCAATTCAATTACATGTGAAGATAGGCATGACGTAGCGCTTGTAAAGTGTTTGATAAATAAATATTTAAATCTCAGATTGACAACTTATGGAAAACACAAGACCTTAAAAAATATTGGAGCTCGTGCAACATTACGCCAGAAATTGCACAAGACTATATTATTTAGTAACATATGATTATGTAAGTGAATATGTTTGGTTCAGAAATAAATTATTTTTGTACTTAACTGATTTGTTCTAATTGACATTTTACCAAGGTTGACCACATGAATTTGGCAGTGTCCTATTAAGGTGATGGTGATAGGGTATTACAGTATTTTTAAATCTTATTAATCAATTTTGATTTCGAGTTGTCCTGTTTATCTCATACATTATGGTCGCTCTTTTAGAAAGAGACACGGTCCTTAATATTTGGTCTCTTTCGGACCGCATTTTTGCACAAGTGAACCTTCCAGTTACGTAGTATACAAATTCCTTGTTCTGGCCTAACCTTTCGAAGCGACAAGTACTGTTCTAGAAGTACTAGTAAGACTTGTATATACATTCAAGTGTTAAAATAAAACATAGCTTATGGAATTGAATCCAGTTCACAATCCAGTTGTTTGAATCTATAATAGTTGGCAGCTCATTTGCGTCTCGTGATAAGCCGACCTAATTTAGGATGACATTATTATGTGGGCTTATTGTAAACAGCTGTCTTTCAAAATTATACGTGTTATCATCTTTGTTTATGTTTGTTGTTTTGATTTGGACGCTTCATCGTTTGTGGAAATTAAATTAAATTATTTAAAAAATCATCTAAAATGAAGACTAGCTCGTCCCAATTTTATTTAATGGTGACATTTATGGAGCAGTAAGTGCAATTTAAAGTTATTTTGGTGTCTATTGACTTATGATTTCGTAACTTTCTGTAGGTCGTTGTGTTCATAAATAAAAAATTATCGCTTTTTCAGGCATGGAGACCTCAGCAAACCATCTTCCAATGCAAGAGGAAGGATGGCCAGTATAAACAACTGGGAAGAGCTGACCAATCTATTAAATAGCGATGGAAGTGGTGATACAAAACCTTGCGAGAAATGGAAGGTTTGTCAATTTTTTTCTTGTTTGCTCACCTATTATTTGTAAAATAGTGGTGTTTGGTTTTGCTAATCCATACATAACATGTTTGCTTCTTGTATACTTTAAGGTGTGGAGTGATTTTAAAAATAATACAAAAAAAGGCTGCCCGTCTGCATAAAGCAGCCATTGGTACCGGTGGTGGACCTGCTGTGTTTGCGAAATTGACAGATCTGGAGCAAAGGGTACTAAACCTTGTTGGTGTGCAAGTGGCTACAGGCTAGGCAATTGAAGAGGCTGGAGTGTCACAGGTTCTTATTTATTTGCAGCATGTATAGTCTTATATTAATATTTTCACTTATTTGATACTTATGTCAATGCTATCTTCTACAGGAGATTCACATTCAGCCCGATTCAGGAGCTCAAAATATAAATTGTAAGTTGCCGTTGTGGGATGACAGCATTATTATTGATGTTAATAGGTATTTATAGTCTAATTAACAATTTGTTTTATTATTACAGATGCTTTAGAGCCAAATGTAGCTTCACAACATATGTTATTACAGGCAATGGCTACATCTTCTCTGCCTCTTGTCTTTGCAGAGGTAGAAGTTCTAGGTAAGATGTCTTACTTTTTCCAGAAATATTAAAAATAATAATAGTGATAGAAATAAAATACAGAATCTTTGAATTTATTTTTATATTTCAGGTTCTCAGCTTTGGAATGAGCCGTGACTTTCAACACAGCCCCATATTAGCCCACCGTCTCATGAGAGGTCTGAGGTATCTCCACAACTCTCAGAGGCACAATTGAGACAGACACAACGCTCTCCAACTATGCGCTCTTCTCAAGCTCAAATACCTCAGCCAGCACCTGCTCAGTCTGGGAAAACTACACCTCGCCGTGCTAGACTATCCCGTATTCGAGGATCACCTTTTAGACGATGATCACCTTGAAGACGAGTAAGGCCAGCACACACAGAACAAGCAGCGCAACAATTTCTTCAAGCTGAAGAAAACTGGAGGGAATTTAAGGTGCAGCAACACCAAGACTACATGCACATGAGAATAGAGCAAAATAGAATAAGGGAAATAGAAGTGCAGGCTCAGAGGGAGTGGCAAACAGTTGCCTTAAGGGCTTTGGATATTTTAGATAAAATAGCTGATAAGTATTGTAATCATTAGATATAAATTTAGGGGTTATTCCTGTTGGTCCCCAGTAATTTTGTCACTGTGGTGCCGTGACCAACACAGTTTTTTTTCTTATTGTTTCTCTATGGGCTTATGACAAACAATAATGATTATAATTGAATCAATAGTGAAACACTTAAGAGGTTCATAATCGTTTAGGGTTTGAAACAATGATTAATTTTTCAAGTTATTTGTATTTGACTAAAAAATAAAACCTTTTACTGGCTGAAATATTAAAAATAATTTTATTCAGGTTATAACTAATCATTGTAAAAATATAAACAATCATTACCACAAAACTTTTCACTTTGTTTTTTTTTATTGTTTCTTAATAAAGTTAAGTTTTTATTAATTTTTGAAAGGTGGGAACCATCAGGAATTCCATACTTAGTCATTATTGCTTCTCGTTATGTCCTTAGGGATAAACAATAAAAATACCTAATGGTCACCATAGTTACAAAGCTACATCGACAATATTAACCTAAAGTTAGTAGCCATGCCATGTGATTATGATCTAGTGAACAATTCACAGATTCCCAAGATCTCCTTATCAAATTATATCGAAATTTGTTCAGCCGTTTAGTACGGCTGAACAAATGTTGATAGAGGGTAATTTACTTTTAATGTGAAACAGCAACTTTCTTAAAGCAACATTTTTCAAATTTAATAATAAAAAGAACTAACACTTGTAAGTTTCCCTAAGTTTTTCTCCATTCATTGTATATGCTCACCTGTATGTTGGCAATCTACATATATGTGGCATGTGTCTTTACATAGATGGTAGATTATAAAATGTTGCTTGCTCCACAGAATGTATCTGGTGTGAATACACTTAATAATTTATTGTGTTTATTTTAATATAAGGCTGATTAGTAATAGAAAAGAGTTTACATTGTATTCAAATTTATTCAATTATTTACTGTTGCAGCCTCCTTTCTAATTGGTCTCTCAATATTCTACCTCTAATTAAATCACTAGTAGCTTCTCCTCTTTCTAAATAGATGATTTGGTCATTTTCACTTCTATCAGATTCCAGATTCACATCTTCCCCTGTCTCTTCAATCCCAAAATTGATAATTATGTTATGAAGCACAGAGCATACTTAAATAATCTGGGAACATTTCAGTGGCTTCTACTGGAGAACTCGATCCTTGTGGAGACAACACCACCGATTTTTCAACCTAGAGAATGTATTTTCAATTACTACTCTAGCTCTCATGTGCATTTCATTATAAATATTATTTGCTCCAACATCTAAATTTGGTGTCATTAGCCATGGACGTTGGGGATACCTCGAGTCTCCTAAAAGCCAGACCATTTCTCCATTTTGGTGCAACGATTGCATGTAATTGTTTAAATCACTGTTTTCCCATATAAAATAGTCATGATTTGCACCTCCAAACTTGGGAATGACATTCAAAATTCTGTATTCGTCATCACAAACCATTTGAACATTTAGAGAATGATAATGCTTATGGCTGTTATACCAATGTTCCTCATCATTTCTTGGAACAACTATTTTGAAGTGACTTCCATCAATACATCCAACTACTCCTGGTATCACATATTTTCTGCTAAACTGTTGACTAACTGCCTGTCTGGCAGCTGGAGTATCGGGGAACTGAATATATTTATTTGTCATGTTCTTGTGTGTAAGAGCCTTTGTAACTTCTATATACACATTACACATTTTTTGTGAAGTGTGCTTTGCAATTCCCACAGGCCTTTGATATGAGCCAGTTGCAAAAAATAATAAAGCGGTGAGCACCTGCAAATAATAAAGAAGTTTGTTGTATACAAGTAGTAAAAGGTACATACACAGACTTATTCATATGGATAATTTTATGAGTACCCACTCATAAAATTATACATACTTTATGTTCCAAGGAAACGCGTTGAGAAGACGTTAAGTTTGTCAAGCGCTTGAGCTCTTTACACAAGAACTTAAAATTCTTGGAAAAGCGATATCTATCTTTAAACTGCCTTTCCGTGAGGTCTAATTGTAATAGAGGATCGGAAGATGCACGAGCTCTTGCTTCGGCACTGGCGTTATAATTGCGGTTGCGGTCATCCCGTGACGGGATTATAACGCCCATAGAGCACATTATAGAGTAAACAGGTATAGACTTTTGACAGGCCCGTTGGTCTAGTGGTTAGTGACCCTGACTGCTATGCCGGAGGTCGTGGGTTCGATTCCCACCCAGGACAAATGTTTGTGTAATAAGCACGATCATTTGTTCTGTGTCTGGGTGTAATTTATCTATAATATTTATGTATTTAGAAATATATAAGTATGTTTATCAGTTGTCTAGTACCCATAACACAAGCTCTGCTTAGCTTGGGACTAGATGGCGTTGTGTGATAGTTGTGGAATATTTATTTATTATTATAGACTGTAGCTTAGCGCCATCTGTTTTAGACTTGAAGAACTAAAATAAGAATAATATATTATATGCATAACTATGTATAGCTTCTCTGTTATGCTATAGCTATACCTATATATACCTAGTGTATATATTCTTGTTTTTCTTTATTTCAAATATATTAATTTGATGCTGTTTCATGAATGAGAACTGAAATAATTTTACACATTACGAACCATAGTAATTAAATTTTTGTCACGCAACCAATTTCATACAATACAAAGTACAATATCACAATGAATAAAACAACATCAAATTAATATTTTTGATACAAAAATTGCTTTTAAATGACATGAAAATTCAATTAAACTGTAATTTGTACAAAATATATTTATTTCTTTTTTCTTTTCATACAATGTGTTATACATTTTCTTTGTACATCATCTTGACTATCGTGATCTGATCTGGTACCGTTTAATAATTTGTTCGTATCCTTGCACCAGTTAAATATGAAAAATCTTGCACTTAGATCGAAAATAAACTCAATAAAATTTTGTTTGTGTTTTTCGCAATTAATAAAATCACAATTTATTACAATCAGCAGGGCTATTTTGATATATTCTTTTTAATTATTTACATTACTTGATGTTTTTAATATGTTAGTTGCAACATCCTGTATTTCAGAGAAACATTTTAATAATTCGGTGGAAGGGTATGTAAGCCACCTGTTTCCAGTATATTCTCTCATTTGTATGTACTCTATGTCGTTTGTTGAGTATAATTGTTTTTTACATATTAGGCAATTTTTGAAAACTTCATGTGCCGCTTTGCGCAAAACATACCCCGTCACATATTGTAGTGCTGCAATTATTCTGGGGTTATTTTGTTTTACAGTTAAATCTTCTATGATGTCTAGGTTTAAGTGGGTGTAACTTATTTCTGTTGTCTGTGGTTTATTGTTGTGGTCTTTTTTTCTATAATTTTATTTATTTGTTTAAAAGCTCTGCACGAGTCTTCCTCACAATTGGAGCCTGGTGAATAAGGACTATTTATGTTGTTAATTAAAAGTGCTGCAAAAGCCCCTTCAAAAGCTGCACATGACGGTTTTGTGTTTCGGGCACCATGACTTCTGATACAACCAAAAAAGTTTTCGAGAGGATCCTGGTTAAAGTGTCTGGGCCAGATAGATTTAATGTCATATTCATTGAATAATTTGTTTTTTAGGTATTGTAAGTTACTCAGGCTTTTAATCCAGTTAGTTATTGATGGTGGCGTACATTCCCTTCCAGTTGAAGTTACATATTTCATTGTACTTAATATTTTTTTTGATTCAGCCCACACTTGATCATGGTTTGACCTGGGTGTCAGTTGACGAAGAAGCTCTTTCCCACTTCGTTTTTTTGAATTTTCATAGCTTCCATTAACGGAATCGAATAAATGATCAAAGAATAATAATATGTCTGCGGTTTCTTTACACTCTTCGGGTAACACCTTTTTGTCTGGAAAAGAAAGAATTATTATTATTTGAAAGGAAAAATATTATAACAAAAATATAATACTATAGTCACCGCGTTACCAACTGAGTCGTAGGGCCATAAACGTCATACCATAAGATCTGCAAGTGCGAGCGAGATAGACAGACAATTGATTTATGACCTGACGACTCAGATTGTAATGCGTTTACTATAGCAGCATAGTTCTTGCGGAACTGGACCTCGCAATAACTAGACAACTACTAGGCCGATTTAGCAAGCAAACATCGGCAAAACTATCTGAGATACATTTGGTCTACATTTAATTTTAATGACGCAGCGTTTAATATATATGATTCCTTGATCAACTCATAGGCTTATTGTTATCGGACTCATAGAAAACCAGTGCCAGTATTGGAATGCTTTAAAATGGAAAAATGAGACCGCCGAAATGTGCTGTTCCAATGGAAAAGTGTGCCTTCCTCTACTTGGCGAGCCAGAAGAACCTCTGAAAACTCTGTATTCACATGACGCCAATAACACGACGACTTTTAAATAGAATTAGGAAGTATAACTCCTGTTTCCAAATGACATTATTTGGAGTAGAGAGGGAGATAATCATGCCCGGATTTGAAAATATTTGGAGATGTCCAGTGCTATATGTATTCGATTGAATAGCAGAAACGAGGGCTACCACATGTCATTATCATCAGCCAGAAGACGTCCACTGCTGAACATAGGCCTCCTCTTTTAACCTCCATACTGAACGACAGCCTGCCTTTTGCATCCACTGGATGCCAGCGACTCTCACAATGTCGGTGTACCACATGTACATACCTATTGTTATATGGTAATGTAAATACTGACACAAATATCCCTAATTCCAAAATATTGATAATCTAATGACGAAACCTATTGTTTTCCCTCAAACCACGCAGGCGAAGCCGCGGGTCAAACCTAGTCTTCTGTAAATATAAAAATCAATACCTGTTAATTAGTCTCGCTAAAACAAATAAAAACGTCTTGACCGAATTGATTTTTTTCTTTGTTTTGTTCGCCTCAGTACAGGGGTTGGTTTAGAAGATAAATAAAATTGGAAAATTTGCTTTTTTTTAAATAAATTGTATACTACTTCACAGCAATTTATGTAAAGCACTTGAAAAGGTTTCTTTGCAGTATCGCACTTGGTCGCAACCTCTCCGCAGCCAGGTGTAAACAGGTAATATGTACTTTAGTATATTTTTAACTTTCGCGATTTGAACACATGTTTTAAATGTTTATCGGGACTTATCACGTATTATTTAATATAGGTAAAAAACCTACCAACCTACCTACCTATATTAAATAACACGTGATAAGTCCCGATAAGCAGGTAATACTTTGTTACAGTTATCCGTTCATGACGTATATTCATAAATGATCAAATCAAAGCTATTAAATTTCAGTGCCTGATGGAATACGGTGGCCTATATATTTACATAGGCCACCGTATTCCATCAGGCACTCATCAGATATTTTTGGGTATATTTCACTATCATCATCACACTTAGCACTTTTGTACTGCTCGGGTAAAACTATCTAGTAGACCAGTGTTTCCCAATTAGTGGTACGCGTACCCCTACGGGTACGCGAAGTTGCATCACGAGGTACGCGCGGCAATCTCCTAAGAGAAATTTTATGAAAGACGTCATATCGTATGCAGTCCGTCTGTAGTCCAACTGACTGCATACAGCATTTCATACTTTACTGGACCTCACAAACTGGGTCTGCACCGGACCGGACTGCATTTGGTCTGCTTGAGCCGAGCTCGAGGGGTACGCGAGTTTGAGGTTTTTCTTGAAGTGGCACGCAGGAAAAACTAATTGGGAACCACTGTAGTAGACCATTAAAATAAAAACTGCTTACCGGCTAAGTAGCCCATGCTTGTAGCTACCGTTTCACTAAATATCTGCGTAGCATATTTTACCTTCTGTTTGTTTATTTTTTCTGGGTTAACATGTGTTTCTGACAGGTTTTTTATTAATCTGATTCCTTTATATCCTGGGTTTTCTTGTAACAAAAGTCGCAAATGCTCCCATTTTGCCATTTTTCTCTGGCCTTCAATATTGCATGTCAAATTTTTTGTAAGCAAATTATTTCTTATACCTTTAATTAGATGCGGCGGGTCATACAAAGGTATAATGTCTTCATTATTTACTTTAAATACCTCATGTCGCAATTCTTCATTATTTTTAATGTGTTTACTTTAAATACCTCATGTCGCAATTCTTCATTATTTTTAATGTGCTCTATCTTGTTTTCTTGTATTAAATTATTGATGGCACTCACATTAGATGCACCTTGGTCGCATACAGTTGCCAATACTTTGAAGCCAACACTTTGTAACTTAATATTTCCTTTGATTTGTTGCGCTAATTCTTCTCTTTTTGTACTACCCGAACAAAAGGTGTAACTGTTTGGTTGTTTGTAATTTCTACAAATCGCTCTTATCATAAAAACCAGAGCGTGATCTGCTATTTCTGTCTTTCCCGTTGTTCACAAATCCCGATATGCTATCATTCCTCTTGACATAATCAAAACGGGGTGACAATGCAATTTCATCAAAGAGTAAAATGCACAACTTGTCGTCAGTGTTCATTAGTTGTCGAAATATGTTTTCGTTTATTCCTGGCCTTAGCGATGCTCTTGCTATTAGCCTGCTCAATGTCATGGATGACGGCAGCACAAACACCTTGCTAAGCCACCTGTAGGCTTTTGGACTCTGCTTATACAAACTCAAAGCCATGATTTTTTCATCTTGGGTAAATCTCCGAGCCATTTTAGGGTTTTTTATCTCTCTGAATTGCATTAATGTAAAAATGCCAGCTAACGTCGTAAATTTCTGTATATTTTTTAGAAACGTTGTATTTTCAGAGAGGTTCATAGCCTTCCGCAATCTTTGTGCATAGTTCGACTTAGAAATTTTTAATTTGGTAATTTTCTGGGCTAATGCTCGGTTTTCTTTTTTGTAATAATTTTTGTTTTTAACAGCACCTGAAAAAATAAAGTAAGTAGTAAGAGTCAAATAGTTAAATGCCGAAATACAGGGTTACGCATTAAGACTGTACTAAGCCGAAATGAGGTCATTGTACTAATTTTTTCTACACATCTTGTCGAGTGACAATGACCGTTTTCTATAGAACAGCTGATATTTTTTTCACGATTTCAGGGCTGGTCCCACAGTAAAAGTTGTTCATAATGATGAGTACAATTACCTTCTTTTGGCTTCGAGAGTGTTCCCCTTACACCCCGTATATTACTTTGCATAATTTAATAACGAAATGGTACAAAAATATTCTTGACGTACCCTCTCGAAGTGATATTCTGGGAGGAGCATGAGTAGTACTTGTAGCACTTTGTGGAGCGTACACATCTGAAAGGAAAAATAAATAAAAATGTAAAGTCACGTGAAATCCACACTTACGGGCTTACACTCACACTTGAGGCAAAACTTTAGTCTAGAAAAATATATTACCAACAATTAACTTATAAGTAGAGTTTGCGTGTTTTAATATAATTATATATTTTAGTTAATATATTTTATTGTAGCGCCATCTGTTGCCAGTAATACGAAAGAAATTTGCAGTGCCCCTTAACTTTCAAACTTCATAATGGTAAATTTACTATTACTTAAAAACTACATTAAAAGATGGCGTTTTTAGTATTTGTCATCTAAATCTTCTCTTCTCTACGTCTGTCTGTCTGTATGGCCGCTAACTCCTCCTAAACCACGCAACGGATTTTGATGCGGTTTTCAGTATCAGTTAGATAATTTTTCACGGAAGGTTTATACATACAACAAGCGACCCACCCCGGCTTCGCACGTAAATTACACCCGTGCGAAGCCGGGCGGGCGGGTCGCTAGTACAGGATATAACACGTGTTTTACCAAAGTTTTCTAATTCTGATAGCCCGTTGGTCCAGTTGGTAGTGAATCTACCTTCTGAGCTTGGGGGCGTGTGTTCGATTCCCACCTAGTTAAGTAACAAAATAGGTATAAAATTTGCTATTTTGACATCCTTTCATTTAATTAATCTTTAATTCTTGTAGCTATAAATAAAAATTTTGCTTTATTTAATGGTGTTCTAAACAACGAAACCTCACATGATAAGATAAGCAAAAAAAAATATTGCATGTGAACTGGCAAATTCATATCAAAATAAACCGGCTAAGTGCAAGTCGAGCTCGCGCACTGAGGGTTTCGTGCCACCAGAATATTCAATAACGAAATTACAAGTTATAACTTGGTAATAAACAGAAACTTGTCACCGACTCACACTTGCGCATTTTTTATTATTTGCTGTTATATTTTAGAGTGTGTTCTATAATCATGTTAAGTTTGACGGTTGTAAGTATTATTACCGTTTTTAGATCAGAGCTAATGCAAAAATACTTGAAAAAATACCTTTTGTTTTTACTTTTTTTTTTTTTATTATTTTTTAGTCAATCGGCCGTAGCATTACATATTCTGTGAAAATTTCGACTAGCTATCTATTACGGTTCGAAAGATACAGCCATTAATAGGTAAGACAGACAGACGGACAGACAGCCAGATACACATCATAGTCTTAGTAATAGGGTCTCCTTTTTACCCTTTGGGTACAGAACCCAATAAATTTAAGGGAAAACTGTCTAACTTCTGCTACGCACTAAGGGAGCTTAGACGAGCCACCGACCTACGCAAAGCCCTAACTGCGTAGCACGCTTACGCTGCCTCTTGACTTAGATATTATGAATATATGATCTAACAATTAAACAATAAAATACAGTAAGAAAATATACCTTTGGATGTTGATGGCATCTCCATATTAATATCTTCGACATTTAAAGTCGTCTTTGTTATGTCTGTCATTGGCTGTCTCCTAGCAATGAGTCCTGAAAAATAGTAATAGAATAATTTACACAGGTGTCTGTTCATTTATGTCGCATTTTATTTCCTATATACATACATATACATAGAATATGAAAGGGTGACAGTTGAGGTTCACAGTGGTCCACTGATTTAATTATCTTTTATCATTACATACAAAATGGTGTCAGGCCAAACCTGACAGTGCGAGTCAGGCTTGCACACTGAGGGTTCCGTACAACCACAAAAATAAAAAACTTAGTTAAAGTTTTTTCTAGTGAAAAAAATCGCCCGGCTCTATAATCTCAATGGGCGTTCCACAAGGTTCAATACTAGGGCCGTTCTTGTTTTTAATCTATATTAATGACTTACCTTATTATGTAGAGAAGAATCACGAGATTGTATTGTTTGCAGATGACACTTCACTGTTATTTAAAATTAAAAGGCAGTTATTAAACTATGACGATGTTAACAATGCATTAGCTAAAGTTGTGAATTGGTTCAATACAAATAATCTTCTCCTCAATGAGAAGAAAACTAATTGTATAAAGTTCTCGACACCAAATGTGAGACAAGTAGAATCCAATATACAATTGAATGGAACAGGGTTGGACCTTGTGGAGTCAACAGTCTTTTTAGGAATTACTATAGACGCTAAATTGCAATGGGGTCCCCACATTAAAAAATTGTCTAGTAGGCTCAGTTCAGCAGCTTATGCTGTTAAAAAAATTAGACTATTAACTGATGTAGACACAGCTAGAATAGTTTATTTTAGTTATTTCCATAGCGTTATGACTTATGGCATACTGCTCTGGGGATGTTCTGCAGATATTCATTCTATTTTTATACTGCAAAAAAGGGCTATACGAGCAATCTACAGTTTGGCTCCCAGAGTTTCCCTTAGACAGAAATTTAAAGACATAAGCATTCTAACTGTTGTCTCTCAGTTTATCTATGAAAATCTAATGTATGTAAAGAAAAACATTAGCAGTTTTGATAAAAGGAGTGATGCTCATTCCATCAACACGCGAAATAAGCACAAGCTATCCGTACATGTAACGCGTCTCCACAGAATAAGTCATTCTTTTATGGGACAATGTATACGATTTTATAATAAAGTTCCCAATGTTATCCGAGATTTGCCTATTAATAAGTTTAAAATTACTATTAAAACTAAACTCTGTCAAAAAGGTTATTACAAAATTTCGGATTACTTGGAGGATAAAACAGCTTGGGACTGATCACTCCAGGATCTATCTACTCGTGTACTAAGATGTCAAAGTGTAGCGTGTCTTGCCCTACTGATACCATTATTATGTTCTCTTTTGTAAGGCAACACACTGGAGCTAATATTTGTAGTACCTAAGTAAAAACATTGTAAAAACATCTATATAAAAAGAATGGCCCCGAGTTTCTTGCCGCTTCTTCTCGGTTGGCTCTATGTATTTTGGAACGCGGCGGTAGGCTTTAAAGTACATTATAATGAAAAATTGACGTTCATAAGTGCGTCTTTGATGCCTAAATTGAATAAATGATTTTGACTTTGACTTTGACTTTGACTTTTCATGCCATAGGTGGCTTACAAGCTGACGGACCGTCTGATGGTAAGCGATTACTATCGCCTATGGATACCTGCAACTCTAGGGGCATCACAGATACGTTGCTGAACCTAGCATATTTTTTTCGGGTTTTTGGAATATCAACCATAAAGCGGTGATGATTTTTCATGCCTGCTATGGCAGTCCGGTAGAAAAAATGGTACGACTTTCCATTGACTGCCGCCGAATTAAGGGGGGAGGGGGGAGGGGGAGGGGTTTCCCTCCCCCCTCTTCTAATAATAAGCACGGGAACCCCCCCTTTTTTACTTTTTTTTTAATTTTCCTAATTTTATGGATTAAAATTAAGATAATATTTTTTAATAGATTGGCATGAAATAGGGGGTTGAAGGGGGGAAGGATAGGGTCCTCCCCTCCCTTTTTCACCATTTTTATTACAAGGTAATGCATAGTTTTTGAGTTATGCTTATTTTTGTAAAATCATGACCTCACGTTATTTAACACTTCGCTGATCTAATTTATTGTTTTGTTGGATGTGTAACTGACTTTTTAGCGCTTCGCCGGCCGCTGCCGCGGCACGCTCGCTTCGCTCGCTCGGCTCGCGCGTTGGTTGTCGCAGTTTCAACCTAACCTAATTTTTTTTCGTGTGGTGTTCTTATTTATAATGTCGTTAGATTTCTGTATATTGTTTTCTTGTAAAATATGCATAAGAGGGTTATTGTTACCATCAGAGACCAAACCCTTACCCATCCCCACAACATTTAATATCAATCTTGTGCCAGTCAATTCATAATTCAACCCAAAATTAATAATAATTGTAAAAAACAAGGTAAGACCATCACCTCCGCAGCTTCAGCTTGTTGGTCACCTTTGACAACCAGCCTCAGCGGCTCTGGCTCGTCTGATGCCTACAATTATAACAAACAGCAGGCAGAGGCAGCTAAGCGCTTCAGACTTTATAAAAACACTAGTGGTACACTAGTAGGTAGGACATTCTCGTACCAAGTAGAGTGAGAGTCAATAAAATGTTACCGAATGTACCACAACTTAACTGTAGTTAAAACGAAACGTTCAATTGCGAGAATTCTACATAATCTGTGGTATGGATTCACGTAAATATTGCAAAAATAATTGATTTTCAATAATTTTTTTCTCAAAAACTACGCGTTTTCTGGTATTGAAACTTGGCGTGTGTTCATATAATAACGTGACCTTTCTGTGAAAAAAATATCAACCCTCAAACCGACGTCAGGCAATGGAAAACTGAGCCGAAAAAATGGTTCCCTTTAATTTAGAGGTCCCCCTTTCCCTTAAGTTTTTATTTTATTATTATTCCTTAGTAATCTGTCGTAACATTACATGTTCTGTGAAAATTTCAACTGACTATCTCTTACCGTTCGAGAGATACGGCCGTTAAAAGGTAGGACAGACGGACAGCATTAAGTATTAGCGCCTGCTTACATGTTTTGAGTACAGAACCCTAAGAACTGGAATAAAAACACTCCAAGCATCATCCAGTTATGTATGTGTTCCATAATTATGTATAAGAAAGTATGTAAATAATTCTCTCAAAGCAAGTCAGATTGCATTTGACCTGTTATTTTTTTGTCGTCGAGAGCATCGCTTAATATGAAGTAGTAAATGCTTCCCATTACCAACTAATAGGTATAAGAAAAAATGTTGCTACATACCTGGCATATTCAATGTTGGCACTGCAATGTTCGATAGCCTTTTTTTCCCCAAATAATATTTGCTTTCAAAGTGTTTGCGGCAAATGTTGCGGTATTTATAAATATACTGGTGGTCCAGTGCATGAATGTAGCCTCCAACAGCATAAAGCCAAGTTGGGTCAGTATTCGGATTGGGAAATCTATCTAGAGTGTTCCAGGGGAACCTAAAAGAAACAAATAGGATTAGCTCTGATTTTCATTCATTTTTCATCTTTGACAGCATAACAATAGCGCTTTCAAGCCTGATACACCTGAAGTTAAGATGTAAGTATATACTTACTAAGTTTGTGTGGTAAAATGTGAATGTGTTGTTTGAGGTTATGAATATATTATATCTTATTATAGTTTCATACATGGTAAATTTGTATTATTTTTGAAGAGCTAGTATATCTTAGAGTAGCAAGGTATACAGTTGGTAATAATGTTATGTACTTACGTGGTCTTTTACAACCGGTAACACAACAATGTTTTTCGGAATCCATATCGTTTTGCAAATCGTTATTCCTTATTCGTAGCCGTATTTAGTCGTTTAAGCAAGATATCAGAGTCAGGTTTAGAGAAGCAGTTATTCGTAAAAATCACAATTCACCAAAAACAAGACGAAATGAAACGCAAGCGCAAGACTTGTGAAAGAAACCAAAATAATTTGTAGAAAAAAAAGATGGCAGGTTAGGGTTGCCAGTGTCAAAAAAATAGTCTCCGTACTTTTGTTGTTCAAAGCAAAGGAAGTTGTTTGGGTTTTTGGTCTGGCTGCAGAGACTTTTTGACCATGTCCTTATTTAATATAGTCATAGTAACAGTCAGAATCAAACGAAGTACGTCACGTTCATGTCAAACATGTCATGTTGTAAGTCATGTTCATGTCATGCCCCAGTATAGTGGTGGAGGCTTTACGAGAGGCTTCTTACTTCTATGGAGTTTTGGAAACAACACGAAAATACACGTTTCGCCTCTCTGTCTTACTTGCCTACACTCGAGTTCGTTCACCAACACTTAAAAATAATAATCCATTATGATTACACATTAACACTCGAAAAAACACAAGTTCAGGAAAATAATACAACAGCCGACATGTCTTTTTCACGTTGGCGCCAAAACTCCAGCAACGGAGGCAATAATGCACGACACAGATAATGTTACGGCATGATGTTTGAACTATATCTGACGCTCGATCTACCTTCAACCAGGGTAATGTCACGAATGCTGGCAATGCACTTAATTCGATAAATTTTTAAGTTGCCAGTTCATAGATATACCGGTGATACCAGTCCCAACTATCAAATTGTATAAAAGCGCCATCTATACGCATCTGTAACAACTAAATCCAAGGTATAATTTTTCACTAATCCTGATTTGTTCGAGCTGTTAAGACCCTGATAGAAACTGGTCAGGCGCCGTACTAAACATACCCCGCCCGACCCGTATGATTCGCAATTATAGGAAAAAAGACGTTTCTGCACACTTGCGCCTCTTTTTATTTATTATCATAATATGATGATATTAATATGACGCAAATGTTCATTTGCGTCTTATTAACTTTCTCTTCGAAATAGGAACAAATATGCGTCTTTTATATTACTTAACTAAAAGGTCATTATCTAGTAAAATCTAGTTTAACATAATTTCTACTTTTCATCTTCAGTCGGGTGTAAAAAAAATTACAGAAGCGCCCTATTTCGTTGTGTTAAAACCGCACTGGAGGAAGTTAGAAAAATATTAAAAATACAGGCAGATGCGCCTTTTTTTCTGATTCCGAGAATGTATATAACTCGTATATGGAAAAAAAATGTTAGATGCGTCCTTTTTCCTATCGTGGGCAGTAGTATAGCGAGGAGGAGGTCATAGTCAACCGCTTTACAAGCATTGCTGAAATCAATGAGAACCAAGATCCTTACTCGTGTGTCTTTCATACCGGCTCTAATATCCTCTGTGACCTTAAGCAACACAGTCGTTGTGTTGTGCCCTGACTGAAAACCAGACTGGAGAGGATTAAGAAGATCAGTTTTTGATAGAGTCAAAATCAAAGTCAAAATCATTTATTCAATTTAGGCATCAAAAACGCACTTATGAACGTCAATTTTTCATTATAATGTACTTTAAAGACTACCGCCGCGTTCCAAAATATATAGAGCCTACCGAGAAGAAGCAGCAAGAAACTCGGGGCCTTTTTTTTACTTAAATTAATTTATTTATTTTATAGGAGAACCAACAGCTAAAGTAACTTATGAATAAAAACATAGCAACAGAGAGCTAATTATAGGTTTTCACGGATAGTTACATTATAGAAACAATTTATGAACAAATTAAAATATCGCTTAGTCGACATAAATCAGTGAAAATAGTATTAACTATAACATAAGTAAGTACGCCAAACTTGTCAATTTTTTCTTGTATTATTATTTATTTATCCTGCGATCAGTCCATCGACTATGAGCAGATGTGGTGTAAGTATGTGCAGGTAGGGTGCTACTCCCATTAGAGTCTGCCCTTTCTTGAATCAAAACCAGTCTTCATGCTGCTTTATCTCGTCAAAGATATCTCGTCGCTTTTTCATTCGGCGGATGCTTTCCGGAATTGTAAGCTGCCCTGCAAGCTCATTTGGATGCCTAAGCAGTCGAGTTTTATATTTTGCGCCATGCGCACTTATTTCTTCCTTGACCATAGGAATATCATGGATTTCTGTTGTCTTGATAAACCATGGTGCATTAGATCTTTGTTTTAAGATGTAGTTCTGTACCCTTTGCACTATCAATATGTTAAAGGCACTGGCTGATCCCCAAAGTTGAATGCCGTATGTCCAGATTGGCTTAAGTATATATGGAGTTTGTTGTCTGTGGCCAGTTTTGAGTTTCTTCCCAGCAGCCAAAAAAAGGCCCCTATATTTTAGGTTGATTTTATCTCTTTTGGTTTGAACATGTTTCTTCCATGTGAGCCTACAGTCCAAATGCATACCTAAATACTTCACGGACTCTTGGTGAGGGTGAACGTTATTTAGAGTGACTGGGTCACAATCTTTTTTGCAAAGAGTAAATGTGATGTGGACAGATTTAGATGCGCTAGCAGCAATTCTTGGCTAGCTATTTTTCCATTTCAATCAGGCTGGTTTGCAAAATGCGAGATGCTTGGATTGGACACTTATGCGAAGCAAGTCTTGTCAATAAACAGAATATCCTACATCATAAAAAAGAAACATCAGTTTTAATCATTGCCACTGTTGAAGAACTCACGCACAGCGTTTATTAAATTTATCGCTAGCCCTCAAAAGAAATGAATTCTGTCTGTAATTTGTTCCTACAGTAGTAATGAAAATAGGCTAGATCGAGTTAATATAAGTGGGGCGTTAATGTTGATCTTGCTAAGCAACTCAGGACAATCAATGATATTTGAAGTTATTTTCAATAAAAAAATAGGTCAGCTATTTGCGTCTTTTGGATAGTGGAAGGAAATGAAACTTTATACAGAGTGAAATATAATTAGAATATGTATAAGGATATCTCAGACAAAAACAAAGATACTTTATAAATTTGATTTGAATTATTTCTATTCTATCCACATATATATCATACCGGGGGTTTCATACCTGTGATGCATATTCAAGAATACTTCGGACAAATGTGCAATAGATTACTTTAAATAATTTTGCCCTACTAAAACTGGCTGAACTCCTCATTACGAAGCCCAAGTTTATATAGATGTTTTTACTTAGGTACTTACTTTTTTTACTTTTACTTTTACTTGCAAATACTATAGTGACATTCAACCAGGTCGGCAAATAAACAAATCACCTCTACAATCTGCCGCCTCCGCTTAGGTCACTCCTGGACTCAGTTCAATTAGCAAAAATGAGACTCAATATGCGAGTGTGGGCTGGACAAAGGAGATGTAGACCACATATTCTTTAGTTGTTCCAAGTTATGTCGTTCCCTCTATGATTTTCTCCCAGAAAAAAATCACCAGACCTGTTTCCTCTAAATACCTTCTGTCCCAAACATTCTCTCCCCTAATAAATTATTTAATGTGTAAATTTATATGTATAAAATATAATATTTACTTTTTTAAACTGTAATTATTAACTCAGGACAAAAAATAACAATAGATTTATGAATGAAACTTGCCTCAAATGAGGGTTGCTGATCCCAACAGATTAAACTGTTGATACATTTATGGTTCTAACATTTTAAATTACCATTTATATTTTATATAGACTACGAAGAAATAATAGTCAGGAACGGTAACTGCGTTAAAAAAATGACCCAACAAAAGTCGTGTTCAAGTAGGCGGGGCTTAAAAGTCGTGTTCAGTACGTCATCAGTCGGACATTTTTCTTACAAGCGAGCACACTTCAAATCTTCGCGTCTATTTTCATTTTTATCATTGTGAACTACAGTTGTGGATCATCATGCCAGCATTCGTTGTGAAGTGGTCCAGAAACAATACACGATTAAAATGTCCATGGATCACTTACTAGTAAATAATAGCAAAATTATAATTATTCAAAGATGTTCAAATACGTTAACAAATCGAGATGGTCAATACTATGCAAAATAAAGTCAGTCAATTTTTATTTAATTTAGGATGTATTTTTTTCTTCAGGACTAAATATTGAAATGTATGTAATGTGCAATGGTTTTGCTTGTTATGTTTTATTTTCGCTTGCTTGCCGATTCAATGCGGAAAAAGAAGTGCCTAGCTGCACTTAAGCTAGAACAAGAGTATGACTGCCTGTGAAAACCAGCATAGTTATACTACGTTAATTTTGACTGAAAACAATAAAATTATAGATAATAAAAAATTATGGACCATGTTACACAAAACCTACCTACCAGTTGGTACAATAAGTACCTACTGTTTTTTTAAATTATGTTATATAAAATATCATTTTTATCTTTTATGCTGATGATTTGTCCCGAAGAAACATCAACATCTTTAGGAGCCTTTGTTCTGCGCAGCGCTGCGCGAGTTTAGGTATTTTACATTAGCGAGTTACTTACCTAAGGTAACTTAAAAAGGTATCACGAAGACGATTTATACGATCCCAAACACGGTGTGTCTACTATTATTACTTACCTTACTTAGACCTAAGTGGCGTGCAATTGGAGAGGCCTATGTCCAGCAGTGGACTGCTACAGGCTGATGATGATGATGATGAGTTACTTACTAGCGCGCCCTGCGGCAGTGGCCTTACCGCTTGAGCAAAATAGTGCGCTTTTTTGATCTACTTTGGTTTTTATGTCACAAATAGACGTAGGTCAAAAAGGTGGAATCACGCAGGACACATTTTATTTTTAATATCGACATTAATTAACATAATATGATAATAATTAATCAAGTACATGTTATCTACAAGAGCATAGACTAGAAAAAAGTAAGATTTAACTCATGTACCTACCAAAAAGAGATGAGAATATCAAATAAAATAACCATCAGGTAGTTCCTGATACCAGTTTCTGGATCCAGCATCAGGTCCTGGTCACCAGCTAAAAAAAAGGTATCGCGAAGACGATTTATACGATTCCAAACACGGTGTGTCTACTATTAACCATCACATAGTTCCTGCTACCAGTTTCCAGCTCCAGCATGGATTCCTGGATACCAAGTATAAGCATAAGAAATTTGGTTAATAGTAAAATACTAGCCTCTCAAGGGTCGATGTCATTATAACAATGAATTTTCTATTGTGTCTGACCTTTGATGCACTAGATGTCATATAAAATTATTTGTTAGAATCCCACTTAGAAATGTTACCTCAATAAGTATCAGGAAGTTTTGGTTGTGTAAGTGCGGGCGTCAGAGCGATATGTCCTCTGACCTCTCTCTAAGAGGCCTCAGCCACGTCTGACGATTCGTGACTGGTGCGACCGAGTTTATGATTGATTTTAAAAACGTGTGTGTGTAGAAACCGCTCGGCAATAACAAACTAATAAACAATTTCTAAATATAGTCTATGGAACTTAAACTTGTTAATCAAATAATGTTCTAGTACATCAGGTAAGAATAATTGACATAATATACTATATCAATCATTATTATGTGACCCTTCAAACACTCAGCAAAAACGCGAATTGGTGCTTCCAAAGCGTTTACGCTCTAAAGAGATACTACAGACAATGAACAATAAACGATTGCCTACAGTTGGTATGTTATATAGGTAACTATATAGCATTAAAAAACAGTTCATTGTTTGATCAAATTAAATCACGTTTAATTTTTCAAGCTAATGAAAATTCACCATCTACAAATTTGAAAGGGGTTTAGCTGAGTTGCTAATTAATTTGTCAGTAATATCAACACAGTGCTTTTCTAAAGTAATTCTATAAATTGATTGAATTTTCTAAATTGATAATGAAGGTATTCTGTGACCACTGAAAAACATCCAGCTGGCAAATAACGACTTATTTTTTTTTGGTAAAATGTATAAGCCTAAAATGTTTCATAATCTTTCTTTACTACATTGCGAAGAATCTCTTCTAATGTCTTCTAGACAAAAACTTAATAATTTTATCATGAGATTTACGATTGATTTATTATTAAGTTGGTCCAGTCCACTTGTTGCATAATATCGTCCACGCCTATGACTCTGCTGTCA
The DNA here is from genome assembly GCA_917880725.1 of Selenia dentaria. NCBI lineage: Eukaryota > Metazoa > Arthropoda > Insecta > Lepidoptera > Geometridae > Selenia > Selenia dentaria. Next base: position 466,204 of record OU862900.1, on the reverse strand, counting down.
CTGTAGAAGTTGCAGCACGCGTGTAAACCAATCCCTGCTATCCTTCTGAATTTAAACCAATCACCGGACATGTCTATTTGTAACCTCGGAAGTAATTTGTATTTGGAATCATACGTTGTTTTGATTTAAAGGGCCACTTTTTGTGTGGAATTTGTTCTGAATTATGCTTCCTGACAATTATTTCTTCGTAGTATATAGATATATTATGTATATACATATTCTAACTCTTTGTGATGTCATATTTGTGTCGTCCTTCTTTGTTTTAGGTAAATCATCTGGAAGTCATGTCTCAGCTCAACTCTCCCTACGTACCACCAGTCATATTATTAAACACTACTGCTAATTCTCCTGGTACCTAGTTTATGAAACTAGCACAATGGACACTGGCAGAATTGTGACAATGGTCGCCGAAGCCATAATCTAAGAACGGAACTGACTTAAATTAAATTCAAGACTTGAATGAACAAGCGTAATCTAGTGCCATGACAAGGTTTGTCTGGCACACCAAGTGTCGAGTAGAGACGCAGTGCTTACGGTCAGCCGTAATTTGCTCAGTTGGCGTCAGTTGATAGTCTAAAAAGTCTTGGGGGGTAGTGTCACGATCGGCACGCATACAGTTCACATCCATAATATTTATTGAAATAATATACTTAAAAGCTATAAGAAAACGTGAAAAGTTCGGCGATATAAAGTTCTGCACTCAAATTTCTATGGTGAGTGTTTGCATATAGAAATTCGCGCAGATAAGTGTGATTCAGAGCTATTTTGATCGGATTTATCCATTCGTTATTATTTTGCTAAGTGGGTACTACTTGTGCTAAAAATAAAAACAGTTGTTGATAGCGCCATCTATACGGTAGTGATCGTACTAGTTTGTCTACTATAAAAACATTGGTTAGCATTACACATCGAACCTTATCGGATATACACCAAACTAGCAATGGCAAAGTGTGCGGCTTGCGGAAAATTTTTGTCACCGTCAGGGGCCGCCACCTGTTCGACCTGCCCTAATATGTTTCACAAGGCGTGTGTGGCGATTTCCGAATACTCTGTAATAAAAAAATCCTGGAAATGTCCCGAATGTACGAATAAACAACGTAAGGGAGACAACAGTTGCACTCCCGTAAAGGGTATCAGCGACACTCTCGTTCTGCCGTCGTTGCTGGCGGCATCTGAGCCTCTTTCCGTTGCAAGCCCACCACTGCAGCCAAAATCGCAACCAAGTCCCGTCGTCATCGGAGACCCTGACGTGAAGGCGATGAGACTTGAGCTTGCCGAGTATATGGCGGAAGAGCGGGAATTTCGTAAGGAATTACGAGCAGCCATGGCGAGTATGGGGGACCGAATCAACGGGCTAGAAAAAAGGCTTGAGGCGCTTGAGACTATGGAGGTGGCGGCAGCATCTGTACCGAGTGCCGAGGTCAAAGACCTTCAAAACACCGTGGTCCAACTCAGGTCGGAACTAAATGACCGAGATCAGGATGCTCTTCTCTCCGACCTCGACATCGGTCAATTGCCAGAAGAAAAAGGAGAAAACGTGTTGCATGTCGTTACTCTATTGGCCGTAAAGTTAGGTGTCACACTGGACGATCGAGACGTGGTGTTTGCCGAGCGCGTCGGAGCGATCGAGGCGAGCGGCTCCAGTGGTGGCGGTGCGGGAAGGGAGGGCTCGCGCCCGCGTCGCATTGTTGTGCGGCTTGCGCGCCGTCATATACGCGACGAGTTGTTGCAAGCCGCGCGTGTGCGCCGCAATTTCACCACGACGGATATCGGGTTACTTGGACCACCGAGGCGCATATACGTCAATGAACGGCTAACAAGGTCGAACCGCCAGCTGTTTTACAGAGTCCGGGAGGAATGTCGCAAGCGGCAGTGGCGTTACTGTTGGACGAAGAGAGGCCGGCTATATACCCGACAGGCTGACGGAAAGCCGGTGTTCCCTATCCGGTCGGAGATCGATTTTAGTCGGGTTTTTGGAGTTGATGCTGTTTGAGGACTTAGTATATCGTTTCGCCATCAGACTTAATTTGCTAACATATTTCTGTATACAGTTAATTAAAATATTAAACCTTGATTTAAATAAACGACACAATATGCACAGCACTTTTAGATTTAATTTATTTTATTTGCTTTTAATTATAATCTGTAAGAAACTAAAAATAAGCTATATACTATTACCATGTAGAATCTACATTGTTTGTAATAATTTAATATCTGACCAATTTTTTTATTTATATAATTATCATTTTAATTTAATAACTGTCGTAAGTGCAGTCATATATTTGTACGGCGATTACTTAGGATTTCATAATGATTAACAATAGTATTAAAATAGGTTTGTACAATGCAGGTTCCCTCGGTACGAATCATGATAACTTCATAGCGTCGGTGACACGTAATGAAATCGATGTATTAGCTATCAACGAGACTTGGCTGAGAACGGGCGAGGAGGGGCGTGCCCCTGCGCTGCCCGGGTACCGCTTACGTCACACGCCGCGGCCGCGGGGCGGTGGAGTGGGCTTCTATATGATGCGGCATGTTCGGGTTCGCACCTGGCCTCACCCGGTGGACCCGCTTCACAAGTATGTTGAGCAAATGTGGCTCATTATGACTCTTGATGGAATAAAGGTTGCTATAGGTACTGCATATCGCCCAAACTGGATAAATATTGATTTATTTTTTAATGCACTGTCAGATACTATAAGCTCCCTTCCCCACTATGATCATTTAATACTTTTAGGAGATTTTAATATTAATCTATTATGCAAAGATGATAGTAAGACATTACAATTTAACAGCTTTCTGACATGTTTTAATTTATCTCAATTAGTCAACGAGCCAACGCATTTTACGGAGACTAGTCAGTCTCTTATTGACGTTGTATGTACCGATTTACGTTCAAAAAAAATTGCAATGGAGCACGTTGGTACTCTTTTTGGACACTGCCTTTTAATTTGCGATTTTAATATCAAACACGAAAAACCTGCACCTTATACAATTACTTACCGACCAATTAAAAATATATGCATGGCTAACTTTGACATGGATGTATCAAATATAAAGTGGGAACTAATATCATCTTCAAATGACGTTAACGTCATGGTTACCGCATTGAATCACTGTATTGTATCTTTGTTTGACCTACATGCACCCATAAAAACAGTCGTTATCAAAGAAAGATCTTATCCCTGGATAACAGAAACTATTAAAACAATGATGAAGTTACGAGATGAAGCTTGTTCAGTATATCATAAGAAAAGAAATGATTCAAAAAGAAATTACTACAAATCTTTAAAAACTTCTGTTAACCAAGCAATATATTTTGAAAAGTGTGCTTATTTTAAATATAATATTAATAATAAATTACACGACCCTAAGCTACTTTGGAGAAACCTTAAAAATACTCTATTACCTCAAACTAGCTTTGAATTACCCAGTTTTTATGATGACCCGGAAATTATTAATAAGCATTTTTTAAACGTTCCAGGCCCAACAAGCGTAAGTATTTCACAACTTACATATTTTGAACATCACCGTTATGGTAATGCAGTATTTCACATAAATACTGTTAGTTTAGATAAACTCATTAGAATAATTAAAAGCCTTAAATCAAACGCGGAAGGTTGTGATGCGATTAGCCTGGATATGTTAATAATGACATTTCCACATTCATTAGATTTAATAAAGGAGATAATAAATCACTCTATTAACACGTCTACTTTTCCTGAAACTTGGAAGTCTGCCATTGTGCGACCCATTCCTAAGATCTTAAATCCAGTTGAACTGAAAGACCTTAGACCAATCAGTATACTGCCATGTTTGTCGAAGATCCTTGAAAAGGCCGTATGCTGGCAACTCACGGAGTTTCTTGAATCAAACAATATTTTACCAAAGGAACAGTCTGGGTTCAGGAAAGGACGCGGAACAGTTACAGCATTGCTTGATGTGACGGACAACATACTTTGTGCCCAAGATGCAGGCATGTGCACAATCCTAGTAATGCTGGACTATTCTAGGGCGTTCGATAGTTTAAATATAGATCTTCTGATGTCAAAGTTGCGGTATTATGGTTTTGACAATGAAGCAGTACAGTGGTTCAACAGCTATCTTACAAATCGTTTCCAGTATGTGAAACTTAAGCGAAATGACGGAACGAATTTAACATCTACTAAAATCGCGTTGACAAGAGGAGTACCTCAAGGATCAATTTCAGGACCGATCATTTTTATTTTATATTCAGCTGATATGCGAAACTGTATAAAACATTGCAAGTTTCATTTCTACGCCGATGACTCACAGTTATATATTTCATGCAAGCTATCCGAGATCGATAGTGTCATAGCTAAATTAAATGAAGATCTTGCAAGTATAGCCCGTTGGTCCGATTCAAATTGTCTACTACTTAATCCCCTTAAAACTAAGTACATAATATTTGGAAGCAAACCTCAGCTTGCGCAAATTAAACCGTCAGTTAGCGTTAGGCTTATGGGTAAGCCTATAGAACGTGTTTACGAAGCTCGTAATTTAGGCTTGCTCATGGATTGCAATTTGCATTACGAAAAGCATGTGGCCAAGTCAATACAAAATTGCTTTTATAAATTAAAAATTTTGTATAGGATGAGACCCTACATAAAAGAATATTTGCGCATCCAACTCGTGGAGTCTCTAGTTTTATCCAAATTGAACTATATGGACGTGGTTTTTGGCCCTCGAATACTAGCGCGTACACAGAAACTTATACAAAGGGTCCAAAATGCTTGTGCTCGTTTTTGTTTTGATATTCCGCCAAGAGCTCATGTGACCCCATACCTCAACAAACATTCCATTCTCAAAATGAAACATCGACGTAAACTACACCTAGCATGTTTATTGTTTGGTGTAATTAAATATAATCAGCCTTCATATCTCTATGAGAAACTGAATTGGATATCCAGTCGTAGATCCCAAGAGACTCGTTTATGTGCACCTGTCCTATCCACACAACGTCACAGCTCAGCCGCCTTTAGAGGCAGTTTCCGGTATGCAGCTAGTAAATGCTGGAACAATATCCCACCACCGGTGAGGAACCTGCAGAATGTTACAACTTTTAGATCTAAACTAAAGATAATTATTACTGCACATCAAATTCAAGAGGAAACTCATAAACATGATACGAGTATTATATAGATTAGCGTTAGATATAGATATATATAGATATATTATGGAAGCTTAAAATAAGTACTAAATAATATAATAACTACCTTAGCATAGAAATACCAGTGTCGTCAATTATAGATTATAGTAATAGCAGATAGCATTAAGTTAACTTTGTTCTGTAGTGTTGTGCTGTGTATGTGCCGGTATCGTGACAATACCAAACGGGTCCAACGGAAGACCAGCGCTGGTTAGCCGCCGGCATCATGCTGAGTTGGGGCCCATTTGTGGCTATATTCTTGTTTCTTGTTATATATATTTATTTTTTGTGTTAATTTTGTAGTCACAAATAAACTTTATTTTCTTTCTTCTTCTTTCTAAAAATTTGCAATTATCACAAACTGGGCCATTCACCAGTGAGTGAGTCAAATATATTTATTTAGTACCTACTAACCCATAGTAATGACTTAGCTTCTTGTTTGTATGGCTTATGCGGCGTAACCACAATGTGCCTGTTGGTTTTTATTTTACTACTCACCACATTACACTTGAATTCCTTCCGCTGGCTCTTGCGAGGGTGTTCTTTCACCAAATGCGTTTTCAAATCATTTTCCGATGGAAATGTTTTTCCACATTCACAGATTATTTGTACACTAAAGAAAGAGTAGTCTAAACGTGTGTTCTTTTCAGAGCTCATTTCCAATTTACACAAATACATAAATTAATCAGACTATATCTAAAGATAGATGGCAATCACTAAAACAAACAACGGAACGTTATACGTAGTATCTTATAGTCTATGCGTTAGCGGGACGTTTAATTTTTCAGTGCCATCAACTTTGACGGATCATAGTCACGCGCTCGTCCTCCTGTGTGACATTAGTGACGTGAAGACGAGTGAGCGGGTATCGATATCGATAATTAGGGATGTGCTGTTTGATATGGAGGTAGCAATAAGCGTTCCTATGTAATCTATTAAAATATTGTTATGTAAACCAGGGTTTATGAAATTAAAAAAATCAAGTTTAAGATAATTTAATCCATTTATTGAAGAACACATTCTAAAATAGCAAAGATTATAATCTATTAAGAGTAGTACATATTGTTTACCTTACATATTAAAAGTACTTATGTTTTGTGAGATGACGATTCAAAACATGCATGATTACAATTCTTAATTAAACATTTTAGTTTTGTTATTTAGGTTAGTACCTAACTATAAATTAATGCGTATTAAATAACTGTAAATACGCAGATATTAGTCATAGTTATATGAAACAGATATCTGGGCTAATAGGTATCAAGTCATACCTTAATACAAGGGTTTTAAATAGAAGGTTTATTTACGTAAATGTTTCAATAAATTATCATTTCTTTAATTTAATTTTATCATATATCATGAATAGATTAAATTAAAATAGGTATTCAACAATGTGTGCCTTTTCTGTAGAGATTTCTTTCTTAGTGTGGTTTATCCGTTAATAGTGCAGTATCTTTGGTGTTTGTACTTGGATCTGCACTGCACTGTATGAATCCTGCATTTGTAACATCTTGGTCTTCACATAGTCTATAGTCAACTCTATATTTGAGTTTTCCATTGCAAGTCTCATTGGTTGAACATATTTTGCTAAGCCTTGTAGCTTTGACAAAAGTCTGCAGTGGTTGCTTAGACCTTTATCTTCAAAAGATGACCTTAAAACTTACTATGACTCCTTTGCCATTTCTGCATACCTCACGTGAACCAGGCAATCTGATTATATCATCAAACATATCCTCGCTCTTGCTTTTTGGTCTCTCTTTATGCCTTATCAGAATTCACCAGTGTCGTATGAGTGTACTGAGTACTCCACAGGTCGCCATTACAACGATCATCGATCATGAATTTCCGTGTATTGTAAAATGTGTGTGGTGGCTTGGTAGTAATTCCACCACAAGTTGAGGTTTGAGTAAGAAGTCGACACCAAATTAAAACGTTCACTCAAGTTTAACTTTTATTGTATACTTTACAATCACATACAGGTCCAGTCAGTGTATAAACCATCACTTCACAGGCTAATAATTACATCGGAAAAGTTCTATCCATAACTGTATATCTATCTATAAATATGTTTCTCTTGCTATGTCTCGATGCTGGCTGAGGTCGTATGTTGTTCATTATCGAACGAAGGCGTGCCGTGAATTCAGTGATGTCCGTGGTTGAATGCGTATTGTGACAGGCTTGCAGAAATTCTCCGGGTAATCTCAAAGGCTCACCATATAGGAGTTCCGCGGGCGAAGCCTGGATTTCTGTTTGAATGCGGTTCTCATTCCTAGCAATACTAGTGGTAAGCTTTCCGTCCAGTTTTGACTTTCGTGGCACATTATTACCGCTTTAAGCTGTCTGTGCATTCTTTCGACCATCCCATTGCTAGCAGGGTGGTATGCTGTGGTCCTCTTTCGCTGAAATCCTGCGAGTTCTGAGAGCTGTTTCATCAGTGCTGATTCGAACTGCTTTCCGCGATCCGTAACAACTTCCAGTGGGCATTCGTATCGGGCGATCCAGTTGGCAACGAAAGCTTTTGCGACTGTTTCAGCGGAGATATCGTGTAAGGGTATTGCCTCAGGCCATCGCGTAAATCTATCGACAGCGGTGAGACAATAGCTGTAACCGACTGATGGTGGTAATGGTCCGACCAAATCAATGTGTATGTGTTGAAATCTGGCGCCTGGTAACTTAAACGTCCCCACCGCTGGTTAGACATGCCGTGTGACTTTAGTGAGCTGACAGGCGTGACATAATTTTGTCCAGTCTGGACAATCTTTGTTTATTCCAGGCCAAACATAGCGCTGGGGTGCTAGGTCAGATTATCTCCTCGTGTGCCCGAGTGCTGCTGTTCCCCTTGGATACGGTTTATCCTAGGAGAGTAGCAGTATTTCGGGACGGTGCATCCTGGGCAACGGTTAACAACTTCCCGTTATGGGATATTGTTGACCGTTGGCGAAAGATCTGACGCGGTGGGCTCCTCCACGTGTCCCTATGAAGTTAGCATAGGGCACAGTGGACGGGACAAGCGGTGGCTGGTTTGGTGGAGCCATCACCGAGAAGGGTGCTGCGAAGGCCGCGGCATGGCAGGGGGGTCAACTCGGCCACCCTGTCGGGCTCCTTGCGTCGGACCCTGTCGGGCAAAACATGAAAGAGCAGCTGTTTAACTACAGTTGCAGCGGACCTTCGGGTCGTGGGATGGCGGGCCTGCAAGGGCCGCGGCGCGGCAGGGAGGGTCAACTCGGCCACCCTGTCGGGCTCCTTGCGTCTCCGAATCCTACGGTTTGGTGCCCGCCTATGGGATGCATGGTCGGGGGGAACCCGGCCCCTAGGGCGCCATAACAAGGGGACCTCACCCCTTAAAAAAGGAAACTAAAAAATATGGAACACAAGGCGAATGAAAATATTCCCCAGGTGGGTAAATCCCACCCTCCGACAGGAGGCTGCCCCAACGCCATCCGCCTCGTGGGCTCCGGCCCACGTACTAACGACCAAGGCAATTTCAAAACGGACTGTGATAATGCAAGCGATTTGGCAACACGCGCATCGTTGCGCGGTATAAAGGAGGTGAGAGTTCTACTGGAGCGTACCCCGGACATTGCACTTGGTGCAATTGAGGTATGCTCGAAGGACTCCACAGGAAAAGGAGAAGCTTCTGGATGTGCTCCTGCATCTTTTTTGGGCGAGGGTGCGTCTCCACTGACTCTTGTGGATGAGCTTGGCGACCGTCATTTCAACCTGTCGGAGTCTGACTCCGATATGAGTTGCGTGACAATGTCATCCCGCGGCTCTGGATCTTCCCCGGCCCGCTCGCTACGAAAGCGTCGTAGAAACGTGGAGGAAGAAGACGTGGGGATTTCCTTACCGTCACCCAAGCTCCCTGCTCGGCGTGGAGGACGTGCGACTACAAATAGCACCGAGAAAAAGGCACCCTCACAGAAGGTTTGCGAGGGCCAGAAGGGGTTGGCAACAACAGCCGCCCAATTCAGGAAGGTGCGTCCACCTGAGACTACACCTGTATCGCTTAGTGAGAAGGATGCAACTCAGCTGGAAGCACTAGTGTTGGCCTTAGTGGACTCTCTGAGGGCCTGACAGTTCCATTCTTCAGCATCTCGCTGAATTCTTGCTTGGCTATCTTCAACTTTTCAGGAGCTAGCCTTCTCGGCGTGCAGTAAACGGGTGGTCCAGGAGTAGTTCTGATGTAGTGTACCGTGTTATGGTTGATAACCCGATGAGTGCCTGGTGGTCGAGTAATCTCCGGATATTCTCGAAAAAGTTCCATGTACTTCGATTCGCCTGTCAATGTTTTCACCGAAGAAATGGCGTCAGATGACGGAGCGAGTTTTGCATTCGATGAAAGAGTCGTGTTGTTGTCAATGAGGCGTCGGTTTCGGCAGTCGACCATCAAGCCGTAGAATGATAGGAAGTCGGCACCGATAATTGCCTTGTTGACGTCGACCACGATGAATCGCCACGAAAAAGCGCGACGGAGTCCCAGATCAAGCTCCAGCTGGGCAAAACCGTAGGTTGCTATTGGTGTCCCGTTAGCTGTAAAGAGCTCGTATGAAGTTCTTGGTCGTCTGGGTTTAGCAGCGGCCCTAGGGAAGACACAGAGGTCGCTGCCTGTATCGACCAAGAACTGCGTCTTCGTTATGCGGTCCGTCACGAATAGGCGACCAGAACTAGGGCAATCATCAGTCGCCATTAACGACCGCCCTTGGCGTTTCCCTGCTGGTAGTTGCAGGGCTTGACACACGTTCTCGCATTATCCCCGTACTTGTGATGATAAAAGCAGTTTGGAAACTTCCTGTAGCTAGATTGAAATCTGGTGCGGCTCTTCTTACGTAGGCTGCCTGAATCTCTGGTGCGGGATCGAGCAGTGTCTCTTGCTGTAAGTGCTTGCACCTGACGGCTGAGTTCTGCTACTTCTCTGGTAAGTTTTTCTATTACGGAACCAGGTACTGCGTCCACCGATGCCACTTGAGGTGTTGACGGTACAAGGTCATGCACCTTGTCAGCCAGATCAGCGAGGGCTTGTAGAGACGACTCAGGTTCACATAATTATACAAATTCATTCATCTTACAATAATTATAAATTAAATTAAAATATCCGTAGTAATTATTAATTATGCCGCAATAATTCAAAATAAATTAAATATTCCAAATAATACAATAAATATCAAATTAAACTTATAAAAAATTGAGTAAAAATTAAATTAATCAAATTATTATTGTGTTAAGGTACGTATAACTATATGTGTGTGTGTGTGTAGCGTGTTGGACTAATATTAGATTAGCAAGCTATGTAGTTAGTTATCTCTTACGAGTAATTTCTTATTATTGGCAAAAATTACCTATAAAATTAATCTTAAATTGGATGGAATAATATATTTTCAGTATCGTCATAATTCATGTTAATTAACCAGTGGAATAATATTTTTTTCACTTCATAAAAAGACTGGGAATTATTTTTTTTAGTTTTATTTACCCTATTGTAAATGTATGGTCCAAGAAAGTGATAGAATTTTTTAGCAAAGTTAGTACTAACACTAGGAACGATGTAAACATTATGTGGGACTCTTTTTTTTTCTACAGAAGGAACATAAGTAGTAGATTTGTGGTATGTAAGTGCAATTTGTTGAATAAACAGTTGTCTTATTGTCAGAAGTTGACATTCTTTATGCAAAACTGCTGTAGGATATCTGTATGGACGATTTGTAGCACATTTGAGTACTCCTCTCAACGCCCTTTCGAGCGGTAACAGCGTAGATTTGTATGTTCCACCCTACGAAGTGATACAATAAGTGATTATGGATTGGCAAAGGGAGTAGTAAAGTAGTTTTATGGTCTCCCAGTCTGCGCAATATCTAATTGATTTACAAGTGTTTACACGACTACTATAAAAATTATAGATACAAGATTTAGTTTTTATTGTACATACATCGCACCTTGATTTCAACAACATATATATTTTTATTACACTTAAAATATGTTTAATTACATTGCTATATATTACTTTGATACCGTTTGTTAAATAGCCATCATGAAACAAAAACATAGCATGGGTCATTATTTTGTGGGGTCGAGAAAATATTTTATATGATATCAATGCGTACATATGCAGAAATAATTCAACACAGTTTATTTTAGCAGTTATAAGTGCAGTACCTTGATATTGTCTTCGATATTCAAAGCTTATTTTCTGAAGTAAGCGTAGAATTTCTTGACCAAGGAATTCATATTCCATTACGACACATTTTACATAAACTATAATATAAGCATCCAGATAATTTGAAATGTACCGAACTATATTGTGGAAATTGTATAATAATAATAATAATAACCCCGACAAAGCCATAGTTCGTAAAAGCGATCTTAGTATCTGCATTTTAAAGTAGTTAATTAATGTTATTTTTAGCCTAATTTTGAGCAGAAGTAGGTACACTAGTAAAACCCGTATTTGAGAAATTAAGTATTATGAAATAGTCGAAGTATATATTAACCATAAAGTATGAGTTGTTTTGTACATTTATATGTAAGTAAACAGAAAAAATACCATCAGCTGCAAGCCCGCTGCAGGTATGTGTTGACAATAACATTAGGTTAAATATTGCATTTAATTTTAGTGCTAGCTTAGTAACGAACGGCGCGTCACGGGATATAGACGTACGAGTAGATTTAATATTCTGCAATATTACGTTTGAGTATAATGTATTACAAGATTTCATGTGTGTAGTTTTAGTGTTTGCGTGACTTGTGTATGTGTATTTTGACTGTGAAAACATGGATTTATCTTTGACAGAGTGAGTAAACATTACAATTGTTGTAGCGACCAGAATGCATGAAGTAAATATTATGAAATTACCTAATAGTCATATCGCTTGCGACGATCTTAAGGAGAGGAGTTGGTTATCGTTCCTTATAACGATAAACGGCGAACCATCCTGTTTTCTTAGGAAGACTTTCCCATTCGTGACCCAGCAGTGGGCATATCCTTCTGTTTTAGCAAACTCCCGGGCCAGAAAGTGGAGGCGTTTTGATTTACTCGTTAAGCGTTCAGAAATGTAAACCGGCGATGCCTGGCCCTCGAAGCCAAGGTGTTTCGAATTCAGCTGATCGGATCTTTTCTTTCTGAATCCTTTTACAGCATTAAGTAGGCGGTTTTTACTCCACGTATTTGAGAACTCCACCACTATCGTTGTCGTTGCAGAGTCTTTTTTGCCGGTAGCCGGTACAAGTCTTTGAGTTCATAGTTCTCCACGGTAACATCTAAGGAGTTGGCTAGTGCATGTAATGTTTGCAGTAGGTCATCTTTAGTCTCTTTAGTTCTTTTCGGAGCGTTTCTTATCTCGACAGAAGTTTTTAATGAGAAACGTTCCATGTTTTCAATCTTGTCTTCGAATATTATAAATTGCTTCTTCATAGACTGGCACTCTAAATCCAAGTTTTGTATTTTATCCTCAAAAGATTTAATCTGTTCACCCAAGAAATACAGACTGTTTTCAATGTTAGTGTTAGAGGTTTTAACTTGGTCTATACTGGCCTTTATGTCTTTTGAATCGTTTTCCCCCTGCTGCTTCAGCTCTTTAAGGTGGTTTTCAACCCTATCCACCCGTTCGTTCTGCTTCGATATCATGGCAGAGATCATTTCTCTGAAACTGACGCAATCGCAATGTTCTTCCTCAGTAGCTCGCCGCCTTTTTTGTCGGGTGGTCAGGTTTTGTACCGGACCCTTTCCCATCAAAACATGAGCGACACGCTGTTTTCTAAATTCGCTATCGGATTCTGACGCTGAATGAATAGGTGTGTTAGACTTAGCCGGGGGTGATCGCTGCACATTTCCAATCATCTTACTGACGGCTCTCAGCGTAGGCCTATTTTCTCGGAAAGCAGTTGTCGAGATCCACGGATGTGTGTGTATTCCCACTACTTACTAGTGTCATCAATGGGCGGGGCGTAGTTGCGCGCAAGCAGGCAGGAGGCCAGTTTTTTACTCTTCCGTCTCGTTCTTGCTCGAAGGATGATCGCATTTAGGGCGTGGTCTCTTTGGGCAGACCGAGAGAGTAGAAACAATCAGTCACTCTCATCCACTACAGCTGATAATATTTGAACATGTATTGGCAATGCTAATACGGTTCACTTTGCGACATAAAAAAAATACGGCAAAAATTAGAGCTACACGTTGGTGGACACAACCGGTCCGTGTGGCGGTCCTGACGAAAGAGAGAAGAAAGACATGGAACGCACCCATACCCTCAGTTTCATCAATTGTATACCGTCCACCATATGTGGCCTGCATTGCATGTTATTTAACATTTATTATTTAAATGCATCCTCTACATTATAATTGTTATTTTTAATACAACCTTTTGTATAATTCTCTTGTTTGTCAAGTATATTCTGTTTCTGTCTTTGTTCGTGCCTAATAATACTTTTGTTTAAAACCCGCATTAACTCTTTTTTTTTTCTGCTCGACTAACATCAATTCGAGTAGGGATATGCTGAAAATCAGCGCAGTGAGTACATGTCTAAATGTAAACACTGCAAACGCTGAGCACAGCCCTTGTGCCCAGACATTGTATATAGCATAAAGATACCATGATACCAACTAAGTAGTTACTTTTTCTGATCTGGTAACAAATTGTTTGTTTTAGTCCTTTGTTTTCTGTTCGCAAAAACATGTACCAGACTGAAACTGTCTCTGTATTATAATTATAGTATCTAATCTATGTGTAAGTTGTATATGTATTAATATGGAGCAATAAACTTTTATTATTATTATTCAAAACAAAATCTCGGATTTCATCCGGTCCTTTACAAAGGCATAAGTGGGGCTGTAGCCAACACTTAGAGGCCTGTTTGGTATAAAAATACAAAGGAGTATAAAAAACAGAAAAAATGTTGGATGAAGGGTAACATGGTACTTATAACTATTACAAATATGGGTAAAATGGCCAGGCTATTGAGATGAACTTATTAGTGATAAGGAAGATAGTGAGCTATGGAAGAGACTACGGCACCTGCCAATTTTTGTCTCATGTTAAAATATTTAGGCAGGTGGTGACTTGCCATCCACTAAACGGGCCCCCATAAAGGCCACCATGAGTGGTGACAAAAGGGGCAACGTTGGTGTGGATGGCTAAAGAGTGTCGAGAGGTGTGTTAAGAGTTTTATTATTATTATTATTATATTACAATAACGAGTAGATTATGTATGGGGAGTCCGTGTCTACACAGGGAAATGGTGAGGCTGGGTTCTAAGAGCCATTCTAATTCTTAACCCTAACGTTGAAGCAATGAAGCTATTGAGGAATAATAAGCAATTGTGAATACACGAGGTGTGGTGCGAAAGCGCCCCTATTTGAGGAATAATCCGGTGTCGCCCGGTTAGACCTACATGTGGAAAAGTCCTTTCGAGGCAAATAAGCAGTTCATTGAGAAATCGCATATGTAAATACTCAAATAGTCGTATAAAATCTCAGTATCAGTATACCTTATGAAGTTTACGGTGGTGTACCTGCATATTATCTGGTCATGGTCTAATGGTTACACGGGGGGGGGGGGATGATGTTACGGACTCTTTGTACATAAAAATTATGATTGTATTGTCTATGACAACTTGTTATTGATTTTGTTTTAAAATAAAGAAAAAGGAGTTCATGTCAAATGTTTGGTTTCATTGCACGTCCGCTCTATATTATATTTTTTCTCTAACACCCAATTTCATCGTAATCTAACCGGTAGTTTTTGCGTGATGCCTGAACACACAGACAGATATAAATTTTTTTATTCACATTTTTGGGTTTGGTGTCAGTCTAGTAACACCCCCTGCCATTTGGGAAAAGTCCTAGAATAAAATATGTTTGTTTTGATGTACAGAATATGCTCTTAAAAGGATGCGAATTGATTACCAGTACCCCTGTAAAATACGAATGTGGTACAGCTAAAATACTAATTCATATTTTGTAAATCGCGCCAACTTTCAAGAGTGAAACCAAACGTTACTAAAACTGTCAGCCGCATCGTGCTACAGCGCAAATACTTTTTTGTAATTATTATTATTGTTAACATGAAACAAGTATACCTATGTAATGTCAAATTACACATCGATTATAATTCAATTCAAAATAAATAAAAACATGTTCAAAACTTAAATTAATAATTCATACTCACAGGGAGTCATAAAATAAATACAATAAATAGCAACACTACGTTCTAGTCGGCACGTTATGAAACTCGACATAGCTACAGAACGAGTGCTCAGTAAGCCAACGTCGTAGTCGAGACTTCAAACTATACAAGCTAGGGGCCGCTATTATAGAGGCGGGCAGTTTATTGTACACCGTTGGAGTAAGCCTGTTCGCTGGCGTCGCACAGTATGTGTAGCTCCGGATCTTCACTCTCTCTTAATGCGTATCGTCGCTCTAGCCGCAGGCAGGAAAGGCCGGAGAGTTGGCCCAACCAAGCGGCGAATGTCTCGTTATCTTCTGTCGGGATCGGCTCCTCCCGCGATATATAGCATATACGAGCATACTCTGCGTGGTTTTGCCAATTTAGGTCAGCATGTCACAGTAAGATTTTATTTATTTGCAGTTCGTTCCGGTGTGCGTTCTAATATGTTTTCGTAAGGTACCTGCTTCTGCAGATTCATAATCACACATATTACACTTATGAGGTTTCTCGCCAGTGTGCGTTCTAATGTGTCTTCGTAAGGTACCTGCTTCTGCAGATTCATAATCACACATATTACACTTATGAGGTTTCTCGCCAGTGTGCGTTCTAATGTGTCTTCGTAAGCAACCTGCTTCTGCAGATTCATAATCACACATATTACATTTGTGAGGTTTCTCGCCAGTGTGCGTTCTAATGTGTCTTCGTAAGTGACCTGCTACGGCACATTCATAATCACACATATTACATTTGTGAGGTTTCTCTCCAGTGTGCGTTCTAATATGTATTCGTAAGCTACCTGCTTGTGCAGATTCAAAATCACACATATTACATTTGTAAGGTTTCTCTCCAGTGTGTGTTCTAATATGACTTCGTAAGTTAGCTGCTTCTGCAGATTCATAATCACACATATTACACTTATAAGGTTTCTCGCCAGTGTGCGTTCTAATGTATCTTCGTAAGCTACCTGCTACGGCACATTCATAATCACACATATTACATTTATAAGGTTTTTCTCCCGTATGAGTTCTAATATGATTTCGTAAGTTGTCTGCTTTTGTAGATTCATAATCACATATATTACATTTATAAGGTTTCTCTCCAGTGTGCGTTCTAATGTGACTTTGTAAGCTACCTGCTACGGCACATTCATAATCACACATATTACATTTATAAGGTTTATCTCCAGTATGCGTTCTAATGTGACTTCGTAAGCTACCTGCTTGTGCACATTCATAATCACACATATTACATTTATAAGGTTTCTCTCCAGTATGCGTTCTAATGTGACTTCGTAAGCTACCTGCTTGTGCACATTCATAATCACACATATTACATTTATGCGGTTTTTTGCCAGTGTGCGTTCTAATATGTGTTTTCATGCGCCCGTTTGTAGAACATTTATATTGACACGTATTGTATTTATATGGTTCTGTTCCACTGTATCTCATGTTATAATTTTCCAGTTTTCTTTCCGTCGCAGATTCACAATCAGTCATCATATGTACGAGTCCCTGAAACAAATAAATTAAGTTTAATGTATAAATATGTGCACATTACATATAACGTAAGGTATCGGTAGAAATTAAAAAAAAAACGATATTATAACCGACTTCTACACTAAAAAGTGTGAAATATTTTAACAAGTTATTTCACACTATTTAGTGTAGAAAGTCAGTTCTATTTTCTGATAAAAACTTTTATCACCCTTTTTAGTGACCTTGCTTCTTACGGGATATACCGTCAATGATGATATCGTCAAGATAGGCGAAACACATTTAGTTTTTGATGTTTAACTCAAAAACGGCTCGACCAAATGTATATGGTACCGCCGCTGAAGTATACTCTATCAAACAAAAAAGAATTATCACAATCAGTTTATAAACGAAGACGTTATCCGCGACACACATAAAAAAACTACATATATATTTTTTATTTTATTTATTTCAACAAAATCCACAGCTCTTAGTTCCTATGCATATACATTATATTATGGTATTCTTACAGCCAATGACGGATTTTCATTTTTTATAATACGTGTAGGTATTAATTGTATTAAACTAACTGTCTCTATATTTAATTCACTTATCTACATGTGTTTAAAAGTTTAGTGTGTGTGTGACTGCGTGTATGTTTTTAGAGTGCGTGTGAGGGTGTGAATGTGCGTGTGTGTTGTTTGGTATGTGTGCAATTCTTATAAAATAATCTTCATTTTAACAGTTAATATTTTTTAAAGGTACTATCTATTTACGCCCTGTCATTAAGTTGCTTGCAAACTTTTTGCATAAAGCTTCCCTTGACCTCGTTAAAAATGTAAATGTCATTAAATTTTTTGTTATAACTGTTGTGCAATCTGTTGTAAAACAAGTTAATTTTGGGCATACTTATTTGTTATGTCTAGTACGAGTTTCAGGTGTACAAAAGCTTAAAACCTTTGACAATAACTCCGGACAATCAATATTACCATTACATATACCATGCAAAAAAGACATATCAGCTAAGACTCGTCTACTTTTTAGCATAGTGAGACGGTGAAAGAGGCACGATTCTTGGTAGTCCTAGAAACTTCTGTAGCACCGAAAATTTAGATGCTTTACAAATTTGTTCTGAATGTTCTCTATACTGTCAATATAAGTAAGATAATGGCGGTTCCATGTGGTGCTACAATACTCTAATATGCTCCTGACATAAGAATAGTATAAAACCTTCAAGCAATCTATATAAAATCTATCTGGACCCCAAGGTCTTTAACAGCATTAAGGTAGCTTAATTTCGCATTGTTGATTCGGTATGTATAATTAGTTGGATGTCTCTTCCGTGTAAATGTGAAAAAGAGCATTTCCTTATATTGATACCGATACGATTGTTACAATAATACTGCCCTAATCTGTCAAGATCCTCTTGAAGTTTCATACTGTCACAATTATTTCTTATTTTCATGTAAATTTTAGTGTCATCGGCATATAAAAGAAAACGCGCATACTTAAAACATGTTCCCACATCACACAAATATGCAGCATATAGAAGAGGCCCCAGAATTGAACCCTGTGGTACCCCTGAAGGGAGTTCTATATAGTTAGAGCAGAAACCTCCCACAACAACAGCTTGAGAGCGGTAATAAGAATATGATTCTGTCCATCTCAGCAAAATTACTACGGATTTCAAGCTTGTAAAGTTAATGCAACTGAATTGTGTGATTTACACGATCAAATGCTTTTTCAAAGTCCGCGTAGATCACATCAACTTGAGATCCACCATCTATGCTACTCGATATGTGGTCTATTAACACTCCTAAGTTAGTCACTGTAGATCGTCCTCTCATGAACCCATGTTGTTCATTAGGAATAAAAGGGGCAATTATATGATACATTTCATTATGAACTACTCTCTCTCAAACAATTTACTAAGTATATTTAGAATAGAGATGGGGCGATAGTTTTCTATGGAGGTGCTCAAGCCCTTTTTGTGTATAGGCACGATATGAGCTTTTTTCCAGATACTGGGGAAATATCCTTCTGATAAACATCTGTTAAAAATGTATGCTATTGGCGTTGATAAAGATGTTGCGCATTTCCCACTCCCGGGTCCTTTTGTTACATCCAAACCACGGCATAACTTTAAGACATATTCAATGGGGTCCTCATATTGATGCACTATCTGGAAGACTGAGCTCAGCTGCATATGCGGTTCATAAAATTAGGCAATTGACAGATATAGCTACTGCTCGACTGGTCTACTTTGCTTACTTCCACAGCATAATGTCATATGGTATCCTGCTGTGGGGGTCAGCGGCGGACATAGAGACAGTTTTTATATTGCAAAAGCGGGCAGTTCGAGCCATCTACGAAATGGGTCCCCGCGAATCCTTAAGACAAATGTTCAAAGAAATTAACATAATATGTTAATTTCTTTGAAAATATTATTTTTATATTTATTTTAATATTATTAACTCTTCCATCTTTGTATATCCTAGAAAATATAATGTACGTTCGTAAAAATATAAAGAAGTTTAGAATAAATAGTGATATGCATAATATTAATGCTAGAAATAAGGATAGGATAGCTGTATCTAAATTTAGACTCACGAAAACTAAAAATAAGTCCTTCTTAGGCAATTGTGTACGTTTCTATAATAAAATCCCGAAAGACATTACTGAGCTCACTGAAGGGAAATTCAATTTACGTGTCAAAAATATACTAATGAAAAAAGCCTATTATAAATTGAGTCACTACTTAGAAGACAAAGATGTCTGGAAGCTTTCCACTTCTGCCTAGTAGCCAACTATTGAATAAATTTGTTATTTTAATACTACTCATATGTAACCTCAATGTACAAAGACTTGAAAAAATAATGGCCCACGAGTTTCTTGCTGCTTCTTCTCGGCGGTGGTTCTTTTCCGAAGACAGCGGTAGAATCATTTAAAAATTTTGACGTTCATAAGAGTGTCTATGATGCCTAAACTGAATAAATAATTTTTGAATTTGAATTTGAATTTGACTTGTCAAAAATATGTCATGTATAGTGTTCGATTGAGAATTACTATCATCAGAAGAATTAAAGACATAGCTAGCAGAAGGTACGCTAAAATTTCTTTTGAAAAATGCATTAAACGCGGAACATATATGTACATATACGGTGAACTGAGAACAATGTTTTCAATAGTCATTTGCTGAGGATGATTACTTTTATTTTGTCTTTTTGACTTTACGTAAGACCAAAATGACTTTGGATTAGTTTTTTTAGGCGAAATGAGTTCCAAATTTTCTGATTCGACTTCGCGATAACTTAGTTTTTTGACGCTTAAGCCTAATAATCGAAGTTCGAAAAAAAACGTAGTGTAAATTGAATATACGTTCTTATGAAGTATGGGAGCCAATACACGATTGAGCAAACTTGGCTCGATAGAAAAAAATCGGCAACATTCCCTAAATTTTGCAATTTTTCTTACGTGCTTCGTGGGAAAAAGCATTTTTATTAAATTATGGGCGAATAAATTTTAATTAATGTCTCAAATTCGAATTCCCAATGAAATTTACTATTGACTATGGACTCCTTTATCAATACCATTTAATCATTCGATTGTACGAGATAAATATAAAAAGTATTAGCACGTATTCAATTGAATTTTCGCATTACGTCGTCCATTCTGATAAGCAATTCTCAACCTTATGTAAAGCATCGAAAATTGTTTTTAAATTAGGATTGGACCTTAAATTAGTTTTTGTTTTGCAGTTCCTTCTCTTTACATCTTAAGTATTCAAAATTATCATAATCTACGGGATTATTATATTTTTTCCAATTTTTGTAAACTTTATTTTTTTCATTTATCAATTTAATGAATGCCCTACTGTGCCAAATCGGGTAACTATACGTACCAGAGCAACGAACTTGGGGTACATAAAGTTTTATTAGGTTATACAAAATATAATAAAATATATTCGTCAAATCTTCGATATTAATCTTTTTATCGGTCGAAAACGACCAATCTTGATTATTGAGTGCATCATTTATGGCATTAAAATTTGCATACTTATATAAATACTTTATACGTGCTTTAGGTTTCAGATTAGCAACTAAAAAGTCTGTAGCTAATATAGAAAGTGGTAGATGAAATAAATCAACCTTTACCAAAGACGAGTTAGAGCTTTGTACTGTGATTGGCGAGTCTGAGAAAATGAGATCTAAGGTGTTGTTGCTTCTATTTACTATTTTATTGTATTGCTTGAAACCTAAAAATGATGATTGTGCAATGAGATTTGAAGCTATATTCTGAATTTCAATAGCTCCCTTCTTTAACACTACTGGTTCCGAGGAATTCCAGCCATGGTAAATTAAAATCACCTGCTATTATAAAATTATCGTTTGGGTTATCATTGCGAATTTGTGATATCATGTCGATAAATAATTGAATTCGTGACGTAACAAGTATTCGCTGGAATATATACACTAGCAATATGTAAGTCGCAGTCGGAACCCAGTGCTTGAGCAGGAACTGTTACCCATACACATTCTAGGTCACCATTTTGCCAATCTGGTCTTGCGCGTGCTTGTAACCGCGGTGCGCACATTGTCAACACGCCTCCACCCAACGATCCACGATCTCTTCGGAATACGACATATTTATCATCGCATAACTCCGCATCTAATATTCCATCACAAATTAATATTGATAATTCGTTTCTGTAATTATTATAACATCAGAGTCAGATAAAAGATTATTATTATAACATTGATTGGTCTTCGTCCTAAGTCCTCGGGTATTTTGGTAATAAAGTGTTAGTTTTGTAACCGTGTCATCCATTATTTGAACAGTAAGTATAGCCATACTGACGTAAATAGACAATAACAAAGCAGCCGTGTAAACGTTCTACTTTCTACAATACGATTTCCATCATGAAGTCCATTGCACAAGTTTGCTGGATATGCAATAAACAATCATTTAATAAACGTAGTATATAGATAGGAACTAATGTGAATCTAATTGCGTTGTAGTATACTTGATTAATATAACTAACAAAATATGATATTTTTAGGGTATAACGTTTAATTGTCTAAGATATGCATGTGTATATTATTTGTGTATAGTGTTTATTGTAAATTGTTTTAAAACCTAAGTTTAAACATATTATGAACATGTAATAATATACCCAGTCCTGGATTTGTCAATAGGCCGTATAGGCCGCGGCCTAGGGGCGGCAAATTTTAGAGGACGCTCTATCACTCGATTTCAGAGGATAAATAGCCCAGTTAAATTAGGATTTGCCTGGAAAAAACGAAAAGTAGCAATTTTTCTTTAGAACCAGCCTAAACCAGTCTAAATTTTGTTTTGCGTGGTAATCGCTCCGATGCTTCATCCACCATCTTGATTTTAAGCGTAAATATATTATGGAATATTGAAGTCCTGGGTTCGATACCCGTGTCGGACAGTTTTGAGGTTTTCTGGCAAAAAAAATATGAATAGCAGTCCGGAGTGTGGAACAGTACAACGTAGATGGTTAATACACTCAAACCCTATTATATAGGAGTAAAAACATATCCCCCTGGCGAAATGTAGGTACTTAAAGTACCACTGCCTACCCCATCGAGGATATACTATAGACGTTACGACTTGTTTTGTTGTATTTTAATACTATTTTCTTAAATCTAAAACAACGCCGAACTTTTTAAATCTACCTTGAGAGATTTATTAATACACCCCGCCACCCCTACCTAGTAATACACGCACCGATGTCATGGTTTCATGTGTTGTAGCGTAGGTCTTTAGTTGTACCACAGAAGTTCATGCTCGCCGAACGAAACGAGACCCCAGTTTTATACGAGACCGTGTAGCATAGAGATATCAAGCTGCCATTTATGTGACGAATCAACATAAAAAATGTTATAGTTGAGAGCTCCTATATATCCAATATGGCTCTATTCTATCTATATACCAAATTTCATCGAAATCTGTGCAGATTTTTTTAAAATTATGCTTGCTCATGCATACAAATTGACCGACCGACAGACGGACATTTTTTTCAAAAACGTCATATTGGTTTTGTTCAGATGGTAATTTTACGTCTTCTGGCCCACTTTTTCATTTTTCTTCCAAGTACAGAACTTATGGCCTCTACTACTATATTAATAAGTATAGATTACTGCGTGAGTGAATGTAATCGCAATGGAAAACTATAATTTTATAAAAGTACATGGGGCGGCGGAAAAAAAGTGCCCTACACTCATAAAAAATCTAAATCCGGCACTGAATATACCAAACAGGTTGCATGGATGAGTAAGTATAACTTTAGATAATTCTAGTTTAGATAAGCAAAGTCGACACATCAAACCATTCTCGCCAGGTCTGCCGAGGAGTTTATGGGAACTGGAGGTGAGGTTTCCTTTCTCCGGACATAAACACGGCAGTTTTTTGTCCAAGTGTATTTGTAATTAACCTCCTTTGCTCTTTGTTTACATGAGCTCAATAGCAGTTTGCTATCTTTAGTAAGGTGTTCATTTACAAATACTCTGTTATTTTCACCTCCAATTCCCAAAATATCCCTGGCATTCAGGTTCCGTAATTTACGCGCGGCGGCTATTATCCGGTCCTTGTCAGCGCGCTGTCTCATACGGGCGATAATAGGGCGAGCGCGCTCTGCACTCGCGGCGCGCCGCGGTTGCACCCGGTTAGCGAACTCCAAGTCCGATAATTCAATTGGGACTACAATGTATTTTGAGACCTTCAGTACAACATCCGTCGTGATTTCATTTTTATTTCAGGGATACCTGTTATCTCAATATTCTGAAGTCTGACCCATTGTTGTTGCTTTAAGTTTTCCTCAGTAAGACCCCTGACACGAGCCGATAAAGCGATCAAGTTGTCCCTAAAGTTTTTGTTATCGTCCTTAATCTGTCCGAATCAGCAAGCCTCATTCGAGGCAAGTTTCATTCATAAATCTATTGTTATTTTTTGTCCTGGTGCGGACAGATTAAGGCCTTTTAATTCGGAAGCGTATAGTAGTATCGACCCGTTGCTTAAGGACAGAGTTTTCTTTTCTGAGATCTTCATATTGGGCGCTAACGTACGAAATAGACTCCTCATATCCTGTGCACTGGCAACTTATAGATTTGAGCTGATTAGATATGCTTTTATTAATTGTCTACTCGAACATACTCTCAATCTCCTTCCTCATCTCATTTTCCATGTCTCTTAATTTGTCTTCCGTTATGTATTCAGTGATCGACCGTGCCTTAGGCACAGCTGGTTTTCGCAGCGTTACTTTACTACTTTCGGTCGAACACTCCAAGCTAGCCTCTTCTTCCAGATTTGATTGTTGACCGGTACGAACTGGTGCATTTGTGTTATCGTGTTTTGGCTGTTTACTTTTACAGTGAACAGTTTCGGATATATAACGTCTCCCTGTCTCACGCCTCTTTGCAATGGAATTGCTATCGAACTCTGCTCCTGTACTCGGACTGACATGTTGGCGTTTTTGTACAAACACTTCAGCACAGCTTTTAAGTCGGTTAAAAAACATATATTCTTAGGGTAGAAGGCGATCATATGATTTATGGCAAAGTGGCATACGACGGCTATCCTCTAAACCTCCTTATGAATTTGTATAAACACATTAAATTAGTTTATGTCAAACGTTACGTTCACCGGAAAAAGAAAGGGGGATAAGAAAATTGTTGGCGTTGATAATTTTGATGCTGCTGCAATTCGCAACCACATTTATGGATATCACTCGAGAAAAGAATATCCTACACGGGAAAAGCTAATGAGTTCGTTAAAAGACGTAGGCTTATTTTTTGGCGGTAAACCGTCTCTATCAAAGGTTTTGAAATCGATTGGCTTTAGATTTAAAAAATCTGACAAGGGGAAAATCCTGCTAGAACGCTAAGATATTATTTTGAAGAGAATAATATTCTTACCGTTAAGCCGTGGGGTGCCGGCTTAGAATAGTACCTCCCCAACTCTACTCGTGGGTGCCGTAGAAGCCGGCTAAGGGATAAAAATCAGAAGGTGGGCAGCAGCACCTTCCCAGTCAAAAACCTTAAAACTGCGCTCGCCAACCCGCCTGCTAAGCGTGGCGAGTATTGGCAAAACCCCCCTATATGGGAGACCTATGTTCAGCAGTGGATGTCCTACGGCTGAGATGATGATGATGAACATTCTTACGTCAAGTAAATAAAATTACAGATTGGGACAATGTCGTGTTTGTTGACGAAACATGGTTGAACGCGAACCATACGGTTTCGCGGACATGGACCGATGATACAGCGGCCTTCACCTCAAAAGTTCCATCGGGAAAAGTAGCCCGACTTATTATATGTCACGCGGGATCAGCTTCTCAAGGTTTTATTCCAGACTGCCTCCTCGCATTCGCCTCTAAAACTACAAGTGATTACCATAAGGAAATGAACTTTGAGGTTTTTAAAGAGTGGTTAGAGAAGCTGCTAGTCAGCTTAGAAAAGCCATCGAAAACAATAATGGACAATGCACGTTACCATTCTGAACAAGTTCATAAACCACCAACTCAAGCAAATAAAAAGCAAGAAATGGTCTCGTGGGTGGTAAGAAATGGTGTGTAATAAGCAACACTTGCTGCGGTCAGGACTTGGATGGGTGTCCGCTAGTGGCATTATTCAACTGAGCGCTTCCGTGCACTTCGGAGGGCACGTTTAGCTGTTGGTCCCGGTTGTTTATCAATATTAACTGCTGTAGCAATGTATCTAAATCGAAAATTACCTGTCTATTTTCATCTGGTATAAGCAACATTTGGGCCTCATTCTCCTTTGTCAATTCTTCACCATCCGTCACCTGTGCATCACTAATCACTTCATCGTTGATTGCTTCTTCATCGTGTTCTACTTCCTCATATTTGATCACTTCTTCACCATCCACCGTTTCTTCATCATGCTTCACTTCTTCTTCAAGCTCAACATTATATATGTCCATTTCCGTCATTTCCATTTCAGCTTTCATAATCTTCCAAGTTGGGTTTAGTGTCTTCATCACCTTGTTCTTCCATCTTAACATTGCGGTTTGCAATATGGGCGCTTGCATAGTGAGAGACGCATTTGTCTTCGGTTTTAAATGTTGACTCGCACTGAAAATGTTATGTTTTAAGTTTATCAAGTATACATTACGCTAGCTAGGGTATGACTACTATATCTATAGGTAGTGAAATTATCTTTAGAACACATATTAAACTACTATTATAAACCAACAAAATACCCATATTATGTATTGAATAAGTCGAGCCGGGCTTGTGTTACCCCTTATAAAGAATGTTGCACTTGCTCTGAAAACAAGCATCCGATATGCTGGAAACAGGCAGAGACGAGATACGATCCCTAACGTGAGTGTTTTGCCAGTTAATAACAATAGTTTAACAATTTCCCTACTAATGTGATGTGATGATGAACACATAGTTAAGTAAATAGACTCGTCCTTGTACATAAAATATTTAAAAACAATATGTACAGTAACTTACATTAAGTTAAATAGTAATTAGGGATTGCAAAATCGGTCCTCTTACAAAGAACCGGGAATCCCGGTATTTTTAGTGAATATTATGAATATCAAGTACAAAAAGCGGCGTGACTTAGTCGGATGTGCGATAGAACTTGTCTGTGACCTCACAGCTTGTGTAGAGGTGGAAAAGCATCTAGTGTTGTGTGTATATCGACCGCCATATGGTGAAGAGAATAATGCAAATTTCCAAAACGTTACGGGTGCCATAGAATCTATTTTAAAGAAAATCTCTAAATGTAACAAACAAATCTAAATCTGTGGTGACTTCAACATCACTATTTTTATCATATAAAACAAATCTAATTTCACTGTTTAAATTATTCATTCCATTTGAATTATTTATTCTGTGAGCCCACTAGAATAACTGACCATTCAGCTATCTGCATAGACAATATTTATTCAAGTTGTAAAGCTAGGAAACTACAATAATATAGTGTTCGGTCTGATCACAAGGGCCTTGAGATAAAATTTAATGGCGATAAAAACATGGAAAAGATGATAATCAAACATAAGCGTTTAATAACTAGTAGGCTCGGAAAGCTTCAGCAAAATATTGAAGCAAAACTTTACATCGCGAATGGTTCGGAAAAGGAACCTAACGAATATTATCCTTAGTTAGTGCTGAGATTAACGTAAAACGTTAGGGTCAGCTAAGAAACAAATTCCACTAGATGGCGCTGTTTTCTTGATAATTGCATATTAATTTATTTTAATGAAATATGGGAGGATTAAATAAGAATGCTTGATTTTGCGCCCTTTATCTTTATTTATTAACACACTACAAACATAACTGAAACTATTTATTACTCGGATTTCGAGAAAATGGATAATAATTCTCAACTCTTGTTATACCACAGATAACGTAATAGTACATGATCCTTAGGCACACACACATACAAATTAAGAATTTGTAGTAGCTATTTAACAAATTCGTCCGTCTCACAGAGTTCCCATTAGCCTATCCGTAGAAACGTTTTCGCATGGGAACAAAGGTGCATGGTTCGAATCTGGGCTTATCGTGTTATTTTTGGCATTTATGTTTTAGTTTTTTGAGAAACCTTTATTCGTCATTTTAGATAACGATATGAATAGATACTAATATTATCAGTGACATTCTAATATACCTAAGCCTCAACCTGAATTAGATACCTATACTTTATTACCCTATGTCTTTTCTGCTGCTGTAACAGAGCGAAGGATCGTCTTGATTTTGAGTAGTATAGGGTTCCGAGGGTGACTAAGGTTACTTTTTATACAGACGTAACACGGGCGAAGCCGCGGGCAGACACTTGTGTAATAAATAAAAGTCTACATCATTTCAATAGTGTATATTCATAGATCTAAGCACTTAGCATTTTTTTTAACCCTTAGAATAATTTAATAATAATTTCGATGGGTTCGTTAGGCTTTGTTTTTTTTCTCCATAAATCTTCATGTCTGTAATCAAAAAGAAGCATTGGTTTAGTAGGTAAGTACCTAGGTATATTGAAAAGTTTGAACCTCGCAAAAAATGTCGTGAATAATAATAAACTCAATACATTATGTAGTAGGTACATAATATATAATGGAATAGTTTCAATTACTTACGTGGTATTAGTATCACCATGAAACCTCTTGAGTTGAGCACGGGATGCTTTACGGCCTCTCTTAGGTCCAGAATATCTGTGAGCTCTATAGCTCGCTTTGGATCTCTGAGATTGCATTTTGCACAATATTTGACAATATGATATCGCACAAAAGTTTTTGCAAAAACAACGTAATAACAACAAATACTACAAACAAATAACACATGGAATATTACTCGAGAAGTCAGTCACACGGAATAAAATAAAATATCAGCAATTCCGCATCACCACTGCAACTTCAGTAATAATGACATATGAAAAATATGAAATTGAAAACTGTCAAAACGTCCGAACCAGTGTTGCTAGTGGCAGATAGTCAAAAGTAACTCGAGTCATCTAATAAGTACCTATATCAGGCAAAAAACTCACTATTTTAGCACTCTCTTATTTGGGTTTTTGTGTTTCAAGGTCATTAATTAATGTAAGTAATTTTGGAATAAGCATAACAAGAGTCGATAATGTCGCTGGAAACAAAAAAATCTAAGCATTAGGTAGCTTCCATTTTTTTACATCATTAGTAAAATAATATATCTAATGAAGGTTATGGTAATTACTAATTTTGTGCAAAAACACTCAACTAATACATTTCGATCGGAAGTAGTGCACAAACGTAAAAAATAACTAAAATAGCTAACAGCTCGAGTCTGGTAACACAAAGACAGCAGAACTGAGTGGAAGAAAATGAATTTATTTTATGTCGCACAGAGTGGCAACGTCGCGTTCAAGCCGTGATATAGCGCGGTCCTACTCTCGCAGAAAATGTACTCTACTAGCATGCACCATCTGACAACGTAGCTTACTTGCACTGTCAAGATATTATAACGTACAATAATAATGTAGCTATATGTATAAAATTGAACCACACAAACGTAAAATCAGACGATTTGGCGATGGTAAAACAATAAGATACACGCTGATGTTTAACTATATCATTGATTTGCGCAAATATGAGTACAAATTAGGACAATGTTAACTCACAATAACTTTAAATTCGCTCCAGAGAACTCAAAAATGCGAAGTTTAATTTGTATGGAAAACGTTTAACCTTAATGAAGTTTGTCCAAAGGTTTAAATGTATACAAGTGGAAAGTAAGTTTTTGGTGACTGGTCTATTCGAGGGATTCGAAAAAGTAGAGATACTATGTGAGAGTTTAACATAAAAAATACTTTGACATCTGATAAAGTTTTCCATAACTATGTCAAATAAAAACAGTTTGAAACACTAAATACTGAGACCGGCAAAAACAAACCAAATACACTGCATGTGTCCATCAGATCAGACAATCTCAGAACCAATAAAAGTAGCCAATACTTTAATGATTTCTTCTCTAATTTACCTTTAGAAGTCGCCAAGTCACTGAACTCTTGTCCCCATGCAGCAGAAGCTATTCTTAAAGCTAATTTTACGTATCAAGTTTCAAGAGATTCAAGATCATCAAGCGTTTTTCTTATAAATATACTTCATAATTTCGAATTATAATAACATTAATTAAAAAGCTTGAATATAAAGAATACTGATAACTTATGGGGAATGTCAGTAAAAGTTGTAGAGCCAATAATAAGATATATAGCTCTTTATTTGGCCGGCATATTTAATCTTTGTATAGCTTTAGGTCGTTTACTTTTCCTGCTTTAATTAAATATAGTAGAAACACTCCATTTTTTAAGGCTGGACAGAAAACAGACCCATCAAATTATAGATCAGTATTTATACTACCAACTTTGAGTATGATCTTTGAAAAAATTATGTTCAAACAACTTTTGGCGCACTTCAACGAGCATTCAATATTGCACGAAAATCAGTTCGGCTTCACGAAAGCTATATATAAAAATAGATCTGATTATACAGTTTTCGGCGGTTACCCCGTTCGCAAAAAGAGCCAGCTCTATTTGGACATTAGTATTATTAGTAAAGTAGTATTTTCCCCAACCTACTGAAAAAAAACCACAAAATGAATAACAATTTCCCGGTTCTAGAACTGCTTGAAATAGGATTATGGCAAAAATAATACATTGCATTAACTTTCACAGAATGGCCTAAAGTTTCTATTTGATTCTTATTGGTCATGACCATTTATTTTTAAGCATGGAACTATTGATATTATTATGTGTGGATTTGATTTGAAAGTCAGTCCAACCAGAAATAGAGGGCAAGCCTTTCTAGTGTTAGGGTGAGAAGGGCACTGTAGCAAGTGATATTACTGGGCAAATGACACTTGAATATTGTTTCTTTCTGCTCGGTTCATCTTTACATTATTACAAAATACAGAGCACCCTCTTCAAAAATCGAACCTTCTTCACAGTAGCTATATGGAATACCTTACCTTGTCTACTCCATAGCTTCATCAAATTTTCTAAGTCCAAGTCCCTAATCCTGTAGCTCAATACCCATCACCCTTGGTATCGCACACCATATAAAGCCCTTATTTTTCAACCAAATATAAGAACTTCGGTATAGATAAAGATTCGCCTAACTCTGAAAGTTATTTTATAAAGAAATATGTACCCAATTACAGAACTGGAAGGTTATTTTTACGGATGCATCTAAGTTATCGCCTACTAGTGTTGTAGCTGCAGCAGTTTGGATCCCTTTTACAAGGATATGCCTTAGCTTTAAATGCCCACCTTATACCTCCATTTTCACTGATGAAGCACTGGCTATTTTTAAAGCCATCCTCTTTGTAACATCCCACAAACCCAATCTCTCAATCATCTTTTAAAACTCAAAGAGCTGTCTTCAATCCAGTCATTCCACAAAATTTCTCCATTTCCTTTGATTCTTAAAATAAAACAACTACTCTTTGAATGTCACAAAGTAGGAATTAATGTTGTCCTTGCCTGGACACTCTGTAATTCCTTATATATCTATTAACAAATTGGCTCCTTAGAACTCATCCAAATTTATGCTCATCACCGACACCTGCTCACCAAATCCCAACTTCAAGATTCTTGATCGAAGTATTGGGAATCTTCCAAGAAACTTATTAAACCAGATCTGCCAATTTTCTCCCACCAAAAATCACCAGATCTATTTCCTCTAAATAATTATGTCTGAAACATTCTCTCCCATAAAAAATGATTTAATGTGAACATTTATAAGCATAAATTATAATATTAAACTGTAGATACATTTATGGTCCTAAATTTTTATTATACTAGCAACTGCATGTGACTTTTATTGTGTAGAAGGCTCTTTTCTTAGTTTTTATTTCATAAGAACCTTCTCCTGGTAATAATTTTATTAACACAACAAAAAAAGAATGAGTGAGATTGTTCAATTTGTTATCAAGTTATAGCATGACCAGGAGAAATAGGGGTTCATTTATATATATGGATATACTAGCTGACCCAACAGCGGCTTCGCTCGCATGTGCACAACTCTTGTCTCATTTTAATGAACATAGGATTTTACACGAAAATCAGTTCGGTTTCACGAAAAGCAGATCAACAACAGATGCAGGAGTCCAGTTAGTCAAGCATGTGCTGGAGGCTTGGGAGAGCTCACAGGATGCCATTGGCGTATTTTGTGATCTCTCCAAAGCTTTCGACTGTGTAGAGCACCGCACTCTAATTTATAAGCTACACCACTATGGAATTCGTGGAGCTGCTCTGAATCTAGTAGAATCATACTTATCTGATAGGCAGCAAAAAGTTGGCATTAATGGCGTGACATCTTCTGGATCTTTGGTTAGAATGGGGGTTCCACAGGGGTCGATCTTGGGTCCGTTCTTATTCTTAGCATATATCAATGACTTACCACATATGGTTGAGGGCCTTGCTGACATAGTTCTTTTTGCGGATGATACTTCTCTGATTTTTAAAGTAGATAGGAAAGATAGAGAACTAGTTCAAGTCAACAACGCGTTAACTATTGTTTCAAATTGGTTCGTCGCAAACAACCTGCTTCTCAACGCAAAGAAAACGAAATGTTTAAAATTTTCCATGCCTAATGTAAGACATATAGAGCCAAACGTATTACTCGACGGAAATAAATTGAAAATTGACAAGGCAATAGTCTTTCTAGGTATTAGCATAGACTCTAAATTACAATGGGGTCCTCATATTGATGCACTATCTGGAAGACTGAGCTCAGCTGCATATGCGGTTCATAAAATTAGGCAATTGACAGATATAGCTACTGCTCGACTGGTCTACTTTGCTTACTTCCACAGCATAATGTCATATGGTATCCTGCTGTGGGGGTCAGCGGCGGACATAGAGACAGTTTTTATATTGCAAAAGCGGGCAGTTCGAGCCATCTACGAAATGGGTCCCCGCGAATCCTTAAGACAAATGTTCAAAGAAATTAATATATTAACTCTTCCATCTTTGTATATCCTAGAAAATATAATGTACGTTCGTAAAAATATAAAGAAGTTTAGAATAAATAGTGATATGCATAATATTAATACTAGAAATAAGGATAGGATAGCTGTATCTAAATTTAGACTCACGAAAACTAAAAATAAGTCCTTCTTAGGCAATTGTGTACGTTTCTATAATAAAATCCCGAAAGACATTACTGAGCTCACTGAAGGGAAATTCAAGTTACGTGTCAAAAATATACTAATGAAAAAAGCCTATTATAAATTGAGTCACTACTTAGAAGACAAAGATGCCTGGAAGCTTTCCACTTCTGCCTAATAGCCAACTATTGAATAAATTTGTTATTTTAATACTACTCATATGTAACCTCAATGTACAAAGACTTGAAAAAATAATGGCCCACGAGTTTCTTGCTGCTTCTTCTCGGCGGTGGTTCTTTTCCGAAGACAGCGGTAGAATCATTTAAAAATTTTTGACGTTCATAAGAGTGTCTATGATGCCTAAACTGAATAAATAATTTTTGAATTTTGAATTTTTTTGAATTTTTTGAATTTTGTGCTTGTGGGATACGGAAAATTACAGTTTTTTAACTATCCCACGGGAACTCTTTAATTTACCGGAATCAAAAGTATCCTATATGTTGACCAGGGATATAAGCTACCACCATACCAAATAAATCGATCCAGTGGTTTCGGAGATTAGCCCGTACAAAAAAGACGGACAAACAGACATTTCACTCCTTACATCCCCTGACTCGGTTTTTAGCATGTTACTTTAGCTACTTTTTGATATATTTTAGTGATTTGTCAGTACTTACTAACGATGATGGTGAATTTCTTACTGTTTGAATGGTTTTGTTTGACAAAGAAAGATATAGGCTAATAAATAGTAGTAATATTTGTCCTTATAAATACATCTAAATATTTTTATTTATTTTTTACTTTTGAGTCTAAGTTGTAGTACTAATCAGGTTACTTTGACCAGCATATAGTTTCGATCCAAAAATCACAATTCATAACTGTATTGCGCCAATCTAAGACTTGTTGAATAATAGATAATAATAATACCAATGATTAGGTGTGAAAAAAAGTTGAATTTTCAGATAAAAAAACAAAACACTGAACATTTTTTTCGATATTAACCTGAACCAACTTTTCCATTTTTACGAAAATGTGTAAAAAAGATTACTCAAAGAAATTATTTATATGTAATAATCAACAGCTCTTCAAGCATACTTTGGAGGAGGCATTTACTTTGGAGGAGGCATTGACAACAATACCAAAAATAGAGGCGTCTACACAGTTGACTCCGCAAGAAATAGAGAAGACTATTGATCTATTAGTAACCTCTATTAAAGGGAGCTACGAAAAATCAAATCCTCTGAAAACTGAGCGAAATATAATTTTGCAAAAAAAAGATAAATGGTGGAACAAAGAACTCGCCAAATTGAGAAAGAACATGCGACACCATTTTAACAGAGCTATGAACACTGATCACAAGCATGATTGGCAGAAATATAGAAAGACACGACATCGATTCAAAATAGAAACAACTAAGAGTCGAAATAACACGTGGAAAAAGTACAGTAACTCGATCCAAACGGAAAGCGAAACTGCAAGACTGAGAAAAATCTTATCTAGCAACACGCAGGTAATGCTTGGGACATTGAAAAAGGCCGATGGAACATACACGGCTTCGGACCAAGAACAGTTTGAGCTTCTTCTTCAAACACACTTTCCAGACTGCCACATAGTAGAGAACGGAGACTGGGAAATGGAAGCAACGCACGAGCCTGGTAATGAAGACTGGTTTTTGCAAATACCATAGTAACGGAAGAAAATCTTCTATGGGCAGTAAGTACATTCCAGCCATACAAAGCTGCAGGGATTGATGAAATTTTTCCAGCACTACTTCAGTGGATCCTGCATATGATAAAAGAAAACCTCTTGGCGCTTTTCAGCGCACGTCTAGCATGGAAGTACATACCCAAACCGTGGAGGGAAGTTAAAGTAGTCTTTTTACCTAAACCTGGCAAATCAGACTACACAAATCCGAAGTCCTACAGGCCTATAAGCCTGAGCTCTTTTCTCCTAAAAACACTGGAGAGACTTTGTGACAAATACATAAGAAGTGGACCACTGGCGAATAATCCCATCCACAAAAATCAGCATGCCTATCAAGCAGGTAAAGCTACAGAGACTGCACTCACCATGTGGTTCATAAGATTGAATCCGCAATGGAAAACAAACAATCCTGCCTTGTCACTTTCATTGACATTGAGGGTACTTTTGATAAAACAACGTTTTCCAGCATCGAGACCGGGCTGGCAAAGCAGGGCGTGGACAGCAAGATGAATATGTGGATTACAAACATGCTCTCAAATAGAGCTGCACATATAGAGACTTCTAATAGGACACGCTGCCTTGTCAAAAAAGGCTGTCCGCAAGGAGGTGTACTGTCACCACTGCTATAGGTAGTAGTGGCAAACGAACTAATCGAGCTCTTTAATAAAGAAGGAATTGTCACAATAGGATACGCAGATGACTTGGCTATCATGACCTCAGGTCTTTTTGAGTCTACCCTCTGCGAAAAAATGCAGAGAGCACTCCGGGTAGTAGAGGCATGGTGTGGACGGCACTGCCTATCTGTAAACCCTCAAAAAACCGAAATGGTACTATTTACACGCAAAACAAAAATAGGAAACCTTAAACTTCCTATCTTGTTTGGACAAAAACTTGAACTAACCAAGGAAGTGAAATACTTAGGCGTTTGGCTCGACAGCAAACTTTTATGGACAAAGCAGCTTGAGCACGTCACCACAAAAACCACAAACATTTTGATGCAGAGTGCTAGAGCAGTAGGCAAAGACTGGGGTCTCAAACCGAAGCTTTGTCGATGGCTCTATACAGTCATAGTAATACCAGCTCTTACTTATGGAAGCGTTGTATGGTGGCCCCGAACAACCCTGGTGACCACAATGACTAAACTACAGCAAACTCAGAGACTGGCGTGCTCTCTGATAAGCGGGAGCACTAAAACGACACCATCAGCTGCCTTGGATGTAATCCTTGGCCTGACACCGTTGCATCTACATATACAGCAAGAAGCAATGGCGTCTGCGCTAAGAATAAAATCTACAGATCAATAGAAAGGCACGCAGTCCATCACAAATCACTGTAGAATTTTAGACATGGCGACGAAAATAATCCCGGAATCACACAGAGGCACCGACAGGATAGCCAAGACGCACCTCGCAAACAAGAAGTACGAGCTGACTACCGAAAGCGGTGCCCTGGAGAGTCTAACACCATCCTATCATGTGTACACCGACGGCGCAAAAAACAAAACGGGAACAGGTTGTGGATTCCATTCACCAGAACTTGCAATTTCTAATTTAATAGCCCTGAACAAAACCACAACGGCATTTCAAGCAGAGGCTATGGCCCTGCTACTTGCTGCTAGGGCAGTATTACGCCTGAAATCACAAAGTGAACAGGAAGACAAGCTGCTGGCCTTCATCACGGATAGTGCAGCAGTCGTTCACGCACTGAGAAGACCGGTAACAAGGTCAAGAGTCCTAACGGAATGTCATGCTGCACTCCAAGGACTTTCAGAGATGTACAAAATAATTATATCATGGACAAAGGGACATGGCCTTTGTACTGGCAATAAAAGGGCAGACATACTAGCTAAAGAAGGAGCCAAAAAGCAGGGTAGCACTGAGGAAATGGAACTCTGCAGACCCTCAGCAATGGAAGTGCGGAATCTCCTGAGTCGCTACACAGAAAGAAAACACCAAAACTATTGGGATGACAGGAAGAACTGTAAACATGCGAAATCCATGTTTCCAATCCTAAACAAAAATACTACGAACAAATTACTAGGATTACAACGTCAAGACCTTCGCCTAATGGTGGGCATCATCACTGGTCACTGTAATCTAAATTACCAGTTGCACAAGATTGGAGCTACAAACAGCCCACTATGTAGAGGCTGTCTGCAGAAAGACAAGACTGTGGAGCATGTGTTGCTGCACTGCAGGGCTACGGAAGATATTAGAGTAAAAACAGGATTACTGGAGGTCTACTCCAGAACGCAAGATGCATCATCAGCATCATCGACGTTTGTTCATACAACATCTCAATCTACACTGGAGCAGTTGTGCCAGCGACCCAAGGCCATACTCCGCTTTGTGAAGGAGTTAGGCTGGCTTGAGTAAATGCTGGCAGGGGGGAATTCACAAAACACCCCAAGCGGGACGTCAGTGCAGGCCTCATCGCCCCCAAAACGAATAAGAATAATCAACAGTAATTATCTTCTATATATCAATAATTGAGATATTGGAACAAGTGGATATATATCACACAAGTTGAACCATAACATTAACTGTCATTGTTCAGAAGAGGCGGGAAGTTTAAACTTTTTCAGTTTTGAGCCAAAGTTACCCCGTAGAGCTAAAGAAACCCGCAAATATGGTATATGTAGAGATGTATATACATACTTCTAACTCTTTGTGATGTCATATTTGCGTTGTCCTTCTTTGTTTTAGGTATATCATCTGGATGGTATGTCTCAGCTCGACTCTCTCTATGTACCACCAGTCATGTTCTTAAACAATTGCTAATTCTACTGATAGATTATGAAACTAGCACAATGGACTGGCAGAATTGTGTATATTGTGAAATAGTCACAAAGCTGTGAAGTATAGTACCTTTTTATAGTTTTAATATCTATGGTGTTCTTTGCTAGGTTACTTGTTTATATTTGACTGCTATAAATAAAACTATTGTATTTTCATATAATTATGTTTAAAATATCTAAAAACTTAATATGGTAGCAGAGCGTTTATAAAAGAATTACAAGATCATTGACAAAAATGTCTACTGCAAAAATCGACCCTCTCACTAGAGAAAGCTATGACACTTGGGTGAATCAAGCTGAAGCTGTACTTGTAAGACAAAAATTATGGAAATACATAGAAAGCCCACATTAATGATGCATCTGCAAGTGACAAAGAAGGAGACAGACAGGCGAGGTCAGAACTTATCCTTATGATCGCTCCTTTTGAGCTCAAACAAATAAAAAAATGCACATCTGCAAAATCATTATGGGACAAGTTAAAAGCTTTATACGCCAGTAAAGGACCTGCAAGAAAAGCATCCTTATTAAAACAGCTTATCCTGACTAAATTAGATGGACTTGATGTACCTTAACAAGTTTATGGATATAGTTGACAAATTAGCAGATATGGACGTAACTATAAATGAAGACCATAACAATCATTCAGATTCATATTCATATATTTTATTGCTTCCATATACAATGTAAAGGTGTTAAAAAAAAATGTACATAAAGTCTTATATGGACCCTGTCGGGCACCGCAAAGTTAGAAGAGAGGAAGACGCAATTATGGTTATATAAATATATATTAATTTGTAACATATTGGTTGAAATAATTTAAATGTCAATAGTTAATTATATCGTAATTATATTATTTATCTTTCAAAAATTCGTCTATTGAGTAATATGATTTGTTTTGTAGAAATAGTTTTAGTTTAGCCATAAATATTTTGTCATTTTGTTCACAATCAAGTTGGTTTTGTATTTTGTTGTATATAATTACTGACATCGGTAACGTACTAGACGAGTGCGTCTGCAGCTGGGATTTGGGTAACAATAACCGGTTCCAATGTCGAAGTGTAATGTAAGTTTTTATGTCTTGCCGAGCTTTATATAAATGAGGGTTATTGCGTACAAACTTACAAATTTCGAAAATATATATCGAAGCCACGGTTAAAATTTTGAATTTTATAAAATATGGTTTGCAACTATCGAGCTGTT
This sequence comes from Selenia dentaria, assembly GCA_917880725.1. Lineage (NCBI taxonomy): Eukaryota > Metazoa > Arthropoda > Insecta > Lepidoptera > Geometridae > Selenia > Selenia dentaria. The sequence goes on along the minus strand of OU862900.1, from coordinate 428,070 downwards.
CTATCATGATGTTATATAGTCTTTCCCCTGAGTATGAGAATTTCAGAGTCGCTATTGAATCGCGAGACAATCTTCCTAAGCCTGATGAGCTGAAAACCAAAATCATTGAAGAATGGCATACTCAAAACATGACCAATAACAATGATCCTGGATCCTGTACTTATGAGGAGTCCTTATATGCATCCTGTAAAATTTGTAAACGAAGAGGTAACATCTTAAAACGCAAAAATCACAAAATATGTACAAACTGTTGGAAGAAAAACAATAACAAATCAAAACAAAAGAGTGACGATTCTCCTATAACCAATTTTGCTTCACAGTGCCTTTTAACATGCAACAAAAAGCGTAACGACAGCATTTGGGTATTAGACAGCGGGTGTACGTCACATATCACATATCAACGAGATCTTTTCAAAACGATGGAAACCACATCACGAAAACTTAATTTCGCAACTGATGAACATACTGCCGAGATTAAAGGAATAGGTACAGTCTCTTTTATTACCAAAAATGGCACAGACATGACAGAGTGTGAACCGTATATCCAAGCAAAACTGCATCGAGTAGCTGCCCCCTGTGACAAAACAACTCAATGGACAACAGAACGCTTAGAAATTGTTCACAGTGGCGTTTGTGGACCTATTCAAACGCCAACCGTAAGTGGTAATAAGTATTTTGTTACTTTTATTGATGACTACAGCCGATACTGTCGAGTCTTCTTAATGAAAATTAAGAACGAAGTATTGAACAAATTCAAGGAGTTCAAAGAGTTAGCAGAAACGCACACAGGAACAAAATCTAGTTTTTACAATCAGACAACGGTACTGCATATGTGAACAAAGAACTTGACACTTATCTAAAACGCTGCGGAATACAAAGAAGACTCACCGCACCATATACTCCTAACCAGAACGGAATTTCGGAACGAAAAAATCGTACCCTCGTGGAAAAGGCGAGAGCAATGATGATTGATGGAAAAACACTACTAAACTTATGGGGTGAAGCTGTGATGACCGCCAACTATCTATCAAAGAGAAGTATTAACAGAGCCATCCAGAATCAGACACCATTTGAACGGTGGGTTGGAAGAAAACCATGTGTACATCTGTACATATTTGGCTGCAAGACTTGTGTCCTGATAAAAGATAAAAATGGCCACAAATTTGCACCAAAAGCCATTCCAGGAATGTTTGCTGGTTATTCTGAAACATCAAAAGCTTTCAGAATTTTCATTTCCTTGAAAAGACAAATAATGATATCAAAGGACGTTAGAGTTATGAAAACAATGTTTTATGACGAATCAAATAATAATGGACTCACGACTCTTTTCGATGATGTACTGTCAACAAAACTAAACCAGGCGCAAACACAACGAAAACAAGTAGTTGTAACATTTGACGACAACAACGATACATCTCATGATGGAGATATGGATCAAAGCACTGAAGTTGTTCAACAACCAACTCATGTTGAAAGCGATTTTGAATCACTTTCAGATTCATTAACGAATGATGACGAAAATGTAGAAAATAACGATCCCATTTACACAAGGTCTTTAAGAGACAGGTCAGAAATCAAGGCTCCTAAGCGTTACGACGATTTTATCTTGGCAGCAGCTGAAGAAATTGAAAACCTTCACAAGCCTAAGGAACCTGCAAATTTTAAAGAAGCGATGGAATATATTGACAGAGCGAAATGGCAAGAGGCTATGCTTGATGAAATAACATCATTAAAAGAGAACGAAACGTGGGATCTGGTGGACTTACCAAAAGGAAGAAAAGCATTACCATGTAAATGGGTTTATAAAGTCAAAATGAATCCAGATGGTTCTGTTGAAAGGTATAAGGCCAGAATGGTCATTAAGGGTTACTCTCAGCAACCTGGAGTAGACTATGATAAAACATTTAGCCCAGTAGTTCATTTAAGCACTGTTCGAACACTGCTTGCTGTTGCTAATCAAGAAAATCTAAAATTACTACAGTTCGACGTGTCAACGTTAAACGTGTTATTAAACGTGTTTGTAAAACAAAACGCAGTTTGTATGGCCTGAAGCAAGCACCGCATTGTTGGAACACTTGCATTGTTTTAAAGTTTTTAGTGAGTTTTTAACAAAATCAGGATTTCAACAAAGTGACGCGGATCCAAGTTTGTACAGTAGGATCAGAGGCCAATCGAGAGGCTAAAGTATTTATTAGCCTTTATGTCGATGATGGACTTGTAGCGTATAACACAACAGCAGCAGGAGAAGAATTTATCAAAGAATTAAAATCCAAATACAATATAAGGACAAAACCAACTTCATATTTTCTTGGATTAGAGATAAACGTGTGCAAAGGTAATAACACTATTACTGTTTGTCGAACGGCCTACATAAAGAAAATTTTAGAAAAATACAACATGACAAATTGCAAAACTGCACCAACGCCTATATAACGATAATGAGACGGAAGAGGAAGAGACCGTCAAAAATAATTTCCAATACCGACAAGCCGTAGGTGCTTCGGCATATTTGTCTGTAGGCACAAGGCCTGACATTTCTTATGCTGTGGGTGTTGCCTCGAGAAATCTAGAAACACCTACTAAAAAAGATATTGTTTTAGTGAAGCGCATATTCCGGTACTTAAAAGGGACACAGAATATCAGCATTAACTACACAAGCAAGTCGTCTCCATACTTAATCTGCTACAGCGACGCAGATCATGCAGGAGACCAGACAAGTGGTAGTTCAACAACCGGACTAGTTTGCTTATTCTCTGGAGCTGCCATAAGCTGGAGAAGCCAGAGGCAAGCAACTGTCTCCATCTCCTCAACAGAAGCAGAGATCATAGCAGCTAGCGAAACTGCACAAGAAATTTTGTGGTTAAATCGTCTGTTAAACGACTTGGTTCAAACAGTTTTAAATCTAGATAGAGAGAATAGACAAAAACCAGTTTTAAATCTAGACAATGAGTCAGCTGTAAAGCTCGTGCATAACCCTAAATATGAATACCACAGGCGCACAAAACACATAAAGTTGAAGCATTTCTTTGTAAGAGAATGTGTGAACAATGGAGAATTCTCGGTAAAGCAAGTTCCCTCAGCACTGCAATTAGCCGATATGCTAACAAAACCGCTTTTTGGGCCTAGGCTGCAGGAGTTGAGTTTAAAGATAGGGTTGAGGAATTTATCTCCATAAATTCTTTAAATTTCCGAGGATGTGAAGTATACTACCTTTTTATAGTTTTAATATCTATGGTGTTCTTTGCTAGGTTCCTTGTTTATATTTGACTGCTATAAATAAAGCTATTGTATTTTCATATAATTATGTTTTTAATATCTAAAAACTTAATGAAAAAACCCATAATCTAAGAACTGAACTGACTTAAAATTCAAGACTCGGGTGAACAAGCGTAATCCAGTGCCATGACAAGGTTTGGCTGGCGCACCAAGTATCGAGGCCAGGCGCAGTGCTTACGGTCAGGCGGAACTTGTTGGTGGCGTCAGTTGATAGTATAAAAATGAACAATCATCACAAACTGGGGCATGCACTAGTGAGTGAGTCACATAATTCATCAAAGGTCCACCCAGTCAACGACCCAGGTCTGGGTCATTCGACCTTTGATGAATTATGTGTACCCTCTGGTCTGTTTAAAAATTTCATTTCATTTCATGACATCGACACTTAAGGGTTATATTTCTTTTAGTACTCAACCCTTATATAATGTATCTGTAGGTACCTATTCAATTTAGTAGGTAGGTACTCACCACAGCGCACTTGAATTCCTTCTGCTCGCGCTTCGGAGGGTGTTCTTTCACCAAATGCGCCAAAATCATTTTCCGATGAACATGTCCTCAACATCCACAAATACTAACCAAAATAAAATACTAACGAAAGAGTCATAGATTAATCAGACCAATATTCCGTATATACAATTTTCTCTATGAATCAGACTATATATCCATAATAGTGGCAATCACTAAAGCAAAAAACGGAACGTTAGCGGGAAGTTTAATTTTTTCAGTGCCATCCATATTGACGGATGATAGTTCCGCGCGCTCCAAACAAGAAGAAGTCTTATTTTTTTTTTTTGCCTCCATTCTGGAGTTGCTTTTGGCTTTGCATGACTAATGCATCTGCCAGTGTCAAGTGGTTTTTCCTTCTGTCATCATCTTATCTTGTCCAGCGAGTCTTGTTTTGTTAGTTTTCGTTATTCATTTTGTACTATAAAAAACTGGGGAAACGTGGCGCGATATGTACACACATACTATACGTGAAATACACTATAAATAAAAATATAGTCAATTAAAATTAATAATTATATGTGTATCTAGTACCTATAAATCACTATCTACAGTTTAATACTATTACTAGAGATAAAATCAGATAAAGCGTTATAAATAGGAGGGTTGGCATTGAAAAGCAAAGTATTTATATTAGTGGGGAAAGGGACATGGATGGATATTAAAGTATTATAAAAGGAAGCACGCTCATACGTAGGGCATGAAAAGAAAATGTGGTCCAGATCCCCAGTCACCACAGTCGCATAGCGGGCTGCTGATTATCCCAAACCTTGCCAAATGGGCTGCACAAGTAGTATGACCTAGGCGCTTTCTTATTAAAATTGAAGTAACAATTTTGCTTAGTTTTATATTAGAAAACCATGGTTTAGTGCGAATCTGTGGTTGTATGCAAAAATAATGTTTTCCTTCGATACGGCCACTTCTCTCCCAGAGTCTATTCCAGATATCTCGGAGATAAGATCTAGGAAGAGAAGCTAAGTCATGTGTGTAGTTTATGAATGGAACGAGATCTCCACACGCCACAGCCTGATTAGCAAGTCTATCAGCTTTTTCATTGCCTGTGATACCACAATGACTATAGTAGATCCAACCGTTTATCCTCTTTTTGACAGCACCAATAGAACGTAACATGACGATGTTACGCAAAAGTTAACTTATAAATGCGAGGTTTTAAAAATATGACAACTGCTTAAATTTGCTCCTTGATCCCGTATAATAATCATCTTTCACAAAATGAGTCCATAAGTGCAGTAGTTTTTTTATAAATTCCATAAAATAACAAACGTTTTTAAAAAATTACGTTCTATGGCTATCAACATAGTGATGTTACGAAGTTACGATTGAGATATCGATATTGTTTATGAACTATTTTTACACGGGTGTTTTCCGTTCTCGGCACATAATATCGGATTTATTTTTATGTAAAACCGTTATATTGATGCGCCTCAGGAAAACATACAGCATTATTTGAAGACGTGTTTATCTCCTGGTGTATATCCAAAAAAGAACAAGGTTATGATGACTATGATGATTACAAGTACAAGTCATACTTGACGAAGCTGTTACCGGTTAAATCTGGGATGGCCAGCGAGCAACACGGAAGGGAGTAGGCATACACAGCGTTTCCCCTCTGTCAAAGTACAAGTCCGCATGGACCATGGAGTTTGATAATATACTGTGGGGTGAGGGCGGGGCTAGATTTGTGAATGGTGCTTTATTTTTTATGTGTTAGTGATTTGGTTGTGTGAGTATGATCGGCAATGGATCGGTACAGGTATGTTTTGTATGTAATAGTGCGGCTTTGCGCTAGTGTGCAACTTCCCCTCCCGCAAGAAATGACAGAAAGATTTGAACAATATTTTTTAGCTAAGGCTACTCCCTTCCGTGTTGCTCGCTGGGGATGGCAGACATTAAAGTCTGCCGTTTGGTACCAGAAAATAGTAAAGTTTGAGCAACCCCAATTCCAATTTAAGCAAACGAAATCTAATCTTTTATTTTTATTTATTTATTAATCAAAATCAGATTCATCGTTGCTGTCACTCGAGCTATTGCCGACATTTATAATTAATTGTTGACTCATATAATCTATCGCCACGTGTTTATCCCAATCTGCCATTATAGTTTCTTGTGTTTTTTGAATTACATTTTGCCAGCTTTCCGCAGTTACTTTCACACATGCATTTTTTAATAAATTTACCATTTTGTTTGCCGTGAATGGGGGTTTTGTGTTATTTCTAGCAGCGTGTCCTTTAACTTGAGCCCATATTAATTCAATGGCATTGTATTGACAATGATAGGGTGGAAGTCTAAGAACCCAATGACCATGTTCTGCAGCTATTTCGTCGATCACATATCGTTTTGGGAAGTGTTTTTTTGTTCGTAATATATTTAGTAATTGTACTTTTAGTAAGGAGTTATCAACATTTTCACCATGTCGTTGAAGCCAGTCAATGATTACTTGTTTTTTGTCGGCCTGGGTCGGCATTTTATCAATTTGGCGTGAGTGATAGGATGCGTTATCCATAATAATAACTGACGGTTCTTCCAATGATTGTACCATTTCCTTAAACCAACTTTCGTAAACCTCAGAATTCATTTCTTCGTGGTACTCAACTGTTTTTTTGGATTTAAAGGCCAACAAAGCATCTGGCATGAATCCTTTCACAGACCCTGCATGGCAAATGATTAGACGTTCTCCTTTTCCCATCGGTACTGAGGTAGTGGAAGCAGCGGTGTCATCAGTCCAGCTCTTAGACACTGTGTGGTTCGCATTCAGCCAAGTTTCGTCAGTGAAAACAACATTTGACCAATCTGTAATTTTTTTGGCTTCGCTCAAAAATTCGCAACGAGCAAAAGCTACGTCGCGACGCTCCATCAATATTTTGCGTTTGTCCGATTTTTTATAAGTAAATCCAATTTCATTCAAGACCTTTACCAATGACGATTTTTGACCTCGGAACAAATCACATTCACGCAAAGAAGCAACAAGTTTTTTAAGTGTTGGAACTTCTTTACGTAAGTAATAGTTATATATATGACGGCGTATAGCGTCTGCGTCAAAGTTGTCAACCGAAGTCACACGACGTGGTTGGCGTTTTTTCTTCGGCGTACGAAGCTTATTCTCCTGCATGCCGCTTGTTCCGTAGGCTTCGGTAGTAATTTTTGTAATCGTAGATGCACTAATACCTAACGCGGCCGCAACGCGCTCTCTCACTTGCGACAATGGTAAAAGCGGGCCGCCATTTTGATACTCTGCTTCAAAGTAATTACGAAGCTTGATCACCATTTCTCTCGTCTGTCCTTTCAGCACTGATCCTTTCGGCATTTTATAGTTCCAATATAAAACTCAGCAAATAATTACTAGCACGGGCGTCTTGTTGCGAGTGACAGTGACAAATACAAAACGGCGGTGGACCATTGAGTTTTACTACCTTGATAAAATACTACTGCTTACCCATAGACAAAAAAATTGGCAGTCATAGGAATTGCCGATAGAAGTGAAAACTTATAACTCAGAATTTGATAGCTTACCTTGGAAACTACACGGGTGTAACCGGACGGCGTGGCCTCGCCATCTGGGCATGGCCATCTAGAAATGCGTCAGCATTTCCCATTGGCTGATGCGTTTCTAGATGGCCATGCCATGACGGCCTGTCCACGCCCTTTCAACATTCCCCATTGGCTGACGTATTTCTAGATGGCCAATAGCCATGGTCATGGCGCCATTCCTAGGACTATTCTCTTTCCGCACAGACTCGATAGAAAAATGAATCGAAATCGTGTCCACTATAATCACTTGGTCACAACACTTTAACTGACAAATTAGATCTGTCAAAAAGAGGATAAACGGTTGGATCTACTATAGGTACCCAAACAAAAGTAACGGAAAGACCGTTCAAAGTACATAAATGAAGTTTACTTCTAGCTTCAGATATAAGTGGGAATTGTAGCTTTGACTTAAAAGGATACCTCAGTAATGCTTATAAGCTGCTCATGGAGTCACTTATTATTAAACGTCTTTTAAGTTTAAATAGCAAAATGTAATCAATAGCCTTAACAAGTCCAAGACATTCTCCTGAAAATACTGATGTTTCGGATGGACATTTTATTTTTTGTACAATATTGTATTGAACATGATAAACACCTACACCTACCAAACCATCTGACGTGTGTTTAGACGCATCCGTATACAAGTGATGCCTACCCGCTCTCAGAAGTTCAGTCGTAATTCTGTCCTCTCCTGGCGCCTTGTTGTTCTTAAGCCATTCTAATCTCGTACAGGCTGATGTCCGGGATGTCTTCGGTATAGTGTCGGACTAACTTTGCTCTGGTGTCCTGAGCTGCTTCAGTAACGGGTTCGCGCGTCGAGGTATATAACTGTCGATAGAAGCTCTCAATCTCTCTCAGAATCTCAGATTTGGATGAAACGATACTGCCATTTTCGGTCTTCAGTTTTGTCATTTGGCTTTGCCCAATAGACGAATCCTTTGCAAACACTTTAGAGCCCTGGTTCCGCTCAATTTCTGCCGTAATACGCGCAGTATTATAAGCACGCAAGTCGTGTCGCATGGACTTCCAAATTCGTCTATTGAGTTTACCGTAGTCCGACATATCAACTGCGGACTGCAGTCTCATTTCGCTCCGTTCTGCCATTAGTTTCAGAGTTTCTTTTGAGAGTTTTTGAGCTTTCCTGCGGCGTTTGGTCTCACAGAATTCGGACCTTACCGCTTGGACATTTTCCACTAACCCGTTGTTCAACTCATCCACTGTGTCGCATTCAGCTAAGCACTGAAAACGGTTTTGAAGTTCAAGTTGAAACTTTTCGGGGTTTTGGATTTGGGCACGATTTGGACGGATCGTAGACTTAACCAGACGTGACCTCTCAAGCTTGACATTGATATTCAATGCGCCTCTTACGATGCGGTGATCGCTGCCGGTTTTTACCTTGCTGATCACAGAGACGTCATTGAATATGCGCTTATTGGTCGTCATGATGAAGTCTATCTCGTTCGTAGTGGAACCGTCGGGACTCATCCACGTCCACTTCCTGGATGGCCGCTTCATGTAGAAGGAGTTCATCATAAAGAGTCCCTCCTTCTCCATGAAGTCAGCCAGCCTCTGTCCCCTCGAGTTCCGCTGCCCGTATTCAAATGGCCCTACTCTCAACTCATCACGTTTCCTTGTGCCTAGCTTTGCGTTGAAGTTTCCCATTACAACAGTGAAGTAGGTTTCAGAAGTATGCATGGCCCTGGATATATCCTCGTACATACTTTCTACTTCATTGTCCGAGTGTGCCGAGGTCGGTGCGTATACCTGTATAACCTTCAGCGAATACCGTTTGGTTATTCTGAGTATAAGGAACGCTACCCTAGCCGACACACTATCGACTTTCACTACGTTGTTAATGAGAGACTTGCGGACGAGGAACCCGACACCACCTTGGGATTGTTGGTCTCCCTCCCGGTGTAAGAACAAGTTGCCGGAATTTAGAATTATCGTGTCCTGTCCCTGTCTTCGGACTTCAGATAATCCCATGACATCCCAGCGTAACTTGAGCGTCTCTTCCTCCAATTCAACCATCTATTCGTCGGTCCTGAGCGTGCGTGTATTGTATGTTGCCAGAGCCAGGGGTCGTTTTTGGGATTGGTAGCCGGATCTCTGCCGGAGATTCTTCGCACCCCCTGCTCCACCGTTACAATGGCCGCTACCGTAGCCACGGATAGCAGAGCTGCCGGGAACTGGGGGCCGTGGTTTAATGGTAATTGTGATGGGAGGGGGGATTTGCCTTAATGCACCACGCTTGGCAGGCGTCTTGGTGATCGCAGTGGATTAAAACGCAGACTGCGGGAAATGCTGCTGCCCATTTCCCGGATATTCCCTTATCCGCCTCTTACGGCACCCACGAGAAAAGTTTGGGGGGGTACAATTCGAAGCCGGTACCACCACGGCAATTTACCACGGCGGATTTTACTTAATTATACTTAATGGTAAAATAAAACAACAATTTTCAATTTTAACAATCTTTAGCTCGTTCGAAAAGAGCTTGTATCATACAAGTACCTATGTTTACAATATATGACGACAAACAGTGTTATCTTAGATCTAATTAGGTACTACAACTCCAGGTGAACTACTCTGTTGACGACAATTTATTATTTCAAGATATTATTTCGGCTTTGTTATTTTGATTTTCTCAGGGATACTCCAATATCACTACACTGCTTCTGCACATTCATAATCACACATATTACATTTGTGAGGTTTCTCTCCAGTGTGGGTTCTAATATGACTTTGTAATCTACCTGCTACAGCACATTCATAATCACAAATATTACATTCATAAGGTTTTTCTCTAGTATGAGTTCTTATATGACTTCGTAAGCTACCTGCTTCCGCACATTCATAATCACAAATATTACATTTATAAGGTTTTTCTCTAGTATGAGTTCTTATATGACTTCGTAAGCTACCTGCTTCCGCACATTCATAATCACACATATTACATTTATGACGTTACTGTCTAGAGTGCGTTCTAATATGTGTTCGTAAACTACTTGCTACGGCACATTCATAATCACACATATTACATTTGTGAGGTTTCTCTCTAGTGTGCGTTCTAATATGTCTTCGTAAACTACTTGCTACTGCACATTCATAATTCAACATATTACATTTGTGAGGTTTCTCTCCAGTGTGCGTTCTAATATGACACTTCGTAATCTACCTCCTACAAAACATTCATAATCACAAATATTACATTTATAAGGTTTTTCTCTAGTATGAGTTCTTATATGATTTCGTAAGTAACCTGCTTCCGCAGATTGATAATCACACATATTACATTTGCGAGGTTTCTCTCCAGTGTGCGTTCTAATATGTCTTCGTTAGTTATTTGCTTCTACAGATTCATAATCACACATATTACGTTTGTGAGGTTTCTCTCCAGTGTGCGTTCTAAAATGACTTTGTAATCTACCTGCTAAGACACTTTCATAATCACAAATATTATATTTATAAGGTTTTTCTCCAGTATGAGTTCTAATATGATTTCGTAAGTGACCTTCTGCAGATTCATAATCACACACATTACATTTGTGAGCTTTCTCTCCAGTGTGAGTTCAAATATGTGTTCGTAAACTACTTGCTACGGCACATTCATAATCACACATATTACATTTATGACGATTCTGTGTAGAGTGCGTTCTAATATGTCTTCGTAAACTACTTGCTACTGCACATTCATAATCACACATATTACATTTGTGAGGTTTCTCTCCAGTGTGCGTTCTAATATGTCTTCGTAAACTACTTGCTACTGCACATTCATAATCACACATATTACATTTGTGAGGTTTCTCTCCAGTGTGCGTTCTAATATGACTTCGTAATCTACCTGCTAAGACACATTCATAATCACAAATATTACATTTATAAGGTTTTTCTCCAGTATGAGTTCTTATATGACTTCGTAAGTGACCTGCTTCTGCAGATTCATAATCACACACATAACATTTGTGAGGTTTCTCTCCAGTGTGCGTTCTAATATGTCTTCGTAAGCTTCCTGCTACTGCACATTCATAATCACACATATTACATATATAAGGTTTTTCTCCAGTATGAGTTCTTATATGATTTCGTAAGTAACCTGCTTCCGCAGATTGATAATCACACATATTACATTTGTGATTTTTCTCTCCAGTGTGCGTTCTAATTATGTCTTCGTAAGATACCTACTTCTGCACATTCAAAATCACACATATTACATTTGTAAGGTTTCTCTCCGGTGTGCGTTCTAATATGGCTTCGTAAGCTACCTACTTTTGCTGATTCATACTCACACATATTACATTTATAAGGTTTCTCTCCAGTGTGCGTTCTAATATGTCTTCGTAATCTACCGGCTTCTGCACATTGATAATTACACATATTACATTTGTGAGGTTTCTCTCCAGTGTGGGTTGTAAGATGACTTCGTAAGTGACCTGCTTCTGCACATTCATAATCACACATATTGCATTTGTGAGGTTTCTCTCCAGTGTGCTTTCTAATATGTCTTTTTAAGCCATCTGCTCTTGCTGGTTCATACTCACACATATTACATTTATAAGGTTTTTTCGAGTATGAGTTCTTATATGACTTCGTAATCTACCTGCTAGGGCACATTCGTACTCACACAAGCTACCTGCTTCCGCACATTCATAATTACACATATTACATTTGTGTGGTTTCTCTCCAGGGTGCGTTCTAATATGACTTCGTAAGCTTCCTGCTACGGCACATTCATAATCACACATATTACATTTATAAGGTTTTTCTCTAGTATGAGTTCTTATATGACTTCGTAAGCTACCTGCTTCCGCACATTCATAATCACACATATTACATTTATGACGTTACTGTAGACAGTAACGTCATAAATGTAATATGTTAGTAGTAGTTAGTAGTAGTATATTAGTAGTTAGTATGTGTAGTTTACGAACACATATTAGAACGCACTCTAGAGAGTGCGTTCTAATATGTGTTCGTAAACTACTTGCTACGGCACATTCATAATCACACATATTACATTTGTGAGGTTTCTCTCTAGTGTGCGTTCTAATATGTCTTCGTAAACTACTTGCTACTGCACATTCATAATTCAACATATTACATTTGTGAGGTTTCTCTCCAGTGTGCGTTCTAATATGACACTTCGTAATCTACCTCCTACAAAACATTCATAATCACAAATATTACATTTATAAGGTTTTTCTCTAGTATGAGTTCTTATATGATTTCGTAAGTAACCTGCTTCCGCAGATTGATAATCACACATATTACATTTGCGAGGTTTCTCTCCAGTGTGCGTTCTAATATGTCTTCGTTAGTTATTTGCTTCTACAGATTCATAATCACACATATTACGTTTGTGAGGTTTCTCTCCAGTGTGCGTTCTAAAATGACTTTGTAATCTACCTGCTAAGACACTTTCATAATCACAAATATTATATTTATAAGGTTTTTCTCCAGTATGAGTTCTAATATGATTTCGTAAGTGACCTTCTGCAGATTCATAATCACACACATTACATTTGTGAGCTTTCTCTCCAGTGTGCGTTCTAATATGTGTTCGTAAACTACTTGCTACGGCACATTCATAATCACACATATTACATTTATGACGATTCTGTGTAGAGTGCGTTCTAATATGTCTTCGTAAACTACTTGCTACTGCACATTCATAATCACACATATTACATTTGTGAGGTTTCTCTCCAGTGTGCGTTCTAATATGTCTTCGTAAACTACTTGCTACTGCACATTCATAATCACACATATTACATTTGTGAGGTTTCTCTCCAGTGTGCGTTCTAATATGACTTCGTAATCTACCTGCTAAGACACATTCATAATCACAAATATTACATTTATAAGGTTTTTCTCCAGTATGAGTTCTTATATGACTTCGTAAGTGACCTGCTTCTGCAGATTCATAATCACACACATAACATTTGTGAGGTTTCTCTCCAGTGTGCGTTCTAATATGTCTTCGTAAGCTTCCTGCTACTGCACATTCATAATCACACATATTACATATATAAGGTTTTTCTCCAGTATGAGTTCTTATATGATTTCGTAAGTAACCTGCTTCCGCAGATTGATAATCACACATATTACATTTGTGATTTTTCTCTCCAGTGTGCGTTCTAATTATGTCTTCGTAAGATACCTACTTCTGCACATTCAAAATCACACATATTACATTTGTAAGGTTTCTCTCCGGTGTGCGTTCTAATATGGCTTCGTAAGCTACCTACTTTTGCTGATTCATACTCACACATATTACATTTATAAGGTTTCTCTCCAGTGTGCGTTCTAATATGTCTTCGTAATCTACCGGCTTCTGCACATTGATAATTACACATATTACATTTGTGAGGTTTCTCTCCAGTGTGGGTTGTAAGATGACTTCGTAAGTGACCTGCTTCTGCACATTCATAATCACACATATTGCATTTGTGAGGTTTCTCTCCAGTGTGCTTTCTAATATGTCTTTTTAAGCTATCTGCTCTTGCTGGTTCATACTCACACATATTACATTTATAAGGTTTTTTCCAGTATGAGTTCTTATATGACTTCGTAATCTACCTGCTAGGGCACATTCGTACTCACACAAGCTACCTGCTTCCGCACATTCATAATTACACATATTACATTTGTGTGGTTTCTCTCCAGTGTGCGTTCTAATATGACTTCGTAAGCTTCCTGCTACGGCACATTCATAATCACACATATTACATTTATAAGGTTTTTCTCTAGTATGAGTTCTTATATGACTTCGTAAGCTACCTGCTTCCGCACATTCATAATCACACATATTACATTTATGACGTTACTGTAGACAGTAACGTCATAAATGTAATATGTTAGTAGTAGTTAGTAGTAGTATATTAGTAGTTAGTATGTGTAGTTTACGAACACATATTAGAACGCACTCTAGAGAGTGCGTTCTAATATGTGTTCGTAAACTACTTGCTACGGCACATTCATAATCACACATATTACATTTGTGAGGTTTCTCTCTAGTGTGCGTTCTAATATGTCTTCGTAAACTACTTGCTACTGCACATTCATAATTAAACATATTACATTTGTGAGGTTTCTCTCCAGTGTGCGTTATAATATGACACTTCGTAATCTACCTCCTACGAAACATTCATAATCACAAATTTTACATTTATAAGGTTTTTCTCTAGTATGAGTTCTTATATGATTTCGTAAGTAACCTGCTTCCGCAGATTGATAATCACACATATTACATTTGTGAGGTTTCTCTCCAGTGTGCGTTCTAATATGTCTTCGTTAGTTATTTGCTTCTACAGATTCATAATCACACGTATTACATTTGTGAGGTTTCTCTCCAGTGTGCGTTCTAATATGACTTTGTAATCTACCTCCTACGAAACATTCATAATCACAAATATTACATTTATAAGGTTTTTCTCCAGTATGAGTTCTTATATGATTTCGTAAGTAACCTGCTTCCGCAGATTGATAATCACACATATTACATTTGTGAGGTTTCTCTCCAGTGTGCGTTCTAATATGTCTTCGTTAGTTATTTGCTTCTACAGATTCATAATCACACATATTACATTTGTGAGGTTTCTCTTCAGTGTGCGTTCTAATATGACTTTGTAATCTACCTGCTAAGACACTTTCATAATCACAAATATTATATTTATTTTTCTCCAGTATGAGTTCTAATATGATTTCGTAAGTGACCTTCTGCAGATTCATAATCACACACATTACATTTGTGAGGTTTCTCTTCAGTGTGCGTTCTAATATGTGTTCGTAAACTACTTGCTACGGCACATTCATAATCACACATATTACATTTATAAGGTTTTTTCCAGTATGCGTTCTTATATGGCTTTGTAAGCTACCTGCTTCCGCACATTGATAATCACACATATTACATTTATGACGTTACTTTCTAGAGTGCGTTCTAATATGTGTTCGTAAACTACTTGCTACGGCACATTCATAATCACACATATTACATTTATAAGGTTTTTCCAGTATGAGTTCTTATATGGCTTTGTAAGCTACCTGCTTCCGCACATTCATAATCACACATATTACATTTATGACGTTTCTGTGTAGAGTGCGTTCTAATATGTCTTCGTAAACTACTTGCTACTGCACATTCATAATCACACATATTACATTTGTGAGGTTTCTCTCCAGTGTGCGTTCTAATATGTCTTCGTAAACTACTTGCTACTGCACATTCATAATCACACATATTACATTTGTGAGGTTTCTCTCCAGTGTGCGTTCTAATATGACTTCGTAATCTACCTGCTAAGACACATTCATAATCACAAATATTACATTTATAAGGTTTTTCTCCAGTATGAGTTTTTATATGACTTCGTAAGTGACCTGCTTCTGCAGATTCATAATTACACACATTACATTTGTGAGGTTTCTCTCCAGTGTGCGTTCTAATATGTCTTCGTAAGCTTCCTGCTACTGCACATTCATAATCACACATATTACATATATATGGTTTTTCTCCAGTATGAGTTCTTATATGATTTCGTAAGTAACCTGCTTCCGCAGATTGATAATCACACATATTACATTTGTGATTTTTCTCTCCAGTGTGCGTTCTAATATGTCTTCGTAAGATACCTACTTCTGCACATTCAAAATCACACATATTACATTTGTAAGGTTTCTCTCCGGTGTGCGTTCTAATATGGCTTCGTAAGCTACCTACTTTTGCTGATTCATACTCACACATATTACATTTATAAGGTTTCTCTCCAGTGTGCGTTCTAATATGTCTTCGTAATCTACCGGCTTCTGCACATTGATAATTACACATATTACATTTGTGAGGTTTCTCTCCAGTGTGGGTTCTAATATGACTTCGTAAGTGACCTGCTTCTGCACATTCATAATCACACATATTGCATTTGTGAGGTTTCTCTCCAGTGTGCGTTCTAATATGTCTTTTTAAGCTATCTGCTCTTGCTGATTCATACTCACACATATTACATTTATAAGGTTTTTTTCCAGTATGAGTTCTTATATGACTTCGTAATCTACCTGCTAGGGCACATTCGTACTCACACATATTACATTTATAAGGTTTTTCTCCAGTATGAGTTCTTATATGACTTCGTAGGCTACCTGCTTCCGCACATTCATAATTACACATATTACATTTGTGAGGTTTCTCTCCAGTGTGCGTTCTAATATGACTTCGTAAGCTTCCTGCTACAGCACATTCATAATCACACATATTACATTTATAAGGTTTTTCTCCAGTATGAGTTCTAATATGTCTTCGTAAGCTACCTGCTACTGCACATTCATAATCACACATACTGCATTTATAAGGTTTTTCTCCAGTATGAGTTCTTATATGACTACGTAAGTTACATGCTTGTGCACATTCATAATCACACATATTACATTTATAACGTTTCTCCCCCGTATGCGTTCTAATATGTGTTTTCAAGCGTTTGGCAGTAGAACACTGATATTGGCACGTATTGCATTTATATGGTTTTGTTCCACTGTATCTCATGTTATGTTTTTCCAGTTTTCTTTCCGTCGCAGATTCACAATCAGCTATCGTACGTACGAGTCCCTGAAGCATATAAATTAAGTTTTCTCAAAAATGGTATGTAATGTTGCCATAACATCTCGAAAACGTATCCAGAAAGTGAACTCTACCGGAGACTTATTCACAACTACATTGTAAGGAGATCTAAAGAGGATGACCTACTGTCCAGTAAGTAAGTATGTTATTTACTTACTGGACAGTAGGTCATCCTCTATAGGGGTGCGTTCTTATTTGTCGTCCGACAACGGACGATCGCTCCAAGCAGAGCGACGCTCATCATCCGCCTTTTAAGAACGGCTCTGTATCATATCTGTCACTGTCAAAATCGCCGATCTATCATTTCCAATAAATATGAGTATTATACAAACCTGCTAGATCTTGTACATACACCCGGCCTAGATCATCGAATAACATCGGTACACCGGTGACCAAATCTATACATTGCATAAAGCCGCGCTGGTACACCGGTGTACCGCAGTCGAAACCCATATCAAGACTGAATATAAACGTTAACTGTTCAAATATAGAATACATTTCGGTTTATTAGATCTTTTTTAATACTAATAAGCACCTAGAAAACTTTTTTACATAGAAATATATATTTTTTTCGTTATCAGTAGGCTAGTAAAAAAACAATGGGCATCGATACCATATTTCTTAAACTTTCGCAGGTGTGCGTCTGCTAGTGTATTGTTTTCGAGAATAAGTACCATTTCAAGGTAAAAACCTAAGAAAAAGCTTATAATCCTCTTATATTATGGTTTTGTGAGCAATTCCCATAATTTGATAAAGGCAGCCGCCATATTGTTTTGATAACGAGTGGGAATACGATTTTGAGATCTATTTGGTTAGCGTTAGAGTATAATATCTTTGTATAACAATTTGTGGATTTATTATGGATAATTTATAAAATAGGTAGTATAGCTTTTAAAAGTCTATTATACCGTTGTGATTGTATGTATACTCCTTTTACACCTGCTTGAAAGATAAAATTGGTCTTTGTAGGATTTATTTCATTTGTTATTTTTTTGTTGCGGTTCAAGTTTTTTGTATTTTTTCGGTTGAATTTACCTCTATAATTTAACTAAAAAGAAACAGATAAAATATTAATAGAATAAAGGAAGATATACTGGGTAACCAGTGTAAATTTACGGCATTTACAGATATGAAATAGAACAAATAGCTGTTTTACTACGATTTTATTCCTGCAAACGCTCGCGGCGCGCGCAAATTTTTTAAATAGTGAATTTTCGTGCGCTTTTACCCTTCGATTTGGCGCCATAATATATTTTTTTAAGCTACTTCAAGGGTTAACTGACCCTTTTTTGGTCACAACTCTCATCACTTCCATATTTTCTATCTTAGCGACACCGCAGCGGCTGAACTTGCCCTATATAAGTACTACTATATGGGCTGAACACTACTTAAAATGTCTCACACGCTCGGAAAAAAATATTAACAGTTATGTACTTTTTCCACGACACACGACTAGAACAAACATAAACATTAGTATACGGAATACAAAAGTAACCTAAAAAACAAACAAAGCTCAAGTCCGAACTGTCAAATGAAACGTCAGGGCGATATTTATCCACCGATTACGTGGGGCGACTGGTGCGTCGTCGAGCGACATATAAGAACGCTCCGGATGATCATCGGGCGATCGCTCTGGGCATATAAAAACGCTCGGAGCGTCATTGGACGTCGTCAAACGACAAATAAAAACGCACCCCAGATCGGCTTACAAAAAAAACATAGTACCAGACACAGATTAGAGATTAGCCATGGTTATAGGAGGGAGGAGATCAAAATATATATCTATATCAACATTTATGAGATAGATATATATTTGGAGCCTTAAACAGCCATTTTATAGTCTGTGACACTTAACGCGACGCAGGAAAATAATGCACGTTGCATTTTATACATAGTAATATTCTAGAACTACAGTTTGGGATTAGATTCAATAATTTCAGTTTATAAATCGTGTTGCATTAAAGCTTACCATTCTAAAATTTACATGGAGATTCAAAAAAAAATATTACATTATTTTACTAAAACTGTAATGTAAAAATAGAACAATGTTCAAAACTAAACGCAAGCTTTATAGTATATAAAAACAACGACTGGCGGGATTTTACATTCAATTGCGACAATTGTGTTTTAATTTGTGTGTGATGATGGGAATGAGACCTTTTTTATTATCGTGTGGGGAATGCACTTACACATTCCCGCGAATTGCGGGGGGATTCGACGGGGTATATCGGACTCGTCTTCTAACGCCAACTGCGCCCATAGCAGCAAGCAGGCCATACCGGCTAAACCCCACACGGTGTCTCCGGGCGCCTTAATGTCAGGACTACGGGTAAGGATGCTTTTGCATTCGTGCGCGGTCCCGGCGGCGTTGGTCCTCTCATGAGGACCCCATTCCGGTGGGATGGAGCAGGAGTCACTCCACCCCAGCATCAATGAAGTGCACGCGGAAACACAGCGCGCGCCACCTTGAGGTCTTTAAATGGCGACAGACACCCCCGTGTCCATCACCGGGACCTCTGTTATGGAGGATGGAGGATGGAGGAGGGCTTGATACGGCTTCCTCTTACGCCCGGGTCTCCGGGTGCGGATCGGAAGAGTAGAGGTGATTTCCTTCTCCCTTTCCGCAGCCTCTGCGACACGAACCGTTCGCAGAAATCTAGCCCCGCGTTCCTCTATCTCTCGCTTTTCACCATGGCCTTGACCAATGATGGAAGCGAAAAGTCATCCCCCACTACTGCGACGAGTTCACGGCGCTCGCGCTCCCAAGTTGGGCACTCTTCGAGCGTATGCTGCCGTATCTTCGTCTCAGCTACAATGGTGACACTCTGTTGTCTTCCGGTGGTGCGACGCAGGTACTGCCCAAAGCACCCGTGGCCTGTCAGGACTTTCACCAACCGGAAGGTAAGCGACCCGTGCGCCCTGTCCAACCAGTCCTGAAGGATGGGTCAGAAAGCCTTAACAGTCCAAGGGCCAGCCCTAGGTTGGTCCAGCCGCTCCCTTCACCACCCAATAAGGGACTGTCGAGCGCGGTTTTGCCACGCTTGCACTTCTCATTGCGGGAGAATCTTCCCTTGGATTCAAAAAAGACAAAATGTTTGAAGTTTTCTTTGCCTACTGTTCCATATTTGGAGTCCAACGTTACGCTTGATGGAGTTAAACTCGTAATGGACAAGGCAACAGTCTTCCTAGGTATTAAAATTGATGCAAAATTACAATGGAGTCCTCATATAAATGCACTGTCTGGGTGACTCAGTTCTGCTGCATGCATATGCACGTAAAATAAGAGAGCTAACAGACGCTTCTACGGTGCGGTTAGTATATTTTGCATATATCCACAGCGTAATGTCATATGGGATATTGCTATGGGGTTCAGCGGCTGATATAGAGACTATCTTTATCCGAAAGAAACGTGCTATTTTAGCTATATACGAACGAATAATACGATTATCTATGTTCACGCGGTAAATTAAAACACAATTGTCGCAATTGAATGTGAAATCCAGCCAGTCGTTGTGTTTTTATACTAAAAAGCTTGCGTTTAGTTTTGAACATTGTTCTATTTTTACATTACATGAATGTTTTAGTAAAATAATGTAAACACAACAAAAACGATATTAGAATAAATATTAAGTTACATTTCCGCTAAAAACAATGCTTATGGCCGAGTTGCGGTGTGCACCGCCCTCCCTCTCGCACAAACAGCAAACAGGAAGTACACAGAATAAACCACACACAAAACAAGCCAATCAACCATAAACGATTCGACACGTGTTGCGCCTCTACACGAGGCATCCTCAGGATATGTTGATACGTCGAGCGCTAGACCGACAGTGAGAGAACATCGCAAAATCGCCTGCTTATTTAGCATGTAGACTCCGCCCCTTAACATTGTGACTCACTGCACGCGCGCCGCTGCTACTATATTGGTGTTTGTGACGTATTTTGGGTGAATATGCGTAATAATGGAGATGAAACCGGTTTGGTCATTCAATAGTGTAAAGTTATTATTATTATGTTTTATAATCTCTAATTGTTCCAACACACTTAACCGAAAGCTTTTGTCACAAACATGTAAAATCTTAAAAGTGTTGTTGTTGCGCAACGAACGACCGGTATCGAATAAATGTTTAGCGAAATGAGACTGGTCAGGGTAGTCATTTCTATAAGCAGAAACGTGTTCTTTAAATCTGGTATCAAAATTACGGCCTGTCTGACCCACATAAACACCGTTACAATCGACACAGGCCAGTTTATAAACACCCGACTTTATTCCATCCTCAAGACGATCTTTACCATTACAAATATGACGTAAGTTCTGGTCTGTTCGGAAGGCCACGTGGATGTTATTTTGCCTGAGTATGTTGGCAATTTTTTGTGAAGGGCACGCACAAACCAATGAACGAAAAAAATATAGAAAAAATAAACAAATATGTGTGTAGTTTGACCTACATGGGCTCAGGCATTTGACTACGTTTACCATGATATTTTGCTAAGTAATCTACAAGCCTATGGTATTAGAGGTAATGTCCTTGACTTGCTTAAATCATACCTATTAATTAGAACGCTAGTAACCAAAATAACAAGATTTAACTATAACAAAAAAAGGAAGAAACATACACCTCTTGTGAGCGCATAGTTAAGTCCGGGGTGCCTCAGGGTAGTGTTCTGGGCCCGCTTCTTTTCATTATATATATATAATTGATTTACCTACAGTAATTGGACATCCAATGACAGGTCAAAATATAAATTATTATGAAATTGATGTTAACGATACTCTAACTTCAATAATTAACTGGTTAAATGTAAATAATTAAAAAATTCAAATCAGTAAAACAAACTTAATAAATAATCACTCAAAGATTTAATTATGTGACATATATGTGAAATACCAAAATGAAAAAGTAAACTTTAGTAGCAACAGTAACAAAAACAGTACAATCTAGCCTAAAAAGGCTAGATTGTAATTAAAAATAAGTAATTGTATTCCATTCTAAACTGCTATATTCACTATACGTAGGAATGTGTCCAGTAACACTTTTCTTATTGTCTCTATTTAAGGTGAAGACACTATGTTCATGTGTTCTTTGAAGCAGTACTTAAATAAACTACATTTCACTCATACACTAGCACTGATCACTACACTAACTCGAACGGATTTGTTCTCTAAGGTCTCGATGGAGATCGTCGTTCCTTATGTACCAAGATGCATTCACTATTTCCTTTAGTACCTTATTCTGAAAGCGTTGTATCATTAAGATGTTGCTTGGTTTGGTGCAGCCCCAAAGCTGAATACCATATGTCCATACAGGCATTAAGTAACAATTTGTTGTATATAGACAACGCAGAATATGTTCCAAGCAGCCAATACATATTTTTATAGCGTAGATTTAGTTCCTCTTTTTTCTTCTTGACGTGCGCTTTCCAGCGCAGTTTTACATCAAGCGTCATACCGAGATACCTAGCCGTGTTCTCGTCTCTTTTTCTTTTCTTTTTCTGGAATCTTTTTATAGTTGATATATATTGGGCAATAATTATGTTCAGATTGAAACTTTCGTAAGTATTACACATTTTGAATGTTATGTAGATTAACAATTTATTCATTTTTTTCTACAAGTATGCATGACGGAACGCTGAGACTTTGTAAGTAAAAAGTATTGGCAGTGGTCGTATGACCTTAAGAGTTACCTGAAATGAGCTGAATCTGAACCTTCTGCTAGAACAGCTTGACGGCTCTCAGAAACTAAAAGAGATAGGGGGTAAGTGCTAAAACTAATATTGACAAGCACACTGGGCAACTGCCAAAAATTAAAAACAAAACACCTCCCAAACAAAAGACGATCGCGCCCATACAAAATGTAAACGGTTATAACGCCGCAACCGTTAAAGATAGGTACGAGGTGTATAAACTAATGTTTTAGGGGACCAGAAGTACGATTTGGCGGAAATGTCAAAAATCCAAGATGGCGGCTTCCTAGAATAATAGTCCGAACCGACTGAAAATCAATATCTAGGGGTTTTTAGGTTCCCCAATTAGAAATAAGAAACCCATTTTTTGATGACGGCATTGTTCAAAATTTCCGCAATGACCGTTGGTTGAAATTAGAGCCTGCGAGGCCGCAGGCCGAGCAATATTGGCGAGGTCACAGACCGAGCTATATTGGCGAGGCCGAAGGCCGAGTATGCTTCTAAGCGAAGCGAGGCCGAAGGCCGAGCGTACTTCTAAGCGAAGCGGGGCCGAAGGCCGAGCGGCTTTCTAAGCGAAGTGAGGCCGAAGGCCGAGCGTGCTTCTAAGCAAAGCGAGTTCGAGTTTTGAGCCTACGATTCCCAATAGCTGCAAATTGTTGCAAGCACCAAAACTGAATGCTAAGATTTCAACTGCTGTAACAGACGTAGCACGTGAACGAGAAAAAAAATACACCACTGTACAACAACAACTTGTCCAAGTGGTCGCAGATATAATCAAGCCATGGACGCATTAATATATCTAAGTGATGGATGTCGCATTTTTTCTGATTTGCACCACTTCTTTACCAAAGACAGAATAAAGTTAATAACACTCAGCCTCGACAAGAATGTTTTTCTCGTCATTCAAGATGCCGAGCGAGATGAGACTTTATTTGGAAATTCTTTATCTGACAATATCAAGGCTAGCAAGGCCATAGAAAAACAAAGTCAACTTATAAAGAGAAGCCTTGGGATGTTGAAGGCGAACCCTCAAGGAACGACGACCGCCCGGCCCTCGACGTCACAGGGAAGCTGGTCGGGGCCTCCTCGCTACTCTTCGAACAGGGGAGGACGGGGAGGCCGCAAATTAAATCCAGCGCCGAACACGCGTCGCCCTTACCATACTAATGCGACAACCCCGGCGCGATCACCAGCCCAGACCGAACCTTGTGCGTCAACGCATCACCAATAAATCAGGTACATGCTGGCTGTTTACAATACTTTTACCAATGTTGGCTAAATATTACAAATAACTCAACTGTATTGTCTTGGATAAAAAATGGCATATATATACCACTGTGTAAGACAGTTCACCAATCAACGGTAGGTACCTCGTATGCATCAATTGCTTGAAGAAACTATACAAATGAAATCAGAGATCAATAAACTTCTTGAATTAGGCGCTATTGTTAAGTGTATACCTAGAAATGATCAACACATTTCTAACACGTTTTTAGTTTCAAAGCCCAACGGTAGTAAGCGCTTTTAATCGAATTTACTTTTACTTACTTTAAACCTTGGGAGCTCTAAAAAGAATGACAAGCAAGATGGTGGATCGGTAAACCATAGGACGGTAGGAAGTGAGATGTCAAATAAAGAACTCCAAAAATCGTTGATTTTTTCTCTAAAACTGTGCGACGTTGCCTAGCAGGTTAAGGAAACTACCTAGTTAATTATTATATCTTCGAATGAAGCGACTCATATAATAATGATCGAACTTCACTCAGGAGTTCATTTGATCATCTATTATATAATTGAAAACTATTACTCAACAATAAAAAACTTAAAATTAAGTGTTACAATGGACGGCCTTATCAGTCAGAGCGGAAGGAAAAAGGAAAAAAGAAAAGGAAACTTGAATAAAAAAGGTCGCGAAGGAAGTATTCTTACAGACCTGTTGAGACTCTCGTGTCACATTTACCACCGACCACACATAGATGTAGAGACCCTAAAAATTTTTTTAATAATTCTGGTATGTACCTACAATGTAACGACTATACCACACTTTTTTGTCTTTATAACTCCAGCTGGACCGCTCTATCCTTGAGCCTCAATTGCACTAACCTGCCAAAAGAAATACTCGCTTTGTAACTTGTATGGGAGTTATGATTTTTTACGCAACTGAATGCAGATCATTTTTCAAGCTCTCAAGCTGGTCTCCAATACTACTGCTCACGTAACCACTGCACTAAGGGGTTGGATCCCTGAACAAACATACACAAGGGCTCTGGTTTCTAGACCAACTGGGTATAAGTTTTTTTTAATATTCTAATTCCGAATAGCTTTTTTTTTATTATTGCTTTTGTTCACATACTCAATGGGTCCGTGGCATTGCTTACATTTATATTTTAAACTCATATTTTTTTTTTATAATTACTAACGGATATTCCATACATACGATTCCGAATGGCTTCTATGCCTCCACTTCAACTGTAATTATAGGCAAAATTTCTGCAATTGAACTTGTATGAAAATTTTGACTTTTCTGTTCAAATGGTTAAAAGTTTAAATAAAAAACATACTGCATAAAGACAAACGCGGGCCGGTCGCGGCCCGCGCACTGCCCAGCACCTAGTATTTTTATAGCGTAGATTTAGTTCCTCTTTTTTCTTCTCGACGTGGGTTTTCCAGCGCAGCTTTGCATCAAGCGTCATACCGAGATACTTAGCCCTGTTCTCGTAAGGAATCTCTTTATAAATGATATATATTGGGCAATAATTATGTTTCTTATAAGTAAAGTCTATATGAATCGATTTTGATTCGTTAAGTTTGATTCTCTCCACTTTTTAGTCCATTCGAAAATATCATTGACAGCCGTTTGTACTTTTGCTGCTGCTTCTTTGTGGGTATTTCCTACCGCTATTATAGCAGTGTCGTCAGCAAATGTAGCGATGGTGTTAGTATGTAACTGTGGAATGTCACAAGTGTACGACAGGTACAGGACCGGACCTAAGACACTTCCTTGTGGAACACTAGCTTTTATTTCCTTTATTTCTGAGTGACCATCTTCTTGTTTTATTCGGAATACTCTATTTGTAACGTAAGATTCCAGAAAATCTGAAAACTGCGGAGGTAGTTTTTTTTTTAGTTTGTATATAAGACCTTCATGCCACACCTTGTCAAAAGCTTACGACACATCGAGAAAGACAGTTGTACAAACTTTTTTATCTTCTAAAGTTTTTTCTATGATGTTTGTGATTCGGTGTACTTGATCTATAGTTGAGTGCTTTTCTTTAAAATCGAACTGGTGCTCTGGGATGAGGTTTTGGTTGTTTATAATAGGTTTAAGTCTTTTCAGCTAAAAGTTTTGACATTACGGGGAGTAAGGATATTGGTCTGTATGAAGTTGTTTCATGAGGTGGTTTTCCAAGTTTTGCTATCATTATAACTTCCGCAACTTTCTATAGGTCTGGGACATATTTTAGTCTAAGTGATGCTAAGTGATATATAGATTATAAGTGTTGTTAGCTTAACAACGCCTTTTCGTGGAAAATTATGAAGAATTTAGCCTGATTTTAGATCGTACCCCGGGGCTTTTCGAGAGCTTATGCTGTGCTTAATTTCTCGTACTTCTTCTTTCGGAGTAACAAGCTTTATACTCGTATTATCTTCTTGCTCACAATAAGGATGAATGTTTGTTGAATGTGTTTTACGAATATTTCAACCTCTGTGTTTAAATGCTCAGGTGTTTTGAAAGGAACTTTGAGGTTTATATGACTTTCCAGATCTGTCTTAAACATTTCCCAATCTGTGGACCGATTTACTAAAGTTAAAGGTTTTCCTTAATTTTTTCCAGAAATTTCTCACTTATTTCTAGGTATATCGGAGAGTGATCTGAGTTCAAATCATAACTCTTATAAATTCGCGAGTAGCTTGGTGATATATTTCTGATAACAATAATGTCTATTAGATCAGGAATTGTGTTAGGATCTGTAGGCCAGTAAGTAGGCGTTCCAGTAGATAGAGTATGACATTTCAAATCTTTTGTAGCATTTAATAACTTTTTGCCGTTGGTAGTGGCTAATCTAGAGCCCCAATACGTATGTTTAGCATTGAAATCACCTCCAAGTACAAATCTATGACCCAGTTGTTTAAGGAAGCTAACATACTGATCTTTCTTTATATTATGTCTAGGTGGATAGTAGACGGACAATATTGTTAAGGGACAAGTTTTAACATTCAGACATATCGCTACTGCTTGCATTTCTTTGTCTTCATATCTAGCCAATTCCTGGATTCCTGTTGGATATGTTTTTTACAATAATGACACTGCCACCTCTGCAAGTATTGTTTGGATGTAATGCATTATAGACTTTGTAGCCTCTAAACTTAATAAACGATTATTTATTAAAATGAGTTTCAGATATTAAACATACATCTACATTTTCTATCTCTAGGATTGTCTGCAGTTCTTTGTGGTGATTTTGTAATCCATTTGAACTCCATGCCATGATTTTGAGTGTGGAGTTCATATTTTCGTTTGAAGATAGCTGCTGTGGCATTCCTTTAAATTTTGGTCAATCGTTAATTAATCTGTTGGGATCAGCAACCCTCATTCGAGGCAAGTTTCATTCATAAATCTATTGTTATTTTTTGCGCTGATGCGGACGGGTTAAAAGAGGTTATGAGTTTAAATATGTCATCCAACATTTTATCTGTGATGACAGCTGCGTGGGAGACTTGAGCTTGATAAAGCTTTGAGTCTTTGGCAATAGCTTGGGCATACGACATATTATTACTATTTACGATGCTGCTTGGCAAGCAACGCTTATGTTGGCTGTTACTGCGCTCAATTTTCTCATTGGATATGTTTGGTTGACGCACCACTGTAGGTTTTCTTTTATTTTTGTTACGAATAAGTTGGATTTCTTTGGCTACAATACACCCCTTTCTATTACAGTTATGTCAACAACTACTTTTCCGTGTTAAAATATGCAATATTAACGCCGGTACAAACTAGGGCACATTATTCGTACCTTGGTGTCCTTATCTACTCTAATAATAAATAGTTTGTAACGGATAAACACAAAAACTACATAACCAGTTAAAAAAATCTTTCAACAGTACAAAGCTATATTCTACCTGAGTAACATACGCTATACTTGATTCATCATCATCGTCCATCGCCGCGCGGGTGAAACCGCGGAACGCAACTAGTATATAATAATTACGTATTTCATTGTAGACTGTGTGTTATAGTTTTATCATATTGATTTAAATTATAAACCCAATTATTTTAAATAAAAAATTAGATCTTTAAGTAAAACCTGACCATAACAAAATCACGCTCTAAAAAGTATGAAACAAGAAAATATTCTTATCTAAAATGTTATGTACCTTCCATAGAATAGAATATACCATTATTCCAGATTATCACACAGGATTTCCAAATCATAATTTTTGAAATTGGCTCAGTAGTTTTTGAGTTTATTTATTACTAAATTTTCATTTATTAAAGTTGAATTAAAAAAAGAATGTCAATATGGCCAGTAAAATAGACAATAACATATAAAAATAATAAAAGAAACTATATAAAAAAAGAAAAATTAACAAGATTTTGGATTGACAACTTCAAACTGTAAACAAATAATTTTCGTCCATGTATGTTTTGAAAAATAAAAACAATTTTTTTTAAATGAAATTGACTACATACATAATATTTACCGTCTAGTTAGTATATATAAATTAAAATGTGAATACTACAATTAGATAAATATGGTGAAGAAAGTGACACACCAGCTTTGCTACCAGTGGGAAAGAACTAATGGGAAAGTAATTTTTAGGATAGAAGAATATCAATATATAGCACCAAATCGTAAGTGCCTTACACATTCGCGTTAAGGATCGAATATACGTCTCGCCGGGTTTCGAGCATATCCGATGCTCATCTTCAGGGCGAGTGCGCAGTGGCGTCTGCGAGCTCCCGGCGCGAGCGTCGTATTCGATCCTTAACGTGAGTATTATGCCGGTTAATAATAATAGTTAAATATCTACAAAAACATTTAGAAAAATGTTTAATTACGATTTCAATTTTATTACATATCTAAATAAGACGGGTAATTGAGGAAATAATTCATCTGATTAACAATCGCGAATATTCGCACTCGGCAATGATATCATTTAAAATAATAATTATTTTAATAAATTTATTGCTTTCAAATAGCTAATGCGAATGTATTTAACATTGAAAACAGTAAATGGTGAAGGTATTTTATCTAGTTTGGCATTATTGTTTTTTTTTAATTATACTATTATTCTAAATACTTTTTCAATACTAGAGAAGTCTTGTATGTGATATATATGAAAATATATTATACTTTATATTTGAAATAAGCGCTTAATCAGCTAATCCAAGTTTTATGCCTAGGAAGAATTCGCCTTTTCTTTTCATAGTATGTCTAACAATGTTCCTTATTATCATATCAAAAATAAATTTTAAATGTCATATTTGTTTACTGAGTAATTTTTTTTAGGTGATAGTACAGACCATGGTTAATAATATTATGTCCCAATTTTTGATAAATACTTTTTTCATAGCTATCCTATGGGAACAATTGATAGGTTACATGGCTATTATTCACTTTCACTACTTGTAATATTTCTGAACTATGATTCTCCTCATGATCCCTTAGCAAACGAGCTGTTTCATCTGCAAGGATTGGATTAGAACCCGCATAAACGGCCTAGTAGCAGTAGTTCGTTTGTTAGTCCGGTTGACCGAACTAGTGCAACTTTTTAGTGGCAATAGTCCGGTTGATACAAAGCACCGAACTATTAACACTCTCTAGTAGCATTAGTTTGGTTGACTAATGAAAAACTTTTTTCTCAGATACTATAATTTATTTTCTACTCATTATTTATAAATGCGATTCAACTGCAATATCGAATATAATAACGAGCAACCACAATACCTACACACACAAAAACACATAGAATACAATAACTCTTTATTGCTTACCACAAGAAAAGAATAAATATACAGTAAGTAAATTAACTAACTAACCTACTTACGAGTAAAAAGACCGCTACTTACTTACAAGTAAGTAGCGGCCGCTGCTGGTTTTCGTTTGGAGGACCTGTCTTTTCGCAATGGTTAGATCCGAGCCCTCAGACATGTGCCTGAAGGCGCAAGGCGCTAGATGCTTGGTGGCTGGGAAGCTGGCATCAGTCATGGACCGTTGTGTCCAATCTAACAGCATCCAATACTAGCTTTTTTTACTTTCTTTCAAATCTTAGAATTCCCGATCAGGGCGACCACGAGTTTCTCTTCAGACAACTTTGCCGACCCGTCTGGCGAATTTTTCTCTTTACCGGGCAGTGCAGTCAATTTTTTGAGGGATACCTCAGAGTAGGTGTTGCGCACTCGCTAACCTATGATTGCGTTTTGCTACATCGAACGATATAACTCTAGCCGCCCTCCGTGAGAATCATTCCGCAGCGTCACGACCGCCACCGTCAAGTATTCCTCCGGCCCACAACCTTGCCTTTCCGTTAAAGCGTCTGGCCTCGACGAGTTACGTCGGGAGCATTTAAATTACATTTTGTTATTGATAATTAATTTTAATTAATCTTTAATATATTATATCTTTAATAAATTAATATTATTTATTATTAATATTATTGTTATAATTTAAATAAAGTAAGAAATATATACAAAAGAAGAATTTGATTAAAGATGCTTAACAACAATTAACTTTTACTTCATATGCAAAGTTGCTTTTATTGTCTTTTCATTTTGAAATATAACAAAAGTATGTACCTACAACCACTTCTTTTCGTTTCTTTTACATAAAAGGTTTTGAGGCACAGTGTGCGTTCTAATATAACTTCGCAAGTGACCTGCTTCCGCAGATTGATAATCACACATATTACATTTGTGATTTTTCTCTCCAGTGTGCGTTCTAATATGTCTTCGTAAGATACCTACTTCTGCACATTCAAAATCACACATATTAAGTTTGTAAAATTTCTCTCCGGTGTGCGTTCTAATATGGCTTCGTAAGCTACCTACTTTTGCTGATTCATACTCACACATATTACATTTATAAGGTTTCTCTCAAGTGTGCTTTCTAATATGACTTCGCAATCTACCGGCTTCTGCACATTGATAATTACACATATTACATTTGTGAGGTATCTCTCCAGTGTGCGTTCTAATATGTCTTCGCAATCTACCAGCTCCTGCACATTGATAATTACACATATTACATTTGTGAGGTATCTCTCCAGTGTGGGTTCTAATATGACTTCGTAAATGACCTGCTTCTGCACATTCATAATCTAATCTAATTCTCTCTTCGTTCTAATGTGTCTTCGTAAGCTACCTGCTTCTGCACATTCATAATCACGCATATTACATTTATAAGGTTTTTCTCCCGTATGAGTTCTTATATGACTTCGTAAGCTACCTGCTACGGCACATTTATACTCACACATATTACATTTGTAAATTTTTTCTCCAGTGTGCATTCTAATATGTTTTCGTAAGTAACCTTCTTCTGCACATTCATAATCACACATATTACATTTATAAGGTTTTTCCCCAGTATGAGTTCTTATATGACTTCTTAGTTACCTGCTTGTGCACATTCATAATCACACATATTACATTTGTGAGGTTTCTCTCCAGTGTGCGTTCTAATATGTCTTTGTAACCTACCTGCTTCTGCAAATTCATAATCACACATATTACATTTATGAGGTTTCTCTCCAGTGTGCGTTCTAATATGTCTTCGTAACCTACCTGCTTCTGCACATTCATAATCACACATATTACATTTATAAGGTTTTTCTCCAGTATGAGTTCTTATATGACTTCGTAAGTGATGTGCTTCTACAGATTTATAATCACACATATTACATTTGTGAGGTTTCTCTCCAGTGTGCGTTCTAATATGTCTTCGTAACCTACCTGCTTCTGCACATTCATAATCACACATATTGCATTTATAAGGTTTTTCTCCAGTATGAGTTCTTATATGACTTCGTAAGTTACCTGCTTGTGCACATTCATAATCACACATATTACATTTGTGAGGTTTCTCTCCAGTGTGCATTCTAATATGTATTCGTAAGCTACCTGCTTCTGCACATTCATAATCACACATATTACATTTGTGAGGTTTCTCTCCAGTGTGCGTTCTAATATGTATTCGTAAGTTACCTGCATCTGCACATTCAAAATCACACATATTACATTTGTAAGGTTTCTCTCCAGTGTGCGTTCTAATATGTCTTCGTAAGCTACCTGCTTCTGAACATTCATAATCACACATATTACATTTGTGAGGTTTCTTTCCAGTGTGCGTTCTAATATGTCTTCGTAAGGTACCTGCTATGGCACATTCATAATCACACATATTACATTTATAAGGTTTTTCTCCAGTATGAGTTCTAATATGTCTTCGTAAGCTACCTGCTACTGCACATTTATAATCACAAATATTACATTTATAAGGTTTTTCTCCAGTATGAGTTCTTATATGACTTCGTAAGTGGCCTGCTTCTGCAGATTCATAATCACACATATTACATTTATAACGTTTCTCCCCCGTGTGCGTTCTAATATGTGTTTTCAAGCGTCTGGCAGTAGAACATTGATAATGACACGTATTGCATTTATATGGTTTTGTACCACTGTATCTTATGTTATGTTTTTCCAGTTGTCTTTCCGTCGCAGATGTACAATCAGCCATCGGACGTACGAGTCCCTGAAGCAAATAAATTAAGTTTTCTCAAAAATGGTATGTAATATGGCCATAACATCTTTAAAAAGTTTCCATAAAGTGTACTCTACCGGAGACTTATTCACAACTGTCCAGTAAGAAGCGAGATTTTAAATTTGAAAACTCCTACCGTCTTATTATGGTTGAAGGTTTAAACCTCAGTTTACTAAGTCTCGATCTATAGAAACTTTTGGTTTAGACTCGGTCTGAGAAACATGGTCGCCAAACTATCGAAGGATCACATAGTCTCGAGTTTTCCCACAGATAAGATATTTTGTTCATTCATTTTCAATAATATCCTCCAAAACGATCCTATTTACTCATCCATACTTTTACATGTACTAAAAGATAAAAAAATAAAATAAAGAGAAAGTATGAAACAATACATAATTTCTAAACGACAATCCGGATAAAAAATCACAAATAAATTCTAGCTTGGTAGCAGGCTATAAATACCTTAAAATATCAAGAAAATGTAAGTGATATACCTAAACTAGTATCTACGAAGCTACGAAGTAAATGTAACGGAACGTATACGTTTTCCTTAACAAAATTTTTGATTTATCTATGAAGTTATGTAAACAACTTTTCTATCGACATACAAATTACAAATATCTCTTGGTTTGTTAATATTTCAAATTCTGCAAAGAAATGTAATAAAGAAAGCTTGCGAGAATTGAGGAAAGGAAGAAAAAGTGAGTCAATAAACACATCGTTTAACATTGACGAAAGTAAAATGTCTGCTGTAATCCACTCGATTCATATTTTACGTCAGGATCATATGCGACAACTTGTAATGCTAGCAGCGCAGTCTAATTCATATCACTAATTAGAGGACGAAGGACAGACTTATCTTTTCTGTTGAGAGTTGAGTTCTATTGAGAACAAGATGAAAGCTCAACTCGGGCAGAAATAATAAAACCAGAACTAGTGAAATGAAATGGCAGACTTTCTCTTATAACTTGGAAAATTACAACGGGCATGAAGCGCTTCCGAAGTTGAAATCAAAGAGCATATAATACTAGGTGAAATAGTAAAAGATGAATATGTCATCATATTGGAATAATATGTCAACAGGACACAACCATGCATGGATGTTCCCGCTTCTCACTTAGCTACAGTTGGTCGCTGCAGATCAAACCTGTGTAGGTATATGGGTGTCTAAGATCCTAATCTCATTGAATGTGATTTCAGTGAGTGCTCTTACCTAGTCCAGAACACTACAGTACAGGTACTGGTACTATTAGTGCGTTCGAATAGATCACTTCTGAGCCTCTTTAGCAAAAATAACACTAAAAACGCTCACAAGGGGCGTTGGAATTATGAATCTGTGGGTAAAAATGTCGTTCATGCCTCTTTTTGTTCAGCGTTCGGAAAGCTAAACAAGAGGAGTTTTGGCCACCAAAAAGTGCAATTTTTGACCCACGTCCGGAGCATGGTTGTTTGTGATCGTTATTTGACAACTATGTATTAGACAGCATAATCATGCGATTTCAGGTCTTATGCTCAGTTGAGTGTTCGAATAGGGTGTGGGCAAAAGTGGCAAAAATAACGTTTTTGAGCTTTACAAACGCTTTAACAAAAGAGCCATCAATGACAACGCCACCAATACCCTCATAAGCTAAACGAACGCACCTTAGATAGGAAAGTTTGACCTCAATGAGGCCACCTAAAGTGTGATTGAGCGGCCAAAGTACCTACTTTGACTCGTGTAGAAGAAGAATATCTGTTTATGAAGACATTGATACCTAATAGAATTACAATATTTACTTTATTTGTGTACATATTTTTCACTTAATTATTTATTAAGGTTACTAATTTTGAGACCATAATGTTTATAATAATAAACAATTATTATACAAAAGTGTATTTTATTTCTGTTATTTACCATATAATTTGTTTTGGCTAAGCTCACAACTATAAATATTAAAATATGTCTTGTACAATTGATGCTACATGTTTATTATTAAATATAAAGTTCTCATTAATTTCATATGCTCTTCTATCATGATGCAAACATGATTTATTACATGTGGTAGTGCAGATGCCCTTTCACCTGTCAATAGGCCAGAGTTAATCAACGCTTATTAAGCTATCATAGGCACCTAGCTTGGGCATTTGAGGCCTAACTTATGGGTATCACTACAGTTCCCTGTTCATATTCAAAGTGGCTAAAACTTGTTATTAGGTTTAAAGTATGTAGATAGATGAAGCAAATAATCATTGTGTGTAAACTTCAGTTGCTCCTAAAAAGATTTATAAGATCTTAAATGTTAAGTTAACTATACTTATTAATATTATTAATTAATTATGAACTAATAAATCTCAAATGAGTAAACACAAGAAAACAGTCATGTCTTTATTTATTTATTTCAAACTGAACCAAAAGAACCTGAGTAAGTTATTAATTATTTCTCAACTTAGTCTACTTGTAGGCATAAACACATCTCCCATGGTCACTGGAACTTTTAACACATTTATAGAATTGGGCTCTCCTATAATCTGTCTCAATGATTATTGAGCCAGGTTCGATAAATATTAATACAGTGCAGCAGCAGTAGGTACATAACACTTTAATTCATCCTGTATGACAGCAACAATTACTGTATGAATGTGTTCAATTGTTTTCTACCACTTTCTTCTTCCCAAAATGGCATCTTTCTCCAAATTTCTTGTCATAGCGAAGTAGCCCAAGTCTTAGTCAAGCCTTCTATTATTTTCCCATAGTCTTTTTGCAGTAATTATTTATAGATAGCTGCATAATACCATACAGATTCTAGTATCACATTGTATCTTAAATCAAAATAATGTTTTATACATGGTATGGAATTAATGTTAGTAAGTCACTAATCTTGTAAGAAAAATGTTGTTATCATTGAGCCAGGTTTGATGAATATGAATACACAGTGAGTGCAGCAGCAATTCATTACACAAAAATTCATCAAGTAAGACAGCAGCAACTCTAGTAATGTGTTGCATTGCTGTCTAGCACTTTCTTCTTCAATAAATGGAAATGGTGTTTCATCCAATTTCTTGTCAAAGCGAAGTAGCTCAAGTAGCTATTATTGTCCTATTCTTTTTGCAGTATTGGTTTATAGATAGCTGCGAAATACCACACAGATTACTAGTATCACATTGTATCTTTATACATGGTATGGAGCTTTTGTAAGTAGGTAAGGATGTAAGAAACATTTTGTCGGTATACCTACATACATAATGCACTGTGTAGTACTGAAAAACATAGTACCAGACACAGAGTAGAGTTTAGCCATTATAAAATGGTTATAGGAGGCAGGCTCAAAATATATATCCATATCAAAAAAAAATTTTTTTTTTATTATTCGGTTCACTAATTGAATGTGACACCTTTAACACTACAAAATATATTATGTAAGGAACATTCAGTGTCCATTCTAAAAGCTGTGAACACAGCATGCAAAAATGAATAAGACTGTTAAACTTATAGTTAGGTACATTTACGAAGTGAAACAGTATACCAATTAATATTAATATATATATATAACCATATATATACATATATACTCATAGAAAACATGAAACAATTAACAGTGATCGATTTGTCAATTTATGAGTTTTTTAAGTTTGATCTTTGTTGAGGCTAAAGAACCATCGAAGATGTCCCAGGATGAACGAATTGCATTACAACTCAATAGCATTCTGTATAGAGGTGAGTGCTGTCGTACATTAGTGCGGCAACGCGGCAACTTGAAAGTCTTCCGGTTGTTCAGACGACTATTAAGTCGTGGAATTTCAAAGTATATGCTCATGAGGAAATCTGGGCATAAAACTAGACCATGAATAACCTGATACAAAAATATTATGTCAGATACCTTCCGTCGCACGCTTAGAGTTTTAAGTTTGTGATAGGCTAATCTTGACTCGTATGATACTAAAATATTGCATTTATTAATGGCGTATGTCAATTGATACAAAAATCTTTTCTGGATGCGTTCAAGTCTATTTATAAGCACAGTGTAAGTGGGTGCCCATACTGAGCTATTATATTCGAGGGTGCTTCTAACCAGACTGTTATACAGAGGAATTACTACTTTCGGGTCCTTGAATGTCTTAATCTGCCTCGAGATGAAACCAGATAGTTGTGTCGCTTTTTTTACAATATTGTCAATATGAGCTCGAAAGTTTAAAGAACTATCAAAGGTTACACCCAAATCTCTAATAGTTGACACTTCGTTTAAGGCTACGTTATTTAAATAGTAAACGGCAATACTGGGAATTCTTTTCTTGGAAAATTTAATTTGGTAGCACTTGTCAATGTTTAAAATCATTTTGTATTGGCAACACCACGAGAATACTTTATCAATTTCAGTTTGAAAAAACTTGGTATCATTATCAGTTTTTATACGCATATATAATTTTAAGTCGTCAGCATACATCTTGAAAGGGCAAACTATTCTAGATGTCAAATCATTGACAAAAATTTAAAAAAAACAAAGGGCCCAAGTGTGAGCCCTGTGGCACGCCTGTAGGTATTAATCTTGGTCGTGATGTGGATCCGCGAATCATGATTAACTGTGATCTTTTCATTAAATATGACTCGCACCATCTCAGCAAAGAACCATGAATTCCCATTGCTGAATTTTTTTGCAAAAGTAATGAATGATCTATGAGGTCGAAGGCTTTACTAAAATCCGTGTACACGGCATGTACCTCTTCTCCAGCATCAAGAGCATCTGAGAGATTATTAACAAAGCCCATTAAATTTGAAGCAGTTGATTTTTTGGGTAAAAAACCATGTTGCTCTGGATGTATATATTCCTTGATATGCCAGAAAATTCTTAGTTGCACGATTGACTCCAACACCTTTCCAAGTGCCGGGAGAATGGACACCGGCCTATAATTGCATGCACTTGCGACATCATCTTTTTTGTGAATCGGTGTTAGACGTGCCTGCTTCCAAACAGCCGGGAAAATCGCATTTTTTTTTTTTTTTTTTTTTTTATTTGGTCCACAAAATTGGATACACTCTTAATGCTTAACAAGAGAAACAAAAACAAAAACATGTGCAAAGCGAGTGTCACCTTCTCGAAGTGGACACAGCATGCAAAATTTAAAAGTACTTTAGTGAGAAACTTGAATTAAATCACACTTAATAAATTCATAAATTAGGATGACTTAGTATATCAGCCTCTCGGGCCCTATCCCAAGAATTCACTAATTCTTGAAGTTTCTTTTTGAAACTAGGTACCGAGAAGTCAAATATGTCCAAGTCCT
This sequence comes from Selenia dentaria, assembly GCA_917880725.1. Classification (NCBI taxonomy): domain Eukaryota; kingdom Metazoa; phylum Arthropoda; class Insecta; order Lepidoptera; family Geometridae; genus Selenia; species Selenia dentaria. Next base: position 390,426 of record OU862900.1, on the reverse strand, counting down.
GACATATGGTATTATACGAATTACAAATGCGATACAGTGATGAATGCTGACCATAGTTTGTGCGAGTTCTAGGTAGGCTGAACGTTTTTCTATTTCGGAGACGGCTACAAGAACGTGGAATAGCTAATTTTATATGTTCCAGCAACAGAGAACTATCGATAAATCCGTTAACTAGTTTATGTAGAAACATTATATCCGCAATATCTCTTCGCTGTTGGAGCGGAGACATATTGAAATGTGCCAATCTTGAGTCATAACTATCAAGTTTGCGACAGAGATTTTTTGAGTATGAAAGATGGTACAAAAATCTAGATTGAAGTTTTTCCAACCTCTCTATATGTCCTTTGTAGGACGGGTTCCAAACCGGGCTACAGTACTCCAATTGACTACGCACATAGCAGTTGAAAAGCAATTTTGATACGTCTGGATCCTTGAGGAATTTAGTCTGCCTAATTACAAAACCTGAAAGACGCGAAGCTTTTTTGGAAATACTGTCAATATGTTCTCTAAAGTCTAATTTAGTGTCGACAATAACTCCAAGATCGCGCATAGAGTTGACCTCCTCAAGTGGAATATCATTTATATAATAGATAGCTTTGGTTGGATTTCTTTTTCTGGAAAAATTTAGATAAAAACACTTTGAGGAGTTCAACTCCATGTTATTGCGAACGCACCAGTCATTAATCGTATTCAAGTCACGCTGCAATATTTCAAGGTCTAGGGGAGACTGGATTTCTCGATATATCTTTAAGTCGTCGGCAAACATTTGAAACTTGGAGTTTAAATTGTAGGACAAGTCATTTACAAAGATCAGAAAAAATAAAGGACCCAGATGGGAACCCTGCGGCACGCCTGATGGTACTGATTTCGGTACAGATTTAAAACCACGAACTTTCACAATTTGCGAGCGATTCTTTAGATAAGACCCGCACCACCGCAGCAGCGACCCGCAAATTCCAGCGTGACCCAGCTTTTGGATCAGTAACTGGTGGTCAACAACATCGAAGGCTTTAGAAAAATCTGTATAAACTGCATGTACCTCATGACCACTTGTGAAAGCCTGTGTAATATCAGTGGTGAAATCAACGAGATTCGATGTGGTTGACCTGCCAGTTAAGAATCCGTGTTGCTGGGGAATAAACAGTGGTTTTACGTGAAAAGAAATTATCTTCTGGACCATGGATTCAAAAAGTTTGCCTACTGCTGAGAGGATTGAAATCGGTCGGAAGTTAGAGATATCACCATAGTCCCCTTTTTTGTGAATCGGGGTTATATGCGCGACTTTCCATTTTGAAGGGAAAGTTCCACACATTAGAGACTTATTAAAAATAAAACGTAAGGGGTTTGCCAAGTTAGACGAGCAAGACTTTAGAAATGCAGGAGGTATTTCATCAGGACCAGGTCCTTTATTGTGGTCGAGCGATTTAAGAGATGCTAGTACTTGTGATTCTGTAAAGAAACAAGAATTTAGGGATGGGTGATTATTTTGCTGTTCACTGTTATTTCTGGGTTGGCTTGAACTAGTGTTTTGTTTAAAGGTGGAGTGAAAATATACAGAAAACAGATCTGCAATTTGCTGACCACCCTGAACATTATTTTCACAAAGAAACATCTCATCCGGTATGTCGCTACTATTTGTTCGAAGTGATTTAACAAAAGACCAGAAATATTTTGGATCCTTTTTGATAAATGTTTTAGCTTCTGATTTCATTTTGTTTATACTTGATACTAATAGATCTGATCAAGAGGATTGCCATACAACCGAAACTTGCGGTGATACTTTGCCTTCTCCTTCAAGTTAATGATCAAAGATCTGCTAAACCAGAACGGAAACCTATTTTGGCCTTTTCTTCGCATAGGAATATTTTTCGTTATTATAGGTAAAAGAACATCATAGAAGGCATCGACAGTCTCATCTATTGTCTGGTGAGGGCTGAAAACATATTCCCAGTCTATCTCGTCCAATTCATTTCGAATGCTTTGGTAGTCGGCTTTTGAGTAATTTAACATAGGCGCTCTATTGACTTTAGGATATCTTATTGCATTTACTTTGATTTTAACAGAAATACTGAGGACTGGGTGGTGTGTCTCTAGCTCTACAAGCGGTACTGTGCCTTGAGATACAGTGACGAGTTTGGGTGAATTTGTTATGACTAAATCGAGAATTCGTCCGTTTGAGTTTGGTATCATGCACATTTGATGGAGATCACTAAATACAAGTGAGTCACATAGCAAACTGTCAATGTTATCTGTGGGGGCACTGGGTACCAAAGAAATTGAATTAATATATGCACTGCGAGTCCATTGGAGATACGGTCTATTGAAGTCGCCAACTAAAAGAAGTATTGCATTTTTTGACATTTTGTTTGTTAAGACACCTGTGACATTATTTAGTAATATGTTTAGAGGATCAAATTTAGCAGGGGAAGGCAGGTATAGCGTACATATGCAAAGTTCTACGGCTGAGCTTCCCTGTCCAAACTTCATCACTACCCAAAGATTTTCTCTAGTGGATTCCCATTTTAGTTTACGTATCGGGTTGTGTTTCTTATGAACAGCTATAAGGACTCCTCCTCCGTCTACTTTTTCGGCGACTGTGGAGTGGCGGTCGCGCCTAAAAACTGAATATCTGCTATATACAACTTCATGATCAAAAACGGATTCATTTAAATTGGTCTCTGTTAATAGAATAACGTCCACATCTAGTTTTAATGCATTTGCCTGAATTTCATGGGTTTTGGTACGAAGACCATTAACATTTTGATACACAACTTTAAGATTACAAAAAGCGTTTTCTCTTTGAATAGAAAACATACAATTTAAGTTAATTTTATATAGACTATTAGGAGTATAAAAGATTTTTATGTTTCTAGGGAATTAAGAAAGTCTACGTTTTTAACTTTTAGGGTTTTGGAGTTGATGTCTTTTCTAATAAAGATTTTGCCACCCCGCACCCAGACGAACTCAAATTTCCTTTCTTTTGCGACTCTACGGGCAACCGCGTGCAGGACTTTGTTTTCAGGAGACAGATGCTCGCAGACGTAGACAGGTTTTTTATCCCCGGGGAGGCCCAGATGACATGTGTTGAGCTTTTCTTGCTGATGAGCCTTGTTATATGTCTTTACTGCCGCTAGAACCGAGTCACGCGCAAGAGGGCTCGCAAACTTTACGACAATCGAGCGAGGCCTGTCGCTTTCCTGGTTCTTCTTCGCCACTCGGTGGTAATTCACCAGCTCGTGGGGTGGCAGATCGCAGCCGACCGTGGTCAACAGTTGGTTCACAACCGTTTTGAGATTTTCAGTTTTGCGCTCAGGCACGCACTGCACCTCCAAATTACAGTCGCGCGATTGTTGCTCGACTTGGCTTAGACGGTTCGTTAGTTCAGAAACTACGCCCCGAAGTGAGTCAATCTCCGCGTCCTGTTTTTTAATCTTCTCGACGGAAGATGCCAGCTCTTCTTGAATCTTGTCAAACTTTGATGATATGAAGTTGACACTCTCAGTTAAATCTTGAATCTTGCTCTGGGTGCTCGCGTTTTGGGTCTTGATGTCGCGCCTTTTCTCTTGTAGGTATAACTTTATTTCATCCAAATTGATTGAATTTGGGGATTCAACGCTGGGACTGCAGGCCTCTTCTTGAAGCGGTGTACAGGAGGGGCCGTTCTGCGATGGAGTACCCGAGGGACCAGACAGTGAGGGAGTATCCGAGGGGCCCTCTTGAGAGGGATTGCCACGAGTTTTGCAATCGGGGCACTTCCAAGACGCCTTGTAGGCCTTAGATCTCTAAGCGATTTATTGTAAATTATGTATAACGGTTTGCAAAGGGTTTTAGCACATTCTTTAAGAAAAACATTAGGAATATTGTCTAAACCTGCACCTTTCTTGGTATCTAGCTTTATTAGAGCGCCATAAATTTCTATCTCAGACAAAAAACAATCGCTCATCGACGGTCTGACCCTACTCTCATAAAATTCTGATGTAGTATTAGATGACGATGTAGATTTTACCAGATCATACACTGAATGGAAGTACTCTGAAAAAAGATCGCAAATTTCTTGTCCACCAGTTGCAATTTTATCGCCTAACACTATTTGATTAGGTAGAGAACTAGTATTACGCTTATGACTATTTATGAAAGACCATATGCGCTTAGGTTGGGTACGGATTGTTTCAGCAGCATTTTCCTTGAAAGATTTATAACATATCTTAAGCATAATGTCATAACGGTTTCTGAGGATATCAACTGTTAGCTTATCCCTGGGATTTTTGTATTTAATGTATTTCTTATGAAATTTTAATTTTTCTTGGGCACATTTTATCAGAGGTGCACTAAACCAAACAGGATATTTCTCACTGTGGGGGGTGTAATTTGGGGTGTTGTTTTTTATTGCTTGCATTATGACTGAATAGAAAATACTGACCATCTCATCTACATCCGTGACCCGTTCCACGCCTCAGCCCAAACCGTATTACCGAGCACCTCATTTATTGCCTCATAGTTAGATTTATTAAAATAAAGTACTGGTTTTCGAATTCTTTTCAAACTTTGATTACACTTAGGTTGGTGAATAATAATTTCAAGCGCAGGGTGGTGTGCGTCTAGTTTTAATAATGGCGATAAGTTTTTGGAAACTTCTAATTTATCCGGCGTATTTGTAAAAGTAAATCAAGAATACGATTATTCAAATTTATAATGCGATTACACTGAGACAAATTATTAAAAAGCATTTCATCTATGAAAGTACTTTCAATTAAGCTAGTGGTAGGCAGGTACACAACAACCAAGATTTTTATCATACTCCCATGCAATATTCGATAAATTAAAATCGCCAATAAGAATAGTTGACGACATATTTAATATTTTATTATTCATAGTCTGTGTAAAGTTCGAGAGGAACGCATCCATATAATCATGATTAAGCGGCGGAGGAACGTAAACTGCACATATGATGTTCAAACTGTTTTTACCGGAGTTGCCATTTAATTTAATATTTACCCATAAATCTTCACACTCTGATTCCCATGAAAACTTCCTTATAACCTGCAATTTTTTATGAACGGCAATACAAACTCCTCTCCCTTCCCTTTGTTTTATAAAAGAACAGGTGGAGCTACGGTCCCGTCTGAATACGTTGTACCTTTCATCTAAAAACTCATGATCATAAACAGTACTATTAAGCCACGTTTCCACCAAAATTATGACATCATATTTATGACTCAAAGCACTAATGTAAAAATCCTCACATTTCGTTCTCAAGCCTCTTACATTTTGATAGTAAATTGACAAACCTGAACACATTGAAACCACCTTTACAACTAATATTAAAGTCTTTTACAGCGTTTTCGTTCCCGATCACCAAAGCTTGCGACGCCATATTCTTACGGACATAAATTTTGCCATTACGTATCCAAACGAACTCATATTGCTTCTCCTTAGCGGCAGCTCTAGCCGCTGCATGCAGCTTTTTATTTGCTGGTGACAAATGCTCACTAACATATACAGGCTGCTTGGTTTTTGCTACGCCGAGATGTCCCGAATGCAGCTTATCATTGGAAGATTTTTTGTTGAACTGCTTAACAGCTGCCAAAACCTCATCTCTTACACGGGGGCTAACAAATTTTGCTACAATAGCCCGAGGTCTATCGGAGTCCTGGTTCATTTTAGGAACTCTATGAAAATTCACAATTTCTACATCGGTTAGTTCCCTTCCAACAACTTTGCCCAGCTGCGTAATAGTCGTCAGCAGGTTCTCGTTCCTATCCTACGGGACACACTGGATCTCGATGTTGCACACCCTGGCTTGCTGTTCCATATTATTGCATTGAATGGTGACAGCGCCTTACAATTAACTTTTACTTCATATGCAAAGTTGCTTTTATTATCTTTTCATTTTGAAATATAACAAAATTATGTACCTACAACCACTTCTTTTCGTTTCTTTTACATTAAAGGTTTTGAGGCACAGTGTGCGTTCTAATATGACTTCGTAAGTGACCTGCTTCCGCAGATTGATAATCACACATATTACATTTGTGATTTTTCTCTCCAGTGTGCGTTCTAATATGACTTCGTAAGTGACCTGCTTCCGCAGATTGATAATCACACATATTACATTTGTGATTTTTCTCTCCAGTGTGCGTTCTAATATGTCTTCGTAAGATACCTACTTCTGCACATTCAAAATCACACATATTAAATTTGTAAGGTTTCTCTCCGGTGTGCGTTCTAATATGGCTTCGTAAGCTACCTACTTTTGCTGATTCATACTCACACATATTACATTTATAAGGTTTCTCTCAAGTGTGCTTTCTAATATGACTTCGCAATCTACCGGCTTCTGCACATTGATAATTACACATATTACATTTGTGAGGTATCTCTCCAGTGTGCGTTCTAATATGTCTTCGCAATCTACCGGCTTCTGCACATTGATAATTACACATATTACATTTGTGAGGTTTTTCTCCAGTATGAGTTCTTATATGACTTCGTAAGTTACCTGCTTGTGCACATTCATAATCACACATATTACATTTGTGAGGTTTCTCTCCAGTGTGCGTTCTAATATGTCTTCGTAACCTACCTGCTTCTGCACATTCATAATCACACATATTGCATTTATAAGGTTTTTCTCCAGTATGAGTTCTTATATGACTTCGTAAGTTACCTGCTTGTGCACATTCATAATCACACATATTACATTTGTGAGGTTTCTCTCCAGTGTGCGTTCTAATATGTATTCGTAAGTTACCTGCACCTGCACATTCAAAATCACACATATTACATTTGTAAGGTTTCTCTCCAGTGTGCGTTCTAATATGTCTTCGTAAGCTACCTGCTTCTGAACATTCATAATCACACATATTACATTTGTGAGGTTTCTTTCCAGTGTGCGTTCTAATATGTCTTCGTAAGGTACCTGCTATGGCACATTCATAATCACACATATTACATTTATAAGGTTTTTCTCCAGTATGAGTTCTAATATGTCTTCGTAAGCTACCTGCTACTGCACATTTATAATCACAAATATTACATTTATAAGGTTTTTCTCCAGTATGAGTTCTTATATGACTTCGTAATCTACCTGCTACTGCACATTTATAATCACAAATATTACATTTATAAGGTTTTTCTCCAGTATGAGTTCTTATATGACTTCGTAAGTGGCCTGCTTCTGCAGATTCATAATCACACATATTACATTTATAACGTTTCTCCCCCGTGTGCGTTCTAATATGTGTTTTCAAGCGTCTGGCAGTAGAACATTGATAATGACACGTATTGCATTTATATGGTTTTGTACCACTGTATCTTATGTTATGTTTTTCCAGTTGTCTTTCCGTCGCAGATGTACAATCAGCCATCGGACGTACGAGTCCCTGAAGCAAATAAATTAAGTTTTCTCAAAAATGGTATGTAATATGGCCATAACATCTTTAAAAAGTTTCCAGAAGTGTAGGTACTCTACCAGAGACTTATTCACAACTGTCCAGTAAGAAGCGAGATTTTAAATTTGGAAACTCCTACCGTCTTATTATGGTTGAAGATTTAAACCTCAGTTTACTAAGTCTCGATCTATGGAAACTTTTGGTTTAGACTCGGTCTGAGAAACATGGTCGCCAAACTATCGAAGGATCACATAGTCTCGAGTTTTCCCACAGATAAGATATTTTGTTCATTCATTTTCAATACTATTCATTCAAAACGATCCTATTTACTCATCCATACTTTTACATGTACTAAAAGATAAAAAAATAAAATAAAGTGAAAGTATGAAACAATACATAATTCCTAAACGACAATCCGGATAAATAATCACTAATAAATTCTAGCTTGGTAGCAGGCTATAAATACCTTAAAATATCAAGAAAATGTAAGTGATATACCTAAACTAGTATCTACGAAGCTACGAAGTAAATGTAACGGAACGTATACGTTTTCCTTAACAAAATTTTTGATTTATCTATGAAGTTATGTAAACAACTTTTCTATCGACATACAAATTACAAATATCTCTTGGTTTGTTGATATTTAAAATTCTGCAAAGAAATGTAATAAAGAAAGCTTGCGAGAATTGAGGAAAGGAAGAAAAAGTGAGTCAATAAACACATCGTTTAACATTGACGAAAGTAAAATGTCTGCTGTAATCCACTCGATTCATATTTTACGTCAGGATCATATGCGACAACTTTTAATGCTAGTAGAGCAGTCTAATTCATATCACCAATTAGAGGACGAAGGACAGACTTATCTTTTCTGTTGAGAGTTGAGTTCTATTGAGAACTAGATGAAAGCTCAACTCGGGCACAAATAATAAAACCAGAACTAGTGAAATGAGATGGCAGACTTTCTCTTATAACTTGGAAAATTACAACGGGCATGAAGCGCTTCCGAAGTTAAAATCAAAGAGCATATAATACTAGTTGAAATAGTAAGAGATGAATATGTCATCATATTGGAATAATATGTCAACAGGACACAACCATGCATGGATGTTCCCGCTGCTCACTTACCTACAGTTGGTCGCTGCAGATCAAACCTGTGTAGATATATGGGTGTCTAAGATCCTAATCTCATTGAATGTGATTTCAGTGAGTGCTCTTACCTAGTCCAGAACACTACAGTACAGGTACTATTAGTGCGTTCGAATAGATCACTTCTGAGCCTTTTTAGCAAAAATAACACTAAAAACGCTCACAAGGGGCGTTGGAATTGGGAATCTGTGGGTAAAAATGTCGTTCATGCCTCTTTTTGTTCAGCGTTCGGAAAGCTAAACAAGAGGAGCCACCAAAAAGTGCAATTTTTGACCCACGTCCGGAGCATGGTTGTTTGTGATCGTTATTTGACAACATAATCATGCGATTTTAGGTCTTATGCTCAGTTGAGTGTTCGTATAGGGTGTGGGCAAAAGTGGCAAAAATAATGTTTTTGAGCTTTACGAACGCTTTAACAAAAGAGCCATCAATGACAACGCCACCAATACCCTCATAAGCTAAACGAACGCACCTTAGATAGGAAAGTTTGACCTCAATGAGGCCACCTAAAGTGTGATTGAGCGGCCAAAGTACCTACTTTGACTTATGTAGAAGAAGAGTATCTGTTTATGAAGACATTGATACCTAATAGAATTACAATATTTACTTTATTTGTGTACATATTTTTCACTTAATTATTTATTAAGGTTACTAATTTTGAGACCATAGTGTTTATAATAATGAAGAATTATTATAGAAAAGTGTATTTTGTTTCTGTTATTTACCATATAATTTGTTTTGGCTAAGCTCACAACTATAAATATAAAATTTTGCATATAAAATTTATATAATATTATATGAATATGTTTCTTATAAATATGTTTTGGAATGTGTATATGATGTGTAAGTATTTATATATGTAATATATATGTATTTATATATTTATTTATTTGTTATAAATATTTATTTATTTATATTAAGTTATGTTTGTGTAGTTATGTAATTTTAATATTATTTAGGTTTACTTTTGACGTTGTTTTTCAAATACATTGCCGTCTATTCGTGTATCATAATTTCTCTCCATCCAAAGGTTGTCTGGAAGAGATCGCTTATAAGCGATAAGACCGCCCATTGTACAACAGTATTGATAATTGTATATTAAATGTATCCACGTTTGTTTTATGTACAATAAAGCGTTATTTATCTATCTATCTATCTATAAAAATGTCTTGTACAATTGATGCTACATGTTTATTATTAAATATGAAGTTCTCATTAATTTCATATGCTCTTCTATCATGATGCAAACATGATTTATTACATGTGGTAGTGCAGATGCCCTTTCACCTGTCAAATGGCCAGATTTAGTCAACGCTTATTAAGCTATCATAGGCACCTAGCTTGGGCATTTGAGGCCTAACTTATGGGTATCACTACAGTTCCCTGTTCATATTTCATATTCAAACTGGCTAAAACTTGTTATTAGGTTTAAATTATGTAGATAGATGAAGCAAATAATCATTGTGTGTAGACTTCAGTTGCTCCTAAAAAGATTTAGGTTAGGTTTAACGATTTATTACTCATAAAGAACGTAGTTCACTTACAATGAGCTTAAAATACTAAAACTAGTAACTAATTAAGAACTAGTTAATATTAAAACATATAAAATATCCAGTTTTATAGTGGTATGGACTTAAAAAACATGTTCATATATATACTTTTTTAGTTTAGTTTTAAACATATGTATATTTTTACAGTTTTTAACATCGTTAGGTAACTTATTAAATAATTTTGCACCCTCAAACAAAATGTTTCTTTTACCGTATGTAGTTCTTGGAGTATTTACTTTTATTTTATTTGTATTTCTAAAGCTGTATTTATATTACCTTTTTGTAAATGGTATTTTTGTGTGTATTTTTACAGATATCATTTTTTGACTAATAGACATGTTGTGTATGTATATGGTTTAAATTAAATATCTTGGTTTCCTTGTAAATAATGCGTGTATTAGTTAGGTAGTGATAGTTAAAAATTGTTTTAGTAGTTTATTTTGCGAGGTTTGTAGGTTTTTCAAGTTGGTTTTTGCAGCACAGCCCCATATCTCAATGAGATATTATAAGATCTTAAATGTTAAGTTAACTATACTTATTAATATTATTAATTAATTATGAACTAATAAATCTCAAATGAGTAAACACAAGAAAACAGTCATGTCTTTATTTATTTATTTCAAACTGAACCAAAAGAACCTGAGTAAGTTATTAATTATTTCTCAACTTAGTCTACTTGTAGGCATAAACACATCTCCCATGGTCACTGGAACTTTTAACACATTTATAGAATTGGGCTCTCCTATAATCTGTCTCAATGATTATTGAGCCAGGTTCGATAAATATTAATACAGTGCAGCAGCAGTAGGTACATAACACTTTAATTCATCCTGTATGACAGCAACAATTACTGTATGAATGTGTTCAATTGTTTTCTACCACTTTCTTCTTCCCAAAATGGCATCTTTCTCCAAATTTCTTGTCATAGCGAAGTAGCCCAAGTCTTAGTCAAGCCTTCTATTATTTTCCCATAGTCTTTTTGCAGTAATTATTTATAGATAGCTGCATAATACCATACAGATTCTAGTATCACATTGTATCTTAAATCAAAATAATGTTTTATACATGGTATGGAATTAATGTTAGTAAGTCACTAATCTTGTAAGAAAAATGTTGTTATCATTGAGCCAGGTTTGATGAATATGAATACACAGTGAGTGCAGCAGCAATTCATTACACAAAAATTCATCAAGTAAGACAGCAGCAACTCTAGTAATGTGTTGCATTGCTGTCTAGCACTTTCTTCTTCAATAAATGGAAATGGTGTTTCATCCAATTTCTTGTCAAAGCGAAGTAGCTCAAGTAGCTATTATTGTCCTATTCTTTTTGCAGTATTGGTTTATAGATAGCTGCGAAATACCACACAGATTACTAGTATCACATTGTATCTTTATACATGGTATGGAGCTTTTGTAAGTAGGTAAGGATGTAAGAAACATTTTGTCGGTATACCTACATACATAATGCACTGTGTAGTACTGAAAAACATAGTACCAGACACAGAGTAGAGTTTAGCCATTATAAAATGGTTATAGGAGGCAGGCCCAAAATATATATCTATATAAAAAATGAGATAGATATATTTTTGGAGTCTTAAACAGCCATTTTATAGTCTGTGACACTTAACGCGACGCAGGAAAATAATGCACGATGCGTTTTGTACTTATCAATATTCTAGAACTATTAATAGGGAGGGATAGAGTAGGGATTTTATGTTTGTATTCATTAATTTAAGTTTATAAATTTTGTTGGATTAAAGCTTACCATTCTAAAATTAACATGGAGATTCAAAAACAATAATTTACATTATTTTACTAAAACATTCATGTAATGTAAAAATAGAACAATGTTCAAAACTAAACGCAAGCTCTTTTATTGGGTCAGCTTCATATAACTCTAAACAGTCGCGAGAAGTTGTGAGTCGGTTGCGTTTTTGTTCCACTGAAAGCAGTCGCGGTACCCACCGCGCAGACACCTTAGATAATCCAAGTTCAGTAGTAATTATATGATGTGTTCGCTCAGATGAGATGCCTACAGTCTTAGCTATTTTCTCGACAGTCAATCTTCGATCAGATAAAATTAAATTGATTTTTTCTTTGTTTTGATCAGTGGAAGCAGTCGAAGGCCGGCCACTACGGGGCTCATCTTAAATGGTCTCACGACCACGTTTAAACTCTGCCACCCAGTTTTTAACAGTCGCATACGCAGAAGCGGACTCACCCAAAGTAGCAGACATGTCTTCATGTATAGCTCTTGGAGTTAAACCTTTCAAATTCAGGTATTTTATTACTGCACGATGTTCAATTTTATCCATTTTCTTAAATAGCTCTGACATGACTTACGGTATCACGTGTAAACGAACAATGAGTTACTGTGAATAAACTAAACTGTGCATACTTCATGTTAAATAATGTAACTACAAAATGAGGGTAGTTATAAAAAAACCAATGACTTTAACCATGTTAGGCTAAGAACTTTTCAAATGACCCTCGTACATATATATAAATATTGTAAGTAATACAAGCAGTCTTAGTTATTAACATAATTGCACTAAGGTGACATAATATGTGTTCTGGAAATAAATAACGAATTTATAAATTTTATTGATATTTGTTTTATTGTTTTATATACAAAACAATCGCAATAGTTTAGAACCAAAAAGTATTTATAATCAATATGGACATCCCTACAAAAAGTCGATGACGGGCCCATATCGATAGTTGAATAACAACACTGTCTCTGTTCGAGCTGTCAGTCACTAACGTTTCGGTTTTCAAGGGAGTTATGGATGCACCTGGCCCCTCCGTACTAGATTAAGCTGCTGAGTAAGCTTTATTGCGCTTACTCAGCATAGAAACTCTTAGAACATAAGATTGTCATTATGCAGACGCAGCTGCCTGTGTCTCGGCAGGTGTGAACTGCCCATGTACTTTAGATCATAATTATATTAGCCTCCAAATCGGCAACACGTATTTTATTTTATAATTTTAATTAAATTAATAATTAGTTTTTAAAAACATAATTATACGCGCCCAAAACAAGAGTGGCGCAGCCGTGCCGGATTTTCACCAGTTTCGCGAGTGTGTATGGAGATTTCCCGACGTACAAAACCGTTGGAAAAACCCTGCGTAAGCCGCGAGTGGATCCGTCGAACCAAATAAATTTCTTTTTGATCGGGTCAAAGTAAGCGTATAAACGAGTATGGGAGAAAGAGTGAGCATCGGCTGGTGAGTCAAAATTTTCGCCATTCCTTTGTTTCCTAAATGCTCCTGTATTTCTCATTAGTGTAATTAAGTAACGTGATTGTTATTATTGAGATTGGAACTCTCTCAATATAACGTGCTTGGTTTTCTTAATATGAATTTTTAGTAAGGATAATCTAAATATAGAATTTACATAGAGTAAAGAAACATTCAGACAAAACAGAATATAAATTAGATTCTGTTATTGTCTCTCATATTTAGCATAGAATAAATAACTGATCTCGAAATAGATCATTATTCTGTAATAATTGAATCATATATTATGCTAATATGATATAAAATAATTAAAATATTTATATTTAAAACTATATTTGCATATAAAAATATTACTTCACATTTACAAATTTTACAAAAATATTTTCTTGTCTACGTGTGTATTATACTGTTTTATTTCATGTGTTTTTGTGTGTGTTAAATTTATAGGATTATTCATAATTAAGTGTTGTGTACTCTCTAAACCTTAACTGCTCTACAATGTCGGTCGAAAATGTAGCCATAGTTTCTATTCCAAACGAAGTGATTAGAATTATTCCACTTTTTAATGGTGATGAGCGCCATTTAAATTTATACATTAAAAAGTGTGAATATGTCATAGAAAGATTTAATAGTAGAGGCAATGAAGAGCAGAATTTATATGTGTTTCACACGATAACTAGCAGGCTTACGGAGAACGCAGCTGCGCTGTTATCGGAACGTGACGATATCGTCAATTGGTCCGCGTTAAAAGACTTACTTCAGCAACATTTTGGAGATCCGCGTAGCGAAGCATGTATTGGTATTGAATTAGAATCTATGAAAATAAAATCCGGTGAAAGTTTTCTAGAGTTTTGTAACAGGATCCAGAGTGTTCGGTCAGTGTTAATTTCAAAAGTTAATTTAATTACGGACGCAGAAATGAAACGCGCGAAAATAACTATTTACAACAATACAGCTCTGAACGTATTCTTATACAACCTTCCGGAAAATATGGTTCGTATAGTCAGACTAAAATCACCTTCAGCATTGGAAGTAGCTTTGAGTATAGTACTCGAAGAAGTTAACTTCCTCGAGCAGTATAGCGCGCGTAACCGATTTCAGAGCAACAGCCAAGTTTCAAAACCAGCTATAGGTATAACCGTGCATACTCCAAGTGCACCAGGGTTTCGATTTGGCAACGTACCTCAACCAACTGGGTTTAGACCCATCATGCCTATTAACACACTTAAATTTAACTTCGGTATTCCTCCTAACGCGCAAATGCAAGGTCAAAACCGACCGCAGCCACAATTCGGCTATAAGCCACAACTGGGGTCTCAGCCACAACTTGGGTACAGACCACCTCAACAGTTCGGCTATAGGCCACCTCAACAGTTTGGCTACCGACCACCTCAACAGTTTGGCTACCGACCACCTCAACAGTTTGGCTATAGGCCACCTCAACAGTTTGGGTATAGGCCACCACAACAAATGGGCTATAGACCACCCCAACAATTCGGCTATACACCACCACAGGTACAGAAACCCCAATTGCAAGTAAGTGACGTATCCATGAGGACAGCGCCTCTTAGGCCACAACAGGGTTTTAGACTAAACGAACTGACATTAGACAGTGATGAAGGACATAATAACTATGATGACGTGTATTACTATCAAGACGAATACTCTTATGATGACGGATCATACTATTATAGTGATGAACCTAACACGGACGAACATAGTGAAGCATTAGAACAGACTGACGTTCCTCAATCTCAGGATTTTTGCTTCTACAGACAAGAAATCTTAGAACTAAATTGCGATCCAAATTTAAAACATCCGTATGTGTATATAGAAGAAATAGACTCAAATTTTATGATAGATACAGGAAGTATGAGATCATTCATAAGCCCTCGAAAAGCATATGAATATTTTGGTGAATTTGTACGTAAGGAACCATTCCAAGTAGTCAGTACTCATGCATCGAGTAGACATGATGAGGTTATAGAAATTCCCCTAATGCCTACCTTTAATAGCAACGATTATCACAAATTTTATTTGTATGACGTTGATGCACGTTACGATGGGCTTATTGGAAACGATCTTTTGCAACAATTAGGCGCCCTTATTGATTTAAAGGACAAAGTATTAAAAACTAATGCGGCTTGTATACCAATAATCAACAATAATTTAAATTACATTATTGAACTACCACCACGATCAGAACAGCGAGTCAAACTGCCTATTGACCAACATTCAGGTGACGCTATTCTTGATTTCAAAGAATTTGCAGATGGTTTGCGAATGCCTAGTGCAATGGTGAATTGCATTAATGGCTATGCATCTACGGTAATTCAGAATACCTTAGAGCGTTCTATGACTATAACTATAAAACAACCTTTAACAGTAGTTCAATTTGAAGAAACAGAATGCAACCTTAATTTCACGAAAAATATGACAGACATTGACACAGACAATTTACTTACTGAAAATTTGGACAAAATTAGACTTGACCATACAAACGACGAAGAACGTGAGAAAATTTATAGACTATGTCTAGAGTACAAGGACATATTTTACTGTGACCAACTACCCTTGACATTTACTAATCAGGTCAAACATACTATACGCACCAAAAACGAAGACCCGATATACGTTAAACCATACAGACAGGCCCCGACTCAACAAAATGAAATAAATAGACAGGTAGAAAAGTTATTGACAGACAATGTTATACAAGAGTCTCATTCTCCTTGGAGCGCACCTGTACACCTGGTGCCCAAGAAGATGGACGCATCAGGAGAAGTGAAATATAGAATGGTGATCGACTACAGACGACTGAATGACTTAACAACCGACGACAAATACCCCTTGCCGAATATAAACGACTTATTAGACAAGTTAGGAAAAAGCGTTTACTTCAGTACGATAGATTTAGCTAGCGGGTACCATCAAATCGAAGTCGAGGAAGAGGACAGACAGAAAACAGCATTTAGTACACAAAACGGCCATTTTGAATTTCTCCGTATGCCATTTGGCCTCAAAACGGCACCAGCAACTTTTCAGCGCACAATTGACAATGTGTTAAGAGGCTTACAAGGCCTCCACTGCATGGTGTACCTTGATGACGTAATTATCTACTTAAGTAGTCTAGAGGAACCCTTACAAAAACTAAGATTAATATTTGATAGACTGAGACAGACGAATCTAAAGGTACAGTTAGATAAATCCGAGTTTTTACGGAAAGAAGTACTGTACCTTGGACACACTATAACTAAAGATGGATTACGACCTAATGACGATAAAATTAGAGCTGTTCTTGAGTTCCCTTTACCTAAAACTACGACTGAAATTAAAAGTTTTCTTGGCCTTGTCGGTTACTACCGACGATTTATACAAAACTTTGCCAAAATCACCCAACCACTGACATCATGCCTGAAAAAACGAAACAAGCTCATCATTGACCAAACTTACATTGACGCCTTCAACAAGTGTAAAGAGCTATTGACTCATGCTCCATTGTTACAGTACCCTGACCATGATAAACCTTTTATTTTGACTACTGACGCTTCGAATGTCGCTTTAGGAGCAGTCTTATCCCAAGGGCAAATAGGTAGTGATAAACCGATTGCTTACGCGAGCCGTACGTTAAGTGATACAGAAACGCGTTATAGCACTATAGAACGTGAGTTACTTGCTATAATTTGGGCAACGAAACATTTTAGGCCATATCTATATGGACGAAAGTTTTACATTTATACGGATCATAGACCTTTGGCTTGGCTTAATTCCCTTAAGGATCCAAATAGTAAGCTTACCCGCTGGAGATTGCGCCTGCAAGACTTCGATTTCGAAATCATATATAAGAAGGGTAAACAAAATACCAACGCAGACGCCCTCTCTCGCATTAGGGTTAATGTTGTAGACTCGGATGAGGACGATGGAAACTCAATGAAAGTTAACGTAGAGAGAGAACGAAAAATTCAAGAGCAAATGGAGGAGGTCGTTCAAAGCATTGTTCAACTTTCACCCAAAAAGAAACATAGTCCCAAGCCACCTGTATTAGATAAACCTATAATAGTAGATTCAGATTCTAGTGGTACGATATCAGCTGGTCCTATGTCTATATCCGACGCTTCAACATTTTCTAATACTGAAGATATATCTATATACCCTGTAAGACAACCTTCAGACCAAAGTAGCAGAACACAGACCATACATTCTGCTGGTGACTTAGACTCAACAGGAATACCAATTTTAAATGAGGCTATAGACACCAAGCCTAACCAAATTTTGGTATACTCATGGCTTAAAAATTAAATGCATGTTAATGACAAATCTGGGAAACAACAAAAGGTTTTAGAAGTGTTTTTACCAATTAATAACCTGGAATTAATAAAAGAATTCTTAAAAAAATACATTAGGCCAAAAATTAAATATTTTATTTATTTTGAGGAAAGTGAACACCGAAAACAATTTAGTAACATAATAGTTCAACTATTCAAAAAGGATACGATTCGATTGTATGAATGCACAGAGCGTGTCGTATATGTTGAGGATGAAAACGAACAAAGAGCAATAGTATTAAAATACCACGAAGGCAAAACGTGCCACCGTGGGATTAAAGAGACATTGGTTAGAATTCGTAGAAGTTTTGGCTGGAGTAACATGCAACAAACAGTTACTGCAATCATCAACGCATGTGCAGCCTGTAAAAAGATGAAGTATGACCGTAAACCTATGAAACCTACCCTGCAATTAACGCAAACACAAGATTCACCTTTCCAAGAAGTATTTATAGATATTTTTAGTATTGAAGGGAAATACTACCTGACTCTCATTGATGCCTTCAGCAAATTAGGACAAGCAATAGAAATTCAAACTAAATCAACTCCCGAAGTAATTAGAGCTTTAATGAAGTACTTTTCGTACTATGGTATACCCAAAAAGATAAGTGCTGATCCAGGAACTGAATTCAATAATGAGCTCCTGAAAGAGTTTTTAGGCTTACATAAAATTGATCTGCACATTGGCACCCCTAACAATCCAAATTCAATGGGTCTCATTGAACGTTTTCACTCAACGATTATAGAAATATACAGACTAGCCAAATATGAAAAGAGATGTACAGACGCAGCTTCAGTAATGACTTACTCAGTAATGGCTTACAATCACACAATCCATTCTGTTACCGAACTAACACCTTTTGAAGTTGTTTTCGGGCACACTGATGCAAGTAACCCCTTTAGCATGAATTTTGAAAGGCAATACTTGCAACAATTAGTTAAAGATCACGCAAAGCGAACAAGAGTCTTGTATGAATTATTAGCTGGGAAAATGGTATCAATAAAAGAAAAGGTTAGAGAGAAGAAAGGGGGAGAAGCGGAAATAGAGTTTCCTGAAGGAAAAACTATTTACGCTAAAGATGTAAACAAACGGAAAAGTAAGGATAAACCCAGATATGTCAAAGCAAAAGTTTTAGATAAGCCTATAAGGAATGTAGTGCCCGTACAAGTAAGAGAAAGGGAAACAAAAGTTCCTGTTAAAAATATAAAACGCCCTCCACAGGTGGTGCATACTGCTGGTGACGGTGCTGGCGCTGGCCCTTCATCTGCAATCTCTTGAAGGGAACCCGGGGATACTCCCGATTAAAAGTGGTCAAGCATACGTTCAAACTGAGCACTGGATTATAGTAAAGACTATAAACCTAGGAAGAATTTATAGCGATCTCAATTATATAACGAACAGTTTTAAACAACTATGTAATTTAATCGATAGGAATAAACCTTATCGTGAAGAATTTATTAGTATTAAAATGCATACAGAGTTTATACGTAATATAACAATAGAAAAATACCGACAGCTTGTTCCGCGACGCTTAAAAAGAGGCCTTATAAATCCATTGGGATCAATTATTAAAATCATTACGGGAAACCTGGACCATGACGATGCTCTAAAATATGACAAAATGACTTTTCAATTAAGCGAAGATCAAGTAATTATTTCCAAAAAGCTTACTCTGGTCTCTAAAATGTTTGACAGCTTTATTAATGTAACGGAAACGATTAATCAAAATTCTGTAATTTTGGATAAACGTCTCCAAAGAGTAGAGACAATGCTACAAGATTTAGCTGCTAAAGAAAGTAGTTGGGTTTTTTCTACATATATTTTAGGTTTGTTTAATGTCTTTATAAGCAGTTTTCGTACTATATTTATTAGACTAAGTGAGCTAGAAACAGCATTAGCATTAAGTAAAGTATCTATCATGCATCAATCGATTACAAACTCTACGGAGCTATTGTACCACTTACAAGTAATATCTAAGTTCGCAACACTAGTATATCCACCTAATGTAATGAACTTGATAGACTTAGAAGAGACCATTTGTGTAAAGAGTTTTATTAAGAAAATCCAAATCACGTTTATTATGGAAGTTCCACTCACTGATAATTGTACCTATAATTATTATAAGATTTACTCCTTACCAATTTTCCACCATTCCAAAAACATAACCACGTCTATTATCCCAGAATATCCTTACCTTTTGGCGAAAGGAACGAAGTACATACCAATAGATAAGCCGTGCCGCTCACTTTCCGCTGGCGACAACTTCCTATGCACAGAAGATAATATACCTCTGCATCAAGGGTTCAGTTGCATTGAACAGCTGATGAGATTTGACAACGATCTAACATACTGTAGACAGCATGAAATCGAACTCGAAGAAATCAAGATCCAAAGAGTAAACACTGACAGTTGGATACTATTTGCACGTTTGCAGACAACCCTAACTAAGCAATGTAACTACGAGGTCAGTAAACAACCTGTTTTCGGGACTTACCTCGTCACGATAGATGAACCTTGTGACCTAGAGATCAACGGAATCTGGATTCGTCATCATATCTTTATGGAAACTAGTGTAGTAGAACCCTTTCCAGTCATAACATTACCACAGCTACCTATGAACGTGAGCCTACTAAGTGCACATGCACTTAACATGCATGGGATCGCCCTCGACGAGTTGAAGTTTATGTCGTACTCGCTCAAACAAAGTGAAGTGAACAAAGTGATAGAAAGTGTTTTTGATGAAAAACATAACTTTAGTGCGGGCTTAGGATTCGTAACTTTAAGCTTATTAATTTTAAGTATTCTCATTTCTACTCTCTATGTTTATCGAAAAAGAATAACGAAAATTTTGTCAATTACGCAAAATTATCGGAATAACCGTAAAATGGATTCTTCCGATAATTTTACACTTAAGGAGGGAGGAGTTATGGATGCACCTGGCCCCTCCGTACTAGATTAAGCTGCTGAGTAAGCTTTATTGTGCTTACTCAGCATAGAAACTCTTAGAACATAAGATTGTCATTATGCAGACGCAGCTGCCTGTGTCTCGGCAGGTGTGAACTGCCCATGTACTTTAGATCATAATTATATTAGCCTCCAAATCGGCAACACGTACTTTATTTTATAATTTTAATTAAATTAATAATTAGTTTTTAAAAACATAATTATACGCGCCCAAAACAAGAGTAGGGTGTTTCCCATCTGTATATATACATATACTTCCTAATCTGTGGTTGAATTGCCCCAGAAAATTAACCCATACCAGGTCTGTGTCACTCCGCGTGTAGGTATTAAAAACATACCTACGGGCGGCGGCCATTGCGCAAGGGCCAATCTAGTAGGCTGCCACAAGCACCCACAAGCGAAAGAAAACACACGCGTGCGCGCTATATGTTCGACCACGTTCAACTTAATTATTTGATTTGATTGATTCATTATATAATTGCAAGATGGACACAAAACGAAAAAAAGCAAAAAGATACTGTGCAGTATTTAATTGTTTAAATACCTACGGATCGTGATCGAAATTTAACTTTTTTTTGGTTACCTAAAGACGCTGACAGGTAAGGGTAAAATCTATTTTGACTGGATTACATTATGTTCCTATATGAAATGAAATTAATTCAAACTACAAACCGTTTCTCCCCGGACTATTCCAATATCCTAAAAGTATTTAAAAGTACAATAAAAAAAAAATTTTAGTCGTTGCATTTCATTTGTCGTACATTAACGAACTTAGACTAAGAGTCCAACGCAAAATATTTTCGGTGATACTATAGATGATACCTATGGAATTCTATTCAACTTAAAGGAAGTTAGCGAATCCATATTGAGAATTTCTTGCTTGGAAATAAATAATTATGATAATAAAATAATATTTTGCAATATTGCAGTAAAACTGTATGTGCAAGATAAATATTGAGTTAGTTTCGTTGAGCACTATTCACACTAAGCACACATTTAGGTACTAGCTGATACCCGCGGGTTTGCTCGCGCCTTAGTTTTTGATTTTAGAAACTGATATCGGTTTTTAACTGAAGATTAATTTTCATCGATTTAGTAGTTTTCACAAAATTTTAAGATATGCAACCACCGCCAGTAATGACATTGTAATTATAATATTCATAATGCCTGTTTTAATTATTTTTTCGTTAAAGTATTAAATTTACAGACACAATTAACCTCAAAATGTATTAATGAATCTATTATAAAATGTGCGCTGAGTGGGATTAGTGCTAAAGGAAACTAACCCAAAATATCATAATCAATTTTATCTCAATATTATTAAAAATAAAAGGCCTTGACTGAATGAAATGTTTTAGGTAGATACCTATTTACTTCAAATAAATGAAATCGTACCTCTAAATTTATAAATAAATAAATATAATGGGACAATCCACACAGCGCCATCTAGCTCCAAACTACGCAAAGCTTGTACTATGGGTGCTGCTAGACAACTGATATCAATACGTAGATACTTTTTGTATTTTATTGCATTGTGGGTTTCGTCCATTTAAAATGTTTTGTTTGTTTATTTGAGGCGACGGACCTGGTTATTGGCAATAGGTAGAGAAGATTTACTATCTAAAGATAATTTGAAGCACTCAAGTTATTATGTATGTTCGTTGCATTTTGAAAAATCAGCAATTAAAATTGTACAAAAGCTCAATGAAGATGCAAACCCAACTTTATCGTTACCTAATCTATCTCAAGAAGGAACATCTCAAACAAATGTTGACAAAACTTACGATGACATTGCAAAACCTTCGTCAAAAGTGAAAATAATATCTGATGTTGTTATTAAAAAAGCTACAACTGAGTCAGTTGTGACTCAAACAGAATTATCTCAGATGTCGCATGAGGAAACACAAACATCAGTTTTGCTCAGTGCAAAAACTCCACGTAAACGTAAACTAAAAGAAGAACTAAAGACGACCAAAACCAAAAATCGACGACTTGAGTGTGAAATAAAAAAAATTGCAAAAGAACTAGAAACTTAAAATTCACCACTTATTGGAAACGATGAACCTGAAGACGAAATCGGCAGAAGATTTATGAAATTGATTAAGTGGCAAAATAAACTAAAAAATAAATTTAAGGGTAATAGATATGACGCAGAATATAAACTATTTGCTTTAAACTTGCATTACTCAAGTCCACAAACTTACCGATGTTTAGCAACTGTTTTAAAATTACCCAGCAAAAGCACCTTAAACAAGCTAAAAATGATGAACGAGTTCTAGAAAGTTTAGAATTAAAAGTAAAATCTTTCCCTGAAAAAGCCAAGTATTGTACGATTTGTATAGACGAAATGACTCTGAAACGAAACTTATACTACGATATTAAAACAGATGAAGTAATAGGTTTTCATAATATTAATGGTAAAGTGACTCCGGAAATTGCCAGCAATGCGTATGTGATAATGCTTCAAGGAATTTACTTTAAATGGAAGCAACCATTAGCATACGCTCTACTTGCCAGTGCACGTCATTACGAAGAATTAGATATATGGTTAGAAGAAGTTATTACAAAACTCTCCGGAATTGGAATCGACATAAAAGCTATAACCACTGACCAAGGCTAAAACTTCGACAAATTTGCCAAAGATGTGAAAGGAGTGTCAGCCGAAAAACCATTTTTTATGTATAATGAGAAGAAAATCTATTATATTTTTGACGTGCCACACCTAATCAAATGTATACGGAATAATTTGTTAACAAGTGACTTCTATTGTGACGGTAAAAGAATATCTTGGGATTTTATGAAACAACTTTACGACGACCAAAAAGACAAAAACTTAAGACTTATACCAAAAATAACTGAGTGTCACATTGAACCCAACAACTTTAAAAAAATGCGAGTGAAGTATGCAGTTCAAATTTTAAGTCATACTGTGTCTGCAGCACTCTACTCTACACACTAAGAAGTTTTGGTTGAAGCTCAAAATATGTTTGCAACGATGAAAGCCATAAATAAAAGAACAGGAAAAGATAACACAGAACATATGAAATCTTTCGTTAATTTTCAAATAAGTATACAGGCAATGAAAATGTTGTTCAGAGACCTAAAAGAAATCGGATTTAAGTATATATTTACGAGAAGACTAAATCAAGATGTCTTGGAGAACTTCTTTGGGTCGATTAGACAGCAAGGTGGCTCTTGCACAGAACCAACGCCGATCCAGTTTCGAAGGGCCTTTTCATAACTGTTTTTTGCAACATGTTAAAAAACTCGCCCGATGCTAATTGTGAACTTGATATATGCCAAATTCTTTTGAAAGCTGAAGACATGATGAAATTGAGAGTCATGAGTGAAAAAAACAATGAGAAATTATGTAGGTCTGCAGTGTATTTGGAGGGTGAATCAGACTACAGAGAAGTAGACTTACCAGAAGAAAATGCATTGACCTATGTCTCGGGATGCCTTATGTTTAAATGTATAAATAAGCATAAGTGCGTGAATTTAAGCGAAGTTTTGAAAACTGTTCCTGAGTTGGGGAAAACAAATTTGTTTACCCGTTATAAAGCCTTCAACAATAATTCTTCATTCTACGGAAGTTTGAAAATGCCCCCAAAAGAATTTATAGACTATATACAAAACTTGAAATCAAGTTTCACCCAGAATTTCGAAAAAGTAATTCAAACGAATCCAGGAAAACAAATTTATAATTTATTCAGAACTATTACTGCGCAAGTACCTTGTTCGTGTTTTCCAACTGAATATCTCTTGAAATTGTTTACCAGATTGCGTATATATGCGACATTGAAATTTAATAACCGTCATTTTAAAGACTCAAAGAAAGAAATTAAGAAATATGTAAGAGTTAGGCATCTATGATAAAGATCTATTATCGATATACATATTTTTTAATTCCTATTCCACCCTACCCCTACCCTACCCTAACCTACCCCTACCCAAAGTTTGATCAAAATCGGTTAAGAAACAACCATATTAGAATTTCCTGCCTACCCCCTAAGTGAGGTGGCGTGATTTTCTGCCTATGTGTTATTTTGGGTCTTCAGCTACCAAATTTCATAGTAATCGGTTCAGTAGTATTTGCGTGAAAGAGTAACAAACATCCATCCATACATACATACATACATCCATACACACTCACAAACTTTCGCCTTTATAATATTAGTAGGATTATTTCAAAAGAGATCATTTAAGTAATAAATTAATTTATTAGTGAGGTAAAAATGATACAATTATTATGTTTTGTCCGAAACAAAAACAATTCCAGATATTTTTACACATACATAACATCTATTATTCTTTTGTCTATATAAGTATAATGAACAAAATGTGTTTTATTTTATTACTTCATTAAATTAAATCTTTGGCAATAATCGTATAGCATATACAATTATGCAGCTAGACTCTTAGACTACATGAACGTACTCGGCGCTGCCTGCTGCGCGTTGCCCGCCACAAGTAGGAGTAAACGCTCGTGCTGTGCGCTAGATGGCATAAGTAGTTTCTCGAAGTAAGCAACCCTAGTCCGCGGCTCTTTCAATACGTATAACCATGTATAACTTATTATGAACCGTAGTATAGTGAATTAAGGCCCATATTCCTTCAAAAAGAAATTGGTAGGTATGTAAATGAACACGTGCTCGACTGGACCGCGAGCTAAATTAAATCATATTGTTTATCAGATTGAGTCATATTTCTTTGAAAACCATTGCGAAGTAAAGCTTCTGTACTAGTTACTAGTTATTATTCTGTGCCCATACCTTAATGTTGATGCTACCAAGCCATGGTATTACGTTAGTAGTGTGTCTAATCTTACAACGGGCGCAAGTCTGTGGAGAGCATATGCCGAGCTACCTAACTTCTTACGGAGTGTCAGCATGTGCCTTCCAATCTAGTCCCTTGTCTATTATAAGACCCAAAAATTTAACAGTGTCTACTTCGTTTACTTTTCCATTTTGGTATTTCATATTTGTCACTTATTGCATTACATTTGTTTTACTGATATTAATTTTTAATTTATTTACATTTATTTAAGTTAGTGTATCGTTAATATCAATTTCATAATAATTTATATTTTGACAGGCAACTGTTACCGTACCGTTGTGTGTATCATCAGCGAATAGTGTCATTGGATGTCCAATAACTTAAGGTTAATCATTTATATAGATTATGAATAGAAGCGAGCCCAGAACACTACCCTGAGGCACCCCAGACTTAACTATGCGCTCACAAGAGGTGTATGTTTCTTCCTTTTTTGTGTTATAGTTAAATCTTGTTATTTTGGTTACTTGCGTTCTACTTAACAGGTATGGATTTAATCTGCCCGCATCAGGTTTACGCTATAACAAAAGATTTATGAATGAATTGGAGGCTTGCTGATTCGGGCGGATTAATCAAGTCTAGGACATTACCTCTAATACCATACGCTTGAAGCTTACTTAGCAAAATATCATGGTAAACGTAGGCAAATGCCTGGGTGGTGATGATGGTGATGACTGGTGGTTCGTACTACTAGTTACGCGACCCCCTAGAGGCGGTGCTTTCACAACCGGGTTGAATCTTTTGAGGAAAGCCCAGCAAGGTGACCGCTCACGGAAGCCTCGCAACTAGTGTATACCTCAGGTATTGACGATATATTTAGAAAAATATTGCAAAAATTGGTTCTGAGTTGGGATTTTCTAATAAAATCCCTAACCAGAGCCTGCCCTACTGTCGAGCGGTGTCTTACGAAACTTTGCTGTAAGCGCTCTAATCCGAGCACGACGTCCGTTGGTGAGCGGGGGTGAGGCACAGTGGGAGGATCACGCCGGAGCGGACCTACGACCACCGTGTACCCGAACACTTCCGAACGACGAGATCGTTGGAAAAACCTCCGAGTAAGGGGAGGGGGTGTCGGAAGTGTGGGGGGCGAATCAACGCTACTGCGGAGAACGATGTCCCACCCAACCGAGCACCTGCCGAACACTTAACTCGGGAATTTTTCCCGCGGAACCCTTCAAAAGCAAAAGCTTATGGTCGCTGAATCGCCTCGAAGTTGGTCCTCGGCGGTCTCGCTAGTATCTTCAGCCTCTTAGTGGCTGGTTGGGGCTTCGAGCATATCCTTCTTGCCCCTGCAGAATCTTGGGGGGCAACTACCCCCCGGTGCTTTACCCTACGCAGGTTGCAATTGAGACAACTCTGCGCAGGGGCTGTATTGCACTCAGTGCTTTCAGTAATGTTTCTTCTTTTTCTAATCTGTTTGTTTTGGCGCGCTACTTTCCGCCGGAGTCTCTGTATCATCCGATATCAAGAACTCACGGGGTAGTGCGCGCCACATCTTGTTCGCGTCCGATGGTCTAGTATGGTGAGGTGCTATACCGTGGATGTGGGTGTGAGGTCCGTTATCCGCTGCATCATACATCTTCTTGGCCAAGCGGACCACGAACCTCTCCACGGATTCCGTCTTGGTGTCTTTGGCAATTGTGTCGTTTCTAACATAGCACCCGGCTCTAGTGATGACTCGGAGCGCTATGTTTTGCTGTGCTTCTAGCTTTTTCTTGTTTGTTTTGGAGCAGAGTTGGAACCAAGCTGGGGCTGCATAGGTCAGTCTTGACCGTATGTAGGTCTTATAGATTCCCAGCTTGGTCCTTAACTGTAGGTTGGATTGGAGCACGAGTCTAAGCATGGCTCTTGCCGATCTAGTTTGCCTCACTGCGCGCTCCACTTGTGCCGTCATGGTTAAGTTTCTGTCGATTTCGACTCCAAGGTATCTCACTGATGTATTCCAATCTATGGCTTGTCCTTGGAGTCGAAGTTGGTATAGTCGGTAGGCGGTCTCGACGACGTTATCTGCAACCCCTAGGGGCTGGAGGGGGTGTCGAGCCTGAGCTCCTTACCCCTGCTGAACCTCGGGTGGCCACTACCACCCGGTTACTCATTTGACTGCGTAGTGTGTCAATCGTGACATCACTACGCAGATTATGTATACACATAAAAGCTGTGTTTTACACTTTGTGTGACGCGCTAGTCCGCCCGGAGGTGGCACTTGTTCGCCATCACAACTCACGGGGTACTGCGCGCCTTTACGTCAAATCGTCTATATGTTTCCCTTTTCCTTATGTTTAGTACCTAGTTAGAAGGTTTTGTGATTTTTACCTATTGTAGGTACTTTTCTCATTTGTTGTTTCATCTTCTCTCCCGCTCTTGGACAGTAGGTGTATTTCGCCTATGTAGGCAATTTACACCTACGTCTCAATCACTTTGTGATTCATCTGCTGCCGTACTGGACTCTAGCGAGTGTCGCGAGTCCTCTTCCGGCTGCCTCCTTCAGGTCAGCGCCTGCCGCTAGTGTTAGCAGTAGGTCGGTCAGGATCCCCAGGATGATCACCCACGGAACGTCATGACCGACCTCTGTTTCTGTTTGTTGCCTCTGTTGCTCGCGCCTATGCACTGGTACTGACTCGGTCCCCGCCGGATGCGCGGGGTGACTCTTGTTGTCTTGCTGCTGCTGTTGTTTTTGGCGTTGTTGATGGTAGTAGGCCGACTAGCTTCGTTCGACTTGAGGTGGTACGAACGCAGGCGTATGATGCCCGCACCCGCCCTCTGTCGGCCCTATTGACTTTGAATTGGTTGCCGCCGTCGTGGGCGGTTTGGGTGTTGAGGCCGCCCTTGGTTCTTCTTCTTCTTCTTTCTGTTTTTTCCCGCGGCTGCGCCGCGTTCGCTTTCGGCGCCTTCGCTGCGGCAGCGGCTCGTCTCTACCCGTAGGGAGATTGGCCGCGGGCGCTAGCGAAGGTGTTGGGCGTTGTACCGGTTGGCGTAGTGGTGCGCTCTCAGTGCGTGCCGGTTCGATTACCGCACGAGGCGCTACCACTATCGGCTTTTGCTGGACTGTTTGTGGCGCGCGCACCACCTGCGCGCGCTGGTTTTGGTTGAAGGGGCCTTGGGGGGCTACTCTAGGGTAAGGTCCCTGGACCTTTAGCCCCCTCCTCCTGGCCTCCCGAAGGTAGTGCGGGCACGTGCGACTGCAGGCAACGTGCCGGCCCTTACAATTGGCGCACTTTGGTGGTTGTGTAGGGTCGCGGTTACACTCGGCCGCCAAATGTTCACCCGCGCACTTGACACATTTCGGGGGGCGATGACAACCTCCCGATGCATGACCGAACACTTGACACCTGTGACACTGTGGGACCGTACCGGCACGCGGTACCCACCCTTCGAGGCGAATGTTCGGAATGTTTAACAGTTCACTTGTCGCGTATAACCTTTGCTTCTCGTCGTTACTGAGCCTATCCAGGAGGACGTAATACGTAGGCCCTCCTTTACTGCCCCTTCTCGGCAGGATCTCTTTGACGTATTTCGTCGCGAAGCCCTTTGCCTCGAGCTCCGCGACGATGATGGTCGGGTCTACGCCATAGGGGAGGCCCTTTATGGCGATCTTGGTGGGCAGGTCGGCGGCTACCGCGTAGCAATGCCACGCGACCCGCTTGTCTATTGCCGCAGCTTCTGTTAGGGCGCGCTGCACCGCCCTAAACTCGTCCTCTGACTTGCATGTAAAGCGAAAGCCCTTGCCTATGGGCTTCACGCTCAGCGGATGACCTAGCTTGCGTTTTAGTCTGTCGAAGATGCTTACCCATTCCGGCAGCGATTCAATGATGATCGGTGGGTAGCTCTTCGGTAACGCGGTGGTTGTAGCTGCGGGGGCCTGGCTCAACACGGGGGAGACAGGCCTTGAAGCTGCCGGCGAAGCTAGCGTCGCTGCATATGAGCGCGCTGCTTCAGCCGGTGGTGATGGAACTGGTGCTGCGTCCATTTGTACCGACTCGATCGCTGCGTATGAGGTCGAGTTGGTGTTCGCTCGGCGGAGCAGGCTCGGCTCCGCATCGCTGTCATCGACGGAGTCCGCCGTAATGTTGGCGGGC
The DNA here is from genome assembly GCA_917880725.1 of Selenia dentaria. NCBI lineage: Eukaryota > Metazoa > Arthropoda > Insecta > Lepidoptera > Geometridae > Selenia > Selenia dentaria. The sequence goes on along the minus strand of OU862900.1, from coordinate 360,901 downwards.
TCACCCTACGATGACGACAATGTTGTATGCGATTGTTGGTGCGCGCGGCTTGTTGAGGGCTGCGCTAATAATGCAGGGGTGGGTGGGGTGGCAGAGGTTCTCTGACGCAACCTCTTCTCGTCACCCCCCAAGTCCTCATCAGAGGAGTCGCGCCTCTTTTTTGAGGCGCCTCTGCCCAGAGGCCTCCGTTCGGTTTCAGACTCGACAACACACTCAGGTGTGACGACTCTGAGACCTTGGTCGGATGCCTTCTTTTGGCTTTTACAGCTAGTGTTCCTCACTCTCTCTTCCTCTCTCACTCTCTTTCTCTCCTCCTTCTCCTTACTTTTCCTCACTTTCCTCTCACTCTTGCTCTCATGTTTTAGGTCAACTGTAGAAGTCGGAGGTGCGGGTTCGGTTTCGCACCGACTAGAGGACTCAGCCACTAGCGGTGGGAGTCCAGCTCCGTCATCGTCCGCTGCTAACTCGTTGTCTTCATACCAATCGAGTTGATTCTCTTTGATGAATAATAATTCACCCGTGTCTTGGCGCACAAAAACCACACACCCCTCTGGGATGATGTCTTCAGGCACCAGGTGATCATATGGTCCACGCCTTCTACTAGGTGGTGGACAATCTTTGTCTGCCATGTAGGACAGCACTATGCAGTATTACTGTGTTGTAGTGTTTAAATGACTAAGTACTATATTTCGTTTGAGTGAATTCGAAGTGCTCTTGCAACTATCGAATACCTCAGGGAGGAATATTTTATTTAACTAAATTGCAGCAATCGATACTGAACTGGGGTTTACAATAAACCCCTAGACAGTATCACTCCTTAAGCTTGAAACGCCGAAACGTACTGGTCGCTGGAACGCTTCAGATTCGGGAGCGAAGTTCGTTAGTGCTCGATGATAGGGGCACGTGGGAGATCACGCCGGAGCGGACCTACAACCACTATGCAATCGTACACTGACAAACAACGAGTTCGTGAAAACCTCCGAGTTAGCGGGGGAGGGGTGAGGGAAGTGTGGGGGGGCGTCTCAACGCTACTGCGGAGAACGATCTCCCACCCAACCGAACACCTGTCGCACGCACTGAACTCAGGAGATTCTCCTGAGGAACTCTGTAAGGGAAAAGCTTGGATCGCAAATTCACTCACAGTTAGTCCTCGGCGGTCTCGCTCACACAATTTTACCGAATAAAGACTGATCCTTACCTTATAGAGAGCACCTATACCTTCCCTTTCTACGACTATCTCGTTTTATCTTTATTTCCTACATAAATCTTAAATATCTACATTTCACTTGATCTAACTTAATCTACCTATGTACAACTAATTAACCTAAGCTCGGAGTCCTTCACAGATAGATATACTTTTTATTGAACACCTTAAAATTAAACAATCAATACAGTTATAGAGCTTAGAGAAGTGTAAACGATAAGCGGTCTTATTGCTCAAAGCAATACGAGTGAGTGACGAAAGAATAAGAAAGAAAGAAGAAAGCAATAAGACTCCAGGATGAGTCAGGTTATATGTTGTTTACCCGCTTAATCGGAAAACAAATATCATATTTATTGGCTATCACACTTCCTGTTGCTGTGGCCAATGCCTCGGCGGATCGTACACTTCCTGTTGCTGTGGCCAATGCCTCAGCGGATCGTATACTTCCTGTTGCTGTGGCCAATGCCTCGGCGGATCGTATACTTCCTGTTGCTGTGGCCAATGCCTCGGCGGATCGTACACTTCCTGTTGCTGTGGCCAATGCCTCGGCAGATCGTACACTTCCTGTTGCTGTGGCCAATGCCTCGGCGGATCGTACACTTCCTGTTGCTATGGCCAATGCCTCGGCGGATCGTACACTTCCTGTTGCTGTGGCCAATGCCTCGGCGGATCGTACACTTCCTGTTGCTGTGGCCAATGCCTCGGCGGATCGTACACTTCCTGTTGCTGTGGCCAATGCCTCGGCGGATCGTACACTTCCTGTTGCTGTGGTCAATGCCTCAGCGGATCGTACACTTCTCGACATGTCTTCACTCGCGGCGTGTACTGAGCCAACATGGATGTTTGTATACAGGTGGTCTAGGCGAGACATGTCACCACTGGGGTTGCGTGTACTGAGCCAACATGCGTATTTGTATACAGGTGGTCTAGGCGAGACATGTCACCACTCGCGGCGTGTACTGAGCCAACATGCATGTTTGTATACAGGTGGTCTAGGCGAGACATGTTACCACTCGCGGCCCCTGTAAGTGCACTTGTGACTCTAAGCGATCATTGATTAGCAGTGTCTGAATTAAATCTAAATAAATCAAATTAAAGAAGCAGTTTCGTGAATTTCCGATATAGAATCAACAGATTTGAAACCTTAAATATTGAGGTTTGCCACAGAAAATATCGATGAATTAATATAACAAGAACATCACTATTGTCTTAACAAATAATATCAAAACCAATAACGTTGTATATAAACGGAGCTAGATACGTCTTACTGCGCTCGGCTTGGCGACATCAACACAAGCTAGTTGTCTTGAGTCAACTTAGTTCCAACCTGTCTGGCAACGACGCAGCGCGTGTTCATAACTTAGGAAAAAATGCCTTCCTGTGTGTTCAGAAACTGCAGAACATATACTAGGACGAGAGTAAAAAACAAGAATGATTTATCTTTTCATTTGTATTGTTTTTCTTGTTTATCTTTCAAAAATGGAAAATCTAAAATTGTATTTTATTCTAAATTGACTCCTGCGACGTTGCCGCTTCGACACCCACGCGAATGAGACAAGTAGCGAGCGACAGAGAGATCGAGGCTGTCATTAGCGGTCGAAGGGTCGGCCACAGGCAAACGTTGTTAATAATAATGTTAATGTTGATCCCTTGCTGACAACTAGGATTAATATATCTTCGTGTTCTTTTAATCTTGTCAGTATAGTTAATGTCGTTGGGGGAGTTGTGTACTATAGGTATAAGTGAATAGCATAACATTTTTAAACTTCATATCCAAGAATTAAAACGTCTCTATAGTTAATGTCATTGATCTAAACATTTTTATTCAAAGAATATTGCACAGAATACTGTTCTATTAATAATTGTAACTGTTGTGTAACTGTTGTGTAACTGTGTGTAACTGTGTGTAACACAAGGCTAAAATGAACAGATAAGTATTGGTATGCATAATCTTAGAAATATATACAAAACGTTTTTATGCAACATCAAATCACTGTTTACACCGCAAGTAAACTGCGTCACAATATGGCGGACAAAGCACACGTCTGACGTCACGAAAAATGTTACCTGTTGTGTATAAGGTTGGCTTATTTTTATAACATACATATGATAGAGATGCCAATATGTTTAAAGTTTCGTCTTTCAAACTATTTCATAACTAAGTATCTATATGTTTTAGCAACATTTCCATTGGTTTTCTTATTCAGAGGACTACATATAATCCCATATCTGGCAAATAATTCAACGAAGGAAATATTTGTAATCATAATCAAAAAATAGTTTTTTTTGCCTATTGGCTTCTCATTGAACAAAATATATAGTATGCAAAATAATTATCTTAGCTATCTATAGCGGAAAACCATGAAAAAGAAACCAAAAACTTTAGTTACTTACGTCTTCTCAACCGCAAGAAATCAAACTGATCTAAGTTTTTTTTACAATTGCTAGATACCAATTTTTTTTTCTTAAATAACGTAACTTAATACCGATTACTTATTCAAGTGTTGCACTACAGAAAAAATATGTACCAAATTTAAATGCGATGTAAAAATGCATTGATGCCCGATATGGCATGCAATGGAGTAAGGGCTTGGAAAACTTCATATATGAAAAAACGACAAAATTTAAGATTGAAAGCACTGGAATATGCAAAAATACAATGACTATTCAAATATACGGTAGTAGTCGATATGAGTAATGGACTGTATACAAAAAAAGGAGATGGGGCAAAGTTTATATAGGATATGTGCAACTCCCCAGATCGTCCAATGTGGGTTCCAAAATGATATTAAAGGCCGCCTAAATCTAGAATTGGTTCCCTAGCCTAGCTAACCGCCTCAGTTCAGTATAACCTCAATATGGCTGCAGCATCACGGTAATAGCGTAAATTATGATATTTCTTGATCAATTATATAAACAGGTGTTGGGGTTGGTTGGCCTTGGTCATTTCGGTACGCATGCCAGAGAGTTTATATGAAAATTATGAGAAATGGTTCCGAGAAACGAAAAATTTAATCACTCTCAACGAAAACGAAAACAAAACAAAAGGAAACTAAAAAAAGGTGGCTTGTGCAAAAGTTAAAGTGAACAGTAATAATAATAAAGTTTACATGCTCATACCGTGTGCACTAGAGGCAGGGACGCACACAACATGCAACACCCGAGAACTAACACGTCTGCTCATCACATTACTCACACCCCGACCTGCGTCCCAAGTTCCAACCGGGGACCGCGCGCTTCCAAGGCGTTGCTCCTACCTACTAAACTAACTGAGACAATCTAACCAATAGCTCGACACGCTTTATATACTACTGGACATTACGATTTTGAGATATCTCTTTATATTCTTAGGAAGTAGGTATTTATAATGAAGCATTTAGGGTTTGGACTTAAATATATTTTTACAGTAGGTGTCATTATTAACTGCTATAGTATATAATGTATCTAAATCGAAAATTACCTGTCTATTTTCATCTGGTATAAGCAACATTTGGGCCTCATTCTCCTCTGTCAATGTTTCACCATCCGTCACCTGTGCATCACCAATCATTTCATCATTGATCACTTCTTCATCATGCTTCACTTCTTCTGCAAGCTCAACATTATACATGTTTTCAGCCGTCTTCTCCATTTCAGCTTCCAAGTCATCCAAGTCGGGTTTAGTGTCTCCATCACCTTGTTCTTCCATCTTAACATTGCGGTTGGCAATATGGGCGCTTGCATAGTGAGCGACGCATTTGTCTTCGGTTTTAAATGTTGACTCACACTGAAAATGTTAAGTTTTGCATTTATCCAGTAAACATTACGCTAGCTAAGGTATGACCAGTACCTCTATAATGAAACTTTCTTCTCTCAGTTTAAAAGCCTTTATTCTGCGCAGCGCTGGTAGCGGAGCTGAAGCGCTCGTAGCGGAGCTCGACTTGGCGAACTAAACCGATCAACAAGTTAGGCAACACCTGCTGCGGTCAGGAGTTGGATGGAAGTGAACAGTAATAATAATTAAGTTTACATGCTCAGCCGTGTGCACTAGAGGCAGGGACGCACACAACATGCAACACCCGAGAACTAACACGTCTGCTCATCACATTACTCACACCCCGACCTGCGTCCCAAGTTCCAACCGGGGACCGCGCGCTTCCAAGGCGTTGCTCCTACCTACTAAACTAACTGAGACAATCTAACCAATAGCTCGACACGCTTTATATACTACTGGACATTACGATTTTGAAATATCTCTTTATATTCTTAGGAAGTAGGTATTTATAATGAAGCATTTAGGGTTTGGACTTAATATATATTTTTACAGTAGGTGTCATTATTAACTGCTATAGTATATGCTATAGTATATAATGTATCTAAATCGAAAATTACCTGTCTATTTTCATCTGGTATAAGCAACATTTGGGCCTCATTCTCCTCTGTCAATGTTTCACCATCCGTCACCTGTGCATCACCAATCATTTCATCATTGATCACTTCTTCATCATGCTTCACTTCTTCTGCAAGCTCAACATTATACATGTTTTCAGCCGTCTTCTCCATTTCAGCTTCCAAGTCATCCAAGTCGGGTTTAGTGTCTCCATCACCTTGTTCTTCCATCTTAACATTGCGGTTGGCAATATGGGCGCTTGCATAGTGAGCGACGCATTTGTCTTCGGTTTTAAATGTTGACTCACACTGAAAATGTTAAGTTTTGCATTTATCCAGTAAACATTACGCTAGCTAAGGTATGACCAGTACCTCTATAATGAAACTTTCTTCTCTCAGTTTAAAAACCTTTATTCTGCGCGGCGCTGGTAGCGGAGCTGAAGCACTCGTAGCGGAGCTCGACTTGGCGAACTAAACCGATCAACAAGTTAAGCAACACCTGCTGCGGTCAGGAGTTGGATGGGTGACCGCTAGTGGCATTATTTAACTGAGCGCTTCCGTGCTTCGGAGGGCACGTTAAGCCGTCGGTCCCAGTTGTTTGCCTTAGGACAACAGTCGTTAGGCTATGTCGAGGGCCTTCGGGCGGCCTGAAAACTTCGACATGGGTTGGCCACTAACCTATCCACCAATCCGAACTGGACCCAACTCCTCTCTCTGAACGGAATGCTCGAGTCCCAGCCGTGGGAACAAAATGGACTGATTATGATTCTGCGGAGCGCTGCGCGAGTTTAGGTATTTTACGTATTGAACTATTCACTAGCCCGCCCAGCGGCAGTGGACCCACCGCTCGAGCAAAATAGCGCGCATTAATATTTTTATATTTTATGTGTCAACTTTGGTATTTATGTCACAAGTAGGTCAAAAAGGTGAAATAAAATAACACGCAGGATACGTTTTATTTTTAATATCAACATTATTTAACACATGATAATTATTAATCAAGTGCTTGTTACGAGTATATACCAGAGCGTTGACTAAAACAACTGACATTTAACTGACGTACCTACCTAATAGATATGAGCGGGTGTCCCGAGTGGTGTCGGCGGATGTATCTCGCGCTTGCTACTTTGCCACGGTGCACTCCAGGCTGCAGTATGGTGCCGAGCTATACGCGCGCGCTGCCGACTGGGAGCGAGCATTCCGAGCGCAAAAACGTGCCGTACGTGCAATCGTAGGCATATCGCGATGCACATCCGTCAGACCACATTTCAAGGAGCTCGGAATACTTACATTACCTGCCATCCTGATCTTCCAGGTGGCAATATACGTACTGAATAACCTGGACTCATATAAGAGGCGTGGAGAGAAGCACACTTACAACATCCGCAACGCTGACAAGCTGGTTAGTATCTCGCGCTCTCTTGTGAAGTCGGGTAAGCTGACTCACGTTATGGGGCCGGAAGTACACAACAAGTTACCGGATATAGTAACAACCGCTCCGAGCTTAAGTTGCTTTAAAAGCAGACTGAAGCGCTGGCTTATCGATCAAACGTTTTATGATTTCAATGAGTTCATGAATGGTAATTGCAAACTGAGGATAAAATAACTTTTACCTTTGTTGACATATAAGTACTGACATAATATTAATTATTAGAATTTAATGTTATTAAAATTGTTTATTGTTTTAACATTTTAATAATAATTTTATTGTAATGAATGCCTTTTATTTAATTTTGTAAGTATACTATTGTATACGTCTGGTTTTGTTTGACTTGTAAATGAATATTTACCAATAAATAACTTTGACTTTGACTTTGAGAATAGCAAATAAAATGACCATCAATTAATAAATGTATAACAATAATACCGCAGGGGCGGCTTTGTGGTGATCTTATCTTATCTTATCACCATAATCTCGTCAATAGTCATTTCCTTTATCAATTAAGAGTTCATGTCAATAGCCCTACTATGTTAGCAATTTTTGCAATACCTATACCATTTCACATTCATACCAAATGCTGTTTATGTACTACATTCGAATCGACGTAGTGTTACCAACTATAGGCCAATATCTGTTCTTACTACGTTATCTAAACTCTTAGAGAAGATCATTAACAAAAGATTAGTCGACTATCTGGAAAGCAATAAAATAACAGCAAACAATCAATACGGATTTATGAAGAGTAAGTCTACTGAAGATGCAGTTCTGGCATTGACTGGCAGCATCGTCGAGCACATTGATAAAAAAAACAAGGCTCTATGTATTTTCCTAGATCTTAGTAAGGCTTTTGATACGGTTTCGATCCCTCTCTTACTCCAAAAGATGCAAGACATAGGCATACGTGGTATCGTCATAGATATTTTTAAGAGTTACTTGTCAGATAGATATTAGTCTGTACAAATAGAACAGCTAGTGAGTTCTGATAGAATGGTGTCATATGGTGTCCCACAGGGTAGTGTTTTGGGCCCTACCCTATTCCTTATCTATATTAATAGTCTGTGCAAACTTTCTCTACCTAATTGCCAAATATTTTCATACGCGGATGACACTGCCCTTCTTGTTCATGGTGCTAGTTGGGATTATGCTATAATAAATGGCGAAAAGGTCTTAAAGATAGTAATGACATGGCTGGCCGAAAATATACTAACATTGAACCTTGAGAAAACTAAATATACAACGTTTTCTCCAACACAGTCACTCAGTCATGTGTAATTAAAGCTCACACTTGTATTACTGCTAACACAGCCGACACCTGTACTTGTCTTCAAATAATGCGCAGTAATGATGTCAAATATCTGGGTGTTATTGTCGATAGTACTTTAACCTGGAATTTTTAGTTGCAGGCTATATCTTGCCGGATAAGAAAGCTTTTACATGTATTTAAAAAACTAAGACATGTGGCATCAATCGACCTCCTAAAAACTGTCTATTGCGCTCTAGCTCAATCAGTCCTGTCGTACTGTATTTCGGCGTGGGGAGGTACCTATTCCCATTCAATGCTGCGGTTAGAGAGGGCGCAGAGGGCAGTATTGAAGGTTATGTTTGGTAAGCCGTACAGATATCTCACGACACAACTGTACAACGAGTGTTCGGTTTTATCGGTGAGACAGCTGTTTGTGCTGCATTAGGTATTACGCAGACACTCCTTGGAACCTATTAAGTCAGGCCAACAAAGTATAAAGCGCAAAAGCAGGAGCCGTCGAGTGTGTGAAATTAAAAAAAATAGAACTGCTCTGGCAAGAAGACATTTTCATATAATAAGCTCACGGCTGTACAATACTGCAAACGAGTGTAACAATATAGTGCCACTAACCTTGAAGGCTTGTAAGAAATCCGTAACTGTGTGGCTAAAAAAATTATCATATTATGCAACTGAAAACCTCTTTAAGGTTATTAAATAATGGTTGGTCGAATAGATATATAATACACAACAACACACACACACACACGCACACACACACACTAGCGCGCGCGCGCACACACAAACACGCACACACAGCCACATACCTCACTCAGACACACTTTAACCTAATTGATGCATTAAATTGACTTCTAAGAAATACTAAGGTAAAATTTTAATAATAATTGTAATGATTCTAATGATGTTTATTGTAAATATAATGTAATTGTAATATTTAATTCAGTTTCAAGCTAATTTGTCTTTTTAGAAATGTTAAGTATGTAGAATTCTAATAATTGTAATGATTCTAATGATGTACATTGTAAATATAATGTAATTAATATTTAATTCAGTTCCAAGCTAATTTGACTTTTTAGAAATGTCATGTATGTAAAATTCTAATAATTGTAATGATTCTAATGATGTACATTGTAAATATAATGTAATTGTAATATTTAATTCAGTTCCAACCTAATGTATAATACGTACAGATTATAATAACCTAGGGAAGGAACTACCAATCAAGATACGGGTGTATTTATACCCAGTTTGATAGGTAGAGCCGCAAATTGTAACGCTGTACTAAAAATGAATAAATAAATTCGAATTTGAATTTGAACATTGTATATTTTATACCAAACAGGACTCTAAGTGTTGGCTACAGCCCCACTTATGCCTTGGTAAAGGACCGGATGAAATCCGAGAAAAAAAGAAATAAAAAATAATAATAATACCGCAGGGGCGGCTTTGTAGCGACACCGTGGACCCTGATTCTCCCTGGGGCTAAATGAGACCCCTGACCCCCGGCTTGCCTTAATTGGCCGTCTGGGGGTGGAGACGCAACAGCAAGAAACAAAAAGCTCCAAGAGTGGAAGTGTTAAAGGGCATAACGCCGGTAGTAGCGCTCTGGTGAAACCGCAGCACACCTCGTTAACACCCTTCAGCCATCCACACCAACGTTGCCCCTTTTGTCACCATTGATGGTGGCTCTTATGGGGGGCACGTTTAGTGGGTGGCAAGTCGCCACCTGCCTAAATATTTTAAGATGAGACTGAAATTGGCAAAAAAAATTGATATAAAATTCTAAATTAAATGTAACGCTTGTGTTCCTTCCCGGAAATAAAAGATGAACTAAACTGAATGTTTTTACTCCATTTCATCTTCCCCCGCCTGAAGATTAGAAGTTCCGAATCTCTACAGGCTGCTATTCCAGGTAATGTTTGTTATTTATATATTTTCTTTGTGTGAGGTTGCTCCAGGAACTTGTTTTTTTATTATTTTTGTAGCTAACACAGTAAGCTTATAATACTATAGGAGCGCTCACATAGATACTATTCGAAATACTCATACAAATATTTTATTTCACTTTATCCTAATTTGCTTACATAAACCTTACCCTAAAAAACTTTATATTACAATTGTAAAAAAAATATTACAATTGGCCCCAGCGAACAGGGACATGAAGGGATGGAACTCATACATAGATAACTATTGTTATGGTATTTTATGATATTTTTATTTGTGTTGCAAAGTGTCTTGTACAATTATTGTAATTTTTTATTATATGTTTTGTTACAACCTACGAAGAAATAATAGTCAGGAACAGTAACTGCGTTAAAAAAATGACCCAACAAAAGTCGTGTTCAAGTAGGCGGGGCTTAAAAGTCGTGTTCAGTACGTCATCAGTCGGACATTTTTCTTGCAAGCGAGCACACTTCAAATCTTCGCGTACATTTTCATTTTTATCATTGTGAACTTCAGTTGTGGATCATCATGCCAGCATTCGTTGTGAAGTGGTGCAGAAACAATACACGATTTAAATGTCCAGGGATCACATTAACTAGTAAATAATAGCAAAATTATAATTATTCAAAGATGTTCAAATACGTTAACAAATCGAGATGGTCAATACTATGCAAAATAAAGTCAGTCAATTTTAATTTAATTTAGGATGTATTTTTTTTCTTCAGGACTAAATATTGAAATGTATGTAATGTGCAATGGTTTTGCTTGGTATGTTTTATTCTCGCTTGCTTGCCGAATTAATGCGGCAATCATTCTTATGTGACCCTTCAAACACTCAGCAAAAACGCGAATTGGCGCTTCCAAAGCGTTTACGCTCTAAAGAGATAATACAGACAATGAACAATAAACGATTGCCTACAGTTGGAATGTAATATAGGTAACTATATAGTATTAAAAAAACAGTTCATTGTTTGGTCAAATTAAAGCACTTTTAATTTTTCAAGCTAATGAAAATTCACCCTCTGTAATTTTTAAAGTGGTTTACCTGAGTTGCTAATTAATTTGTCAGTAATATAAACACAGTGCTTTTCTAAAGTAATTCTATAAATAGATTGAATTTTCTAAATTGATAATGAAGGTATTCTGTGACCACTGAAAATCATCCAGCTGGCAAATAAGTAACAACTTATTTTTTTTTGGTAAAATGTATAAGCCTAAAATGTTTCATATAATCTTTCTTTACTACATTGCGAAGAATCTCTTCTAATGTCTTCTAGACAAAAACTTAATAAATTAATCATATTTCGCGAGACATACGAGATTTACGATTGATTTATTATTAAGTTGGTCCAGTCCACTTGTTGCATAACATCGTCCACGCCGCTATGACTCTGCTGTCATTGTAGACGTTGCAGCACGCGTGTAAACCAATACCTGTTTTCCTTCTGAATTTAAACCAATCACCGAATATGTCTATTTGTAACCTCTGAAGTAATTTGTATTTGGAATCATACGTCGTTTAGATTTGAAGGGCCACGAATCATGAATTTCTAGGACTTCTAGATAGCAGTTTGGTAAGGCAATCTGCCACCATACGCTCGAATATTAAAAGGTAGATGGGAAGTTGGGTACTCACAGGAATGCGGGCTGGTCTGAGAGACTTCCTCTGGATACGCGTCCGGCTGAGGAATGCGGGCTGAAGGGTTCACTTCGGTGAGATTTGTCCCATAAGCACTGGGATACGCGAACACGTATATACAGTTCGAATAACTGTGTATTGGGTTCAAATAGCCACTTGAAATTTGAGAAACTTGGATATAAAATGATACCAACTTCTGGTTCTATTTATGCTGCTGACGATGATACGTTTCAACGAGTCCTTGGAACTATTTCATTGTCTGTGACTTGTATTAATTTCGCGAGAAATGTTAACTTTTTAGTAATACCTTCTTTAGATATTTCTATTGTATTGGGATTTTCTACATCCAGAAACCATAAAACCATTGAGGGATTTCCCCTGAAATGTGTTTGTATTATCATACATTTATTTGTAAAATTTGCTGATATTGCATCCTTTTTGACTAATTTAGCCGCTGGTGGTAAAACATAAATTTAATACAATTACTTGCTTGAAATGATGAAGCTGAAAATGCATTTCACAATTTTAAATAAGATTTAATTGTAGCGTCTATTTTACTGTGTCCTAATTTAAAGAAACCTTTCCTTTTTTTTGTGGGAAGGTATGTTTTGTATGATGTACAAGTATATCAATTCCTTGCCACACTTGTAAAGTTAGATACATTATAATTTTCATTCTTTTTCGCTATGATTAAACTTAAAACATGGATAGGCCAATGCTTATGCTTTTAGTTGATATTATTAGAATTTTGCTTATAACTTATTCAAGTAATAAATATATTCTCTCTATAGTTGACATTTTCACAAAATATTGCTGGTTATTTCCTTATAATTGATTATATACTTCTAAAGTAACTAATAGACTTTTTTGAGACTTATAAATATAACTTATGTTCATTTACCTTAAAATTATAGTATGTGACACCGGATCACAATATACTTCCAGACACTGCGTTGAATCTATGAAAGGATATGATATAACTAAAATATACTACAACCCTTTATATACACCTCAGAGTAAACCAGTTGAAAGATATAATGATATGGTAGAAACTTGCATGTCATGTTTTGTCAAAGATAATCAATGGACTTCATTCAATTATTTGTCCAACATTCAATTAGCTTTGAATAATAATGTAAATCTTTTTACCGAAATTACACCTAATTTCTTAGTGTTTATTAGAACGCTTATTTTTGATGCTTTTCTTTATTTTAATAATTCTTTTGATAATTTAACTCTGTTGGAGATTGGGGCCAATATAATTTTTTGTTTTAATAAAAAATAGTTACTACAGAAAATACGTTGATAAATAGTTAATTTATTAAAGTTCAGGCTTATCTTTTAAAAGTTTTTATATATGGAACGCCCACTATTATGATGTTGGTAGGAAGGTCATTTCTTTTGATGTTGGAGATATTGTTTTGAGGAGTTTAGTTTTATTTAATGCACTTGCATAGTAAATAAATAACAAAGGTACTTCAGACCATTATCATATTATCATCATCATCATCATCTCAGCCGTAGGACGTCCACTGCTGAACATATGCCTCCCCCATGATTTTCCAAAAGGACCGGTTGGAAGCGGCCTGCATCGTCTCCAACGTCGTCCTGCGACCTTCATCAGGTCGTCTGTCCACCATGTCGGTGGACGACCTACAATGCGCTTGCCGGTCCGTGGTCTCCACTCCAGAACCTTTCGGCCCCATCGGCCATCTGTTCTGCGTGCTATGTGCCCTGCCCACTGCCACTTCAACTGGTTAATCTTCTGAGCGATGTCGGTGACTTTCGTTCTTCTACAGATCTCCTCATTTCTGATTCGACCACATAGAGAAACCCCGAGCATAGCCCTTTCCATAGCTCGTTGTGCGACTTTGAGCTTATCTATGAGGCCCATAGTAAGAGACCACGTTTCAGTGCCATAAGTCATCACTGGTAACACACATTGGTCGAAGACTCTTGTCTTGAGGCACAGAGGTATTTTTGACGAGAAGAATTCGCGAAGATTCCGGAACGCTGCCCAGCCGAGTTGGATTCGACGATTGACCTCTTTCTCGAAGTTGGACCTGCCTAGTTTGATTGTCCGTCCCAGGTAGATGTACTCGTCAACAACTTCGAGAACTGAGTTCCCAACTGATAAACTGAAAAAATTATCCCAACTGACGAAAATTATGTCAATGCCCATGTTGTATTGTAACTACCCCAAGTTACAACATGGGCATTGACATAATTTTCGTCTTATCCATGGTCATCTTAAGACCTACCCGTTGGGAAACTCGATGGAGACCTTCGAGCATTGCACTGAGGTCTTCCATGGATTCTGCCATGACTACAATATCGTCGGCAAATCGAAGGTGAGTGATGTATTCGCCGTTAATATTGATGCCAAGTCCTTGCCATTCCAGAAGCTTGAAGGTGTCTTCCAATGTAGTGGTGAACAGTTTCGGAGATATAACGTCACCATGTCTCACGCCTCTTTGCAATGGAATTGCTTTCGAATCCCTCATCCGAAGACTGCAATTTCAGTGAGCGTCGTTCAGCCATGAGGTTGAGGGTATCGTGGGAGAGTTTCTGTGGCCTATCTGTACGGTGGGGTTTAAAGTATTTGGAACCCACTGTATGGACAGTTTCTAATAACGTGCTATTGATCTCGTCCACTGAAGCGATGTTCTCAAGGCAATCGAAGCGATTGGATAGCTCAAGTTGAAAGCTCTCGGGGTCTTGAATACGGGCATGAGTGGGTCGGAGCGTAGACTTCATCAGACGAAACCTCTCCAGTTTGACATTAATATTCACCGTGCCTCTTACCATTCGGTGATCACTACCGGTTTTAACCCTGTTGATCACGGAGACATCAGTGAATATTTGCCTTTTGGTGGTCATAATGAAGTCAATCTCATTTCTTGTGGAACCATCGGGACTCAGCCAGGTCCATTTCCTTTGAGGTGGCTTCTGAAAGAAAGAGTTCATCATAAAGAGTCCCTCTTTCTCCAGGAAGTCGGCCAACCTCTGTCCCCTACGGTTCCGTTGTCCATAGCCAAATTGCCCCACTTTCAACTCATCCTCGCTTCCCTTACCCAACTTCGCGTTGAAGTCCCCCATAACAACTATGGGGTTGTGGTTTGTATGGCCCGACTAATGTCCTCATACATATCCTCCACCTCATCATCCGGGTGCGACTTTGTCGGTGCGTATACCTGAATGACCTTCAGCGAATATCGTTTGGATACTCTGAGTATTAGGTATATGACCCTATTGAAACGCTATCGATCGTAACTATGTTGTTAGTAAGGGACTTGTGGACGAGAAAACCGACGCCACCTTGGGACTGTTGGTCGCTCTCCTGGTAATAGAGTAGGTTACCTGACTTTAGGGTTATCGTGTCTTCACCCGCTCTACGGACTTCAGATAACCCCACAATGTCCCAGTGTAACTTACTCATTTCTTTTCCAGGTCATAAATCTTCTCATCTGTCCTCATCGTGCGTATGTTGTGTGTCACCAGGGCCAGTCGTCGTCGTTGGGGGTGGTAGCCGGGTGTTGTGTCCGTCATTAGGGGAATTTTACCAATACTCGCCACGCTTGGCAGGCGGGTTGGCGATCGCAGTTTTGGGGTTTTAATACTGGGAAGATGCTGCTGCCCACCTTCCGACTGTTATCCCTTAGCAGATTTCTACGCACCCACGGGTAGTTGGGGGGGTACTATTCTAAGCCGGTACCCCACGGCTACATATCATATTATATATTTAATTAAATATTAAAATTACTTTTTATAACCTACAATTTTGTTCTTGGTTTTGATAATTTAATTGAGTTATACTACTTTTGAAAGACGAAGAATGAACTGTTATTGTAGTTTGTAAGGTGAAGTTATGATAGGGAACTTAGTCATGCGACCTGAGTCCCGTCCTCCAACGTTTGTAATAGCGCGCACTCAGCACTGATAAACGTTCGTTCGGAGAACACGTTAGATAAGGATGTGACTCGGGTGGTCTGTTGGTAGAATAAGTTAGAACATTAAGTCAGTCTTAAGCGATCCTTTGATTAAACAACACTTATAAAAATAATTAATTTTGTATTTTTAAAAAGTTGTCTCTGGACCGTCCCAATTTGACTGGCGCAGCCGGTAGGATACCTGAATTGTTCTACTACCGTACTTGTGCTTCTCTAAAATCGGTGTGGTGGCGTAAAAGTGCGGTTAATAGTTGTACGGGTATCCTTACGAACCAAATAAATACGTCTTCCGTGACGGGTGAACCAGGACGAAGGATCTGCAGCTGACTCAATCGACGGAGGATAATGGGCGGCTTGTGAGTAGGCCAAATCACTATTCCTTGTTCCTCTTACCTTTTCCATAAAATTGTATAATTATTTGAGGTCTAGACTTTACCTCGTCTAATTTGTTAACTGATTTAATTATAATTACACAAAATCGGTAATTATACTGTGCTAAGTATATTATAATATAAGAGTCAGATCACGATACTTTTAAGTAGCTTAATTTACTTTTAGTGTATTTTAGAGAGATCATAACTGTTAAAGCTCTACAGAAATAATTTAAGTGATTCCACTGTGTGAATTATATAAGTAATAATTAATTTACATTAGGAAAATGGAAAATGCAACTAAGGTTGATGCTGTACCTACTGAGATCTCTTCCATTATTCCAAAGTTTGACGGAGATGATATAAAGAATGAGATATAAAAAAATGTGAGTACGTAATTAAATGTTACCAAAAGGTAGGTAATCCGGCGCAAGATCTGTACGTTTTTCATGTAGTGTCCAGTAAATTGGTTGGTAAAGCCGCGCACCTTATAAGCGAAAGACCAGACATAGAATCTTGGGCCGAATTAAAATCTGTGTTGACACAACACTTCGGAGACCCGCGTTCCGAAGAATGCATAGCCATACAGCTTGAGACCTTGAAAATAAATCACAACGAGTCATATCTCGATTTTTGCAATAGAATTCAGCAGGTGAAAAGTACTCTAATAGCCAAGGTCATTCTAATAGCAGATGACCATGTGAGACGTAGTAAAATTACAATATACGACAATATGGCCTTGAATGTTTTCCTCTACAATCTTCCGGAGGATCTCATTCGCATAGTGAGGCTTAAGGGTAGCAACACACTGGAACCCTTAGTATTGTGTTAGAGGAAGTCAACTTTCAGTTTCAATATAATGCCCGTAATAAAATGTTAAGACAAGGTGTTCCAAATAAGGTATTACCTACCTCTACGCATAATCCGTATGTAGAAAAATTCGGATTAAAGCCATTTTTCACGGCAAACTCTAGCCCACAGAACCAAGGAGGTTTTAGATTTAATACTCCAAACCAGTTTCGACCTAATATCCCACAAAACTTGAATTTCGGGAGCCCACAGACACCGCAATTTAAATTTGGGATACCTAATGCTAACACACAGCGACCCCAACTAGCTCACCAGTTCCAGCAACCGCAACAGAACTATAGATTTGGAATTCCCAATAGTCAAGGTTTTAGAACTGGGGCGCCGCAGGGTTACAAACCTCAGTTCGGTCAGGCACCACCAAGACAGCAGCCACTAAACTCACAGCACCAGTTTAAGTTTGGTATTCCTCAGACTACTCAGAACAAACCAAGTGGTTTTCTGAATACAGACGTATCGATGCGCACTGCATTACCAGCGCGCCAGAATTACAATAATGAAATTCAGGTCTATGCACCTGAAAATAACGAACATGAGTATTATGACCCTGAAAATGATAATGAAGCCAGTTGCAGTTATTATGGTTATTATGAAACCCAAAATAACACACACGAAATCGACGAAACCAACAACTATGATCAAAATTTTTACCAGATTGCCTCGGACACGAACCCACCGAACTAATAAATTTAAACTGTGACAATTTTGCTAAATTACCTTACATCCACTTGCCAGATATAAATAGCAGATTCATGATAGATACGGGAAGCTCACGATCTTTTATCAGTCCTCGGAAGGCAGATGAATTCTTTCAAAATTTCAAATTCGATATCCCATTCGAGGTTATCAGCACGTATGGTAGGAGTTCTCATGGTCAGGCAATTCACATTCCTCTTCTGGAAACGTTTAAATGTATGGATGCGCATACCTTCTATGTATATGAGGTAGATAAAGATTATGACGGATTGATAGGCTCCGACCTACTTTCACAGCTGGATGCGAATATAGATATGAAACAACAAGTATTGCGGACTAAGGACACAGTGATTCCATTCGTGTATAATCCCCAGACTAACGTTCGATTGGAACCGCGAACGGAAACTCGCGTGAGTTTACTAACTGATTTAAACAATGGTACGGGTATTATGGAATATCAGGAGTTCGAAGAAGGAATTCGAATGCCTTGTGCTTTAGTGAACTGTGTAAATGGCCTGGCGACTACAGTGATTCAAAACACGCTAGAACAACCAGTAACACTAAAAATAAATCGACTAATGAATGTCATCCCATATGAACCAGTAGTTTGTGACATTAATGTAATATCTGATAATGACCTTGACATTGACGACTATTTGGTTGACAATTTAGAAAAATTGCGACTAGAACATATGAATACGGAAGAAAATAAAGCTATCAGTGCCTTATGTTATGAGTTCAGAGATATCTTTTACTGTGACAAGTTGCCATTGACCTTCACAAATAGAGTAAAACATCATATTCGAACTACTAACGAGGATCCAATTTACATAAGACCGTATAGACAACCTCAAGCTATAAATGATGAAATAAACCGACAAGTCGATAAACTACTTAAGGACAACGTCATCCAAGAGTCATTCTCTCCTTTGAATTTTCCAGTTCATCTTGTACCCAAGAAGCTAGATGCTTCTGGAGAAAAGAAGTTTAGGATGGTTATCGACTACCGACGTTTAAATGACACGACAATCGACGACAAATACCCACTTCCCAATATATCTGATCTGTTTGATAAATTGGGCAAATCAAATTATTTCACGACATTAGATTTGGCAAGTGGGTATCACCAAATTGAAATTGATAAGGCTGATAGGCAGAAAACTGCATTCTCTTCTCAAACAGGGCATTACGAATTTTTGCGTATGCCTTTTGGACTCAAAACGGCTCCGGCCACCTTCCAAAGAGCCATGGATAGCATCCTGCGTGGCCTACAGGGTATACACTTCTTAGTATACCTAGATGATATAATCATCTTTTCATCTAGCCTGCAGGAACACATAGAAAAACTACGTAGCATTTTCGACAGATTAAGACAAACGAACTTAAAGGTGCAGCTGGATAAGTCGGAGTTTCTTCGTAAAGAAGTGCTCTACTTAGGACATTCCATAACAAAAGACGGTCTCAAACCTAATAATGATAAAATCGACGCAGTGCTTAAATTTCCACTTCCTAGAACGCAGACTGAGGTTAAGAGCTTTCTTGGCTTAGTAGGCTATTACAAGAAGTTTATAAAAGACTTTGCAAAACTGACACGACCAATGACTGTATGTCTCAAAAAAAATCACAAGGTGGTAGTTAATGAAGAGTTTATCGAAGCTTTTGAGAAGTGTAAGGAGTTACTTACAAATGCTCCCCTTTTACAATTTCCTGACTTTGATAAGGCTTTTATACTAACGACGGATGCTTCGGACTACGCAATAGGCGCTGTTTTGTCGCAAGGTACAGTAGGTAGCGACCGGCCAGTTGCATACGCATCACGAACGCTCAATAGTCCTGAAAGCAGATACAGTACCATAGAAAAAGAGGCACTTGCCATTATCTGGGCCATAAAACACTTTCGCCCCTATTTATATGGCAAGAAATTTACCATTTATACCGACCACCGACCATTATCTTGGCTACATTCGTTTGAAGAACCAAGTAGTAAAATCACGCGATGGCGATTAAGACTGGCCGAATACGACTATGACGTGGTGTATAAAAATGGACGACAAAATACTAATGCTGATGCACTCTCTAGGGTTAAGATAAATGCAATAGGACAAGATGATAATGACAATAGATCAATGCAAGTTAACACGGACGAAAGGGAATTAGAGTTACAAAGACATTGTGATAATTTAACGAAGGAACTAGTTCAATTAGGAAACAAAAATAAGAATAAACGACCAAATACTCCGATCTCGCTTTCCTCTGATACTGAAAGAACTATAAGCATTTCGGATTCGGAAAGCACAATCAGCATTATTGAACCTAATGCTAATCGTCCTTGCTCACCTTACTCAATCTCACCACTATCGAGTGGAACTGCTACAGTCTTAGGATCGGGATCGATTCATGAAGGTTCTGAAACTGTACACTCCGTGCGTGACACTGACACTGTAGGAATTCCCATTTTGAACGAGGCGGTTGATACAAAACCAAATCAGATATTGGTACACACGTGGTTTAGAGACGAGACTGCTGTCAAAGATATTTCAAATAAGAAACAAAGAATTTTAGAAATCCACATGCCTGTAAACAAACCTGACTTAATACGCGACTTCCTTAAGAAATATATACGCAATAAAATAAAGTACTTCATATACTTTGAAGACCAACGACATAGAGCTGTATTTACAGAAGCAGTAATAACACTTTTTAAGAAGGGGACTGTAAATATTTTTGAGTGTACCGAACGGGTAGTTCATGTAGAAAATGAAGATGAACAAAGAGAAATTATTCAAAAATATCATTTTGGTAAAAATTGCCATCGCGGTATTAAGGAAACTGTATCACATATAAAAAGAACATATTATTGGCACAACATGGATATTACAGTAGCTGCTGTGATAAACACATGCGAACCGTGTAAGAAATTTAAATATGATAGGAAACCCCTAAAACCAGCATTGCAACTTACACAGACACAGAACAGACCTTTCGAAGAGTTATTCATTGACATATTCAAAATAGAAGGGAAGTCTTTCCTAACTATTATAGATGCATTCAGTAAGTTAGGTCAGGCGTTTGAGGTATCTAATCCATCAGCACCAGAAGTTGTAAGGGCATTAATCAAATACTTTTCAATCTATGGCACACCTAACAAAATAAGTGCAGATTCAGGATCAGAATTTAACAATTCGCTTATTAAAGAGCTATTGAGTTTTTACAAAATTGAACTTCACCTAGGCACACCTAATAACCCAAATTCTATGGGTCTTATAGAAAGATTCCATTCCACCCTTCTAGAAACATACCGATTAGCCAAATTCGAACGAAAATTGACAGATGCCTCATCAGTAATGACTTTTGCCATTATGGCTTACAACCACAGCATTCATTCTGTAACAGGTTTCACGCCATTCGAAGTAGTTTTTGGCCACACGGAAGCTAAAAGCCCGTTTAATGTAAATTTTGATAATAAATATATGCAGATACTAATACGCGACCACGTGAAACGAACCAAATTTTTGTATAAAAATATAACGGATAAAATGATCAAGACTAAGGAAAAAGCCAAAGATAAAAGGGGAGGCGAAACACAGTTTCAAATCGATAAGGATGATATAATATTCTTTAAAGGAACAAATGTTAGGAGAAGTAAAGATAAACCCAGGTATGAAAAAGGTGTAGTAGTAGGAGAAGCTGATATAAATATAGTCACCGTTACAGCAAGAAACCGCGAATTAAGGGTTCCTATTAAAGATATCAAACGTCCTCCGCAGAAACATCCGACACCTGGTGTTGCACCTGATGGCAGTAACCCAACTCCAGGCCCTTCAACTGCAAACCCTTGAGGGGAATCCTGGGGTCTTACCTATTAAAGAAGGAACTGCGGTCGTCAGCTCCGAAAACTGGACCCTACTTAAAAGATTAGATCTTAATTTAATATCTGAAGATTTAAACCTCAACACTATTAAGTTTACAGACCTAAATAGCATTGTAGATGCTAACTTTAATGAATCTTATATTGAAATAGTTTTCTCTAATTTTAGAATCCAAGTAGAATATGTAATGAATCAAACGATCATTAAGTATAGACAATTAGTTCCTAGATATAAGGTAAAAAGGGGTCTGATAAACCCATTGGGCTCTATTATTAAGATAATCACTGGAAATTTAGATAATG
Organism: Selenia dentaria; assembly: GCA_917880725.1. NCBI lineage: Eukaryota > Metazoa > Arthropoda > Insecta > Lepidoptera > Geometridae > Selenia > Selenia dentaria. Next base: position 338,989 of record OU862900.1, on the reverse strand, counting down.
AAGATGCTTATAAATATGACAAGCTTATTGAAGACATAAAAGCAAATCAGAATTATCAAAATAAAAAGGTAACGCTGGTTTCCGAAGTGCTAGAAGGTTTTTATAATGTCACACAGTCAATTAAAGATAATGTAATGAAACTCGATATTAAATTGAAAAATATTCAAGAAAATTTAGAAAACGCATTAATATTAGAAAATGTACATTATACCAGCAACATGATTATTAACATATACTCTGTGATTTTACACAATTTTCAAAGTATTTCACTGAAATTGAGTGAAATCGAGACAGCGATAGCCTTTTGTAAACTTAATACTCTGCATCAATCAATAATTATTTCTGACATTTTGTTAAATGAACTTAAGAAAATAGAAGAAACAGACAAACTAATTCTTCCTGCTAACCTTGAAAATCTGGTGAAAATTGAACAGAGTATTAGGATAAAATCGTTCATTAAAGAAAATCAGTTAACATTTGTAATGGATATTCCATTGATTGGTAAAGTGACTATATTTATATATATATATATTTACTACAAATTGTATCCTATCCCCGTAATCCATGATCAAAATACTTACATTATCCTACCGAAGTATCCCTATCTTTTAGTGAATGGACTTACCTCAGAGCCACTAGCTCAGCCCTGTCAACCATCAGGCGACTCCAGTTTTATCTGCTTTGAGGATAGTACTGCCCAGATTATAGAAGATAAATGTATTTCTGATTTGATGAAATACTCCAAAGACATAAGTTCCTGCACCCTGATTCCAGTAAAAATAGAAAATGTTGTCTTACAGCACATACAGCCAAATCGGTGGATTGTGTGTTGCAAGGAACGAACGCTTGTTCAGAGAATTTGTGAAAATGAAATTGATCAAAAACATATCCAAGGAACATACGTAATTACACTGGAAGATATGTGTGAAATCAAAATAGACAAATTTTCATTAAAACTACGATTACATCAAATGGAAAATTTAGAATATGAAAGACTACCGATTGTCAATCTCCCCCACATAAGTGAAATAAAAGTTGAAAGAAGACACCCTGTTGAATTAAAAGAAATGGATTTGAAGTCTGTGCAATTATTGGTCAATTCCATAAAAAGTGTAAATAAAAGTGAAAAAAGTGAAGTTAAAATATACAGTGTCAGCGTTTGGACGATCTTATTATACTTGATTATTTCAACTATCGGATTAGTTATTTTATATATTAGGTTAGTAAGAATGGGTTATAAATGTAATATTCGAAATTCTCCAATACAGGATAATTTCGAATCTCAGGAGGGAGAAGTCATGCGACCTGAGTCCCGTCCTCCAACGTTTGTAATAGCGCGCACTCAGCACTGATAAACGTTCGTTCGGAGAACACGTTAGATAAGGATGTGACTCGGGTGGTCTGTTGGTAGAATAAGTTAGAACATTAAGTCAGTCTTAAGCGATCCTTTGATTAAACAACACTTATAAAAATAATTAATTTTGTATTTTTAAAAAGTTGTCTCTGGACCGTCCCAATTTGACTACTTATTTTATATTATCAATTCTAACTTATAAAATATTTAGAGTTCAACTTAGGTCACTTTGGGATTTTGCTATAACAATATACCTGACAACATCAAAAGATCTTAATTATTTATTTATTTATTTTTGGAAATCTTTTTTCCATTTATTTTGTACATTTATTTTATTGAAAAAGGAACTTATTCACCTTCCTTTTAATAAATATACAATTTTACTTCTTTAACTTGGAGCTTTGCTTTAGGTTATTTGTTCTCACCATCTTGTAGAACATTTATTAGGAATTTCCATCCCAATTTTGATGATTAATCCTACGATTTTTGTTAGGATGAACATCAACAATCTAGGGACATTTATACCTTCGGTGGGGGCTGTGGCTGAATGCAGTAGCGGGCCCGCGCCCCCTGCCACCTGTTGACGACGGAGGAACACCGCAGAGGTTTGGTGGGTAGGTCGCCCTTCTGGTATATAGGTAGGTATATAGGTAGGTAGGTAGTATATATATATAGTATATATAGGTAGGTATATAGTATATAGGTCGCCCTTCGCCCTTCTTCTTCCCTTCTTCAACCCCTGATCACCAGCTCTCCCCAGAGCTGGTGATCAGGGTATAAAACCTTCCTCTGCGAAAAAAAAAAAAAAAAAAGGGATATTTATACCTAGATTGATTTCTTTTATATGTCATTGTGTGCGGAAAGTTGGTGGAGGTGTGCCGACCACAGTGTTCATATTTTTTTATGCGTAGTGCACGGTACGTCGGTGGTGTTGTGCCGGTCACTATTGTCATACGAGGGTCATTTGAAAAGTTCTTAGTCTAACATACTTAATGAAACCACACGATTTTGAGTTTATTTTTATTTTTCAACATACTCTCCTCCGAGCTCAAAACACTTTTTCCATCGACCCGGTTCGATACCCGTTTTAAAAAAATCTCGTGTGAACTCGCGCATTGTCCTGATGAAACAAGACTTTTCTTCTCAATAAACCTGGACGTTTATGTTTGATTTCTTCTCTCAAACGACGCAACAGGTTGCAATAGTAATCGGAGTTTATTGTTTCACCCTTTTTTAAATAATCCACGAGAATTATATTTTTTTGCATCCCAAAAAACGGATGCCATCACTTTGCCCGCCGATAAAACCACCTTTGCCTTCTTTGGGGTGGGCGATCCTGCTCTTTTCCATTGTTTCGACTGTTCTTTTGTCTCGGGTGTATTGTGGTGAAACCCAGGTTTCATCCATGGTTATAAATCTTTCAACAAATTCTATTGGGTCAGCTTCATATAACTCTAAAGAGTCGCGAGAAGTTGTGAGTGGGTTGCGTTTTTGTTCCACTGAAAGCAGTCGCGGTACCCACCGCGCAGACACCTTAGAGAATCCAAGTTCAGTAGTAATTATATGATGTGTTTGCTCAGATGAGATGCTTACAGTCTTAGCTATCTTCTCGACAGTCAATCTTCGATCAGATAAAATTAAATCACAGATTTTTTCTTTGTTTTGATCAGTGAAAGCAGTCGAAGGCCGGCCACTATGGAGCTCATCTTGAATGGTCTCACAAACATGTTTAAACTCTGCCACCCAGTTTTTAACAGTCGTATACGAAGGAGCGGACTCACCCAAAGTAGCAGACATGTCTTCATGTATAGCTTTTGGAGTTAAACCTTTCAAATTCAGGTATTTTATCAGTGCACGATAAAATACCTGATAGGGGGGGTTGGATCAAAGCTGCGGTGTGAAACGCAGCCCATGAAGCCAATCCTTACCTGGCCACCTGTCCGGTGAGCAGGTACGGCGTATGGTTATGGAAAGGAGCGCAGGTCGTGATGACATCCATAACAAGTCTAATATGTTACCTTCTCGTGGTGCCGCCTGTTATTGGTCTGGTCCCCTCAGGAACGGATATAACAAAAACACTAGGCGAATCTCATGTACACCCTCATCCCACCTACCTATTCCTATCCCCTCACCAACATATCCAATCCCATCACTTAGCCCCTCCCGCTTCTACTCTGAAAATTCCTTTCCGCTACAGAAACAATGTGGTCAGGTTTCTGTGGTCTTGCTTTCCCATATAAGCGTGAAGGCAAGAGGGGGGCTGACCACCCACGTGTTTTGATGCTGCACGTGGGGGCCCGTATGGGTGGATGCAACGATCCTGGAGGCTGAGCGCAGAAACGCAACACTCCTCTTTGGCGTGAATTGCACCCTAAACGGGGGGCCTAGAACTAGCCACGCTAGGCAATTCAGCATTGGTGGGCAGCCTTAAGCTCCTGCCAGGCGAGAGGTGGTGGTCAATGGGGTCTGCAGCCGGCGGAGCACGGAATGCTGCGTCTGGTTGGTGTGGTATTCTTTGCACCGTTTAGGCTCGTGGATTACATGACCGCTACGTCTATACCGGACTGGTAGCCCTGGTGTTAACATAACTGTTACACCCCCAGATGCGGGCTCGGTGGAGGGTGGTGAGCCAAGAAGGTGAATTAAATAAAAACATGGAAAATTTAGAAAACCCAACCAGAACACAAAACCTCCCCCAGGGTCAAGGGGATGCGGTGCGGGATCTCGTGGAGGCGTTCGCCGCCCCGGAGACCTGCTCTGCTAACTGGACGGTCGTAAGACCGAAAGGTAAAAACGGAGGGCGTAGAGGACAAAGGGCAACCGGAGACCATCTCACCACTCCAAACCCAGCAAGCCTACAAGCTTCTGGGTCAAAACTAAGCAAAAAACAGAGACATAAACTCTACCAGAAACAACGGAAACAACAAGTAGCGAACCCGGAAGGACAAAAGCCGAAAGCTGGAGACCGTAAACCCGAAGCGCAGCTGGCAGGTCAACGGCCAACGACCGAAGACCCCAGCATGTCGAGTTCCGAGGGACAAAGGCGTAAAGCTGGAGACCCGAAGACGACAATGCGCACGGATGGACAAAGGCCTAAGGCTGGAGACCCCGGAGTCAGCGAACGAAAACCTGGGCCTAGCCCTAAACCGGATGGCAAGCAGACGGTGGACCTTTTAAAGGTGCCAACCGAAACTAGCCATAAAGGTTCGGGCCAGAGCAAGAAACACGACATCCGCAAGAACCGGCAAAGGCGAGCAGCCAATGCTATTGCGAAGTCCGCACAGGCACCAGCCCGAACGGAACCGAGCAAGAGGTCGCGGATGGACGATACAGTTTCGCCGAGGGGTGACCACAAAAAGGCGAAACTCGACAGCTCACGTCGTGCTCCTGTCAGCTATGCAGACATCGTGCAGAACGATCTCTGCATAGCGATAACAGGGGACGACCATAAACAACTCACTGTTGAGCAAGCCAACGCCGTGAAAGGGTACCTGGAGGAGTGTATCATGGATGGTGCCAGGGACCCCGACAGCGACTTCTCCCCTGGCTTCAGAGGAAAACCCATCATCGCTGATGGTGCCCTGAAGCTGTGGTGCGAGGATGACGCTTCACTGCGATGGGTCAAAAGCACAATTGCCGCTGCTGCTGAGATCATCGGAATGAAGGTCACGGTAAAGCGGCAAAAAGAACTGACCAGGAGAATAAGGGCGGCCCTCTTTATACCTGACTGCAGAAGGAGCGTAGAAGACACAGGTCTAGTGCTCAATAAGCAGAATAGATGGGCCCAAATTAACTCCTGGACAATTTACTCCCATAGCAAGCAATCGGACAACACAATGTTCCTAACTCTGGGAATCCCAGAGAACATTGTGCCGTTGCTTATGAACAAGGAAAGGCGTTTAACACATAACCTGGGGAACGTCTATGTGAGGTTCTACGCTGCTAATGGCTCTCTACAAGATGAGCCACCGCAGGAGATGCCATCAGCAATGATGGTTGACCCGAAACCGGGACTCAGCGGTACCAAATATAGAGACCCAGACAAGGAGGACCCTGCCCCTGTGTGCTCAAAGAACGTGGCCCAGGCTGTGCCTCCGCAATCCTCTCCTATACCGTCAACCTCGCGGCTGATGGAGGGCAGGATCGTGGTTGACACGCCAAAGGGCAAGTTCTGGAGAGTGCCTAGGATGGTGGTAACGGATTCGTCGGAGGAAGAGGGAAACCTGGATGATGGTGACCCAAACCTCCACAATCTGTAAAGTCATCCAAAACAATCTCCAGCACAGCGAAACTGCTACGGCTAACCTGCGCAGAGTGCTGGGGATAGACAACAACGGGACCATAGCCCTAATCCAGGAGCCGTGGATTAGAGCAGGGCGTGTGTGTGGTCTCAATGATCTGAAGGGTAAGTTAATACTCGACAACTCCTGTACTAACCACAGAGCATGTATCTTTGTGCCACTTAACATAATAGCAGTGCCTATAACAGAGTTCTGTTCCAGAGACTTGGCAACAGTCAGGCTCCAGAATCCAGACGATGCGACGGACCTTGTAGTCGCCTCAGCGTACATGCCCGCTGAGGAAGATGCCCCTCCGAAAAAGGTCGTGGAGCTGGTAAGATACTGTGAACTAAATAAATTTCAACTAATTCTCTCAACAGATTCAAACGCCCACCACCCCATTTGGGGTATGGCTAAGTGCAACAAAAGAGGCAGAGAGCTAGTAGACTTCTTGTTTTCAACTAATCTCTCTATAGCTAATAGGGGAGCTGAACCAACGTTTGTAAACAGTCGTCATCGAACCATCATCGATCTCACCTTGGTTTCGGCTAACTCCGAGCTAGTCAAGAATTGGAGAGTCTCAGATGAGAACTCAGGCTCAGACCACAGGTGGATCAGGTATGAATTAACAGTAAGTTCCAGAACACCGGTACCAACGCGAAATCCTCGCAAAACGAACATAACCGTCTATGAAAAAACGCTCAGACAGTCTATGGTCAAGGCAAGTATGGAAACTAAACTCAACAGTACGGTTCAAATTGAACAGTCAGTATTAGAATTAACAGACACTCTAACAAAATGCTACGAGCAAGCGTGCCCACTGTCCCTGCCGCAACCCGGTAAAGGAGGTAACAGGGGTTGGTCGCGAGCATTGGAAAAACAAAGGAAACAGGTACGAAGACTATTTAACAGGGCCATGAACACATACCGGGATGACGACTGGGACAACTACAAAAAGGCAAGGTCGGTATATAAAAAACTGATACGTTCCAGTCGCAGAAGGTCATGGCGTAAATACACTACTAACATAGAGTCAAATGCACAGGCAAATAGAGTTAGGAAAATAATTGCAACTAACTCTAACCGAGACATAGGCTCACTCAAGAAACATGACAACACTTACACTCACTCTGTAACAGAAACTAACACTCTACTATTACAAACACACTTCCCTGGGTGCCACATAACAAATGAGATGAGATGGTGTGAAGAAACTGTGGTGTCACCCACGAAAGTAGATTGGACAGTTGCTCAAACCGTGGTAACGGAAGATAGAGTTAAATGGGCAATCAGAACATTCTCTCCATACAAAGCACCGGGAGTAGACGGTATCTTCCCAGGTTTACTCATATGGGGCGAGATACATATATACAAAACCCTACTACAAATCTTTAGGGCATGCATTGCACATCGGTATGTACCGAAAGCCTGGAGAGAAGTGAGGGTTCTATTCATACCCAAACCAGGTAAACGAGATTACACAGATGCTAAGGCCTACAGACCCATTAGCCTAACATCATGCCTACTAAAAACACTAGAAAGACTGAGTGATAGGTACCTTAGAGACAAGGTACTGACGAAAATACCAATGCACCCAGATCAACATGCCTATAGTTCAGGCAAGTCAACAGAATCGGCACTACATAAGGTAGTGTCTAAAATCGAACATAACATCCAAACCAAGGCGTTATGTCTAGGTGCTTTCATAGATATTGAAGGAGCCTTTGACAAAACCAGCTTCAATAGCATCCGAACAGCACTACTCAGACACAGGGTTGAAACAACACTAGTGGAGTGGATCATTAACATGCTTAAGTCGAGAGCCGTACGGATAGATCTTGATAGTTCGACCAAGGGAGTGGTGGCACGAGGCTGCCCACAAGGTGGTGTACTGTCGCCGCTACTATGGAACATGGTCGTAAATGATCTCATATCCAAACTCAACGCACAACGGTACTTCACGGTAGGCTATGCTGACGACCTTGCGATTCTCATACCTGGCCACTTCGCGAGTGTGGCCTGTGATCTTATGAATAACGCACTAAAGGTTGTCGAAAAATGGTGCATAGATAATGAACTATCAGTGAATCCTAACAAAACAGAACTTGTGATGTTCACAAACAAGATAAAGCTCGGCAATTACACTTTACCGAGCCTGTTCAAAACGCAGCTGAAATTGTCCGAAGATGTAAAATATCTGGGAATAACATTGGACAACAAACTTAACTGGGCCAAGCACTTAGATAACAAAATAACAAAAGCCAGCATTTCTTTTTGGCAATGCAAACGGATGATCGGTAAAACATGGGGGCTCAACCCAAAAATAACCATGTGGTTATACAATACCGTAATCATACCCTGTCTATCATATGGGGCTCTTGTGTGGTGGCCCAGAACGACACAGAGCACAACCATCGTAAAACTGAAAAAATTCCAGAGGCTGGCATGCGTGGCTGCAACGGGATGCATAAAAACGACTCCTACAACAGCAATGGAGGCTCTTTTAGGAATCACACCGTTGCACCTACACATCCAGCAAGAAGCCGCAGCATCCGCGTTCAGACTAAAGGCTTTACATCTCTGGGAAAAGGATAGTCTGTCCCGTCACACAACCATCTTAGACGACATAGCGACAGGCAATCCAATCATGCAATCAATATACGACAAACAGCACAAAGAATACTTCTTCACTAAAAGCTATAAGATACAGTTACACGAGGAGCCTAGTGATAGCTCAGGGCTTAAGGAAGTAAGAATATACACAGATGGCTCTAAAACTACAACTGGCACCGGCGCGGGTACGTTCTCGGATGATCTGAACATTCATATAACTACAGGCTTGGGTAAGTATAGCTCCATCTTCCAGGCGGAATGTGTGGGGATGATCCAAGCGGCAACAGCAGCACTAAGGAGGAAGGTAACTGACTTTAATATCAGAATACTCTCCGACAGCGCTGCAGTATTAAGAGCCCTACAACGGTACGATCACTCATCAGGGCTAATCAAACAGTGTCACAATCTACTGGAGCAAGTAAGTAAAACCAACCATGTCACACTCCAATGGATAAAGGGACACAGCGGATCCAGAGGCAACGATGCGGCAGACGAGTTAGCAAGGAGAGGTTCCAACTTATGTCCAAAAGGACCGGAACCAATGATCCCGTTACCATTCAGCCAAATCCGAGCATGGATACGTGACACAACCAAAAGAAAACATCAAGACTACTGGGCAAGTATCACAGATTGCAGACAGTCTAAAGAGGCGTTCCCGAAGCTCAACCCGAAGTACCTACTCTAGACAACTCCGCAATCTGAAACGTGACAAACTACGACGAATGGTCGGTCTTGTCACGGGACACTGCTCACTAAACAAACACCTGTTTATGTTAGGTGTTACAGACAGCCCCCTGTGCCGAGGGTGCCTGGAGGCAGACGAAACGGCCGCGCACGTCATCCTGGAGTGCAGTAGCGTGGCGTCACAACGGGCAGAACACCTTGGAACACCGAGGACCGTCAAGGAGGCCTGCACCGGCATCAGCGAGCTGCTGGCCTTCTTCGACGACATCGGGTGGCTGGACTAACGCGCACCACCCGACATCACGCACAAAGTGCCGCATCGAGACGGCATGGGTGCGGAAAACAGCCCGCTGACCAAGTACCAAGTACCAAGTACCAGTGCACGATATTCAATTTTATCCATTTTCAAAAATAGCTCTGACTTGACTCACGGTATCACGTGTAAACGAACAATGAGTTACTGTGAATAAACTAAACTGTGCATACTTGTTGCTAAATAATGTAACTACAAAATGAGGGTAGTTATAAAAAAACCAACGACTTTAACCATGTTAGGCTAAGAACTTTTCAAATGACCCTCGTATTTTCTGTTTTTAACAGAATTATTTAATGCATAGTGCTCAGAAAGTCGGTGGTGACGTGCCGGTCACTATTGCATCATTTTGCTGTTCCTTCAAACAGTGATTTTCTTCAATTTTGCTTTTCATGCTAAATCTTATTGTTTAATTTCTCAACAATTTGTCTACTTTTAACACGTTTGCGTACTGCATACTGTTACAGTAGAGCTGTTATATTAGATTGTACATACAATTTAATTGTTACACTTTATTCTAATTTGCTTACAGAAACCTTACCCTAACAAACTTTATATTATTACAATTATAAAAATTTTGTTACAGTACTTATTTTTTTACTTTTACTTAAGATACTCAAGTGATTTGCTTACGCACAACAGATTCAATTACCTTCGACAGAAATGATAGAATAGAAATGAAAGTATTGGGAATATTCCAAGAAACATAAAGGCAAATACTATAGTGACATTCAACCAGATCGGCAAATAAACAAATCACCTCTACAATCTGCCGCCTCCGCTTAGGTCACTCTTGGACTCCAGTTCAATTAGCAAAAATGAGAATAATAGGTCACTCAATATGCGAGTGTGGGCTGGACAAAAGACAGATCATATGCAATAAAAAAAATTTCAACTACAACAAAGCATTTGATTCTCTAACTCACTGCTATATATATATAAAGCCCTAGCAAATCAAGGCATAGAAAACAAATATATCAATATTATAAAACATACATACAGTAACCACACAGCAAAAATACAATTAGAAAAAACTGGTGAAGAGTTCTGTATCCAAATAGGAGTCAGACAGGGAGATCCACTTTCTCCTAAGCTTTTCTGGGCAGTACTGGAAGAGATCTTTAGAAATCTAGAGTAGGACAGATCAGGATTAAATATTAATGGACGTAAACTATCCCATTTGAGATTTGCAGATGACCTGGTGCTGTTTGCAGAAGACCCTGAGACTCTGAAAGAAATGCTCGAACAACTAGCAACAGAGAGTGAGAAAGCAGGACTCACAATGAACACCACAAAAACAAAAATTCTGACAGACATAAACACACAATAAAAATAAATAACCAAGAAATAGAGTATGTAGATGAATATGTTTATCTAGGCCAAATCATTGCACCAAACGCACAGATGGATAAAGAACTTCAAAGAAGAGTAAACAACACCTGGGCTCGCTACTGGTCACTAAAAGAAATACTGAAAAATAAGGATTTCCCGATGTTGAAGCGAAAGGTATACAACACATGTATTTTACCAGTACTTACTTACGGGTGCCAAACATGGAGCCTGACGAAGGCGCACAGGCAAAAACTAAGAGTATGCCAACAGGGGATGGAAAGAAGCATGTTGCACATCAAACTGAAAGACAAGTGGAGACTTACGAAAATTAGGAAGGCCACAGGGGTGACAGATGTTTCACAGAAAGTAAAGAGGCTTAAATGGCGATGGATTGGTCATATTATCAGGTCTTCCAAAGACAAATGGACCAAGGACATAATATTTTGGTACCCCAGAGAAGGAAAAAGGACAAAGGGACGTCCACAGAAACGGTGGGAAGACGATCTACGAATAGGATGGCGGAGGAGTGCTAGACTTAGGGAGAGATGGAAAGTTCTAGAGGCCTATGTCCGGGGTGGACAACCTGATCAATAATCTAATCTGTATATGTTGTTGGTGTTATTTTTTAGTAACATTGTATAATATATTTTTAGGCATAAGTAATATTTTAAAGAACTGAAACCACATGTGATCAGTGAATAAAGGCTATTTTTATTTATTTATTTTATTTTATAATTATTGTATCGGCGCCATATCGATCGTAGATATATTATGTAGACATATTCTAACTCTTTGTGATGCCATATTTGTGTTGTCCTTTCGTTGTTTTAGGTAAATCATCTGGAAGTCATGTCTCAGCTCAACTCTCCCTACGTACCACCAGTCATATTATTAACAATATTGCTAATTCTCCTGGTAGTTTATGAAACTAGCACAACGGACACTGGCCGAATTGTGACAATGGTCGCCGAAGCCATAATCTAAGAACGGAACTGACTTAAATTAAATTCAAGACTTGAATGAACAAGCGTAATCTAGTGCCATGACAAAGTTTGTCTGGCACACCAAGTGTCCAGTCTGGGCAATTCACCGGTGAGTAAGTCAAATATATTTCTTTAGTACTAACCCAAAGTAATGGCCTCAATGTGCCTGTTGGTTTTTATTTTACTACTCACCTCATAACACTTGAATTCCTTCCGCTCGTTCTTGCGAGGGTGTTCTTTCACCAAATGCGTTTTCAAATCAATTTCCGATGGAAATGTTTTTCCACATTCACAGATTACTTGTACACTAAAGAAAGAGTAGTCTAAACGTGTATTCTTTTCAGAGCTCATTTCCAATTTACACAAATACAGTCAAATAGGTAAATAAAATCACAGAATTCGCCATGGGTGGGATGATGGGAGGCACAGACCACGGTGTTATCATTTAGAAGAAAAGTATAGATCCTATTATCATTGCATAACAAATCAAAAGATGGCTCTTTTTTCACAGTCATATATTTAGGCAAATATACAAACCATAAGAGTCTATTTTATAAATGTAAGAACAATATTTAATTCATAGATTAGAGTATGTATACTTTTACTTGAATATTTCAAATAACTGATAAATCGACAATGTCAAATTTATTATCATTTTCTTTCTTCTCGAGTGAATGGATATGCGATTTTTTTCCGTGGATTTACGATGACCTGGCTTGTTTCACTGACTCTGACGATTCTGCGCACCTTCTCTGACCTGGCAAATATTTGGATTCCAACGGCTGCGAAAATATCGATTTATCTCTGCGAATTATTTCGGACTCTGTTTTTGTGCCTAGCTAATTGGATTTTCGTCAAGTCCCGAACTGCAAAAAGACCCGTAAGTTGCAATACCTACTTTCCATCGCATAGCTATAATCTGACAGTACTTACAATTTGTAAGTACTGTAAAGTAAGTTGTTAAAGTAAGTATCAAAGTAAGTTGTTCCAACTTTCCTTTTTACTTTAGGGCTGCCATGCTGATATTTTTTAAATTTGCCGCGCTTTTTCAGTATCAACTTTCATTAGCCAGACTCTTAACTTTCAACAACAGTGAATGAGCGGTGGCAACTCTGCGGTACAACATGTGTAAATAATATATTTATTTCAGGGTACTTATCTCTTCGTACGAGGTGCTTCGGATAATTATGATAGAACTTCACTTAGTTCGTTTAATCATGATATACAGGTGTGTCGAGACCCAGCACGAAAGGCGGCAGAGCACAAGCAGCACCAAAACAGGGAAGGAAATCCACCACAGTAACACAAAGGGGGCGAGAACTTGCACGAACAGCAGTAGGTAACAACCTTCTCGCGGAGGTAGGTACTTTGTCGATGTCATTCGCAAGGGCTAAATATGTCTGAATCTCATTTATTGAGGGTTTCTCGGTCTATGGCGCCGCACATTCAAGAGGGAGACTACTAGGAATCATGTACTAATTTGACATCATATAGTCTATTGGCATCTTACACTGTATTGCCACTCGCACACTGTGCTGGCATCCGTTAGGCTAGGCTTGCTGTAATTTCATCAGCGGTTTACACTGGGCTACACGCACTCGCGCTCTGTAGGTTTAGCTTTTCAACCACAAACTTCTTGTCACAAGCTGCAATATCTGCAAGTATTCTACCACCACTATCGGTACTAAACGATCTGCTAGAAACCGAGAGCCCGGGTTGAGAGCTAGCGCACTGTACTGAAACTCTTGCCTGCAAAACCCTAGGGTTTCGCTGTGCCACCACGTACCGTAGTTTGCTGTCTACCACTGTACAGTAGGTTGATGATAACAGACGCCCACATGAGGCAAATGGGTAGGTATAGGATACTGTAATTCCTGTCTGACTGCTCGCTTCTTTCTGAAGCATATTTGTACCTTTGTAACATTGTTCCTAGCGCACCTGTAGAAGAGAGCCTAGGTATATTGACTCACATACGCTTACTATAAGATGAACTTGAGTTCTTAAAAGTATATGTGTGTAAATAAAACCAACCAGCAACCATCTGTATCCTATTTTATTCAGTTAGATTTAGGAAGACCCTTGTGTAACTTACCTCTAGCCGGGAAACGTCATCCCATCTGTACCGCACCCCCTAAGGGACGTCACACGTTTAGTTTTAGGCCACGCCGCCAGAAATAACACTTCGCCGCCATTTACAGCAAATAATATAGTGGCCCTATTACAAGAGGTCATCAACAATGTTCAACTGAACTCTTCTGTTCTGAACACTGGTCGAAGGTCGTGAATAAAACAAAGAGACACGGTAGTAATTCGCTTGTTCAGAACACCAAACTAAACTTGCGAACTATAATCTAATTTTAGTAAATATGTGATAGTTCTTATTATGTTCATGCTTAAGTTCAAATTAGTATAATGCTTGCAAATGTCAATTCTTAAATTTGCCGTTTCTGTTTAATTGTGGGCATGTTTAGTGCAAATTTAATAGTCATGTAAGTTCGTGCTCTCTAAACTAGTCTAAACTGATGTAAAACTGCCCACATTTGAATAGAATAATCATATGTTTAGAATTATAATTCTAAGTGTTACACGAATGTGGATTTTAGTGTTAACATAATAAGAATTAACATAGTTTACAGAATTTTAGTTAAGTGTACGCACAAGCGAATCAGTACCTATGTCTGACTAGGATAGTGACATCCATATTGACAACATAATGGAGGCATCGTTAATAATAGCCGTCACAGATACAGATGATGAATTTAGTGACAATTCAGATGTTCCTGGCTCTGATAGGAGGTAGGACGAGTAAAATCTATTTTTACTTGGACACCCTTTAAACAATCTTACCCCATATATGTTCTGTTGATTCAATAAATAATAATATAAACTTTAACTTTAACAATTGAACTACGCACAGCATAAGTTTTATATTATAAAAACATCGACTCTCAATCGTAGCAGTACATCCCATCACTAAATACGTCTATGGACTCTATGGCGTTACGTTATACGCATAACACTTAGCTTCATTTTTCTTTCCATTAGATTTTATTTGTAGACTAGAACATTCTGGTTGGGTTGCATTTACTACAGTTACTAATGATTTAATATAATACGAATGTGGTACAGCTGAAATACTAAGTCATAATTTGTAAATCGCGGCAACTAGCAAGAGTGAAACGAAACTTTACTAAAACTGTCAGCCGCATCGTGCTACAGCGCAAATACGTTTTTGTAATTATTAATATTGTTAACATGAAACAAGTATACCTATGTAATGTCAAATTACACATCGATTATAATTCAATTCGAAATAAATAAAAACATGTTAAAAACGTAAATTAATAACTCATACTCACAGGGAGTCATAAAATAAAAACAATAAATAGCAACACTACGTTCTAGTCGGTACGTTATGAAACTCGACATAGCTACAGAACGAGTGCTCAGTAAGCCAACGTCGTAGTCGAGACTTCAAACTATACAAGCTAGGGGCCGCTATTATAGAGGCGGGCAGTTTATTGTACACCGTTGGAGTAAGCCTGTTCGCTGGCGTCGCACAGTATGTGTAGCTCCGGATATTCACACTTCAACTGTCTCTTAATGCGTATTGCTCTAGCCGCAGGCAGGAAAGGCCGGAGAGTTGGCCCATCAAGCGGCGAATGTCTCGTTCTCTTCTGTCGGGATCGGCTCGTCCCGCGATATGTTGACACTCTGCAGTATTATCTTCACTCTTATGGTGCAGTGGCCCAGCAATCCGAGAGGGACAGACATATAATGACATGACCGCGCTAGCAGGCTAGCGTGTATAAGCCCTATCAATACCTGCGTAGTTTAGATCATACTCTGCGTGGTTTTGCCAATTTAGGTCAGCATGTCACAGTAAGATTTAATTTATTTGCAGTTCGTTCCGGTGTGCGTTCTAATATGTCTTCGTAAGTGACCTGCTTCTGCAGATTCATAATCACACATATTACATTTATAAGGTTTATCTCCAGTGTGCGTTCTAATATGACTTCGTAAGGTACCTGCTTGTGCACATTCATAATCACATATATTACACTTATGAGGTTTCTCTCCAGTGTGCGTTCTAATATGAGTTCGTAAGTGACCTGCTTCAGCAGATTCATAATCACACATTTTACATTTGTGAGGTTTCTCTCCAGTGTGCGTTCTAATATGTCTTCGTAAGCTACCTGCTACGGCACATTCATAGTCACACATATAACATTTATAAGGTTTTTCTCCCGTATGAGTTCTAATATGACTTTGTAAGTGATCTGCTTTTGCAGATTTATAATCACATATATTACATTTATAAGGTTTATCTGCAGTGTGCGTTCTAATATGTCTTTGTAAATTACCTCCTACTGCAGATTCATAATCACACATATTACATTTATAAGGTTTATCTCCAGTGTGCGTTCTAATATGACTTCGTAAGGTACTTGCTTGTGCACATTCGTAATCACACATATTACACTTATGAGGTTTCTCTCCAGTGTGCGTTCTAATATGAGTTCGTAAGTGACTTGCTTCTGCAGATTCATAATCACACATATTACATTTATGAGGTTTCTCTCCAGTGTGCGTTCTAATATGTCTTCGTAAGCTACCTGCTTCTGAAGATTCATAATCACACATATTACATTTATGAGGTTTCTCTTTAGTGTGCGTTTTAATATGTCTTTGTAAGTTACCTGCTACTGCACATTCATAATCACACATATTACATTTATGAGGTTTCTCTTCAGTGTGCGTTCTAATATGACTGCGCAAGTTACCTGCTGTTGCAGATTCAAAATCACACATATTACATTTGTAAGGTTTCTCTCCAGTGTGTGTTCTAATATGAATTCGTAAGTTGGCTGCGACTGCAGATTCATAATTACACATATTACATTTATGAGGTTTCTCTACAGTGTGCATTCTAATATGTGTTTTCATGCGTCTGGCGGTTGAGCATTTATAATGACACGTATTGCATTTATATGGTTTTGTTCCACTGTATCTCATGTTATAATTTCCCAGTTTTCTTTCCGTCGCAGATTCACAATCAGCTATCGTACGTACGAGTCCCTGAAGCAAATAAATTAAGTTTAATGTATAAATATGTGCACATTACATATAACGTAAGTATCGATAGAATTAAACGCCTCTTACGGGATACACCGTCAATGATGATATCGTCAAGATAGGCGAAACACATTTAGTTTTTGATGTATAACTCAAAAACGGCTCGACCAAATGTATATGGTACCGCCGCTGAAGTATACTCTATCAAACAAAAAAGAATTATCACAATCAGTTTATAAACGAAGACGTTATCCGCGAACACACATAAAAAAACAACATTATATATATATATACTGCGACCTTTATCAGGTCGTCTGTCCACCGTGTCCGTGGACGACCTACGCTGCGCTTGCCGGTCCGTGGTGTCCACTCCAGAACCTTCCGGCCCCATCGGCCATCTGTTCTGCGTGCTTTGTGCCCTGCCCACTGCCACTAACTGGCTAATCTTCTGGGCTATGTCGGTGACTTTCGTTCTTCTACGGATCTCCTCATTTCTGATTCGATCACGTAGATAATTCTCTATAGCCCATTGTGCGACTTTGAGCTTATCTATGCGGCCCATAGTAAGAGACCACGTTTCAGTGCCATAAGTCATCACTGGTAACACACATTGGTCGAAGACTCTTGTCTTGAGGCACTGAGGTATTTTTGACGAGAAGACTTCGCGAAGTTTCCGGAACGCTGCCCAGCCGAATTGGATTCGGCGATTGACCTTTTTCTCGAAGTTGGACCTGCCTAGTTTGACTGTCTGTCCCAGGTAGATGTAATCGTCAACAACTTCGAGAACTGAGTTCCCAACTGATATTGAGGTAGGCACAACATGGGCATTTGACATAATTTTCGTCTTGTCCATGTTCATTTGAAGGCCTACGTTGGAAAACTCGATGCAGGTCTTCGAGCATTGTAGCGATTTTACCATGACTACAATATCGTCGGCAAATCGAAGGTGAGTGATGTACTCGATATTGATACCAAGTCCTTGCCATTCCAAGAGCTTGTAGGCGTCTTTCAATGCAGCGGTGAACAGTTTCGCAGGTATAACGTCTCCCTGCCTCACGCCTCTTTGCAATTGAATTGCCTTCGAACTCTGCTCCTGTACTCGGACTGACATGTTGGCGTTTTTGTACAAACACTTCAGCACAGCTTTTAAGTCGGTTTAAAAATATATAATCTTAGGGTAGAAGGCGAACATATTATTTATGGCAAAGTGGCATACGACGGCTATCCTCTAAAACTCCTTATGAATTTGTATAGACACATTAAATTAGTTTATGTCAAACGTTACGTTCACCGGAAAAAGAAAGGGGGATGTAGTGTTTGTGTGTTGAACATAACCTAATACATACACAGTCTCGGGCAAGCGAGTGGGTAAAGCGGCACGGGCAGTGTTACGCGAGCCGTGGGCGAGTGTAGGCGTGCCGCTTGTACACACCGTCTGTTGTCGAGCCTGTGACTACGTACCCACCTAGAAGCGGTGTTGGCCTCGTACTACCATCGGCCTGCGAACACTACAGGGGACAAGAAAATTGTTGGCGTTGATATTGAGTTCGTTAAAAGACGTAGGCTTATTTTTTTGTAGGTAAACCGTCTTTATCAAAGGTTTTGAAATCGATTGGCTTTAGATTTTAAAAATCTGACAAGCGGAAAATCCTGCTAGAACGCTACGATATTATTTTGAAGAGAGAACCATTCTTACCGTTAAGGCGTGGGGTGCCGGCTTAGAATAGTACCTCCCCAACTCTACTTGTGGGTGCCGTAGAAGCCGGCTAAGGGATAACAATCAGAAGGTGGGGGCAGCAGCACCTTCCCAGTCAAAAACCTTAAAATTGCGCTCGCCAACCCGCCTGCTAAGCGTGGCGAGTATTGGCAAAATTCCCCCCTATGGGGGAGGCTTATGTTCAGCAGTGGACGTCCTACGGCTGAGATGATGATGATGAACATTCTTACGTCAAGTAAATAAAATTACATATTGGGACAATGTCGTGTTTGTTGACGAAACATGGTTGAATGCGAACCATACGGTTTCGCGGACATGGACCGATGATACAGCGGCCTTCACCTCATAAGCTCCATCGGGAAAAGGAGCCCGACTTATTATATGTCACGCGGGATCAGCTTCTCAAGGTTTTATTCCAGACTGCCTCCTCGCATTCGCCTCTAAAACTACAAGTGATTACCATAAGGAAATGAACTTTGAGGTTTTTAAAGAGTGGTTTGAGAAGCTGCTAGTCAACTTAGAAAAGCCATCGAAAACAATATGGACAATGCACCTTACCATTCTGAACAAGTTCATAAACCACCAACTCAAGCAAATACGAGTAAAAGCAAGAAATGGTCTCGTGGCTGGTAAGAAATGGTGTGGATGCAAGTTCAAATAAATCAAGTAAATTCAAGTAAATCTGGTAAAAGCAACGAAGCCGTCCAAGCTCCGCTATGTAATCGATAACTATATTAACTGTTCAGATCACAGGTTCAGATCTTCAATCGTGGACTGTAAGTTGAGAAAATAAAACAATTATGCCTCATTGGAGGGAAGCGAATGTTTTTTATTTTTCACTAAAGCCTCCTACTATATTTTACATTTGCCTATGAGTCGGTCGGTTTGTCTGTCAGTCTCGTCGTATACATTAACTAACTAACTATAGAAAGAAAGAAAGAAAGAAACATTTTTATTAGGTACTTAAACATATACAGAACACAGAGCCGACATATAACAAATTAATAAACAAGGTGGAACAAACATGAAACATAAAGACACTTACATAAAGCACCGCCTGAACCCTGGAGGGGAAAGCAGGCAGAGACTACGGATTTACGTACACTACGCTCGTCTCATGTGCCTAAATACTTGGCAAGTACCTAACTGGTATTCAGCTCTGCATGAGTTGGGTGTGTTACCAACACCCAACGCTGGTTTTCAGCTGTGACCAATAAGTGGAGAAGATAGTGCAGCAGTGACAATGAAAATAACATACAAACGTTGTAGGGTACATACTCATATATCATAAACAAACATAAGGTATGATAAATATAATACTGTATCATAAATAATATAAACAAGAGTAGGGATATTGAAGTTTTACATATATAAATTTGAGTGAGGTCGCAAATAATACGTATTCTTTACATGAACAATGGTTGGTTGAGACAGATTTAAATTATATTTTAATTAAATTAAATTATTAAATAAAATAAAATTATATTATGGAGAAATTTAAATTATAGCTTTATTTTATACCACAACAAAAAATTAGTGAGGTGTAGATATATTGGCTAAATAAGCGAAATGTCCACATTTATAATACCATGCTGTATTTGGCCGTCAATAAGAAACTTTTTTAGTTTTTGTCTAAAACTGTAGACGCTTTTTGAATTTCTTATTGGCGGTGGCAAATTATTCCAACACCTGGAAGCCGCATACCTAAAACTACCTCTGAAACTTTCAGATCTGTGGTGTTGTGTGGACAATTGAGTGGAACATTGACTTATTTCACAGCCTCTATTGCTAGACATCCAACAAAGTTTATCGTACAAGTACTTAGGAGTACCGTAACGAATTACCCCAAAGAGGAGACATGCTAAATGTAGTTTGCGGCGAGATTTCATTTTGAGAGTGTAATGTTTATTAAGAAATGGCGTAATACGGCTTCTTGGGGGCACAATGAAACAAAACCTCGCGCAGGCATTTTGAACTCGCTGGATAAGATGTTGGGTTCGCACAAGCAGTCGCGGACCGTATACAGTGTCTGCGTAGTTTAGTTTAGATAGTACTAACGATTCAACAAGATGTATACGTAATTTCTCGCTGATAAAGGGTCTTATCTTATATAAGACTTTTAGCCTGTAAAAGCAATTCCGTACACAATCAGCGACATGTTTTTCAAAACGTAAATTCGAATCCATAATGACGCCCAAGTTTCGAGCTTCAAAAACACGCTCAACTGCTTCGCCTTCAATTAACACCCGTATCGAAGTTTAAAGAGGCTACTTTATGTTTACTACCAAAAATCATATATTTAGTCTTAAGTGGATTGAGGACTAGGCTGTTTGCTTTGGACCAGGACGTGATCCTGGTTAAATCATCATTTATAGCGGTAATAGCGCTGTTAAGGTCTTGTGGCTTAAAAGAAATGTAAATCTGAACGTCATCTGCATATATATGATATTTACAATTTTTAATTTGATTCTTGATATCGGCACTATACAAAACAAATAAAGTAGGACCAAGAATGGAGCCTTGTGGTACACCCCGGTTTATATGAGATAATTGAGAGCAGAGCGAGGAACCGATATTATTCTTTAACTCAACATATTGGTAACGGTCTTTAAGATAGCTGTCAAACCATTTTAAAGTATTTTGGTCAAAACCATAATAGCGTAGCTTTGACAACAGTAACGAAGTATTGATTGCATCAAATGCCCTAGAAAAGTCAAGAAGCACTAACAGAGTACACATACCCTGGTCTTAAGCTGTCAGTATATTATCAGTGACGTCCAAAAGAGCTGTAGCTGTACTACGGCGCTTTCGAAAGCCAGATTGAGCGTCAGGCAAAATATTGTGCTTTTCGATAAAATCTGTTAACTGATGGCTAACAGCTTTTTCTATAATTTTCGACAGGCATGGCAGTATACTGATCGGCCTCAATTCCTTAAAAGCAGTAGGGTTATTAATCTTAGGCAGTGGTCGCACAATAGCAACTTTGCAATCTGGGAAGGTTGACGTGGAGATTGACCGATTTACAATAGCTGTGATTGTTACTAGCGATAGAGGAAGCGTCAACAACAGCATTTCAAGAGTTATACCATCGAACCCTTCAGCGTTCGATTTAAGATTATTAATTATCTTAATGATACAATCCTCGCTAACCGGTAGCAATGAAAAAACTTCCTCACTAAACCTATGAAATTCAAAGAAAGTAAGAAGGGAGATACAAATGGTTAACGTGCCTGGAACATTCAAGAAATGGACATTAATCGCATCTGCATCGTCAAAATGCGATGGCAATGTGATATCATTTTTAGGCGGTAAGACCGTCCATTTTAAATTTTTCCAAAGAGCTTTAGGCTGTTTCATATAATTATTAACGTTATGTTTGTAATATGCGACCTTTTCATAAAACAAGGACTGTGAGACTAACGATTTCAGGCTTTTGTAATACTTTTTATTATTATCTAATTTTGATATACGATAAGCACTCAGCGCGTTATCTCGCAACCTCATCATTAATTTAACATTGTCTGTCACCCAGGGATAGCTACGTTCTTTTATAATACACATTTTTTTTGGCGCATGAACATCAAATATACATAAGATGCTAGCATTAAAACAATCAACCATTTCGTTAACATCACCAATCTTAGAGATTATTTCCCAGCGAATAAATTGCATGTCATTATTAAATGTTTCCAATTCAATGTTTTTTAGTGGTCTGTAAGAAATAGTATAAGGCACGTGTTTGACTCTAGTCACATAAAACTCACAGGTAATTAAAGCATGTCGGCAATGAGTCGGCTCGCTCACTAACTGTGTTAGATTAAGACAACTTAGTACAGTGGTCAATTTTTTAACACTACAATTGTCTACCATCAATAAGTCCACATTGAAATCCCCCAACAGAATAATATTGTCAAAACCAGATAAAGAGTTTACACTCTCAGTTAGGGCATCTAAAAAAAGATCAAGCTTAACTCCTTTGGGTGGCCGATATGCCGTGCCAATCGCAAGCTTTTTCCCATTAACTTTTAATATGATCCACAATTGCTCAACAGTTTTATAGAGAGTGTCTCGCGGGTGGGCCCATGTGCGCGCGTTGACTCCGCGCCGCACAAAAAAGCCGACGCCTCCACCGCGGCCGCCGCGCACATCCACTGGCCGCGGTATAAACCTAAGCTGGTAGCCGGGCACGACCGGCGCACGGTCCGCTTCGCCTTCCTTGATCCACGTCTCGTTTACAGCCATCACATCGACACCATACCTACCCATAGCCACAATAAAATCGTCATGTCCCGTATTGAGCGAACCTACGTTATATAGGCCAACTTTAAAATGTTTATCAAAGAGTGTGACTATCATCTAGACCACTATATAGGTTCAATACGGAGAAAACAAACAGAATAACAGCTTTATATAAATATATATAAATTTATCAGTTCAAGACTTTTATGTAAAAATGTTTTTAGGTATAAGTATAACATGTAATATTCTATCAAAAAACAGTATATTATGAAGTTTAGGTATAAATAAGGGCGAACGGTAAAAAAATTAGTTATACACATATAATAGTAATATAAAGTAAAGTAAATTATTTGCCAACAATATATATATATATACATAATATTAGATATATATATAACTCAGTTGGATGTTAAGTACTGGCACAATCAACACACCTGTAGGATTTAGGTTAGAAGTATTCAGACACATGTCACGAATTAACGTAGCATAGGCAATTACACGATAACATGGAAACAACGGTATACTGGTGAATAGTGTTGCATGTATAGACCATAGTACAGTATGAGTATAAGTTGATCTCGTTTTGTTTATGTTTACATTGAAATTATGTTTTAAAGATATGCTAATATGTTGTAGATTGAACATAGTAATTTCATACAGACCAAATAGATGAGCCTCAGAACCTATGAGCCAGCATTTTATTGTTTTTTTACAATAGTTATTTAAGTTTATTTCAATGTCACTTCCAATATTTTTTTGCAATTTATACGCGATAAACAAACATAACTGAAAATAAATACTAAGCACTATACTTACTGCACAAAAATTACAAAAATCCCTAACAGAAATGGCCGTTTCACTTATACATATGAAAAGTATCTTTTGAGTACCTGAATAATAGCTAAAAATAATCACCACTACAATCGAGCCTTCACACAAACTAATTTCATCCAAAAATTTTAGCTACGTCTATTTCGGAGCGTATACGCTCCGCTGTCTTGCCGTCTTCCTTGCGAGCGAAGATTCTGCCATCACGGGTCCAAACGTATTTCCAGCGACAGTGACGGGCTGCCTCTCGCGCCATGTAAAACAGCAACCTGTTCGTCCTGGTAAGACGCTCATTGAGATAGACTCGTTGCGGCGTGCCTTGACCTCCGAGAGCACCCTGGGCGCCTGGGGTCAGATCAAGCTCGGCAGTGGTGATAACCCGGCGCACCCGGGCGGCACGCAGAAGCTGGTCACGGGGCGCACGCCTGGATAGTGTCACCACTATGTTGCGGGGTCGTGAGGCCGCCGCTGCTGGCGTGCTGACGCCGTTCTCAACGAGATTACGGACGCGGGGACCCGTGCGCTCAGCGTGTACAATGTCACGGTCGTCGAGATCAACCCCCAATTTGACTGCCATCATTTTCACTATATGTATTGTGCTCTCTTCCTTGGTCTCCGGAATCCCCGCAATCTCTAGGTCGCCGAGGAGGAGCTCTTGATCCCGTTCGTTAATTTGCATCTTTAAGTCTTCGATGGTCCGCTCAACATTGATACTAGGAGACGATTTCTCCAGCTTCGTCTCTAGCTCCAGTACCTTGACCTCCAGACACTCAAATTTATTTGCGTAGGCCTTCAGCTCAGCGCGGTACTCGTGGATCTCCATGCGGCAGTCCCGTACCTCCTGTCTCAACGCTCCAAAGTCATCACGCAAAGATCTAATTTCCTGGATCAGATCAGCTGTTTGACCAAACGAATCACCGCGCTCGGCGCCAGGGCTGACGGCGGCCGTGTCAGACGTCAACCGAATCTCGGTGCCGGCGATCATGGCGTCATTAGCCACACCGGTACCTCTCACTGGCGTGTGTGTATTGTCCTCCCGTGGTATCTTGATTTTACATCCCGGGCATACCCAGTTTAGTTTGGCAGCGCCAGACTCCGACAAACCTACACAGGCGCGGTGATACACGCCCGCACACTTGTAACACTTTATGGCATCCGAATGAGCCAGGAATTTTCCGCACGCACCGCACTTCACCATGTTGATTATAATTACGTGTGGATCGTCGTCGGCTGACAATGAGACACGGAGCGAGCGACTAACTACAACAACAAATATCGTAATCGGGTAGGCGCGAGGGCAATAACTTTATTAATGGTTTAATCGTATAATAGAACGATACGAACGTACAAATACTGATTGAAAGAACCAACTAAGTCACTGGTCACCACTTTTGCTTGTTATGATGCGAATTAACCTCTTATTACACTAATACATAATTAATATTGTCGGAGCGTTTTAGTACACGACCGGTTACGTCGAGCTGCGACTACCCTCCCCACGAAAGAGCAACTATAAGCAACACTTGCCGCGGTCAGGACTTGGATGGGTGTCCGCTTGTGGCATTATTCAACTGAGCGCTTCCGTGCTTCGGAAGGCACGGTTAGCTGTCGGTCCCGGTTGTTTATCTTAGGACAACAGCCGTTAGGCTATGTCGAGGGCCTTCGGGCGGCCTGAAAAACATTGACATTGGGTTGGTAACCTATCCACCAACCCGCACTGGGCCCGCGTGGTGGATTATGGCCCAACTCCTCTTTCTGAGAGGAAGACTCGAGTCCCTGCAGTGGGAACAAAATGGGCTGATTATGGTTATGAACATTAATAATAATAAAGTTAACTTGCTCATACTGTCTGCACTAGAGGCAGGGACGCACACAACATGCAACACCCGAGAACTAACACGCCTGCTCATCACATTACTCACACCCCGACCTGCGTCCCAAGTTCCAACCGGAAACCGCGCGCTTCCAAGGCGTTGCTCCTACCTACTAAACTAACTGAGACAATCTAACCAATAGCTCGACACGCTTTATATACTACTGGACATAACGATTTTGAGATATCTCTTTATATTCTTAGGAAGTAGGTATTTACTCGTATAATGAAGCATTTAGGGTTTGGACTTAAAATATATTTTTACAGTAGGTGTCATTATTAACTGCTATAGCAATGTATCTAAATCGAAAATTACCTGTCTATTTTCATCTGGTATAAGCAACAATTGGGCATCATTCTCCTCTGTCAATGTTTCACCATCCGTCACCTGTATATCACTAATCACTTCATCGTTGATTGCTTCTTCATCTTGTACTACTTCCTCATATTTGATCACTTCTTCACCATCCATCGTTTCATCGCCTTGTTCTTCCATCTTAACATTCCGGTTGGCAATATGGGCGTCACCTTTATACATGGATTGGTCTTCGGCCGCCATCTCCATTTCAGCTTTCAAGTCTTCTAAGTTGGGTTTAGTGTCTTCATCACCTGGTTCTTCCATCTTAACATTGCGGTTGGAAATATGGGCGTCACCTTTATACATGGATTGGTCTTCGGCCGCCATCTCCATTTCAGCTTTCAAGTCTTCTAAGTTGGGTTTAGTGTCTTCATCACCTTGTTCTTCCATCTTAACATTCCGGTTGGCAATATGGGCGTCACCTTTATACATGTATTGGTCTTCGGCCGCCATCTCCATTTCATTTTTCAATTCTTCTAAGTTGGGTTTAGTGTCTTCATCACCTTGTTCTTCCATCTTAACATTGCGGTTGGCAATATGGGCGTCACCTTTATACATGTATTGGTCTTCGGCCGCCATCTCCATTTCATTTTTCAATTCTTCTAAGTTGGGTTTAGTGTCTTCATCACCTTGTTCTTCCATCTTAACATTGCGGTTGGCAATATGGGCGTCACCTTTATACATGGATTGGTCTTCGGCCGCCATCTCCATTTCAGCTTTCAAGTCTTCTAAGTTGGGTTTAGTGTCTTCATCACCTTGTTCTTCCATCTTAACATTGTGGTTGGCAATATGGGCGCTTGCATAGTGAGCGCCGCATTTGTCTTCGGTTTTAAATGTTGACTCGCACTGAAAATGTTAAGTTTTGCATTTATCCAGTAAACATTACGCTAGCTAGGGGATGACCACTACCTCTATAATGAAATTCTCTTCTCTCAGTTTCAGAGCCTTTATTCTGCGCAGCGTTGGTAGCGGAGCGGAGCTCGATCTTGGCGAACAATAAACCGATCAACAAGTTAAGCAACACCTGCTGCGGTCAGGAGTTGGATGGGTGACCGCTAGTGGCATTATTCAACTGAGCGCTTCCGTGCTTCGGAGGGCACGTTAAGCCGTCGGTCCCGGTTGTTTGCCTTAGGACAACAGTCGTTAGGCTATGTCGAGGGCTTTCGGGCGGCCTGAAAACTTCGATATGGGTTGGTCACTAACCTATCCACCTATCCGTACTGGGCCTGCGTGGTAGATTATGGCCCAACTCCTCTCTCTGAAAGGAAGTTTCGAGTTCCAGCAATGGGAACAAAATGGGCTGATTATGATTATGATTCTGCGGAGCGCTGCGCGACGTTAGGTATTTTACGTATTGAACTATTCACTAGCCCGCGCAGCGGCAGTGGCCCCACCGCTCGAGCAAAATAGCGCGCAATAATATTTTTATCTTTTATGTGTTAACTTTGGTATTTATGTCACAAGTAGGTCAAAAAGGTGAAATAAAATAACACGCAGGACACGTTTTATTTTTTATATCAACATTATTTAACACATGATAATTATTAATCAAGTGCTTGTTACGAGTATATACCAGAGCGTTGACTAAAAAAACTGACATTTACCTGATGTACCTACCTAATAGATATGAGAAAAGCAAATAAAATGACCATCAAATAATAAATATATAACAATAATACCGCAGGGGCGGCTTTGTGGCGATCTTATCTTATCTTATCACCGTAGTCTCGTCAATAGCCATTTCCTTTATAAATTAAGAGTTCATGTCAATAGCCCTACTATGTTACCAATTTTTGCAATAGCTGTATACCATTTCACATTCATACCAAATGCTGTTTATGTACTACTACTTTTTGTATATTTTATACCAAATACAGCCCCACTTATGCCTTTGTAAAGGAACGGATGAAATCCGAGAAAAAAAGAAATAAAGATAATAATAATTGGTAGTGAAAGGAAACAATTTGGAAGGCTACCTGGTTCAGCTCGCCCCGCGTGCTTGGTGTTATACGACGCGCCGTATTGCTTCTTTTCCTTTCCACATCGACGTTGATTTTCTCGGGAGTTATCCGAGGATGATTAGTAATGCGCGAATACCGCGGCTGATGTTGCCTTTCCGTCCGTTTAGCAATATTTTCGAGGAGAACTATGGAGATCTCGACTCGTTCGCGTGCCGGTCAGACGTCAACTCTTTTTCCCAAAAAACTACCTCCCCAGGTTAGCCAAGATGTTGTAAGGTGATATGTGGAATATGTGGGTAGTTTGGAGAAAGGTGTTGACAGGTTGCGTTCAGATAAAATTGATAATATGAAATGTTGCGTTCAAAGATTATGGCTCACCAATATTGCGAATATTAGCAAACATACCGCCCCCCAAAGAGCTGCTAAGCTCTTTAGAAGAATAAATCTAAAGAAATATAAACGTAACATACACAATAGAAATTTGGCTGATTTTCATGATATAATAATTGTTACATGTGCTGATTCTCATTGTTGATTTGGAATGGTAACGAAAACAGTGTAAGATAAAAAATAAAAATAAAATTATAAATATAAAGTTATTTAGAACAAGCGGATTGAAAAATTAAATATGACGATTTAGAGTAAGGTGATTTTCAGTCGGATGATTTTCAATAAGATGTTTTTTCAGTAGGCTGATTTTCAATAAGTTGATTGCATTTTGTGTAAGTTGATTTAGAATAGGATGTTCAGTAGGATGATTTTGAATAAGATGATTTTCAATAAGATGAGTTTCAATAAGATGAGTTTCAATAAGATGAGTTTCAATAAGATGAGTTACAATAAGATGAGTTTCAGTAAGTTGATTTAGAATAAGATGATTTGCAAGTTAATTTAAAGTTTAAAGCAAAACATTTAAAGGGCACAGTTTTATAATCAAACCGCAGCAAAATGCCGTCTGAAATTATACATTTGTTCGCGGAATATCCGCGACACGGGAACGTGAAATTCCGAATATATGTTGAATCAAACGTAGTAAGAGCCATTAGACCAGGATGAAGAAGCAACCGATGGTAATGGTTTACAGTAAGTTTTGTTGAGTTTATTAATTACTTTGGGAATTCAAGGATTTATTTTGTAGGTGACGACGGTGACTGCTGCCCTCGAATGAATTATCTACGCGCAACGACCGGAAAGTTTCATAAAACTCTGTTGACTGGACCAGCCTCACTTTATAAAGCAAACTTATGCATAGAGGCTCCGCAATAACTGATGGGCCAGTGCGACGCTGATGGAAGTTGTGCGAATAATGGATAAAACGCTTGCGCCAAGCTACGATATATTGTAAATTGGGAAACGAGAATTCCATTAAAACGAATATTTCAACAAGGGCAGCAACGTTTGAGATAACTGCAAAGGCTATGGTTAACATTAAGCCAGACACGTTATTGGCAGAACAAATGGATATGTCCTTTGACCGTGGACAGTCTGTCACCAGCCATGAAAAAGACAACCACAATTGAGGCACCACCAATTCGTAAGAAGAGCTATCTGGACTTGTTGGCTTGTTGTTGGCCGAAATGTTGAAGCGTTTAGCTGATTGCACGTACTTCGACACGACCCAAATGAGTACAGGGTGTATCTGGAATATGTCATTTCTTTCGATAGGCAGCAACTTATCGAGGGGAATATTGAGGCAGGGGGGTACGAGTACAATGCTGGAATCAGTCCAGGCCATTGTGCCGCTGATTTTAATTCTTGAGCTATGCACGTCAAGAATGTGAACAAGCATGATATTAATAGCATTTAGCTAAACTTTGGGTGCTGTATCCGTTTCGTTGAGTGGACCACACGGCGTTTTGTCAGAAGAATACTGACCAAAGCGCTCCCGTGCAGTCCTTGAACTTGCAGGTAGACGCAGAAGACGTACCGGCATTCCGAGGTACTAATTAACCAATGGAGTTTAATATCCGTTAAGTGATTATTAAGCCTTGTTATAGAGATGCCTTTGAGTTGAGAAATAATGTCATTCCAGATTTGAAGAAATCCGGACAGATGACGTTCGTTCCATCTGTGTTTCAAAGTAAAAATTGTTTGTAAGTATTAAGAGTTTCGCGATGGTGAATGGATCGAGAGACTCGCAAGGGTCGTAAAGCCTTGCGGTGTTTGGCGGGATGCTACGCGAGGTTTGACACTCTTGATTAGCGAAATGCGAGAAATGAACTTATCTCCTACTGCAATTTGGCTTTCAATCACTCAAAAATTCAAAATTCAAAAATTATTTATTCAGTTTAGGCATCATAGACACTCTTATGAACGTCAAAATTTTTAAATGATTCTACCGCTGTCTTCGGAAAAGAACCACCGCCGAGAAGAAGCAGCAAGAAACTCGTGGGCCATTACACTGAAACCTTGTAAGTGGTGTTGCCATCTTTATCGATTTGGTAATATTGCTCGCAGTGATCAGCAGTTTGTGGTTTAAAAGATTGTTTAGAATAATTGCTAGACCACTCTTGCAATATAAAACCGAGCAGATAGAGATACATATATGGAAACGAGCCTTTGTTTGTCGTTCACAGAGGTAAGCAGATCATGAGCTCCACTGCAAACGTCCGCGACAAAAGTAAATCTTGGAAACAGTTTTGACGCGCTTGGATACAAGGTCTCGTTTAGATGTGAAGGTGTATTTAAGAAATAAACGGCTGAGCTGGTACCACCATTCGTACCTAACGGTGGTAAGCTCGTTTTGTTTAACAAGCTCTTCAGGATATTCGCGCCAAATACTATACGAAACTTACAATAATCGTCGGCCAGGTGCATATAAAGACACATCAGTTTTATGTCGCACGCAAAAACAATTTGATGAATACTAAACCGAAGAATGACATCTACAATAGTTATTTGCAACTTAGGTTGGGGTATCAGAACCTGCTTGAGCGACACAGATGGTGAACTTGCTGATGATGCATCAAAGACAGTCTTGAGTTTATCACTACTGCTACTCGTATTGGCACGGTCATGATGGTGATGTGGGATGAGATAGCGTTCGCTAAAATCTGGAAGAACTTTACGCATATGAACGGCGCTATCGTAGTCACGCATGAACGCTATACAGCGCTCTCGGCAGGGTGAATCCTTAATCAGTTGATGGTCTAGGTTGTGGAACCCTAGTGTGTTATCTCTGGTGTGAGTGTTGCTAAATGGGTTTTCACAAAGAATGTCCTCGGGATCTGCAATTCGTTGACTGGGAGCCTCATCCACTTCCCAGAACCGAGTAGATGCCAGATCGAGGTTTGATGTGCAGGTCATCGCTACAGCGCAGTGAGTATGAAGCGATGCTATGGGTGCTTTGCCCATTATAATCCACCCAAAAATAGAAGAGTAGGCAGTTGGCATATTTTCTCCAAGACTGAACCTTCTGCCATCGAGTATCTGGTCATAAACATCTATACCTAGCAAGAGGTCAATTTGTCCTGGAACTGTGAATTTATTATCAGCCAGGACCAAATTTTCACAAAGTTTGAGAGTTGAGTGATCAACTGGTACCGTTGGTAGATTACCCGTTATCCGCTTTAAAATGATGCAATCAGTTGCGAGAGTGAGGCTAAAACCAACCATAGGTGAAATGGTGCATGAGACAATACCACGTGTTTGCCGAGTTGAAGCAGCCCCTAAACCAAGAACCGCTCCAGATGGTGTGCGTGGAAGTTTTAACTTTTGTGCTAGATTTTCACTAATAATGGACACCTGTGAGCCGCTATCAATGAGAGCACGAGCTGAATGGAAATGCACATTGATATCCTGTAACCTAACAAGTGCAGTTCCTAAAACCATTGTGGATCCACTATGAAAAGATTGGACTATGGAACTAGTTGACACGGCAGTTTCAGTGTTACTGGCACCCTTTACAGATTTATTTGATGTATCAGAGATGTGAAGCTTTGTATGGTGTCGCCCACGACATACTTGGCATACACTCTTTGATAAACATTTTGATACATGTGTTCTTAAACAATTAAAACAAAGTTTTTGTTCTATAACAAATTGCTTTCGTTGGTAAGGACTCATAGAATTAAATTTTTGGCAATAATAAATTACATGAGGTTCGGTGCAAACTGGGCATGAATTTAAACTAAGTTTTTGTTCTGCGCGGACTACATTTAAAGAGTTAGAAGTAACTTTCAATGAAGTACCGGCAATGTTCTCAAGTATGCGGAGCTGACTTTCAATAAACTTCAGTAAGTCTGCAAATGTTGGTATAGCCAAAGG
This sequence comes from Selenia dentaria, assembly GCA_917880725.1. Lineage (NCBI taxonomy): Eukaryota > Metazoa > Arthropoda > Insecta > Lepidoptera > Geometridae > Selenia > Selenia dentaria. The sequence goes on along the minus strand of OU862900.1, from coordinate 307,112 downwards.
ATCCTGAATGTTTGACTCAAACTTACCCCACACATCAATAGGTATTTTTTTCAAAATTATATGCAAAAGCAAAAAACTCCATGAATTTACATCAAATTTCAAGGCAGACAAGGCCTGGGTATTTTCTTTTATGGTGTTTATGAATTTGCATAGTGATTTAGCATTTACTTGTGTTAGGTTAGGTAAACTAAGGATAGCTTCCACATGTTTATCTGCAATAATCCTCTTGTTGTCATAGCGCTCCATTAGTAAGTTGTATGCAACACTATAGTTTTCCTCTGAGATGGGAAGGTGTTTTATTAAAGATAAGGGTTCTTTATCTAGTACGCCTAATAAATAAAACATTTTTTGGACTGGAGACAGTCGCTGATTGTCATGAATTAGACTTTTGAAAATAGAGATGAAATTAGGCCAGTCAGTGTGAGAACCTGAAAACCTAGTCAAATTGATTTTCGGTAGGTGAAACTCGTTTTCATGTTGAGTACAAGTAGATTGATTTGGTGCATTGGAATCTTGCTGGCTTTCAATCAAAGAACTTTGCATGACTTGTATGGAATAAAACATATCCATGAATTTTTCGTAATTCTTTTCTAGATCTGAGGATGAGCGTTTTTCTTCCTTCAATGCCTGCTTGCTGCTTATAAGAATAGTAAAAGAATCATCCACTTGCATATATCGCATATATCGATACTTTTCCAAGTCTTTGTATCGAGCTATAAATCGCAACTTTTCGTTAGAACTTACACTGTCTTTTGAACCTAAATCTTGAGAAAAATCATACGTAGCTTGCAGCCATTTCATAGCCATATCAAATTTGATTAAGCAAATGCGAATATCTGCCATTTTCGATAGATATATATGAATTTGTACAATAAAATGTTATGAATTGATTTAGTAAACAAACAAGTAGTACAGATCAAGTATTACTCTATGCACTTGCACAGATTACTCACGATTTTATTGTTAAGAGTATAGATGAGTATAGACTTTCGGTGTTTGTTTGTTTGCTAAGTGCACAAACTATACAATCGTGAATGAATGACCACAGATTGTACACAAAAATATTATACTCTTATGCTAAAAATAATGCAAAATGGTGGCCATAGACATGAAACACAACTTGAAAGATGATGAAAATGCAATTTTGAATAGAAATGTATGAAATTATAGGTAGGTAATTAGCTAGGAAAGATGATTTTACAATGAAATAGGAATTCGTAACGAAGGACCAGAGATATGGTAGTGAAAGGAAACAATTTGGAAGGTTCTGGTTCAGCTCGCCCCGCGTGCTTGGTGTTATACGACGCGCCGTATTGCTTCTTTTCCTTTCCACATCGACGTTGATTTTCTCGGGAGTTATCCGAGGATGATTAGTAATGCGCGAAGACCGCGGCTGATGTTGCCTTTCCGTCCGTTTAGCAATATTTTCGAGGAGAACTATGGAGATCTCGACTCGTTCGCGTGCCGGTCAGACGTCAACTCTTTTTCCCAATAAACTACCTCCCCAGGTTAGCCAAGGTGTTGTAAGGTGATATGTGGAATATGTGGGTAGTTTGGAGAAAGGTGTTGACAGGTTGCGTTCAGATAAAATTGATAATATGAAATGTTGCGTTCAAAGATTATGGCTCACCAATATTGCGAATATTAGCAAACAGTAATACCGCAGGGTCGGCTTTGTGGCGAGCCGTCGGTTAGTGGCGACACCGTGGACCCTGATTCTCCCTGGGGCTAAATGAGATCTCTGACCTCCGGCTTTCCTTAATTGGCCGTCTGGGGGTGGAGACGCAAGAGCAAGAAACAAAAAACTACAAGAGTGGAAGTGTTAAAGGGCATAACGCCGGTAGTAGCGCTCTGGTGAAACCGCAGCACACCTCTCAACACCCTTCAGCCATCCACACCAACGTTGCCCCTTTTGTCACCATTGATGGTGGCTCTTATGGGTCGTTTAGTGGGTGGCAAGTCACCACCTGCCTAAATATTTTAAGATGAGACTGAAACAACACAACCAGGCAACAATAGTACTTACTTAATACGTCAAATTGATAAAATCAAACTGGCATATAAAATACACTCCCAACATGAAAATGAACTGAAGAATGAACACTGATCTCAATCATTTCCTTGATACTCTTAAACAAAAACTTAGTGCTTTTGCCAATAGGTTGCGAAGATACAAAGAAACTTCTATCAGAAAAAAACAAAACGCATCATTTAATAATAACGAAAAAAAATTTCACAGGAATTTGGCTTCACAAACCAATGAACACAGTAACATGACAGACAATACAGACACCCCTGATCCAGAAACTATTTGTCAATTCTGGTCCAACATAATAATATGGTCTAACCCTAGGACACATCAAGATAGCGACTGGATTAGACAGGATAGAGAACAATTAGTAGATACACCCTTAAGCTTGTAATAAACAAACACATAACTGGAAAGCTACAGGATCCGACAAAATTCATAATAACTGGTATAAAAAATTCACACACCTTCACCCGCTTCTTCTTACACACATTAATAATTTTATTAAATCTCCTACCACAATACCTGCCTATATTACAACAGGAACAACCTATATGCTACCTAAAGACAAAACTGATCCAAAGAACCCTGCTAAGTATAGCAGACCAATAACTTGTCTCTAACATATTTACAAGATAATAACATCATGTCTGAGCCAAATAATTTATAAACTCGTCAGCACACAAAACTTGTTAGCCGAGCAACAAAAAGGTTGCAGAAGAGGAAGTTTGGGTTGTAAAGAACAATTAACTATCGATACAGTAGTCTCTAAAAAAGCGCTTACAAAGAAACGTAACACTTTCACAATGTATATTTATTATAAAAAGCTTTCGATTCGGTTCCTCACAGTTGGCTTATATACATTCTTCAACATTTCAAAATTCACCCACTGATAAAAGACTTCTTGCGCAACTCAATGCTAAAATGGCAAACCATTCTCAAGGTATTTAATGGAGGTTCTTGTATCGTGACTGACCCAATAGGTATCCGGAGAGGAATTTTTCAAGAAGACGCTCTTAGCCCCCTCTGGATCTGTCTAGCACTAAACCCGTTATTAACTCTTTTCAACAATAGTAATAAAGGATACAAAATTACTCACAATAACACTCATCATATTCTGTCACATTAACTATACATGGACGATATTAAACTTTGCGGTAGTAGCTTACAACTTTAGGACCAAAAAGTTGAATTTGCAATAAGTTGAATTTGCAGCATGTTGAATCCTAAAATGTTGAGTTTGCAAAAAGTTGAATTTGCAGCATGTTGAATCCTAAAATGTTGAGTTTGCAAAAAGTTAAAATTTCAGGATGTTGAATCCTAAAATGTTAAGTTTGCAAAATGTTGAATTTGCAGCATACTGGTAGTGCGATGGTATGGTATTTTTATTAACCACTGCACTACCAGCTGGTATTGCTATGGAGAATTTGACAGCTTTCAAATTTACATTCAACTCAAATATAAAACCGATAAAGCTCTTAGTTGTGACAGTTGTTGTATTTTAGGATTTAGATTTCACACTTAGGTCTTAGCTGTAACAGCTGTCAAAGTGACAGTTGATGTCATATTTTATGATTTTGATTTTACACTAAAACTATAATCAGAATAAAAATAACACGGCTAAAGGTCTTAGTTGTGACAGCTGTCAAAGTGACAGTTGATATCGTATTTTATGATTTTATTTTATACTAAGACTACATTCATCTTGAAAATAATCCCGATATAGGTTTTAGCTATGACAGCTGTCAAGGTGACACTGGATGACGTGTTCTGAGTTTGATTTTACACTAAGACTGTATTCGACTTGAAAACACGGATATAGGTCTTAGCTGTGACAGCTGTCAAAGTGGCAGGTGATGTCGTGTTTTATGTTATTTTTTTCATACTAAGATTTTATTCAAAATGAAAATAACACCGATATAGGTTTTAGCTATGATTGCTGTCAAGGTGACACTTTTAACGTGTGGAATACACGTTATCAAGTGTCACCTTTTTCGATTTTGATTTTACACTTAGACTGTAATGGGCTAATAAATTGCAGGAATTTAGATCCAAGCTGTGGCAGCTGTCAAAGTGACAGTTGTTGTCGTATTTTACAATTTTGATTTCATATTTAGACTGCATTCTATTAAAAACTAACACAGATATAGATCTTTACTATTACAGCTGTCGAAGTGACACTTGACGACGTGTTATCTAATTTTGATTTTACACTTACACTGCATTCGACTTGAAAACAACACGGATATAGTTCTTAGCTGTGAAAGCTGTCAAAGTGGCAGTTGATGTCGTATTTTCTACCGACTTTCAAAAAAGAGGAGGATAATTACCTTTTAGGTATAAAACTAAGGGGTTCAGCGGCTGATATAGAGAACGGCGAACGGAGAATAAGGTGTTTCTAGGAAACTGTGCGTTTTACAATCAAATCCCAAAACATATACTGAGCTCACAGAGGGTTTCATTCAAGTTTTACACAAGAGTTATAGTGAATAAACTGATCTTTAAAAATTGATATTTGCATTTTATTGATTAATCCAATATTTTAGGAGTTGTTGGCAGAGATAGAAGGTAGGCCGCGGTAGTTCATTAAATGAGCCATAAATGGTAAACAGTAAGTTTACAAAAAAGTTTACAGTCAATAAAGATGTGACATTGTATTCTCCAAAATAATGGTCACAACCACTTTTGAACTAGAGTGCAGTTTCTAAGACATCAGCATAAGACTATTTTCTTAAGATGGCGCTTGAAACTCCATCTGGATCTGTCAGCATTTTGTGATTTTATGCACATCAAGTAATCCTTAACCTCATACAAATTGGATTGAAAGTTTACCAACCCACTTGCCATAGAGATATTTATAAGAAAAATGTATACAACATGTGCGTAACTATTTATAATAAATTACCAGACCATATAAAATTGCTGCATGGTAATAAATTTAAATTAAACCTACATAAGTGGCTATTGCTTTTCAGACCCATGACGCGCACTTCACTACTATTTAATTTACTGCATTGCAAGCAGATGTTTCGCTTGCAGCCATCACATTGCACTAAATTCTCATCATTTTGATCGTTATCACACTGAAAGCACATCATTTTCGCAAAAAAGTACGAAACTGGCACGAAAAAAAAAGTTATTAAAATTTATTCACTTTTTTCACCGAACTTTTTAACGTTTGTTTGCGCTAATTAATTGTTATTCACAAATAGCGGCTGCTATTACCACAATTAGCGAAGTTTTAGCGCAAAACGCACGTTTTTACTATTTTTAATAAGATTTTGAAATGCGACACTAATTTCGAAATTACTTGTTCATCCGAGGGTAGGGTAGAGCAAAAAAAACAATGAAATGAAAAAACAACTTCATCGACAATGAACAAAACCAAGATAAAATTTACGATTGCGCCAATAAGTGGCGTGCAATTGGAGAGGCCTATGTCCAGCAGTGGACTGCTACAGGCTGATGATGATGATGATGATGATGAAGTGCGCCAAGCCGAGCTGGCCGACCTATACAACAAGTATAACGCCACACAAGGCGACATAGAAATGTTTGAAGAAAAGCAATCTTCGCATGAGCTCGAAAGAAGCTCAACAGAAGAGAAATACTATACAAAATAACGGAGCTCATAAAAGACTATGAACAAAATCAAACGCATAACTCCTTCCAGTCTGTGCAACGCCAGGATTCAACTAAATTCAACCTACTAAAAATCCCTTTTTTACAGATTCCTACTTTCGATGGAAATATATCTGAATGGTCCAACTTCAAGTCACTATTTGATGGTGTAATAGACTCCCACGAACAGCTCAGCCCGCTTCAAAAGCTGCAGTATCTGAAGAGCCTGCTACGCGGTGAACCAGCTGGACTCATAAACTCACTCAACGTTAGGGGAGATAATTAACCAGCATGCACTTTTAATGTTAAAACAAAGGTATGAAAATAAGCTAGTTACTGTCAACTTTTATATCAAAAACATAATGTCAACTCAAAGCATACCTATCTAAAAATAATCTAAAAGAATTCCTACTAACATTTCAACAAAGTCTAGACTCTCTAAAATCACTTAACATACCAGTAAATACTTGGGATATACTATTAATCTATGTAATCGTTCAAAAACTAGACCAGTCTCTCAGATCCGCCTGGGAACTTAACAGAAAAAGTGAAGAATTGCCTACTCTCAAAGAGCTCACTGATTTCCTAATGCATTGTGCTAGAGCATTTGAATTAATGTATGATAAGCCACAACCTGTATCTAAACCTCTGTAAACAGCAGAAATACAGCAACTACTCGAGTCTCCACTCATATCGGCACTGTGACAGACAACTGCACTCTCTGTAATATGTCTCATGAATTGTACAAATGTCCATCCTTCTTGAAATTGACACCTGCTCAACGCAATGACATGGTAAAGGCAAAAAAACTGTGCTACAATTGCCTTAGACCTTATCAACATGCCTGCAACATCACACAACCATTCATAGAACCTATACCAACCCTTTATTTATTTTTTTTCGCAGAGGAAGGTTTTGAACCCTGATCACCAGCTCTGGGGAGAGCTGGTGCGCGTGTGGGAGTCTCCGCCAGAAGGGCGACCTACCCATCAAACCTCTGCGGTGTTTCTCCGTCGTCGACAGGTGGCAGGGGGCGCGGCCCGCTCGTACATTCAGCCACAGCCCCCACCGACGTCGCTGCCCGCCTGCGCAGGCCCAGCCTCTGGGGTGGGTGTAAAGAGCCCACCCCATTTCCGCCTCGTGAGATGCCCCGGAACACAGGGTACATTCACACCTCGTGAGGACCTAACCCTGATGGGGGCACCGGCCGTCCCCGCAGCCGATGCCCCAGGTCCTCGGAGCGGAGACGGAGTGCGAGCTCGATTGGCTCGCCTCCGTGTCCGGTCTCCGGTCCGTGATCCGCGACCTCCGGAGCGGATGAGGGAGAGGGTTTCTCTCCCTCTCCCTCTCCCGCTCCTCCGCCTCCCTCTGCGAAACAATAATTTCGCAGAATGAGGCCACTGCTTCCCACGACCTCTCGTCACCGACCATCTTCGTAATAATGGCCTACAAAGAGAGATGGATCCTACAACCGCGATCACGGATCGCCGCGGTCCCGCTCCTCCTGGGCGTGACTCCAGCGCGTGTTGGGCAGTGTCTTCGACGCAACCGCACTGGTGGCATGCCGGGGTGGGCTCTCTCCGGGCGACGTTGCAGAGGTATCTCCCAACACAACCATGTCCTGAGAGAACCTGTGTCAGCCGGAAAGAGAGGCCACCATGCCTTCTTCGCACCCACTCTTCAAGTACAGGCCGGATCGCTTCAAGGAGTCGTTGAGCGCCGGCCCTTCTCTGTGTGAGCCCTGCGAGGATCCTATCCCTCCATTTGGCGAGAGCTGACGCCCTGGCCCGATCACGCCAATGCGCCACTTCCCGCAGTGCCAGTCGCTCGTCCCGCTCCCGCGCTCGCGCTCTGCGCTGGTAGACCGAGGCCAGGACATCCGCCTCAAGGTCCCATGGGAGCAGTCCGGGGAGGACACATGCCACCTCGTGTGAGAGTGTTCGGTAGCCTCGACACACTCTCACCGCCATAACTCGCTGCGCCGCCAGTAAGACGGCTATGCTATTGTGCCGCAGAGATCCCGCTCATATTGGGGCTCCATAGAGCGCCATAGAGCTTACCACCGCTGTATAGAGGCGGCGGCAGCTCCCTTCTCCTCTTCTAGGCCTATACCAACCCTACTGTTACAGCGGTCATTGCACCTATTTTTACTGCGACAAACAAGTTAAGTTCATCGGTATTACTCGCTGATAGTGAAATCACAGCCACTAGTGTGAATCAGGATAACCTGCAAGCATCAGTCATGCATTTACAATCTAAGCAATCTGAAGTTTATTTATCAACTGCACTGATTAAAGTCCAACAAAATGATGGTAATTGGACTACATGCATAGCACTTTTAGACAGCGGAAACGAAGTTTGCCTAATGACAAGCAGTTTAGCACAAAAATTACACTACCCCTTACGGAACAAACTAAATACATCATACAAGGAATAGGTACAACACCAACACATTCATCGAAATCGGTGAAGGTCAAAATAGCATCTCGCAGCAACAAATATGCAGCCAAACTATCATGCATAGTTACAGAACAGATTTCTACAAAATTACCTCAAAAATACATTCCATTAAGCAACTTTAAATTGCCAAAAGATTGCAATTTAGCAGACCCATTATTTTATGTACCTAAACACATAGACCTACTCATAGGTAGTCATTTGTTTTACTCCCTTCTGCTACAAGGTAGTATCCAGTTAGGTAAAAACCAACCCACGCTCATAAGCACAGTCTTTGGCTGGGTAGTTACAGGTGATATAGAATTATCGATGCAAGCTATATTTAATGATACAGTCCTCTCACAAAACACACAAATATCGAATCAGACGGAACACTGTCAATCAGAGTCAAGCACTTGCAAACAGTCACATCGGCTCATGTTAGTTGTGAACGATCACGTGATCAACTATTACAACGCTTTTGGGAGCAAGAAGAAATCAAATCTTCTCCAATGTGTACACCAGAACACACCTACTGCGAAGAATTGTACAAAAGTACTAGTACTAGAGAAGAACCAACAGGTCGCTTTACAGTACACCATCCAATTATACAAGACAAGATAGATTAGCTAGGTCATTCCTACAGCATCGCACAGAAATGTTTCCTAACTTTGGAAAAGAGATTTCTAAACAATATCACACTTCATAAACAATATTCTGATTTTATTGACGAGTATCTCAAACTAGGACATGCCTCATATGTACCTTATTCTACAGAAATAAAACATAAACCTATAAACAGTTCTTTTTACCTCACCATGCAGTTATCAAACCACAAAGTGTTTCAACCAAACTTCAAGTTGTATTCAATGGAAGTAGTCAATCATCTAGTTCAGTGTCTCTCAACCAGGTCTTATATGAAGGACCCAACATTTATACTGATATTGTAGACATTATCATAAGACCTAGGACTTATTAGTATGTATTGTCTTGTGACATAGTAAAGATGTTCAGAAACATCAATGTGACCGAAGATCACCGTAACCTACAATGCATATTGTGGAGAAAAACACCTGATGAAGAGCTTCGCGTCATTCGACTAAACACAGTTACATACGGTACCAGATGCGCTCCCTATCTAACATTTAGAACACTACTTGAACTTGCAAAACAAGATGGCTTTCTTTATCCACTTGCAGCAAATTGCATTAAAAATCAAACTTTTATGGACGATGTTAATTGTGGTGCAAATACACTATCTGAAGCTAAATACACATGCAATCAGCTCACGTCTTTGCTCCAAAGAGGAGGTTTTCAATTACACAAGTGGTCAGCTAATAATCCACAGATTCTACAAAATGTTATGCAAAACAAAGATAAGTTTTCACCAAATAGTCTAATAATTGGTGATGAAACAAGCACATTAGTCTTAAATGGGATCCAGCTTTAGATATATTCAAGGTTAACACTCCCTCTCAACAACAAACATTACACTTTACTAAAAGAACAGTGTTATCAACAATTGCATAGGTTTATGATCCAATTGATTACCTTGCAGTAGTTTTAGTAACTGAAACTTTACATGCAACGGCTATGGAAAGAAACCGGATTAGACTGGGATTCACCACTCCCTGATCAATTGCTAGCAGAATGGTTACCAATCTACAGCAGTCTACACTTACTAAGCGATACTACTATACCTAGATATTGTTTCTCAGATATGTAAAACTTACCTAGTTGGCTATAGTGATGCCTCACTCGTGGCATAAGGATCTTGCATCTACATAGTATAGTAGCTAAATATCCTAACAAACATTCAACCTCTACCTTGCTAATAAGCAAAAGCAGAGTAGCTCCTCTGAAAACAGTGTCCATTCTTAGACTGGAACTTAGTGCCGCAGTACTACTCTCTAAATTAATGCATAAGACAAAACCTGCAATTGAAATAGCAATTAAAATAGATTCTGCACATTGCTATACTGATTCTACTACTGTTTTAAACTGGCTAAGGTCTCCTTACAAAAAATGGAAAATTTATGTAGCAAATAGAATAACACAAGTACTACAACATACAGATTCAACTTCTTGGAATCATACTACCACTCATGACACACAGCTGATCTGCTTACACATGGCGTACATCCTAAAGACTTACATAATATATCATTATGGTGGCAAACTCAGATTATAAAACAAAAGGCAGATGGAGCGTACTGAATGCGCGAGTGTCGCCACCTAAGCGAATACAAATTCAAAAGTAAATACAAACCCGCGCTAGTGCTATACGCGACTTGTCCGAAGCAACACGTAACGACTAGTTCGTAATTTTAATGTAAAAAATACAGTCTTGTGTTATTAAACACTGTAAAAGTTGTTCCCAAAAAGAAAAAAAAGAAGATGAATATCCTTTCAGAGATAACTATTAATTATTTGGCTTATATAATTTTTAATCAACATAATAACTTTACATGTAACTCGGAACACAAAACTTCGACAGTCATTCGCTTGTGTTGCCAGTATTTATTTAAATTAGTTAGCCGTTTTATTGGAAAAACTACATTTAGAAGGTCTAGGGGTTAGTGATGTAACGAAAGTTTGTTTTTTAATATCGCAAATGCGAATATTTTTTATAAGTCTCGCTCGCACGGTTTTTTTCTAAAAAAACCCTCAAGACTTCTTAGAAAATACTTTTTATGACAGGTTTTTTATAAAGTTGAAAATGCGAATATTTGTCTCGTTCGCACCATTTTTAGGGTTCGGCACCTCATAAGGTAAAAAGGTAACCTTTATAAGATCACACTCTTGTCAGTCTGTCTGTCCGTGTGTCACCACCGATTTTCTCAGGAACGTGTGGACCTAGTAAGTTGAAATTTATACCAGATATTGAAGTCTTTAGTCGCTATTAGGTGTATAAAAATCAAGGTCCGTCTTTTTCGCGTAATCGTGTATGTACCAAATTTAACCTTAATTTTCAACTTTTTTTTCTTTTTCGGTATAAGTCTGGGTCAACCGGAAGTACCCTATAGGTTTTGGGTCGAAAACCCATAATATGGTAGTTCCCGTTGACCTAGAATCACTAAATTTGGCAAAAAGCTAGGTTTTATAGAACAAATAAAGGAAAAAATATATGGCCCCCTACTCTAATCTCCAAAGTCTGTGAAGAGAAAAATCTGAAATAATTTGTTACCTACAAATTTGTACAGAACCCGAGATGGGTGAGTCCGATGGTATGTTCTGTATGTTAATCTAGATTAAAAACTACCTGTGTGCCAAATTTTATCCAAATCAGCATAGACGTTTTTGCGTGAAAGAGAAATAAACATCCATACATACGTATTTCCATTCTCACAAACTGTCGGATATATGTGTAATAACTAGAAAAATAGGATACTATTAAAATATTAAACAAAAACAAATAAACAATGAATTGTGATATATTTACCGAACCTTCTTTATTTATTGTAATTTATTTAGTTATTAATAACCATTATTTTAACCATATATTACTTTAGTACTGTATGTTACAAAATAATGTTTAACTTTCCAATATTATAACAATTTGTTACAATTAAGTACAATTTAGAGTTAATTTTTCAATATCTGGTAACTTTACACGCACACAGATGCACGTGTACGTACAGTGCAGTGGCTCGTTGTCACGCACACATAACTATAGAGGTGGCGACACTCGCGAGTTCGGCGCGCTCCATCTGCCTTTTGTTTTATAATCTGAGGTGGCACAGCCCTGCATATCTTTTATCACCACAAAATGAGTGGCCTCATTGTAATGATACATCTCAAGCTACAGATATTCAATTATAATCTTTATATACTCAAGAAGTAAGCTCACTTGCAGCCAACGCAGTCTCAGAATTTTATAATGAAGAAGATATAGATTACTTTATAAACATATTTCAGCGTTTCTCAAGTTTTCATAAATTACAAAACACAATGGCATATTGTTACAGAATTTCATTCATGCTAAAGAATCATTCTAAATTATCAGGACCTCTCACACCTGAAGAGTTAAAATACAGTCAGAATTGCATTATTAAAATCATTCAAGCTACTTATTTTAATAAAGAATTAATTGATTTAAAGTCAAACAAAGGTAGCTACACTCATCATTCTAGTCCTATCAAAAGATTATCACCTTTCATAGATAGTGATGGTATTTTAAGAGTAGGAGGTAGAATAAAACATGCTAATATTCAATACAATCAGAAATTCCCAATAATTCTGGCTAACAAGAATCATAACACAACGCTCATAATTCAAAAACTACACACAGATTTGCAAAGAGAATATAATAGAGAAGAGACGGGACTTCATAGACAATAAAAAGTGTAATATTTAAACGTCAAAACGGGGCTACCTCCGAAAGCCAAACTGACGAACTTAACAGTTCTGCCAACATTAGGGATAAAATAGGGATGTGCACCCCTTTAATTCGGAATTTATCGATATCGATTCCATAACTACTAGTTATGAGACCTCTTACATTCTGCAGCCCGCTCATCTACCTACACTTTTCAATTTTTTTTTGCATAGGCAATGTTCGCATAAGAATGCAGAATGTAAGAGGCCAACAGAACTTCGTCAAAACAAGAAAAACGCCATAGTGTAAGCGAGTTTCAGTTTATTTTTGGAACTTAAATTTGATATTTATCAGCAAAGTAACTATTTATTTACATTGTTTTAAGTTGGTATGGTAATGGAATGTCTCAATAACTTTATGGGACACTTGAAGTAAATTTCGTTCCAGCAACTTTTGAGGTTATAAATCCATATTCATGTAACATTTAGTATATTTCCGTTATTTTTCTTCATTTGGTGACTTTTAAACGAATACTCTGCAACTTTGAAGATAGTATGCCATTTTCAAAAGTGGCTTGAGACAGTAAAGATGAAAATCCTGTTGATGACGTATGGTGCGGTATTGAAATTCAGGAATAAGCATCAATGATTAAATAGCTATGCTGATGTTATCTTCTTGAAAGCATAAAATAAATAATATATCAATGAACCGCCCCCTCAAATGAGAAAAAGATTTGTATTGAACAAGTAGTTCCCCGTAGATTACACACGGGACATAACTCTTATTTACTGATTATCAAAAGGAGGAGGTTATATGTTCGTCTGTATGTTTTTTGTGTGTATATTAATCAATATTTTCGCTAAAATGTGGACTGATTTAAAAAAAAATCATTCGAAAGAGTGTACTACCGTGGTGGTCCATTATCAAGTCAAGATCTGATAATGGAGTCAGGAGGTGGATAGTGGAACTCCACAACGGCGAAATGCATGGACACGAAATTTTGTAAATTGGTTTAACTTTAATATAGCCTGTTCTATACTCCATCAAGACATGGCTGCTGCACCCAGGGTAGACTTTCGGCGAGGGAAGTTTTTCGATCGGTGTTTAATATGTCCGAATCAGCAAGCCTCATTCATGAATCTATTGTTACTTTTTGTCCTGATGCGGACAGAATCCACTTAGTCTTCATTGTACGTTCATGTAACCCATTTTTTACACCTTAAATAATACAAGTACAATATAAACAAAATTGAAATCGACTTTCGTTCAATTCAGTTATTGGAGTGTAACTCAAAAACTACCGAATTTGATGAAATTTAAATGGGAAGAATCAGCTTTAAAAAAAAATTGATAATCGCTTTACTTAGTGAAAAGTTATGAGGCAACAAACATAAAAAATACAGTCGAAATGAGTACCATTGTGGAAGTCGGTAGAAAACCATCGATATAGATATTTACAAAAAAAAATTGCGGCACCGCACTATTTTATTTGAACAAAGTGGTCGGTATATGTAAAATGAATTTATGGCTATATTAGCTCTTATTATATGAATAGGGGTCGTTATTATGAACTAATATACTACTTACTATACTTTTTCCAGCGTATATCTGGCCATAAAACAACGTTTCGTACCATCTTTCCTTTCTGATATAAAACCGCATATTTCACATTTTCTGTACTTCATATTATCTTCTCTAATTACACTTCCTTATAGATTTAGCTACCTATAGTACCTAATAACATAAAACAACTTCATAATATACATATATTCGCACTAAATTATAAAAACAACTCGTAAACAAAGTTTTTCAAAGACAATATTGATAATGAGAGAAAGAAAGCGATATATTGCGTGAGTGAAAGAGATATATCCGCCATTAAAGTTCTGCCCCGTTTCATACATCGTTTTCACGCTATGTAGTTGCGACAGACTGCAGATTTGTTTATGATGATTTGACAACTGACAGTGACATTTAAATTTTTTACTTATGTTTCGACTTAACTTTCTCTACACCGTCAATCCAGCAAGGGCGTACCCAGGATTTCAGCTAGGAGGGGGCAGGGGGCTGCTTATACCTGTTTCGAAAAGATCGTCTGTCGGGTATATTGAAACAAAAAATCATGAAAATTGACTTTTATTCATTAAATTTGATGATGACACAAAACAAAATATTATACATAATTATACCATACATTATGTATAATATATATTATTATATTATGTATGTATATATTAATTTAACAGTAATCTTCTCGGATTTGCCGCAAATTTGTCTATGACAGTCTTTTCAATAAACTCACTGTTGTCTTTTAAATAGTTGCGATGTACGCTCATCAGACATAAACCCGTAAGCCTTTCTTCACCCATGGTGCTTCTAAGCCACGTTTTAACTCTTCGCAGCGTACTGAAGGACCGTTCTACGACCGCCGTGGTGCATGTGATAGTGCTTAAAATAATTAATGCCTTTCTGACAGCAGGGTAAAAAATGTTGGCTTCGTTGAACAGATCAATTACTTCTATGTCCCTTAATTGATCATCTGATAAAGCCTTCGTCACCCATAAATTATGCCAAAGGTTCAGTTCTCCGGTGATATCCAGGTTATAAAATTCTTGGAATGATTCTGCGTTTTTGTGTAGGTCTGTAATGCTGGTTTTTGTCATATACAAGGGATGTAGCCTGCTTAAAGCAAACGCCGGAGTATTTTCTAGGGAGAATCGAATATTAAGTGATGAAATGAGTGAATCAATGTATGGGATTATCAGGGAACGCCGCCAATATTCGTTATCATTGTCTGATGGCGGATTACTTCTATGTGTTTGCTTATGAGCAAGACGTGGAACCGAAATTTCTATGTTCAAATCCATTGCAACAGCTCGTGCTTTTTGAAGTATTTCATTACTTATTCTATCAGGAAACTCGCGGTCATTTCTGAGAATGTCCTTGATATTTTTGATGTGTTCCCCTACCGAGATCATGTCGATCGATTTAGCTTGCAGTGCGTTAACTACTGGTTCTAAAACTGCTGAATATTTGGCTATTGTTTGTAGAGTAACAATAAACACTGGTTTTGTAACGGCTGAATGCAACTGATATGCAGATTTTCTGGTGGCATAATTTCCTTCTACGGATAACGTTTCTAGAGATTTCACAAGCTCTGAAAAATGTTGAGAAAACTTTCTGATTGATTTGTATTTTTCTGACCATCTCGTCTAACATAATCGTGATAGGTTTGGAGCGTAGTTTCGACGTGTAGTCGATTCCTTGAAAAACGTTATAACATCCTTTACAGTGGCGACAGTATTTCTAATTTCTGGCACTGCGTTCGCATCATTCACAACAAGGTTGAGTTTGTGACTTGAGCAATGAAAATATAAAGCACGAGGATATTTTTTTCTCAAAATGGCTTATACGCCACCCTCTTTCCCTGCCATTGTAGAACAGCCATCGAATCCAAAACCTACGCAATCTTCGGTTGAGAGGTTAGAACTAATTAAGAAATTGTCAATTGCTTCGGCAATTGCGGAAGCATTTTGTGCTTTTAGTTCAACGAACCCTACAAATTCTTCTCTGATTTTCCTTTTGCTTTCGTCGTAGAACCGCACGCCTATTGACAGCTGTTCTTTCCCAGATACGTCTGCTGTTTCATCAGCTAAGACTGCGTAAGCCATGGTCTTCTGAACCTCACTAATTATATTCTCCTTAATAACTTCGCCACATAAATTTATCAATTCGTTTTGTATTTTTGGTGATGTGTAAACTGCATTGCGACGGCACTTTTCCAGGTGACTCTTTAATCTGTCGTCCCCTGAATTGATTCTCAACTTCAATAAATCTAATAAAACACCCTCATCTGCTTGTTTGCCCCTAAGAGGCATATCATGTGTGCCGCAAAATACTATACAAGAAATAATTGATGACAATATTTGTCTGTTTTCATCGATTTCTTTTTGGTGTCCACTTTGCAGTTGGATGTCTACAGGAACATTTTCAAGAAAATTTTTTGCAGCATTTGTCGCCGTTTGGTGAAGGTTGGTCGTTGCATGCTTTCGGCAGTCTTCATGCATATTTTTAAACTTTATATATGGCCTGACCATAAACGATCCCAAAATTCCTCTCACAGTGCTAATGGGCGGAGGGAACAAAACACAATGCTTACAAAGAGCACCTTTTAGTCGCTTGGAATATACTAGCCATGGTGAATATTGATCCAACCAAGCATGGTTAAATTTTCTTTTTAAATGGCTTGCATCACTTTCAAAATCGTAATTTCTGGGCTGGATCCAAGGATTTTGTAACAACTCCCTCTTCTTTTCCGTCGATAGCTGGGTAGCCAACCCAACATAACGTCCCAGATCATTTTCATGACAGCCATCGTCCACTATAATTTCAGGATCGACGTTGACGTCATAAGTTTGTTGGGATGTCGATGGAGAAGAATAGTCGGCAACAGATATATTAACAGGTTCTACAGGAGAATTTGACGCTTGTCCAATGTTAGCATGCAATGATCTTGGCATTACATGAGTGGTTTTATCATGGTTGTCATTTTCATCGCTTCCACAGCTACTTTCCCGACCTTTTTTTCTTTTTTCGCGTGTCCTCCCTAAAAAATGGATACACAAAAATACTCTTACAGTGTTTAGGCGGGTTGTATAAGACGAAAATAAAGATCAAGTTTCACATTCTAATATATATGGTTTGAACGCCAAATAAGCATAACTAGGTAATTTGAAATAATACACTTGTTGTGACGTTAGAGAAAAGGGACTTTGTTGTCGGTATGGACTTATTAATAAATCCAAAATATTGCAAGGATCTTTCTTTTATGTTTTTTTTTTACTTTTTAATCACAAAATATTCACAAATGTTATGTTAGCTATTATAACAAAACCACGTCTTGTAATTAATAAATTTAAATATTGTAAGTAACGCTTAAGATATACACTTACAAGAGAGTCAAAGCCCCCCATTAAATCAAATAATCATATTAGGTACCTACTTAAGTGTTTTGTTTTGACTCACCTCTTTCAAAGAATTTCCTGATATCCATTTGACGGAGTAATATTTCCAGTTGTTGCACAGTAAACGTAAATCTCGTGTCGCCGCAACGAAACTATAAGACACTATGTTGTATGAAATATTCGCTCGTATTACACTCTGAACTGAATTGTATTCGAACTAAATTGACGTGCTCTGCCTCACGCTTCCGCTTATATATTGAAATATTCTTGCTCCCGAAATATGTAGAAAATACTCGACTCTATTTCCATCCTTGTCTTATACTTGCTATCACTGTCTTTTCTTTCCAGAATAGTCCATGCTAGAACGTTCTTCGCGGTATTGCTATTCAATACAAGATGTCGCTATTGACCGTATAAATTGATCCTATTTCTTTTTACTGGAAAAAGTACTGCCGTCCGAAACTAGATGGCGCTAGATGTTGTTTTCTCCCAATTATATTCGGCTTTAATCCTAGATGGCTCTCTGATTGTCTCGGCGGAACCGGAAACTACGAGATGCGACGGTTTTGCGGGAGATTTAAATTATATTGCATCGCTAACAGTATACTAGAATTACTAGAGTCTGTCTAGTGAGCCGCGGCACAGATAAAACCGCAGCAAAAATCTTTTAGTTGTAAACACTGAATATACTATGAAATTTGAATTTGATACTTTCACTATTTTATTTTATAAACACTAAGAATCTTAAACTAAATCTGTACAGATATATACTACTTAAAATAATATGCAACATATTGAATATTATTTTATTTTAGCATTGAAAACAAATTAATATAATAAATAAAACCAAACTTGCATCAAAACCTTACTTAGTTTTTATTTATTCTGTCGCGTAATCAAAATCAGTTTCCAGAAATTAAATTCTCGACTATGAATCGTTACTGTCACTTTCATTATCACTAAAAAATAATAAAAACGAAATAAAGAAATAAATAAAGTGTATCAAAACTTGATCAAAACATTTTGCGTTTCGTTTGACGGCGGCTGAAAGTCACTATATAAAATATTCTAATAAATACGTTGCGGCACGACCGACACGACTCACTATACATAGACTCTATATCGAATATTGTAGAATATTTAACTATAGAAAAAAAAATCTGGCTGAAAAGATATTTTGTTTCCAACACTTCATTTTGCGCAGAGTAGGTAATACGTTTTTAATTTCTATTTGCCAAAAAAAAATTACATTTATTTAATCTTCTAGGGGGGGGCAGCTGCCCCCCCCTGCCCCTACCTGGGTACGCCCTTGATTATGTACTTATATTATACCTAGAACCTTGTTATAAAAGACGTTTAGAGAGTGAGGAGGAACATAAAGGATTTATATTGGTACCTACCTATATATTATTTGTGGTAAGTATTAAGTTGATCTACTTATTTTATTTTGGAACAAGTAAATGTTTGCAATTAAACTAATTTTCGAACTGATCTGAACGCGTTTTGGTAGTTATAAAGCTTAGTTTTTATCTGAGTTTGCTTACAAAGCGGGAATGATATTTTCGGTTTATCTATAACTAGCTGCGCTCCGCAGTTTCACCTGCGCTGCGTGGTGATGATGATGAGGATGAATCAAATAAATCGTATATTACTTAGGCATAATGTAGCTTAATACACGTGAAAGAATTGTTTGAATCAGTTAAGTAGTTTTACGTGTAGGTATCTATGATATAGAAACAACCAAATCATATAACTTTCCTCTTTATTATTTTAGTACTCGTAGATAAGGATTAATAACAAGGTACGAATAATGTGGCCTGGTTTCGTCACTAATGCATATTTCAAAATGAAAAAGTATTTATTGTGACGTAACTGTAATAGTTAGACATATGGTAATGTGGACTTCTTTGTAGATATTGACGTCTTCTATAAAGAAATGTCTTTAAAACTGGGGCAATTATATTATTTCACAACTTTCAACAATCCACCTCGCTGCAACTGCAGTCCGACTCCGCGGTTGCCGTTTAATAAATACACAAAAATCCATTTTACTATTTCTGTAGACAAATTGGAACGTAACGTCACGTTAACGTATCGTAAACGCTACTATATAATAGTTAAATATTAAACACTACTACGTTAGCGTCGTGTTCATGATCGGTCGAGTTACTATAATTTAAAATGTTATACGATCGCTGGCGTCAATAGAAACGTAACTGCAGCTGCACTGTTTTTCAATAGCAGAATAAGAATGTATGTAAATCTACTACGGTTCTATAGCAGGAGCAGAACAAATTAAGTAAGTGGAATCGGCCCCCTGTCATCACTTTGCTCTAATGTCAATAGCATATACTTGGGTTACATTATCGAAGTTTTCATACGGATCCCTAACTTTTTTTGAAAATACTATATAGCCTATGTTCATCAGGGAAAATGTAGGATTCTAAGAGTGAAAGAACTCTTCTAATCGGCCCAGTAGTTTCGGAGCCTATTCAATACAAATGTCATGATTTTTAATAAAGTCGATAGTAATGTTTTCTGTTCGATATTACAATTTACGAATGTTACATTTTAAAATGGCAACACCAAAGCTAGCACGTGGTTGGCTGTCAGATTATGACAGCCAATCACAGCAGACTATGGGCGACCAATGGAAGAAGACTTACTGGCATTGAGTTTTGGAGGGAAAAAATTAGCAGGGAAGCACCAGTCAGTCGGTTGGTTATTCATTCTGGCCTAACCTTTCGAAGCGACAAGTACTGTTCTAGAAGTACTAGTAAGACTTGTATATACATTGAAGTGTTAAAATAAAACATAGCTTATGGAATTGAATCCAGTTATTTGAATTTATAATACAAACAAACAAATCTTTCCTCTTTATAATATTAATACTGTAGATGTAAATATAATGTATAGCGAAGTCAAAGAGAAATAAGTTCGTCGTACATCAATAAAAATTTTTTCGTACACACACAATGCTATATAAGGTCATAATACGAATAGGCATATGAATTTATATTTTAAAACTACTACAGCAACAATTATACTACAAATTAATCACAGGACTACGAAAACTATTGCACAAGTTATAGATTAAAGAAATATATGAATTCCAAGGACCATTTATTTTTCTAAATAATAGTCCAAAAAGAAACAACCAGTAGATATGTTTAAAATTAACTCTTAGCCAATTTCTAAATTTTTTGCTCACGAATCCGGCTTCCTCTCGACATGTTCTTGTAACAAAAACTAAAATCAACTAGCTTTTAAATTATATTTTTCATAACAGCGAACAATATGATGTAGGTATTCGTAGCAGGTTGCGTAATTTCTGAGAATGAAGAGGGTACCTATCCGTTTATCCACGTTCATAACTAGAAAGATACACACATTATATCATACTTTACATTATAATCATATTTATCATTACATTACATGGTAATCTTTACAAAAAAGCGGCTGTATTTTCTTCCTGCTCTTTAATTCATAGAAATTTTAAAGCTTTTAGTATGTAGGTACTTATATAAAATTCTGTAAACGGAATATTTTTAATCAAAATTAGGAAATAAAAACAAAAATATTTATAAATATTTCTTTTGTTAATTTATAAAATATTATTTTGAGGATTAACCTGCGAAGTCATGATAGTTAAATAAGGTAATAAAAAGTGAGTTCATAAACTAAAACCGGACTACGAACAGATCACGCTTTACAATTTAAAAATTATTTTCATTTATCAGTCGAAATTATTATCTACTAGAGACTATTAAATATGTAATGTATTTAATACATATTCATAGTGAAATTAAAATATAGTCGATGTCGTATGCCACCTACCATCAACACCAATACATTCTAACAGTACAGCACTGAGCTGGAAAAGTCACTAATAAGAAAAAGAAAATATGTTTGGTTCACGACGTGATTTTAGAAATGATTCCCTATTATTGAGAGTGTGCAAGCAAAGCTGCGAGCAAACGCTAACTGTGTATATTTTAGGAATTTGTCACTGAAGTCTTTTAAAAGTTTCTTAGTTTTTGTCATCCAAGTGACGCCATTTTAAATTTAATGTGAGATCACATATAACTAACCAGCGGACAAATAAGATGCTTGCAACGACACCGCGTTTGTCGAATTAGGATATAATATGTAAGTAATTCAGATGTTAGGAATTATGTTAACATAATAATAATTAATATATTATGTATATCTATGTATGTATCTATGTATGTTAGGAGGGAATAGATGAACATACCTACATAACATCCCCTCATACATACCTACATATTACATACCGGTCAATTTATAACTCTCTTTTTTGATTTTATTTGAGATTTATTTTCAGAAGCACACTGTCAGTTGTAGACAAGTTAATTTCTTCACCGTGGCTTATTTGGTAAGGGTGTTAGTCATTAATTAAGGGATACAGCTGAATTTGCTCTGTATTTTCTACTGCAGTACCTACTAATTGTACCTTCCGTACTTGTGGGTGCTAAAGCTTAGCTTAATTAGTAACTCAAAGCATCGACCTTTTTTCATGTAAATTTTACTTGTAACAACAGCTAGAACAATGTTAGAATGCATTAAAAAATCAGCCAAGTGCGAGACAGACTCGCGCACGAAGGTTTCTGTACCGTTATCTACGTATAAATATCCTATACAACAGTGGTACGGAACCCTTTGTGCGCAAGTCCGACTAGCACTTGGCCAATTTTATAGTATATATAGGCAATAGAAATACATAATCATTGAAAATTTCAATTGTACCGTTTCATGAGATGAGCCTGGTGACAAATGGACAGACGGATGGACGAACAGCAGAGTGTTAGTAATATGGTCCCATTTTACACTTTGGGTACGGAACCCTAAAAACACGTTAAGTGTTTACAAGTGATATAACGCACATCAAACTTGACTTCAATAAGAATAACTCAGTAAAAGCTTAATTTATAGTATCAATTATAAATTATATTCAAAGAAATGATGTAATTGTACTTAATAAAATTGTATATATATGAAATTGTACACACTAACACAAACAAACTTTTCAAATACTTACTTTGTTACGACGAATCAAGTTGCGAAAGATGGCGAAATGTGCTCCTAGAACCAACTCGGGCTAACTGACATAGAAACTGCTCAGGCGCCGTACTAAACATACCCCGCCCGACCCGTATGATTCGCAATTATAGGAAATAAGACGTTTCTGCACACTTGCGCCTCTTTATTATTATTTATCATATTGTATCTTTCTATTCAACGGAAAGTAATAAGACGCTTATGGCAAATGCGACTATGCTAAAATAATTGGACGAAGTCATTAGGGTGCAAGTGGTCAGATGTGGTCTTTTTTTCTTATTATAAAAGCAGTATTTTTATTAGCGCGTTGGACGCAAATGTTATTTGCGCCTTTTTTTCTGATTCCGAGAATGTATATAACTCGTATATGGAAAAAAAATTTTAGATGCATCTTTTTTCCTATCGTGGGCAGTAGTATAGCGAGGAGGAGGTCATAGTCAACCGCTTTACAAGCATTGCTGAAATCAATGAGAACCAAGATCCTTACTCGTGTGTCTTCCATACCGGCTCTAATATCCTCTGTGACCTTAAGCAACACAGTCGTTGTGTTGTGCCCTGACTGAAAACCAGACTGGAGATGATTAAGAAGATCAGTTTTTGATAGTCAAAATCATTTATTCAATTTAGGCATCAAAAACGCACTTATGAACGTCAATTTTTCATTATATTGTACTTTAAAGACTACCGCCGCGTTCCAAAATATATAGAGCCTACCGAGAAGAAGCAGCAAGAAACTCGGGGCCTTTTTTTTACTTAAATTAATTTATTTATTTTATAGGAGAACCAACAGCTAAAGTAACTTATGAATAAAAACATAGCAACAGAGAGCTAATTATAGGTTTTCACGGATAGTTACATTATAGAAACAATTTATGAACAAATTAAAATATCGCTTAGTCGACACAAATCAGTGAAAATAGTATTAACTATAACATAAGTAAGTACGCCAAACTTGTCAATTTTTTCTTGTATTATTATTTATTTATCCTGCGATCAGTCCCTCGACTATGAGCAGATGTGGTGTAAGTATGTGCAGGTAGGGTGCTACTCCCATTAGACTCTGCCCTTTCTTGAATCAAAACCAGTCTTCATGCTGCTTTATCTCGTCAAAGATATCTCGTCGCTTTTTCAATCGGCAGATGCTTTCCGGAATTGTAAGCTGCCCTGCAAGCTCATTTGGATGCCTAAGCAGTCGAGTTTTATATTTTGCGCCATGCGCACTTATTTCTTCCTTGACCATAGGAATGTCATGGATCTCTGTTGTCTTGATAAACCATGGTGCATTAGATCTTTGTTTTAAGATGTAGTTCTGTACCCTTTGCACTATCAATATGTTAAAGGCACTGGCTGATCCCCAAAGTTGAATGCCGTATGTCCACATTGGCTTAAGTATATATGGAGTTTGTTGTCTGTGGCCAGTTTTGAGTTTCTTCCCAGCAGCCAAAAAAGGCCCCTATATTTTAGGTTGATTTTATCTCTTTTGGTTTGAACATGTTTCTTCCATGTGAGCCTACAGTCCAAATGCATACCTAAATACTTCACGGACTCTTGGTGAGGGTGAACGCTATTTAGAGTGACTGGGTCACAATCTTTTTTGCAAAGAGTAAATGTGATGTGGACAGATTTGGATGCGCTAGCAGCAATTCTTGGCTAGCTATTTTTCCATTTCAATCAGGCTGGTTTGCAAAATGCGAGATGCTTGGATTGGACACTTATGCGAAGCAAGTCTTGTCAATAAACAGAATATCCTACATCATAAAAAAGAAACATCAGTTTTAATCATTGCCACTGTTGAAGAACTCACTGCTTAACCGCAGTTTGGCTGAGCTAGAACTCATACAGAATAAGTCGAGATTGCGTTGCTTGCAGCGTTTATTAAATTTATCGCTAGCCCTCAAAAGAAATGAATTCTGTCTGTAATTTGTTCCAACTTAGGACAATCAATGATATTTGAAGTTATTTTCAATAAAAAAAATAGGTCAGCTATTTGTGTCTTTTGGATAGTGGAAGGAAATGAAACTTTATACAGAGTGAAATATAATTAGAAGATGTATAAGGAATTCTCAGACAAAAACAAAGATACTTTATAAATTTGATTTGAATTCTTTCTATTCTATCCACATATATATCATAATGGGGGTTTCATACCTGTGATGCATATTCAAGAATACTTCGGACAAATGTGCAATAGATTACTTTAAATAATTTTGCCCTACTAAAACTGGCTGAACTCCTCATTACGAAGCCCAGTTTATATAGATGTTTTTACTTAGGTACTTACTTTTTTTAATTTTACTTTTACTTGCAAATACTATAGTGACATTCAACCAGATCGGCAAATAAACAAATCACCTCTACAATCTGCCGCCTTCGCTTAGGTCACTCCTGGACTCAGTTCAATTAGCAAAAATGAGAATAAGAGATCACTCAATATGCGAGTGTGGGCTGGACAAAGGAGATGTAGACCACATATTCTTTAGTTGTTCCAAGTTATGTCGTTCCCTCTATGATTTTCTCCCAGAAAAAAATCACCAGACCTGTTTCCTCTAAATACCTTCTGTCCCAAACATTCTCTCCCCTAATAAATTATTTAATGTGTAAATTTATATGTATAAAATATAATATTTACTTTTTTAACTGTAATTATTAACTCAGGACAAAAAATAACAATAGATTTATGAATGAAACTTGCCTCTAATGAGGGTTGCTGATCCCAACAGATTAAACTGTTGATCATGCCGGGCTCTCTTAGAATATTTGGACTTGCTCAGACTTTTTGTATGGAAACTACTGTTATCTACATTTGGTGCGGAAAACTATTTGCTCGTCAATGTAGCCACAGGAAAAACAATTATAAAAAATGTGTTTCCACATAGGGTAACACCGATGAACTTGAGGAATGGCAAATAGAGAAACGTACGAGTGCAATGCAATTGTAAAGAAAAATTATATTTACCAAAGAGAATAAAAACACTTCGTTTTACTATTTAAGCTGGTCTCAGACAGCCGGAATAGCTCTCTGGATACATAATCTAGAATTCATAATCTTAATTCCAGCGTCTTGCCTCACACATATCTTAAAAAATTAGATTGATCAGTAGTCTCGTGCTCGTGGTTCCCGGCACATGCACCCGTCTTTATGGAAGAGGAATGAACACTAATCGCATTACTTTTGGCCCTAGGTACTTAATAAAAAAAAAATGCAAAGGCAAATACTGGATTCATTCTTATATGTGAACAGAGTGAAGGAGAGTCAGTAACACATTACGGCGAGAAAATTACAACAGTACCCTGACAGATTCTTCGTCAGTGCAGTGGCATCATACGATGAACTGGCTGACCCGCCAGCGGCTTCGCTCGCTTGGTCTTGGTGTAGTGGTAGAAATGCCGTTTCGGAACCTCGAGGTCAAAGGTTCGATCCCCGGGTTGGACAGTTATTGTATTTTGTTTTTAAAGAAATATATTCTCAATAACAGTCCGGTGACTAGAACAGTGCCCCGTAGATGGCAATAGGCTCGCCCCCTGTTACATGGTCACGTGACCAAAACATATAATGGCGAAACGTAGGCGATGAAAATACCGCTGATTAACCTTTCGAGGATATACCCAAGGGCAAAAGTATCAATTCACTCAAGACCACTAGACTGATATTACCGCGCCGCTGCATATCCCTTGGAGGATATTTATAGGTGAAACTATTTGTTATGTTGTGTTTAAAAATTATAGTTTCCTAGTATATATTTTAGTCTATGCTGTTGATACATTTATGGTTCTAACATTTTAAATTACCATTTATATTTTATATAGATATATTATGTATATACATATTCTAACTCTTTGTGATATCATATTTGAGTTGTCCTTCTTTGTTTTAGGTAAATCATCTGGAAGTCATGTCTCAGCTCAACTCTCCCTATGTACCACCAGTCATATTTATTTATTTTATTTATTTATTTATGATACACAAAACAAATTACAATCAATTTTTCACTTATAAATATAGATGCTAATACAATTCTTTACTGGATTGTAACTCAAAATATGTGTATACAGAAAAACAAAAAGTACCGAGATAGATGGGATTGAAAGTATCCACCTGCAAAGCAATGATCTTTGCAGATGAATACCAACAGGTTGATGCAGTTATATATATTATACATAATCAAGAATCTACAACTTTAAGCGGGATGGATTATCCAGACGCAACACCGCTGTTGTGTCTGAACCATCCGGTTCAAGATGGAGGATATCTTTAACTGTTTTTATGTAACTGCTGAGCTTAGGATCAAAAATGTCTAAATCTGGGTTATTTAAAACGAGCTCATTATATTGACGAGTCATTCTTACGATGGGGTTAAAATAAGATGTATTATTTTTGTAGATTTGAAGTGCAAACAAATTTGTGATATTGGCTCTGCGTGCTCTGTATTTAATGTTGAAGGATATTTGAGATAACAGATCACGGGAATCAATTATTGAGTGAATAATTTTATACAGGTATATAAAGTCAAAGTATTCTCTACGCGTTTTCAGGGACTGAACATTAAATTTCATCAACCTTCTCTCATAGTTTAAATCAGAGCGTCCCACATGCTGACGATAACAAAGTATTCTCAAAAATTTTTCCTGAACACGCTCAATGTTATTACAATGAATTTTATAGTGCGGAGACCATATTGGACTGCCATATTCTAAAATACTTCTAACTAGAGAAAAGTAAAGACACAGAATACTACGAGGTTTTTTAAAACCTTTAGTGGACCTTAAAACAAAACCAAGAAGTTGATTTGATTTGGCAATAACATGTTGATAGTGAGGTCTGAATGAGAGCTTATCATCAAACAGTATGCCTAGATCTTTAACAATATCAGAACGTGTTAAGGCTTGCCCTTTAATTGTATATTTGTTGATAATTTTTTTCTGCTTTCCCGAAAATGATATTACGAAGCATTTATCAATGTTCAAGTAGAATTATTAAACACTACTGCTAATTCTCCTGGTACCTAGTTTATGAAACTAGCACAATGGACACTGGCAGAATTGTGACAATGGTCGCCGAACCCATAATCTAAGAACGGAACTGACTTAAATTAAATTCAAGACTTGAATGAACAAGCGTAATCTAGTGCCATGACAAGGTTTGTCTGGCACACCAAGTGTCGAGTAGAGACGCAGTGCTTACGGTCAGCCGTAATTTGCTCAGTTGGCGTCAGTTGATAGTCTAAAAATTAGCAATTATCACAAACTGGGCCATTCACCAGTGAGTGAGTCAAATATATTTATTTAGTACCTACTAACCCATAGTAATGACTTAGCTTCTTGTTTGTATGGCTTATGCGGCGTAACCACAATGTGCCTGTTGGTTTTTATTTTACTACTCACCACATTACACTTGAATTCCTTCCGCTCGCTCTTGCGAGGGTGTTCTTTCACCAAATGCGTTTTCAAATCATTTTCCGATGGAAATGTTTTTCCACATTCACAGATTATTTGTACACTAAAGAAAGAGTAGTCTAAACGTGTGTTCTTTTCAGAGCTCATTTCCAATTTACACAAATACATAAATTAATCAGACTATATCTAAAGATAGATGGCAATCACTAAAACAAACAACGGAACGTTATACGTAGTATCTTATAGTCTATGCGTTAGCGGGACGTTTAATTTTTTCAGTGCCATCAACTTTGACGGATCTTAGTCACGCGCTCGTCCTCCTGTGTGACATTAGTGACGTGAAGACGAGTGAGCGGGTATCGATATCGATAAATAGGGATGTGCTGTTTGATATGGAGGTAGCAATAAGCGTTCCTATGTAATCTATTAAAATATTGTTATGTAAACCAGGGTTTATGAAATTAAAAAATCAAGTTTAAGATAATTTAATCCATTTATTGAAGAACACATTCTAATATAACAAAGATTATAATCTATTAAGAGTAGTACATATTGTTTACCTTACATATTAAAAGTACTTATGTTTTGTGAGATGACGATTCAAAACATGCATGATTACAATTCCTAATTAAACATTTTCGTTTTGTTATTTAGGTTAGTACCTAACTATAAATTAATGCGTATTAAATAACTGTAAATACGCAGATATTAGTCATAGTTATATGAAACAGATATCTGGGCTAATAGGTATCAAGTCATACCTTAATACAAGGGTTTTAAATAGAAGGTTTATTTACGTAAATGTTACAATAAATTATCATTTCTTAAATTTAATTTTATCATATATCATGAATAGATTAAATTAAAATAGGTATTCAACAATGTGTGCCTTTTCTGTAGAGATTTCTTTCTTAGTGTGGTTTATCCGTTAATAGTGCAGTATCTTTGGTGTTTGTACTTGGATCTGCACTGCACTGTATGAATCCTGCATTTGTAACATCTTGGTCTTCACATAGTCTATAGTCAACTCTATATTTGAGTTTTCCATTGCAAGTCTCATTGGTTGAACATATTTTGCTAAGCCTTGTAGCTTTGACAAAAGTCTGCAGTGGTTGCTTAGACCTTTATCTTCAAAAGATGACCTTAAAACTTACTATGACTCCTTTGCCATTTTTGCATACCTCACGTGAACCAGGCAATCTGATTATATCATCAAACATATCCTCGCTCTTGCTTTTTGGTCTCTCTTTATGCCTTATCAGAATTCACCAGTGTCGTATGAGTGTACTGAGTACTCCACAGGTCGCCATTACAACGATCATCGATCATCAATTTCCGTGTATTGTAAAATGTGTGTGATGGCTTGGTAGTAATTCCACCACAAGTTGAGGTTTGAGTAAGAAGTCGACACCAAATTAAAACGTTCACTCAAGTTTAACTTTTATTGTATACTTTACAATCACATACAGGTCCAGTCAGTGTATAAACCATCACTTCACAGGCTAATAATTACATCGGAAAAGTTCTATCGATAACTGACGTAATCGAGGCACGTAGCGTTTAGATTTCGGAGCGCGCGCGAGCGTGCGATAGCGTTCAGCTGACTGCGGGAGGAACCCGCCCGCGCCCAGGCCGCTTGATCTGTCTTGCGATGCGCGAGCGCCGGTGGCCGGCCCGGTGCCCGGTTTCTCCACTCCGACACGGCTGCAGCGAGTCGACGATACCGGGGCGTGTTTTGGTAAGTATCTAATTTATTTGTATGTTATGTTTTATTTATTGTGTTTGGATTTTTGTTATTAGATATTTTATTAATGTTTCCGTATATTTTCAGGTACGATTGAAGTAGGTACGCCACAGCACTCCCTCCCAGAGACCATCCTACGACGGGCGATAATAATCTGTAAATTTAACAGTTCTCCCTGAGCGTGTTTTTGTCAAGGGTTTTACGCTATTTTCTGCGTCTTCGGTAGGGGTTTTGTCAATCTTCTGTGGCTGATTTTCAGATACAAGTAAGTATGCAGGCTTTAATCGTTCGATTGAAACTGTCTGGGGTTTTCCATTTACTAGCAATTTATAAACTTTGTCTTCTTTTTGCAGCACTTCATATTATGGTCCTTTATAAGCCGGCTGAAGAGACCCACGCACGGTGTCATCCCTGACGTATACGTGCGTTGCAGAAGGTAGGTCTTTAAATATAAATATGTTTCTCTTGCTATGTCTCGCTGCTGGCTGAGGTCGTATGTTGTTCATTATCGAACGAAGGCGTGCCGTGAATTCAGTGATGTCCGTGGTTGAATGCGTATTGTGACAGGCTTGCAGAAATTCTCCGGGTAATCTCAAAGGCTCACCATATAGGAGTTCCGCGGGCGAAGCCTGGATATCTTGTTTGAATGCGGTTCTCATTCCTAGCAATACTAGTGGTAAGCTTTCCGTCCAGTTTTGACTTTCGTGGCACATTATTGCCGCTTTAAGCTGTCTGTGCATTCTTTCGACCATCCCATTGCTAGCAGGGTGGTATGCTGTGGTCCTCTTTCGCTGAAAGTCGCTGCGAGTTCTGAGAGCTGTTTCATCAGTGCTGATTCGAACTGCTTTCCGCGATCCGTAACAACTTCCAGTGGGCATTCGTATCGGGCGATCCAGTTGGCAACGAAAGCTTTTGCGACTGTTTCAGCGGAGATATCGTGTAAGGGTATTGCCTCAGGCCATCGCGTAAATCTATCGACGGCGGTGAGACAATAGCGGTAACCGACTGATGGTGGTAATGGTCCGACCAAATCAATGTGTATGTGTTGAAATCTGGCGCCTGGTAACTTAAACGTCCCCACCGCTGGTTAGACATGCCGTGTGACTTTAGTGAGCTGACAGGCGTGACATAATTTTGTCCAGTCTCGACAATCTTTGTTTATTCCAGGCCAAACATAGCGCTGGGGTGCTAGGTCAGATTACCTCCTCGTGTGCCCGAGTGCTGCACACGATCGCTAAACCGTATCCAAGGGGAACACCCTTGGATACGGTTTATCCTAGGAGAGTAGCAGTATTTCGGGACGGTGCATCCTGGGCAACGGTTAACAACTTCCCGTTATGGGATATTGTTGACCGTTGGCGAAAGATCTGACGCGGTGGGCTCCTCCACGTGTCCCTATGAACTTAGCATAGGGCACAGTGGACGGGGCAAGCGGTGGCTGGTTTGGTGGAGCCATCGCCGAGAAGGGTGCTGCGAAGGCCGCGGCATGGCAGGGGGGTCAACTCGGCCACCCTGTCGGGCTAGACTTGGGGCAGCTGTCTGACTGCAGCTGCAACGGACCAGAGAGTCGCAGGATGGCGGGCCTGCAAGGCCCGCGGCACGGCAGGGAGAGTCAACTCGGCCACCCTGTCGGGCAAAACATGAAAGAGCAACTGTTTAACTACAGTTGCAGCGGACCTTCGGGTCGTGGGATGGCGGGCCTGCAAGGCCCGCGGCGCGGCAGGGAGGGTCAACTCGGCCACCCTGTCGGGCTCCTTGCGTCTCCAAATCCTACGGTTTGGTGCCCGCCTATGGGATGCATGGTCGGGGGGAACCCGGCCCCTAGGGCGCCATAACAAGGGGACCTCACCCCTTAAAAAAGGAAACTAAAAAATATGGAACACAAGGCGAATGAAATATTCCCCAGGTGGGTAAATCCCACCCTCCGACAGGAGGCTGCCCCAACGTATCTGGGGGGGGGCAACATCCGCCTCGTGGGCTCCGGCCCACGTACTAACGACCGAGGCAATTTCAAAACGGACTGTGATAATGCAAGCGATTTGGCAACACGCGCATCGTTGCGCGGTATAAAGGAGGTGAGAGTTCTACTGGAGCGTACCCCGGACATTGCACTTGGTGCAACTGAGGTATGCTCGAAGGACTCCACAGGAAAAGGAGAAGCTTCTGGATGTGCTCCTGCATCTTTTTTGGGCGAGGGTGCGTCTCCACTGACTCTTGTGGATGAGATTGGCGACCGTCATTTCAACCTGTCGGAGTCTGACTCCGATATGAGTTGCGTGACAATGTCATCCCGCGGCTCTGGATCTTCCCCGGCCCGCTCGCTGCGAAAGCGTCGTAGAAACGTGGAGGAAGACGTGGGGATTTCCTTACCGTCACCCAAGCTCCCTGCTCGGCGTGGAGGACGTGCGACCACAAATAGCGCCGAGAAAAAGGCACCCTCACAGAAGGTTTGCGAGGGCCAGAAGGGGTTGGCAACAACAGCCGCCCAATTCAGGAAGGTGCGTCCACCTGAGACTACACCTGTATCGCTTAGTGAGAAGGATGCAACTCAGCTGGAAGCACTAGTGTTGGCCTCAGTGGACACGATCGTGACAGTGGCCACTACATCCAAAAACCTCAAGGGCACAAACGTGAAGGCCCTGAAGGACGCCGCGGCGACGATAAAGGCGTCCTTCCAGGAATCAAGGGTCCGCTCGATGCCCGAGGAAGTGGCGCTCCTAGTGAAAGCCAATGAGAGGCTCGTGACGGAGGTCAAAGTCCTCCGTAGTGAAATGGAGCAGCTACGAGCTGCCAGAACGGAGCCCAGGCAGGGGCCCACCACAGAGGAGTTGACGCGGGTAATAATGGAGCAGGTCGGCAACATGGTGACCGCCCGTCTTGAGAACCTGGAGGAGAGGCTCCTACCCGAGAAACCAGTGAGACCTCCCCTGGCCGCTGACAGGCGAAACGAGGCGCTAAGTGCTGTGACAGCAAGAAATGCGCCCACGCCAAAGCCCCGAGGGAAAGGACCCATCGCACTGAAGGCAAGTGCTGTGGCAGCAAGCACAGCGCCCACGCCTAATCCCAGAGGGAAAGTGGCAGCCACACCAAAGGCAACTGCTGGTAATGCTGAGCCTCCTCCTCCTGTTGTAGAGCCGGAATGGACGACGGTAGTAAAGAAGGGCTCCAGCAGGAGACAGCGTGAGAAGGTGGCACGAAATCGGGAGTCGAGGCCAACTTCTTTGGTGCGAGCAAAGCTGCAAAAATTGGCGCCAAAGCCCGCAAATGCGAAGGCACCCAAACTCCGGCCTCCACGTACTGCAGCTGTGGTTCTCACACTGCAACCAGGGGCGGCGGAGAAAGGCGTCACCTACGCAAAGGTGTTGGCGGAGGCAAAAAGCCGCATCAACCTTGGGGTCCTAGGTGTGCCACCCCTGAGAATCAGGACTGCGGCCACCGGCGCCCGTATCCTTGAGGTTCCGGGTGTGGACAAGGGCATAAAGGCGGACTCCCTGGCTGAAAAGCTTCAAGAGGTGTTCCAGGGGTCTGAGGTGAGAGTATCGAGACCAGTAGCCACTGCAGATCTGCGTGTGAGTGGTCTCGACGACTCAATCACCCCTGATGAGCTGGTGGATGTGATAGCCAGTACTGGCGGCTGCGCTCCATCGGCTGTCAAAGCCGGAGCGATCAGGAGAGGCGCTGGTGGAATGGGAGCCGCATTTGTGCGGTGCCCCATGACAGTAGCCGCAAAGATACGGGACAGTGGAGGCCGGCTTCTGATTGGTTGGGTGGCGGCACAGGTCCGGGTTCTAGAAGCTCGACCCCGCCGCTGCTACCGTTGCCTTGCACTTGGCCACGTTGTGGCCCAGTGCAAGTCCGAGGTTAACCGCAGTGATGAGTGTTATCGCTGCGGTCAAAAAGGCCATAAGGCCAATGAGTGCTCTGCCGTTCCTCGCTGCACCCTCTGTGTTGCAGCGGGTAAGGCGGCGGACCACCTTTCCGGGGGCAAGGCTTGCGCCAAGCCCCCGGCTAAAATAAGGAGAAAGCGCAAGGCTGCTGCGTCTGAGGCTAAGGCCAAGACGCAGCCGCCTGGCCCTAATACGGGGCAGGTGGAGCGCATGGAGGAAAGTTAGTTATGGCCCTGACTTTCCTTCAGGCTAACATCAATCACTGCGCCAATGCTCAGGCTCTTCTGCTGCAGACCTTGGCGCAGCGATTGATTAAGGTGGCGGTGATTTCGGAGCCATACTCGGTCCCACCCAGATCTGACTGGATAGGGGACCTTGATGGCTTGGTGGCAATCACCACCCAATCACCGGCCCACTGACAGGCGAAACGAGGCGCTAAGTGCTGTGACAGCAAGAAATGCGCCCACGCCAAAGCCCCGAGGGAAAGGACCCATCGCACTGAAGGCAAGTGCTGTGGCAGCAAGCACAGCGCCCACGCCTAATCCCAGAGGGAAAGTGGCAGCCACACCAAAGGCAACTGCTGGTAATGCTGAGCCTCCTCCTCCTGTTGTAGAGCCGGAATGGACGACGGTAGTAAAGAAGGGCTCCAGCAGGAGACAGCGTGAGAAGGTGGCACGAAATCGGGAGTCGAGGCCAACTTCTTTGGTGCGAGCAAAGCTGCAAAAATTGGCGCCAAAGCCCGCAAATGCGAAGGCACCCAAACTCCGGCCTCCACGTACTGCAGCTGTGGTTCTCACACTGCAACCAGGGGCGGCGGAGAAAGGCGTCACCTACGCAAAGGTGTTGGCGGAGGCAAAAAGCCGCATCAACCTTGGGGTCCTAGGTGTGCCACCCCTGAGAATCAGGACTGCGGCCACCGGCGCCCGTATCCTTGAGGTTCCGGGTGTGGACAAGGGCATAAAGGCGGACTCCCTGGCTGAAAAGCTTCAAGAGGTGTTCCAGGGGTCTGAGGTGAGAGTATCGAGACCAGTAGCCACTGCAGATCTGCGTGTGAGTGGTCTCGACGACTCAATCACCCCTGATGAGCTGGTGGATGTGATAGCCAGTACTGGCGGCTGCGCTCCATCGGCTGTCAAAGCCGGAGCGATCAGGAGAGGCGCTGGTGGAATGGGAGCCGCATTTGTGCGGTGCCCCATGACAGTAGCCGCAAAGATACGGGACAGTGGAGGCCGGCTTCTGATTGGTTGGGTGGCGGCACAGGTCCGGGTTCTAGAAGCTCGACCCCGCCGCTGCTACCGTTGCCTTGCACTTGGCCACGTTGTGGCCCAGTGCAAGTCCAAGGTTAACCGCAGTGATGAGTGTTATCGCTGCGGTCAAAAAGGCCATAAGGCCAATGAGTGCTCTGCCGTTCCTCGCTGCACCCTCTGTGTTGCAGCGGGTAAGGCGGCGGACCACCTTTCCGGGGGCAAGGCTTGCGCCAAGCCCCCGGCTAAAATAAGGAGAAAGCGCAAGGCTGCTGCGTCTGAGGCTAAGGCCAAGACGCAGCCGCCTGGCCCTAATACGGGGCAGGTGGAGCGCATGGAGGAAAGTTAGTTATGGCCCTGACTTTCCTTCAGGTTAACATCAATCACTGCGCCAATGCTCAGGCTCTTCTGCTGCAGACCTTGGCGCAGCGATTGATTAAGGTGGCGGTGATTTCGGAGCCATACTCGGTCCCACCCAGATCTGACTGGATAGGGGACCTTGATGGCTTGGTGGCAATCACCACCCAATCACCGGCCCACTCCCCTTCACTCGAAGGAGTGACGAGGGGCAAGGGATTTGTCGCAGCTAGAGTAGGACACGCTTTGGTCGTGGGGGTCTATCACTCCCGCAACAGACCCCTGCACGAGTTCGAGACCCTCCTCGGCGAGGTAGGGGCCATCATTGCTCAGGCCCACCCCCGCCCCGCGATCGTCCTTGGGGACTTCAACGCCAAATCCACGGCGTGGGGCTCCCCGACGACGGATCCGCGGGGCCGCACGGTACTGGAGTGGCTGACTGAGGTTGGTCTATGCATATTAAACCGCGGGACGGAGAACACTTGCGTCCGTCAGCGGGGTGGCTCAATCGTCGACTTGACCTCGCCTGCTACATACGCGACTGGCAGGTGCTGGTGGACGAGGAGACGCTTTCCGATCACCGGTATATTCGGTTCAGCGTCTCCTCGTCCCTGACGGACACAGTGAGAGAAGCGCGTGAGATCGGCCCGCGATGGGCCCTGAAGCGCCTCAACGCCGAAGTGCTGCAGGAAGCGGCCCTCGTCTTTGCGTGGAGTTACTCTCCTCCAGGGCAGGTCCCAGTGGACGTGGACTTAGCAGCGGACGGGCTGTGCGAGGCCATGTCGGTCATATGTGATGCTGCGATGCCGCGCGCACGAGCCCGTCAGCCCAGACGTCAAGTCTACTGGTGGTCGGAGGAGATTGCCGAACTACGCCGACACTGCGTGATGAGGCGCCGCCGATACCAGCGGTATCGGAGGCGAAGGCGGCGGGAGAGTGAGGTGTCACAGTCTCTTTACGCCACTTACAGTGAGGCTTCGAAGGCACTGAGCGTGGCAATCGATGAGGCCAAAAAGCAGGCTTGGGAACAACTGCTGGCGGGGCTTGAGCGTGGATGAGCCCTCGGGCTACCGCCCGATTGTGCTGCTTGACGAGGCGGGCAAACTGTTGGAGCGTGTTGTCGCTGCCCGCCTCGTTAAACACCTTGAGACGACAGGGCCCGACCTGGCTCCTACTCAGTTCGGGTTCCGGAGAGGCCGATCGACGCTGGACGCCATATCCTGCGTCCGCGGCCACTCCGAGGAGGCGTGCTCCAGTGGTAGCGTGTTACTCGCTGTGTCGTTGGACATAGCCAACGCTTTTAACTCGCTGCCCTGGAGCACGATACTCGGAGGACTGGAACACCACCGAGTGCCCCGGTACCTCCAAAGCCTCGTCGGGGACTATCTCTCCAACAGAGAGGTAGTCTTCCCTACGATGAACGGAGAGGGACGAAGTCCCATGTCGTGCGGCGTTCCACAGGGGTCCGTTATAGGCCCTCTTTTATGGAACATCGGATACGACTGGGTGCTTCGTGGCGCTAACCTCCGTGGCGTCGGCATCGTTTGTTATGCCGACGACACATTGGTTACTGCCCGGGGCTAGGTTTGGTGGTGGCGCTCCATAAGTCCGAGGCCATATATTTTTACGGCCCCCGACGGGCGCCACCGGCAAACTCTGCCATAGTGGTGGGCGGAACCTCCATTCCAGTCAGGACGACGCTGAAGTATCTCGGCGTCGTCCTTGACAGCAAGTGGAGGTTCGAGGCGCATATGCGGCAGCTGTCCCCCAAACTTTTGGAGACAGCTGGCGCATTGAGTCGCCTTCTTTCGAACACCAGAGGAGGAGGAAGTAGCTGCCGCCGCCTCTATACAGCGGTGGTTAGCTCCATGGCCCTCTATGGTGCCCCCATATGGGCATGATCCCTGCGGCGCAATGGGATAGCCGTCCTGCTGGCGGCCCAGAGAGTTATAGCGGTGAGGGTATGTCGCGGATACCGAACACTCTCACATGAGGTAGCGTGTGTCCTCGCCGGACTGCTCCCATGGGACCTTGAGGCGGATGTCCTGGCCTCGGTCTATCAGCGCAGAGCGCAAGCGCGGGAGCGGGACGAGCGACCGGAACTGCGGGAGGTGGCGCATTGGCGTGATCGGGCCAGGGCGTCAGCTCTTGCCACATGGAGGGATAGGCTTCTTGCAGGGCCCACACAGAGGGGGGCCAGCGCTCAACGACTCCTTGAAGCGATCCGGCCTGTACTTGAAGAGTGGGTGCGAGGAAGGCATGGTGGCCTCTCTTTCCGGCTAACACAGGTTCTCTCAGGACATGGTTGTTTTGGGAGATACCTCTGCAACGTCGCACGGAGAGAGCCCACCCCGGCATGCCACCAGTGCGGCTGCGTCGAGGACACCGCCCAGCACGCGCTGGAGTCATGCCCAGGAGGAGCGGGACCGCGGCGATCTGATAATATTTGAACATGTATTGGCAATGCTAATACGGTTCACTTTGCGACATAAAAAAAAAAAATACGGCAAAAATTAGAGCTACACGTTGGTGGACACAACCGGTCCGTGTGGCGGTCCTGACGAAAGAGAGAAGAAAGACATGGAACGCACCCATACCCTCAGTTTCATCAATTGTATACCGTCCACCATAATGTGGCTTGCATTGCATGTTATTTAACATTTATTATTTAAATGCATCCTCTACATATAATTGTTATTTTTAATACAACCCTTTGTATAATTCTCTTGTTTGTCAAGTATATTCTGTTTCTGTCTTTGTTCGTGCCTAATAATACTTTTGTTTAAAACCCGCATTAACTCTTTTTTTTTCTGCTCGACTAACATCAATTCGAGTAGGGATATGCTGAAAATCAGCGCAGTGAGTACATGTCTAAATGTAAACACTGCAAACGCTGAGCACAGCCCTATTGCCCAGACATTGTATATAGCATCAAGATACCATGATACCAACTAAGTAGTTACTTTTTCTGATCTGGTAACAAATTGTTTGTTTTAGTCCTTTGTTTTGTGTTCGCAAAAACATGTACCAGACTGAAACTGTCTCTGTATTATAATTATAGTATCTAATCTATGTGTAAATTGTATATGTATTAATATGGAGCAATAAACTTTTATTATTATTATTATTATTCAAAACAAAATCTCGGATTTCATCCGGTCCTTTACAAAGGCATAAGTGGGGCTGTAGCCAACACTTAGAGGCCTGTTTGGTATAAAAATACAAAGGAGTATAAAAAACAGAAAAAATGTTGGATGAAGGGTAACATGGTACTTATAACTATTACAAATATGGGTAAAATGGCCAGGCTATTGAGATGAACTTATTAGTGATAAGGATGATAGTGGGCTATGGAAGAGACTACGGCACCTGCTAATTTTAGTCTCATGTTAAAATATTTAGGCAGGTGGTGACTTGCCATCCACTAAACGGGCCCCCATAAAGGCCACCATGAGTGGTGACAAAAGGGGCAACGTTGGTGTGGATGGCTAAAGAGTGTCGAGAGGTGTGTTAAGAGTTTTATTATTATTATATTACAATAACGAGTAGATTATGTAAATACTCAAATAGTCGTATAAAATCTCAGTATCAGTATACCTTATAAAGTTTACGGTGGTGTACCTACATATTATCTGGTCATGGTCTAATGGTTACACGAGGGGGGGGGGAAGATGTTACGGACTCTTTGTACATAAAAATTATGATTGTATTGTCTATGACAACTTGTTATTGATTTTGTTTTAAAATAAAGAAAAAGGAGTTCATGTCAAATGTTTGGTTTCATTGCACGTCCGCTCTATATTATATTTTTTCTCTAACACCCAATTTCATCGTAATCTAACCGGTAGTTTTTGCGTGATGCCTGAACACACAGACAGATATAAATTTTTTTATTCACATTTTTGGGTTTGGTGTCAGTCTAGTAACACCCCCTGCCATTTGGGAAAAGTCCTAGAATAAAATATGTTTGTTTTGATGTACAGAATATGCTCTTAAAAGGATGCGAATTGATTACCAGTACCCCTGTATAATACGAATGTGGTACAGCTAAAATACTAATTCATATTTTGTAAATCGCGGCAACTTTCAAGAGTGAAACCAAACGTTACTAAAACTGTCAGCCGCATCGTGCTACAGCGCAAATACTTTTTTGTAATTAATATTATTGTTAACATGAAACAAGTATACCTATGTAATGTCAAATTACACATCGATTATAATTCAATTCGAAATAAATAAAAACATGTTAAAAACTTAAATTAATAATTCATACTCACAGGGAGTCATAAAATAAATACAATAAATAGCAACACTACATTCTAGTCGGTACGTTATGAAACTCGACATAGCTACAGAACGAGTGCTCAGTAAGCCAACGTCGTAGTCGAGACTTCAAACTATACAAGCTAGGGGCCGCTATTACTATTTTATTGTACACCGTTAGAGTAAGCATGTTCGCTGGCATCGCACAGTATGTGTAGCTCCAGATCTTCACTGCGTATCGTCGCTCTAGCCGCAGGCAGGAAAGGCCGGAGAGTTGGCCCAACCAAGCGGCGAATGTCTCGTTATCTTCTGTCGGGTTCGACTCGTCCCGCGATATATAGCATATACGAGCATACTCTGCGTGGTTTTGCCAATTTAGGTCAGCATGTCACAGTAAGATTTTATTTATTTGCAGTTCGTTCCGGTGTGCGTTCTAATGTGTCTTCGTAAGTAACCTACTTGTGCACATTCATAATCACACATATTACATTTATAAGGTTTCTCTCCAGTATGCGTTCTAATGTGACTTCGTAAGCTACCTGCTTGTGCACATTCATAATCACACATATTACATTTATAAGGTTTTTCTCCAGTATGCGTTCTAATGTGACTTCGTAAGCTACCTGCTATGGCACATTCATAATCACACATATTACATTTATAAGGTTTTTCTTCCATATGAGTTCTAATATGACTTTGTAAGTAATCTGCTTCTGCAGATTCATAATCACACATATGACACTTATGAGGTTTCTCGCCAGTGTGCGTTCTAATGTGTCTTCGTAAGTGACCTGCTTGTGCAGATTCATAATCACACATATTACATTTATAAGGTTTATCTCCAGTATGCGTTCTAATGTGACTTCGTAAACTACCTGCTTGTGCACATTCATAATCACACATATTACATTTATAAGGTTTTTCTCCAGTATGCGTTCTAATGTGACTTCGTAAGTGACCTACTTGTGCACATTCATAATCACACATATTACATTTATAAGGTTTCTCTCCAGTATGCGTTCTAATGTGACTTCGTAAGCTACCTGCTTGTGCACATTCATAATCACACATATTACATTTATAAGGTTTTTCTCCAGTATGCGTTCTAATGTGACTTCGTAAGCTACCTGCTATGGCACATTCATAATCACACATATTACATTTATAAGGTTTTTCTTCCATATGAGTTCTAATATGACTTTGTAAGTAATCTGCTTCTGCAGATTCATAATCACACATATTACATTTATGAGGTTTCTCGCCAGTGTGCGTTCTAATGTGTCTTCGTAAGTGACCTGCTTGTGCAGATTCATAATCACACATATTACATTTATAAGGTTTATCTCCAGTATGCGTTCTAATATGACTTCGTAAGTCAGCTGCGACTGCACATTCATAATCACACATATTACATTTGTGAGGTTTCTCTCCAGTGTGCGTTCTAATATGTCTTCGTAAGTGACCTGCTTGTGCAGATTCATAATCACACATATTACATTTATAAGGTTTATCTACAGTGTGCGTTCTAATATGACTTCGTAAGTTAGCTGCGACTGCACATTCATAATCACACATATTACATTTGTGAGGTTTCTCTCCAGTGTGCGTTCTAATGTGTCTTCGTAAGTTAGCTGCGACTGCACATTCATAATCACACATATTACATTTATAAGGTTTTTCTCCCGTATGAGTTCTAATATGATTTCGTAAGTTGTCTGCTTTTGCAGATTCATAATCACATATATTACATTTATAAGGTTTCTCTCCAGTGTGCGTTCTAATGTGACTTCGTAAGCTACCTGCTACGGCACATTCATATTCACACATATTACATTTATAAGGTTTATCTCCAGTGTGCGTTCTAATATGACTTCGTAAGTTAGCTGATTTTGCAGATTCAAAATCACACATATTACATTTGTAAGGTTTGTCTCCAGTATGTGTTCTAATATGACTCCGTAAGTGAACCGCTTGCGCACATTTATAATCACACATATTACATTCAAAAGGTTTAACTCCAGTATGTGTTCTAATATGACTCCGTAAGTGAACCGCTTGCGCACATTTATAATCACACATATTACATTCAAAAGGTTTAACTCCAGTATGTGTTCTAATATGACTCCGTAAGTGAACCGCTTGCGCACATTTATAATCACACATATTACATTCAAAAGGTTTAACTCCAGTATGTGTTCTAATATGACTACGTAAGTTACCTGCTTGTGCACATTCATAATCACACATATTACATTTATGCGGTTTTTCGCCAGTGTGCGTTCTAATATGTGTTTTCAAGCGTCTGGCGGTAGAGCATTTATATTGACACGTATTGCATTTATATGGTTCTGTTCCACTGTATCTCATGTTATAATTTTCCAGTTTTCTTTCCGTCGCAGATTCACAATCAGTCATCATACGTACGAGTCCCTGAAGCAAATAAATTAAGTTTAATGTATAAATATGTGCACATTACATATAACGTAAGGTATCGGTAGAAATTAAAAAAAAAACGATATTATAACCGACTTCTACACTAAAAAGTGTGAAATATTTTAACAAGTTATTTCACACTATTTAGTGTAGAAAGTCAGTTCTATTTTCTGATAAAAACTTTTATCACCCTTTTTAGTGACCTTGCTTCTTACGGGATATACCGTCAATGATGATATCATCAAGATAGGCGAAACACATTTAGTTTTTGATGTATAACTCAAAAACGGCTCGACCAAATGTATATAATACCGCCGCTGAAGTATACTCTATCAAACAAAAAAGAATTATCAAAACCAGTTTATAAACGAAGAAGTTATCCGCGACACACATAAAAAAACTACATATATATTTTTATTTTTTATTTTATTTATTTCAACAAAATCCACAGCTCTTAGTTCCTATGCATATACATTATATTATGGTATTCTTACAGCCAATTACGGATTTACATTTTTTATAATACGTGTATTAATTGTATTAAACTAACTGTCTCTATATTTAATTCACTTATCTACATGTGTTTAAAAGTTTGTGTGTATGTGTTTTAGAGTGCGTGTGAGGGTGTGAATGTGCGTGTGTGTTGTTTGGTATGTGTGCAATTCTTATAAAAAATCTTTTCTCATCTAATTCGGTATGCTAAAAAAAATTAACCTATGCCAATTCCGAAACCATTTCGAGATTTTATGTTACAAACCCTTATTTTTCTACTCTGATCTTTTAAAACGATAAGATGCCATTTATTTTAACAAAAAACGATGAAATAATTCGACTTTCATTGACCTCTAAATGGCGTGACTTTTTTGCATTTTATTATCGATTCACAACACGAGCGGACTTTTGTTTTGATTGAATAGAGACTTACGAATTAGTAGGTGTCACTGTCAAGTGTCAAAGTAAATTCTAGTTTCTTTTTTTTTACTCGCGTGCTTTTCTTGGCTCCTCAACGCAACTACATATTTGTGCAAAAAAGTGACGTCATAGGATTCAAATTTTCAAAAAAATATTATAAAATAACTACTGAATATAAAACAAAAACATTGAAAATAGTTTCTTATAATGACCTAATCTACGAAATAAAAATATAAAAAAATACCAAAAAAAAAACTTTACATACCGAATTTCGCATTGTTGATTTTGTAAGTATAATTAGTTGGATGTCTCTTCCGTGTAAAATGTGACAAAAGAGCATTTACTTATATTGATACCGATACGATTGTTACAATAATACTGCCCTAATCTGTCAAGATCCTCTTGAAGTTTCATACTGTCACAATTATTTCTTATTTTCATATAAATTTTAGTGTCATCGGCATATAAAAGAAAACGCGCATACTTAAAACATGTTCCCACATCATACAAATATGCAGCATATAGAAGAGGCCCCAGAATTGAACCCTGTGGTACCCCTGAAGGGAGTTCTATATAGTTAGAGCAGAAACCTCCCACAACAACAGCTTGAGAGCGGTAATAAGAATAGGATTCTGTCCATCTCAGCAAAATTACCACGGATTTCGAGCTTGTAAAGTTAATGCAACTGAATTGTGTGATTTACACGATCAAATGCTTTTTCAAAGTCCGTGTAGATCACATCAACTTGAGATCCACCATCTATGCTACTCGATATGTGGTCTATTAACACTCCTAAGTTAGTCACTGTAGATCGTCCTCTCATGAACCCATGTTGTTCATTAGGAATAAAAGGGGCAATTATATGATACATTTCATTATGAACTACTCTCTCAAACAATTTACTAAGTATATTTAGAATAGAGATGGGGCGATAGTTTTCTATGGAGGTGCTCAAGCCCTTTTTGTGTATAGGCACGATATGAGCTTTTTTCCAGATACTGGGGAAATATCCTTCTGATAAACATCTGTTAAAAATGTATGCTATTGGCGTTGATAAAGATGTTGCGCATTTCACAAAAAATAATGGTGGAATATGGTCACTCCCGGGTCCTTTTGTTACATCCAAACCACGGCATAACTTTAAGACATATTCACTTGTCAAAAATATGTCATGTATAGTGTTCGATTGAGAATTACTATCATCAGAAGAATTAAAGACATAGCTAGCAGAAGGTACGCTAAAATTTCTTTTGAAAAATGCATTAAACGCGGAACATATATGTACATATACGGTGAACTGAGAACAATGTTTTCAATAGTCATTTGCTGAGGATGATTACTTTTATTTTGTCTTTTTGACTTTACGTAAGACCAAAATGACTTTGGATTAGTCTTTTAGGCGAAATGAGTTCCAAATTTTCTGATTCGACTTCGCGATAACTTAGTTTTTTGACGCTTAAGCCTAATAATCGAAGTTCGAATAAAAACGTAGTGTAAATTGAATATACGTCCTTATGAAGTATGGGAGCCAATACACGATTGAGCAAACTTGGCTCGTAAGAAAAAAATCGGCAACATTCCCTAAATTTTGCAATTTTTCTTACGTGCTTCGTGGGAAAAAGCATTTTTCCCACGAAGCAACAATTTTTCAAATTTTAATTAATGTCTCAAATTCGAATGAAATTTACTAGTGAACTATGGACTCCTTTATCAATACAATTTAATCATTCGATTGTACGAGATAAATATAAAAAGTATTAGCACGTATTCAATTGAATTTTCGCATTACGTCGTCCATTCTGATAAGCAATTCTCAACCTTATGTAAAGCATCGAAAATTGTTTTATAATTAGGATTGGACCTTAAATTAGTTTAATGTATGAGTTATAGCATTTGTTTTGCAGTTCCTTCTCTTTACATCTTAAGTATTCAAAATTATCATAATCTACGGGATTATTATATTTTTTCCAATTTTTGTAAACT
This sequence comes from Selenia dentaria, assembly GCA_917880725.1. NCBI lineage: Eukaryota > Metazoa > Arthropoda > Insecta > Lepidoptera > Geometridae > Selenia > Selenia dentaria. Next base: position 262,448 of record OU862900.1, on the reverse strand, counting down.
TTATTTTTTTCATTTATCAATTTAATGAATGCCCTACTGTACCAAATCGGGTAACTATACGTACCAGAGCAACGAACTTGGGGTACATAAAGTTTTATTAGGTTATACAAAATAGAATAAAATATATTCGTCAAATCTTCGATATTAATCTTTTTATCGGTCGAAAACGACCAATCTTGATTATTGAGTGCATCATTTATGGCATTAAAATTTGCATACTTATATAAATACTTTATACGTGCTTTAGGTTTCAGATTAGCAACTAAAAAGTCTGTAGCTAATATAGAAAGTGGTAGATGAAATAAATCAACCTTTACCAAAGACGAGTTAGAGCTTTGTACTGTGATTGGCGAGTCTGAGAAAATGAGATCTAAGGTGTTGTTGCTTCTATTTACTATTTTATTGTATTGCTTGAAACCTAAACATGATGATTGTGCAATGAGATTTGAAGCTATATTCTGAATTTCAATAGCTCCCTTCTTTAACACTACTGGTTCCGAGGAATTCCAGTCTATATACATGGTAAATTAAAATCACCTGCTATTATAAAATTATTCATTGCGCATTTGTGATATCATGTCGATAAATAATTGAATTCGTGACGTAACAAGTATTCGCTGGAATATATACACTAGCAATATGTAAGTCGCAGTCGGAACCCAGTGCTTGAGCAGGAACTGTTACCCATACACATTCTAGGTCACCATTTTGCCAATCTGGTCTTGCGCGTGCTTGTAACCGCGGTGCGCACATTGTCAACACGCCTCCACCCAACGATCCACGATCTCTTCGGAATACGACATATTTATCATCGCATAACTCCGCATCTAATATTCCATCACAAATTAATATTGATAATTCGTTTCTGTAATTATTATAACATCAGAGTCAGATAAAAGATTATTATTATAACATTGATTGGTCTTCGTCCTAAGTCCTCGGGTATTTTGGTAATAAAGTGTTAGTTTTGTAACCGTGTCATCCATTATTTGAACAGTAAGTATAGCCATACTGACGTAAATAGACAATAACAAAGCAGCCGTGTAAACGTTCTACTTTCTACGAAGTCCATTGCATAAGTTTGCTGGATATGCAATAAACAATCATTTAATAAACGTAGTATATAGATAGGAACTAATGTGAATCTAATTGCGTTGTAGTATACTTGATTAATATAACTAACAAAATATGATATTTTTAGGGTATAATGTTTAATTGTCTAAGATATGCATGTGTATATTATTTGTGTATAGTGTTTATTGTAAATTGTTTTAAAACCTAAGTTTAAACATATTATGAACATGTAATAATATACCCAGTCCTGGATTTGTCAATAGGCCGTATAGGCCGCGGCCTAGGGGCGGCAAATTTTAGAGGACGCTCTATCACTCGATTTCAGAGGATAAATAGCCCAGTTAAATTAGGATTTGCCTGGAAAAAACGAAAAGTAGCAATTTTTCTTTAGAACCAGCCTAAACCAGTCTAAATTTTGTTTTGCGTGGTAATCGCTCCGATGCTTCATCCACCATCTTGATTTTAAGCGTAAATATATTATGGAATATTGAAGTCCTGGGTTCGATACCCGTGTCGGACAGTTATGAGGTTTTCTGGCAAAAAAAATATGAATAGCAGTCCGGAGTGTGGAACAGTACAACGTAGATGGTTAATACACTCAAACCCTATTATATAGGAGTAAAAACATATCCCCCTGGCGAAATGTAGGTACTTAAAGTACCACTGCCTACCCCATCGAGGATATACTATAGACGTTACGACTTGTTTTGTTGTATTTTAATACTATTTTCTTAAATCTAAAACAACGCCGAATTTTTTAAATCTACCTTGAGAGATTTATTAATACACCCCGCCACCCCTACCTAGTAATACACGCACCGATGTCATGGTTTCATGTGTTGTAGCGTAGGTCTTTAGTTGTACCACAGAAGTTCATGCTCGCCGAACGAAACGAGACCCCAGTTTTATACGAGACCGTGTAGCATAGAGATATCAAGCTGCCATTTATGTGACGAATCAACATAAAAAATGTTATAGTTGAGAGCTCCTATATATCCAATATGGCTCTATTTTATCTATATACCAAATTTCATCGAAATCTGTGCAGATTTTTTTAAAATTATGCTTGCTCATGCATACAAATTGACCGACCGACAGACGGACATTTTTTTCAAAAACGTCATATTGGTTTTGTTCAGATGGTAATTTTACATCTTCTGGCCCACTTTTTCATTTTTCTTCCAAGTACAGAACTTATGGCCTCTACTACTATATTAATAAGTATAGATTACTGCGTGAGTGAATGTAATCGCAATGGAAAACTATAATTTTATAAAAGTACATGGGGCGGCGGAAAAAAAGTGGCCTACACTCATAAAAAATCTAAATCCGGCACTGAATATACCAAACAGGTTGCATGGATGAGTAAGTATAACTTTAGATAATTCTAGTTTAGATAAGCAAAGTCGACACATCAAACCATTCTCGCCAGGTCTGCCGAGGAGTTTATGGGAACTGGAGGTGAGGTTTCCTTTCTCCGGACATAAACACGGCAGTTTTTTGTCCAAGTGTATTTGTAATTGACCTCCTTTGCTCTTTGTTTACATGAGCTCAATAGCAGTTTGCTATCTTAAGTAAGGTGTTCATTTACAAATACTCTGTTATTTTCACCTCCAATTCCCAAAATATCCCTGGCATTCAGGTTCCGTAATTTACGCGCGGCGGCTATTATCCAGTCCTTGTCAGCGCGCTGTCTCATACGGGCGATAATAGGGCGAGCGCGCTCTGCACTCGCGGCGCGCCGCGGTTGCACCCGGTTAGCGAACTCCAAGTCCGATAATTCAATTGGGACTACAATGTATTTTGAGACCTTCAGTACAACATCCGTCGTGATTTCATTTTTATTTCAGGGATACCTGTTATCTCAATATTCTGAAGTCTGACCCATTGTTGTTGCTTTAAGTTTTCCTCAGTAAGACCCCTGACACGAGCCGATAAAGCGATCAAGTTGTCCCTAAAGTTTTTGTTATCGTCCTTAATCTGTCCGAATCAGCAAGCCTCATTCGAGGCAAGTTTCATTCATAAATCTATTGTTATTTTTTGTCCTGGTGCGGACAGATTAAGGCCTTTTAATTCGGAAGCGTATAGTAGTATCGACCCGTTGCTTAAGGACAGAGTTTTCTTTTCTGAGATCTTCATATTGGGCGCTAACGTACGAAATAGACTCCTCATATCCTGTGCACTGGCAACTTATAGATTTGAGCTGATTAGATATGCTTTTATTAATTGTCTACTCGAACATACTCTCAATCTCCTTCCTCATCTCATTTTCCATGTCTCTTAATTTGTCTTCCGTTATGTATTCAGTGATCGACCGTGCCTTAGGCACAGCTGGTTTTCGCAGCGTTACTTTACTACTTTCGGTCGAACACTCCAAGCTAGCCTCTTCTTCCAGATTTGATTGTTGACCGGTACGAACTGGTGCATTTGTGTTATCGTGTTTTGGCTGTTTACTTTTACAGTGAACAGTTTCGGATATATAACGTCTCCCTGTCTCACGCCTCTTTGCAATGGAATTGCTATCGAACTCTGCTCCTGTACTCGGACTGACATGTTGGCGTTTTTGTACAAACACTTCAGCACAGCTTTTAAGTCGGTTAAAAAACATATATTCTTAGGGTAGAAGGCGATCATATGATTTATGGCAAAGTGGCATACGACGGCTATCCTCTAAACCTCCTTATGAATTTGTATAAACACATTAAATTAGTTTATGTCAAATGTTACGTTCACCGGAAAAAGAAAGGGGGATAAGAAAATTGTTGGCGTTGATAATTTTGATGCTGCTGCAATTCGCAACCACATTTATGGATATCACTCGAGAAAAGAATATCCTACACGGGAAAAGCTAATGAGTTCGTTAAAAGACGTAGGCTTATTTTTTGGCGGTAAACCGTCTCAATCAAAGGTTTTGAAATCGATTGGCTTTAGATTTAAAAAATCTGACAAGCGGAAAATCCTGCTAGAACGCTAAGATATTATTTTGAAGAGAATAATATTCTTACCGTTAAGCCGTGGGGTGCCGGCTTAGAATAGTACCTCCCCAACTCTACTCGTGGGTGCCGTAGAAGCCGGCTAAGGGATAAAAATCAGAAGGTGGGCAGCAGCACCTTCCCAGTCAAAAACCTTAAAACTGCGCTCGCCAACCCGCCTGCTAAGCGTGGCGAGTATTGGCAAAACCCCCCTATATGGGAGACCTATGTTCAGCAGTGGATGTCCTACGGCTGAGATGATGATGATGAACATTCTTACGTCAAGTAAATAAAATTACAGATTGGGAAAATGTCGTGTTTGTTGACGAAACATGGTTGAACGCGAACCATACGGTTTCGCGGACATGGACCGATGATACAGCGGCCTCCACCTCAAAAGTTCCATCGGGAAAAGTAGCCCGACTTATTATACGTCACGCGGGATCAGCTTCTCAAGGTTTTATTCCAGACTGCCTCCTCGCATTCGCCTCTAAAACTACAAGTGATTACCATAAGGAAATGAACTTTGAGGTTTTTAAAGAGTGGTTAGAGAAGCTGCTAGTCAGCTTAGAAAAGCCATCGAAAACAATAATGGACAATGCACGTTACCATTCTGAACAAGTTCATAAACCACCAACTCAAGCAAATAAAAAGCAAGAAATGGTCTCGTGGGTGGTAAGAAATGGTGTGTAATAAGCAACACTTGCTGCGGTCAGGACTTGGATGGGTGTCCGCTAGTGGCATTATTCAACTGAGCGCTTCCGTGCACTTCGGAGGGCACGTTTAGCTGTTGGTCCTGGTTGTTTATCAATATTAACTGCTGTAGCAATGTATCTAAATCGAAAATTACCTGTCTATTTTCATCTGGTATAAGCAACATTTGGGCCTCATTCTCCTTTGTCAATTCTTCACCATCCGTCACCTGTGCATCACTAATCACTTCATCGTTGATTGCTTCTTCATCGTGTTCTACTTCCTCATATTTGATCACTTCTTCACCATCCACCGTTTCTTCATCATGCTTCACTTCTTCTTCAAGCTCAACATTATATATGTCCATTTCCGTCATTTCCATTTCAGCTTTCATAATCTTCCAAGTTGGGTTTAGTGTCTTCATCACCTTGTTCTTCCATCTTAACATTGCGGTTTGCAATATGGGCGCTTGCATAGTGAGAGACGCATTTGTCTTCGGTTTTAAATGTTGACTCGCACTGAAAATGTTATGTTTTAAGTTTATCAAGTATACATTACGCTAGCTAGGGTATGACTACTATATCTATAGGTAGTGAAATTATCTTTAGAACACATATTAAACTACTATTATAAACCAACAAAATACCCATATTATGTATTGAATAAGTCGAGCCGGGCTTGTGTTACCCCTTATAAAGAATGTTGCACTTGCTCTGAAAACAAGCATCCGATATGCTGGAAACAGGCAGAGACGAGATACGATCCCTAACGTGAGTGTTTTGCCAGTCAATAACAATAGTTTAACAATTTCCCTACTAATGTGATGTGATGATGAACACATAGTTAAGTAAATAGACTCGTCCTTGTACATAAAATATTTAAAAACAATATGTACAGTAACTTACATTAAGTTAAATAGTAATTAGGGATTGCAAAATCGGTCCTCTTACAAAGAACCGGGAATCCCGGTATTTTTAGTGAATATTATGAATATCAAGTACAAAAAGCGGCGTGACTTAGTCGGATGTGCGATAGAACTTGTCTGTGACCTCACAGCTTGTGTAGAGGTGGAAAAGCATCTAGTGTTGTGTGTATATCGACCGCCATATGGTGAAGAGAATAATGCAAATTTCCAAAACGTTACGGGTGCCATAGAATCTATTTTAAAGAAAATCTCTAAATGTAACAAACAAATCTAAATCTGTGGTGACTTCAACATCACTATTTTTATCATATAAAACAAATCTAATTTCACTGTTTAAATTATTCATTCCATTTAAATTATTTATTCTGTGAGCCCACTAGAATAACTGACCATTCAGCTATCTGCATAGACAATATTTATTCAAGTTGTAAAGCTAGGAAACTACAATAATATAGTGTTCGGTCTGATCACAAGGGCCTTGAGATAAAATTTAATGGCGATAAAAACATGGAAAAGATGATAATCAAACATAAGCGTTTAATAACTAGTAGGCTCGGAAAGCTTCAGCAAAAAATGAAGCAAAACTTTACATCGCGAATTGTTCGGAAGAGGAACCTAACGAATATTATCTTTAGTTAGTGCTGAGATTAACGTAAAACGTTAGGGTCAGCTAAGAAACAAATTCCACTAGATGGCGCTGTTTTCTTGATAATTGCATATTAATTTATTTTAATGAAATATGGGAGGATTAAATAAGAATGCTTGATTTTGCGCCCTTTATCTTTATTTATTAACACACTACAAACATAACTGAAACTATTTATTACTCGGATTTCGAGAAAATGGATAATAATTCTCAACTCTTGTTATACCACAGATTACGTAATAGTACATAATCCTTAGGCACGCACACATACAAATTAAGAATTTGTAGTAGCTATTTAACAAATTCGTCCGTCTCACAGAGTTCCCATTAGCCTATCCGTAGAAACGTTTTCGCATGGGAACACAGGTGCATGGTTCGAATCTGGGCTTATCGTGTTATTTTTGGCATTTATGTTTTAGTTTTTTGAGAAACCTTTATTCGTCATTTTAGATAACGATATGAATAGATACTAATATTATCAGTGACATTCTAATATACCTAAGCCTCAACCTGAATTAGATACCTATACTTTATTACCCTCTGCTGCTGTAACAGAGCGAAGGATCGTCTTGATTTTGAGTAGTATAGGGTTCCGAGGGTGACTAAGGTTACTTTTTATACAGACGTAACACGGGCGAAGCCGCGGGCATACACTTGTGTAATAAATAAAAGTCTACATCATTTCAATAGTGTATATTCATAGATCTAAGCACTTAGCATTTTTTTTAACCCTTAGAATAATTTAATAATAATTTCGATGGGTTCGTTAGGCTTTGTTTTTTTTCTCCATAAATCTTCATGTCTGTAATCAAAAAGAAGCATTGGTTTAGTAGGTAAGTACCTAGGTATATTGAAAAGTTTGAACCTCGCAAAAAATGTCGTGAATAATAATAAACTCAATACATTATGTAGTAGGTACATAATATATAATGGAATAGTTTCAATTACTTACGTGGTATTAGTATCACCATGAAACCTCTTGAGTTGAGCACGGGATGCTTTACGGCCTCTCTTAGGTCCAGAATATCTGTGAGCTCTATAGCTCGCTTTGGATCTCTGAGATTGCATTTTGCACAATATTTGACAATATGATATCGCACAAAAGTTTTTGCAAAAACAACGTAATAACAACAAATACTACAAACAAATAACACATGGAATATTACTCGAGAAGTCAGTCACACGGAATAAAATAAAATATCAGCAATTCAGCATCACCACTGCAACTTCAGTAATAATGACATATGAAAAATATGAAATTGAAAACTGTCAAAACGTCCGAACCAGTGTTGCTAGTGGCAGATAGTCAAAAGTAACTCGAGTCATCTAATAAGTACCTATATCAGGCAAAAAACTCACTATTTTAGCACTCTCTTATTTGGGTTTTTGTGTTTCAAGGTCATTAATTAATGTAAGTAATTTTGGAATAAGCATAACAAGAGTCGATAATGTCGCTGGAAACAAAAAAATCTAAGCATTAGGTAGCTTCCATTTTTTTACATCATTAGTAAAATAATATATCTAATGAAGGTTATGGTAATTACTAATTTTGTGCAAAAACACTCAACTAATACATTTCGGTCGGAAGTAGTGCACAAACGTAAAAAATAACTAAAATAGCTAACAGCTCGAGTCTGGTAACACAAAGACAGCAGAACTGAGTGGAAGAAAATGAATTTATTTTATGTCGCACAGAGTGGCAACGTCGCGTTCAAGCCGTGATATAGCGCGTTACTACTCTCGCAGAAAATGTACTCTACTAGCACGCACCATCTGACAACGTAGCTTACTTGCACTGTCAAGATATTATAACGTACAATAATAATGTAGCTATATGTATAAAATTGAACCACACAAACGTAAAATCAGACGATTTGGCGATGGTAAAACAATAAGATAACACGCTGATGTTTAACTATATCATTGATTTGCGCAAATATGAGTACAAATTAGGACAATGTTAACTCACAATAACTTTAAATTCGCTCCAGAGAACTCAAAAATGCGTAGTTTAATTTGTATGGAAAACGTTTAACCTTAATGAAGTTTGTCCAAAGGTTTAAATGTATACAAGTGGAAAGTAAGTTTTTGGTGACTGGTCTATTCGAGGGATTCGAAAAAGTAGAGATACTATGTGAGAGTTTAACATAAAAAATACTTTGACATCTGATAAAGTTTTCCATAACTATGTCAAATAAAAACAGTTTGAAACACTAAATACTGAGACCGGCAAAAACAAACCAAATACACTGCATGTGTCCATCAGATCAGACAATCTCAGAACCAATAAAAGTAGCCAATACTTTAATGATTTCTTCTCTAATTTACCTTTAGAAGTCACCAAGTCACTGAACTCTTGTCCCCATGCAGCAGAAGCTATTCTTAAAGCTAATTTTACATATCAAGTTTCAAGAGATTCAAGATTATCAAGAGTTTTTCTTATAAATATACTTCATAATTTCGAATTATAATAACATTAATTAAAAAGCTTGAATATAAAGAATACTGATAACTTATGGGGAATGTCAGTAAAAGTTGTAGAGCCAATAATAAGATATATAGCTCTTTATTTGGCCGGCATATTTAATCTTTGTATAGCTTTAGGTCGTTTACTTTTCCTGCTTTAATGAAATATAGTAGAAACACTCCATTTTTAAGGCTGGACAGAAAACAGACCCATCAAATTATAGATCAGTATTTATACTACCAACTTTGAGTATGATCTTTGAAAAAATTATGTTCAAACAACTTTTGGCGCACTTCAACGAGCATTCAATATTGCACGAAAATCAGTTCGGCTTCACGAAAGCTATATATAAAAATAGATCTGATTATACAGTTTTCGGCGGTTACCCCGTTCGCAAAAAGAGCCAGCTCTATTTGGACATTAGTATTATTAGTAAAGTAGTATTTTCCCCAACCTACTGAAAAAAAACCACAAAATGAATAACAATTTCCCGGTTCTAGAACTGCTTGAAATAGGATTATGGCAAAAATAATACATTGCATTAACTTTCACAGAATGGCCTAAAGTTTCTATTTGATTCTTATTGGTCATGACCATTTATTTTTAAGCATGGAACTATTGATATTATTATGTGTGGATTTGATTTGAAAGTCAGTCCAACCAGAAATAGAGGGCAAGCCTTTCTAGTGTTAGGGTGAGAAGGGCACTGTAGCAAGTGATATTACTGGGCAAATGACACTTGAATATTGTTTCTTTCTGCTCGGTTCATCTTTACATTATTACAAAATACAGAGCACCCTCTTCAAAAATCGAACCTTCTTCACAGTAGCTATATGGAATACCTTACCTTGTCTACTCCATAGCTTCATCAAATTTTCTAAGTCCAAGTCCCTAATCCTGTAGCTCAATACCCATCACCCTTGGTATCGCACACCATATAAAGCCCTTATTTTTCAACCAAATATAAGAACTTCGGTATAGATAAAGATTCGCCTAACTCTGAAAGTTATTTTATAAAGAAATATGTACCCAATTACAGAACTGGAAGGTTATTTTTACGGATGCATCTAAGTTATCGCCTACTAGTGCTGTAGCTGCAGCAGTTTGGATCCCTTTTACAAGGATATGCCTTAGTTTTAAATGCCCACCTTATACCTCCATTTTCACTGATGAAGCACTGGCTATTTTTAAAGCCATCCTCTTTGTAACATCCCACAAACCCAATCTCTCAATCATCTTTTAAAACTCAAAGAGCTGTCTTCAATCCAGTCATTCCACAAAATTTCTCCATTTCCTTTGATTCTTAAAATAAAACAACTACTCTTTGAATGTCACAAAGTAGGAATTAATGTTGTCCTTGCCTGGACACTCTGTAATTCCTTATATATCTATTAACAAATTGGCTCCTTAGAACTCATCCAAATTTATGCTCATCACCGACACCTGCTCACCAAATCCCAACTTCAAGATTCTTGATCGAAGTATTGGGAATCTTCCAAGAAAATTATTAAACCAGATCTGCCAATTTTCTCCCACCAAAAATCACCAGATCTATTTCCTCTAAATAATTATGTCTGAAACATTCTCTCCCATAAAAAATGATTTAATGTGAACATTTATAAGCATAAATTATAATATTAAACTGTAGATACATTTATGGTCCTAAATTTTTATTATACTAGCAACTGCATGTGACTTTTATTGTGTAGAAGGCTCTTTTCTTAGTTTTTATTTCATAAGAACCTTCTCCTGGCAATAATTTTATTAACACAACAAAAAAAGAATGAGTGAGATTGTTCAATTTGTTATCAAGTTATAGCATGACCAGGAGAAATAGGGGTTCATTTATATATATGGATATACTAGCTGACCCAACAGCGGCTTCGCTCGCATGTGCTTGTGGGATACGGAAAATTACAGTTTTTTAACTATCCCACGGGAACTCTTTAATTTACCGGAATCAAAAGTATCCTATATGTTGACCAGGGATATAAGCTACCACCATACCAAATAAATCGATCCAGTGGTTTCGGAGATTAGCCCGTACAAAAAAGACGGACAAACAGACATTTCACTCCTTACATCCCCTGACTCGGTTTTTAGCATGTTACTTTAGCTACTTTTTGATATATTTTAGTGATTTGTCAGTACTTACTAACGATGATGGTGAATTTCTTACTGTTTGAATGGTTTTGTTTGACAAAGAAAGATATAGGCTAATAAATAGTAGTAATATTTGTCCTTATAAATACATCTAAATATTTTTATTTATTTTTTACTTTTGAGTCTAAGTTGTAGTAGTAATCAGGTTACTTTGACCAGCATATAGTTTCGATCCAAAAACCACAATTCATAACTGTATTGCGCCAATCTAAGACTTGTTGAATAATAGATAATAATAATACCAATGATTAGATGTGAAAAAAAGTTGAATTTTCAGATAAAAAAACAAAACACTGAACATTTTTTTCGATATTAACCTAAATCAACTTTTCCATTTTTACGAAAATGTGTAAAAATGATTACTCAAAGAAATTATTTATATGTAATAATCAACAGCTCTTCAAGCATACTTTGGAGGAGGCATTGACAACAATACCAAAAACAGAGGCGTCTACACAGTTGACTCCGCAAGAAATAGAGAAGACTATTGATCTATTAGTAACCTCTATTAAAGGGAGCTACGAAAAATCAAATCCTCTGAAAACTGAGCGAAATATAATTTTGCAAAAAAAAGATAAATGGTGGAACAAAGAACTCGCCAAATTGAGAAAGAACATGCGACACCATTTTAACAGAGCTATGAACACTGATCACAAGCATGATTGGCAGAAATATAGAAAGACACGACATCGATTCAAAATAGAAACAACTAAGAGTCGAAATAACACGTGGAAAAAGTACAGTAACTCGATCCAAACGGAAAGCGAAACTGCAAGACTGAGAAAAATCTTATCTAGCAACACGCAGGTAAGGCTTGGGACATTGAAAAAGGCCGATGGAACATACACGGCTTCGGACCAAGAACAGTTTGAGCTTCTTCTTCAAACACACTTTCCAGACTGCCACATAGTAGAGAACGGAGACTGGGAAATGGAAGCAACGCACGAGCCTGGTAATGAAGACTGGTTTTTGCAAATACCATAGTAACGGAAGAAAATCTTCTATGGGCAGTAAGTACATTCCAACCATACAAAGCTGCAGGGATTGATGAAATTTTTCCAGCACTACTTCAGTGGAGCCTGCATATGATAAAAGAAATCCTCTTGGCGCTTTTCAGGGCACGTCTAGCATGGAAGTACATACCCAAAACGTGGAGGGAAGTTAAAGTAGTATTTTTACCTAAACCTGGCAAATCAGACTACACAAATCCGAAGTCCTACAGGCCTATAAGCCTGAGCTCTTTTCTCCTAAAAACACTGGAGAGACTTTGAGACAAATACCTAAGAAGTGGACCACTGGCGAATAATCCCATCCACAAAAATCAGCATGCCTATCAAGCAGGTAAATCTACAGAGACTGCACTTCACCATGTGGTTCATAAGATTGAATCCGCAATGGAAAACAAACAATCCTGCCTTGTCACTTTCATTGACATTGAGGGTGCTTTTGATAAAACAACGTTTTCCAGCATCGAGACCGGGCTGGCAAAGCAGGGCGTGGACAGCAAGATGAATATGTGGATTACAAACATGCTCTCAAATAGAGCTGCACATATAGAGACTTCTAATAGGACACGCTGCCTTGTCAAAAAAGGCTGTCCGCAAGGAGGTGTACTGTCACCACTGCTATGGGTAGTAGTGGCAAACGAACTAATCGAGCTCTTAAATAAAGAAGGAATTGTCACAATAGGATACGCAGATGACTTGGCTATCATGACCTCAGGTCTTTTTGAGTCTACCTCTGCGAAAAAATGCAGAGAGCACTCCGGGTAGTAGAGGCATGGTGTGGACGGCACTGCCTATCTGTCAACCCTCAAAAAACCGAAATGGTACTATTTACACGCAAAACAAAAATAGGAAACCTTAAACTTCCTATCTTGTTTGGACAAAAACTTGAACTAACCAAGGAAGTGAAATACTTAGGCGTTTGGCTCGACAGCAAACTTTTATGGACAAAGCAGCTTGAGCACGTCACCACAAAAGCCACAAACATTTTGATGCAGAGTGCTAGAGCAGTAGGCAAAGACTGGGGTCTCAAACCGAAGCTTTGTCGATGGCTCTATACAGTCATAGTAAGACCAGCTCTTACTTATGGAAGCGTTGTATGGTGGCCCCGAACAACCCTGGTGACCACAATGACTAAACTATAGCAAACTCAGAGACTGGCGTGCTCTCTGATAAGCGGGAGCACTAAAACGACACCATCAGCTGCCTTGGATGTAATCCTTGGCCTGACACCGTTGCATCTACATATACAGCAAGAAGCAATGGCGTCTGCGCTAAGAATAAAATCTACAGATCAATGGAAAGGCACGCAGTCCATCACAAATCACTGTAGAATTTTAGACATGGCGACGAAAATAATCCCGGAATCACACAGAGGCACCGACAGGATAGCCAAGACGCACCTCGCAAACAAGAAGTACGAGCTGACTACCGAAAGCGGTGCCCTGGAGAGTCTAACACCATCCTATCATGTGTACACCGACGGCGCAAAAAACAAAACGGGAACAGGTTGTGGATTCCATTCACCAGAACTTGCAATTTCTAATTCAATAGCCCTGAACAAAACCACAACGGCATTTCAAGCAGAGGCTATGGCCCTGCTACTTGCTGCTAGGGCAGTATTACGCCTGAAATCACAAAGTGAACAGGAAGACAAGCTGCTGGCCCTCATCACGGATAGTGCAGCAGTCGTTCACGCACTGAGAAGACCGGTAACAAGGTCAAGAGTCCTAACGGAATGTCATGCTGCACTCCAAGGACTTTCAGAGAAGTACAAAATAATTATATCATGGACAAAGAAAGGGACATGGCCTTTGTACTGGCAACAAAAGAGCAGACATACTAGCTAAAGAAGGAGCCAAAAAGCAGGGTAGCACTGAGGAAATGGAACTCTGCAGACCCTCAGCAATGGAAGTGCGGAATCTCCTGAGTCGCTACACAGAAAGAAAACACCAAAACTATTGGGATGACAGGAAGAACTGTAAACATGCGAAATCCATGTTTCCAATCCTAAACAAAAATACTACGAACAAATTACTAGGATTACAACGTCAAGACCTTCGCCTAATGGTGGGCATCATCACTGGTCACTGTAATCTAAATTACCAGTTGCACAAGATTGGAGCTACGGACAGCCCACTATGTAGAGGCTGTCTGCAGAAAGACAAGACTGTGGAGCATGTGTTGCTGCACTGCAGGGCTACGGAAGATATTAGAGTAAAAACAGGACTACTGGAGGTCCACTCCAGAACGCAAGATGCATCATCAGCATCATCGACGTTTGTTCATACAACATCTCAATCTACACTGGAGCAGTTGTGCCAGCGACCCAAGGCCATACTCCGCTATGTGAAGGAGTTAGACTGGCTTGAGTAAATGCTGGCAGGGGGGAATTCACAAAACACCCCAAGCGGGACGTCAGTGCAGGCCTCATCGCCCCCAAAACGAATAAGAATAAGAATAATCAACAGTAATTATCTTCTATATATCAATAATTGACATATTGGAACAAGTGGATATATATCACACAAGTTGAACCATAACATTAACTGTCATTGTTCAGAAGAGGCGGGAAGTTTAAACTTTTTCAGTTTTGAGCCAAAGTTACCCCGTAGAGCTAAAGAAACCCGCAAATATGGTATATGTAGAGATGTATATACATATTTCTAACTCTTTGTGATGTCATATTTGCGTTCTCCTTCTTTGTTTTAGGTATATCATCTGGATGTCATGTCTCAGCTCGACTCTCTCTATGTACCACCAGTCATGTTCTTAAACAATTGCTAATTCTACTGATAGATTATGAAACTAGCACAATGGACACTGGCAGACACTGGCAGACAATGGCAGAATTGTGTATATTGTGAAATAGTCACAAAGCTGTGAAGTATACTACCTTTTTATAGTTTTAATATCTATGGTGTTCTTTGCTAGGTTACTTGTTTATATTTGACTGCTATAAATAAAACTATTGTATTTTCATATAATTATGTTTTTAATATCTAAAAACTTAATATGGTAGCAGAGCGTTTATAAAAGAATTACAAGATCATTGTCAAAAATGTCTACTGCAAAAATCGACCCTCTCACTAGAGAAAGCTATGACACTTGGGTGATTCAAGCTGAAGCTGTTCTTGTAAGACAAAAATTATGGAAATACATAGAAAGCCCACATTAATGATGCATCTGCAAGTGACAAAGAAGGAGACAGACAGGCGAGGTCAGAACTTATCCTTATGATCGCTCCTTTTGAGCTCAAACAAATAAAAAAATGCACATCTGCAAAATCATTATGGGGCAAGTTAAAAACTTTATACGCCAGTAAAGGACCTGCAAGAAAAGCATCCTTATTAAAACAGCTTATCCTGACTAAATTATATGGACTTGATGTAGCTTAACAAGTTTATGGATATAGTTGACAAATTAGCAGATATGGACGTAACTATAAATGAAGACCTATTAACAATAATTCAGATTCATATTCATATATTTTATTGCTTCCATATACAATGTAAAGGTGTTAAAAAAAAAATGTACATAAAGTCTTATATGGACCCTGTCGGGCACCGCAAAGTTAGAAGAGAGGAAGACGCAATTATGGTTATATAAATATAAATTAATTTGTAACATATTGGTAGAAATAATTTAAATGTCAATAGTTAATTATATCGTAATTATATTATTTATCTTTCAAAAATTCGTCTATTGAGTAATATGATTTGTTTTGTAGAAATAGTTTTAGTTTAGCCATAAATATTTTTTCATTTTGTTCACAATCAAGTTGGTTGTTGTATTTTGTTGTATATAATTACTGACATCGGTAACATACTAGACGAGTGCGTCTGCAGCTGGGATTTGGGTAACAATAACCGGTTCCAATGTCGAAGTGTAATGTGAGTTTTTATGTCTTGCCGAGCTTTATATAAATGAGGGTTATTGCGTACAAACTTACAAATTTCGAAAATATATATCGAAGCCACGGTTAAAATTTTGAATTTTATAAAATACGGTTTGCAACTATCGAGCTGTTCTATCATGATGTTATATAGTCTTTCCCCTGAGTATGAGAATTTCAGAGTCGCTATTGAATCGCGAGACAATCTTCCTAAGCCTGATGAGCTGAAAACCAAAATCATTGAAGAATGGCATACTCAAAACATGACCAATAACAATGATCCTGGATCCTGTACTTATGAGGAGTCCTTATATGCATCCTGTAAAATTTGTAAACGAAGAGGTAACATCTTAAAACGCAAAAATCACAAAATATGTACAAACTGTTGGAAGAAAAACAATAACAAATCAAAACAAAAGAGTGACGATTCTCCTATAACCAATTTTGCTTCACAGTGCCTTTTAACATGCAACAAAAAGCGTAACGACAGCATTTGGGTATTAGACAGCGGGTGTACGTCACATATCACATATCAACGAGATCTTTTCAAAACGATGGAAACCACATCACGAAAACTTAATTTCGCAACTGATGAACATACTGCCGAGATTAAAGGAAAAGGTACAGTCTCTTTTATTACCAAAAATGGCACAGACATGACAGAGTGTGAACCGTATATCTAAGCAAAACTGCATCGAGTACCTGCCCCCTGTGACAAAACAACTCAATGGACAACAGAACGCTTAGAAATTGTTCACAGTGACGTTTGTGGACCTATTCAAACGCCAACCGTAAGTGGTAATAAGTATTTTGTTACTTTTATTGATGACTACAGCCGATACTGTCGAGTCTTCTTAATGAAAATTAAGAACGAAGTATTGAACAAATTCAAGGAGTTCAAAGAGTTAGCAGAAACGCACACAGGAACAAAATCTAGTTTTTACAATCAGACAACGGTACTGCATATGTGAACAAAGAACTTGACACTTATCTAAAACGCTGCGGAATACAAAGAAGACTCACCGCACCATATACTCCTAACCAGAACGGAATTTCGGAACGAAAAAATCGTACCCTCGTGGAAAAGGCGAGAGCAATGATGATTGATGGAAAAACACTACTAAACTTATGGGGTGAAGCTGTGATGACCGCCAACTATCTATCAAAGAGAAGTATTAACAGCGCCATCCAGAATCAGACACCATTTGAACGGTGGGTTGGAAGAAAACCATGTGTACATCTGTACAAATTTGGCTGCAAGACTTGTGTCCTGATAAAAGATAAAAATGGCCACAAATTTGCACCAAAAGCCATTCCAGGAATGTTTGCTGGTTATTCTGAAACATCAAAAGCTTTCAGAATTTTCATTTCCTTGAAAAGACAAATAATGATATCAAAGAACGTTAGAGTGATGAAAACAATGTTTTATGACGAATCAAATAATAATGGACTCACAACTCTTTTCGATGATGTACTGTCAACAAAACTAAACCAGGCGCAAACACAACGAAAACAAGTAGTTGTAACATTTGACGACAACAACGATACATCTCATGATGGAGATATGAATCAAAGCACTGAAGTTGTTCAACAACCAACTCATGTTGAAAGCGATTTTGAATCACTTTCAGATTCATTAACGAATGATGATGAAAATGTAGAAAATAACGATCCCATTCACACAAGGTCTTTAAGAGACAGGTCAGAAATCACGGCTCCTAAGCGTTACGACGATTTTATTTTGGCAGCAGCTGAAGAAATTGAAAACCTTCACAAGCCTAAGGAACCTGCAAATTTTAAAGAAGCGATGGAATATATTGACAGAGCGAAATGGCAAGAGGCTATGCTTGATGAAATAACATCATTAAAAGAGAACTAAACGTGGGATCTGGTGGACTTACCAAAAGGAAGAAAAGCATTACCATGTAAATGGGTTTATAAAGTCAAAATGAATCCAGATGGTTCTGTTGAAAGGTATAAGGCCAGAATGGTCATTAAGGGTTACTCTCAGCAACCTGGAGACTATGATAAAACATTTAGCCCAGTAGTTCATTTAAGCACTGTTCGAACACTGCTTGCTGTTGCTAATCAAGAAAATCTAATATTACTACAGTTCGAAGTGTCAACCGCCTTCCTTTACGGTACTGTTAAAGAAGAACTCTTTATGAGACAGCCTAAAGGGTTCCAGGATGGTATTAAACGTGTTTGCAAAACAAAACGCAGTTTGTATGGCCTGAAGCAAGCACCGCATTGTTGAAACACTTGCATTGTTTTTAAGTTTTTAGTGAGTTTTTAACAAAATCAGGATTTCAACAAAGTGACGCGGATCCATGTTTGTACAGTAGGATCAGAGGCCAATCGAGAGGCTAAAGTATTTATTTGCCTTTATGTCGATGATGGACTTGTAGCGTATAACACAACAGCAGCAGGAGAAGAATTTATCAAAGAATTAAAATCCAAATACAATATAAGGACAAAACCAACTTCATATTTTCTTGGATTAGAGATAAACGTGTGCAAAGGTAATAACACTATTACTGTTTGTCAAACGGCCTACATAAAGAAAATTTTAGAAAAATACAACATGACAAATTGCAAAACTGCACCAACGCCTATATAACGATAATGAGACAGAAGAGGAAGAGACCGTCAAAAATAATTTCCAATACCTACAAGCCGTAGGTGCTTCGGCATATTTGTCTGTAGGCACAAGGCCTGACATTTCTTATGCTGTGGGTGTTGCCTCGAGAAATCTAGAAACACCTACTAAAAAAGATATTGTTTTAGTGAAGCGCATATTCCGGTACTTAAAAGGGACACAGAATATCAGCATTAACTACAAAAGCAAGTCATCTCCATACTTAATCTGCTACAGCGACGCAGATCATGCAGGAGACCAGACAAGTGGTAGATCAACAACCGGACTAGTTTGCTTATTCTCTGGAGCTGCCATAAGCTGGAGAAGCGAGAGGCAAGCAACTGTCTCCATCTCCTCAACAGAAGCAGAGATCATAGCAGCTAGCGAAACTGCACAAGAAATTTTGTGGTTAAATCGTCTGTTAAACGACTTGGTTCAAACAGTTTTAAATCTAGATAGAGAGAATAGACAAAAACCAGTTTTAAATCTAGACAATGAGTCAGCTGTAAAGCTCGTGCATAACCCTAAATATGAATACCACAGGCGCACAAAACACATAAAGTTGAAGCATTTCTTTGTAAGAGAATGTGTGAACAATGGAGAATTCACGGTAAAGCAAGTTCCCTCAGCACTGCAATTAGCCGATATGCTAACGAAACCGCTTTTTGGGCCTAGGCTGCAGGAGTTGAGTTTAAAGATAGGGTTGAGGAATTTATCTCCATAAATTCTTTAAATTTCCGAGGATGTGAAGTATACTACCTTTTTATAGTTTTAATATCTATGGTGTTCTTTGCTAGGTTCCTTGTTTATATTTGACTGCTATAAATAAAACTATTGTATTTTCATATAATTATGTTTTTAATATCTAAAAACTTAATAAAAAACCCATAACCTAAGAACTGAACTGACTTAAAATTCAAGACTCGGGTGAACAAGCGTAATCCAGTGCCATGACAAGGTTTGGCTGGCGCACCAAGTATCGAGGCCAGGCGCAGTGCTTACGGTCAGGCGGAACTTGTTGGTGGCGTCAGTTGATAGTATAAAAATGAACAATCATCACAAACTGGGGCATTCACCAGTGAGTGAGTCACATAATTCATCAAAGGTCCACCCAGTCAACGACCCAGACGTGTCTGGGTCATTCGACCTTTGATGAATTATGTGTACCCTCTGGTCTGTTTAAAAATTTCATTTCATTTCATGACATCGACACTTAAGGGATATATTTCTTTTAGTACTCAACCCTTATTATAATGTATCTGTAGGTACCTATTCAATTTAGTAGGTAGGTACTCACCACAGCGCACTTGAATTCCTTCTGCTCGCGCTTCGGAGGGTGTTCTTTCACCAAATGCGCCAAAATCATTTTCCGATGAAAATGTCCTCAACATTCACAAATACTAACCAAATATAATTTGTGCTAACCAAAATAAAATACTAACGAAAGAGTCATAGATTAATCAGACCAATATTCCGTATATACAATTTTCTCTATGAATCAGACTATATATCCATAATAGTGGCAATCACTAAAGCAAAAAACGGAACGTTAGCGGGAAGTTTAATTTTTTCAGTGCCATCCACATTGACGGATGATAGTACCGCGCGCTCCAAACAAGAAGAAGAAGTCTTTTTTTTTTTTTTTGCCTCCATTCTGGAGTTGCTTTTGGCTTTGCATGACTAATGCATCTGCCAGTGTCAAGTGGTTTTTCCTTCTGTCATCATCTTATCTTGTCCAGCGAGTCTTGTTTTGTTAGTTTTCGTTATTCATTTTGTACTATAAAAAACTGGGGAAACGTGGCGCGATATGTACACACATACTATAAATAAAAATATAGTTAATTAAAATTAATAATTATATGTGTATCTAGTACCTATAAATCACTATCTACAGTTTAATACTATTACTAGAGATAAAATCAGATAAAGCTTTATAAATAGGAGGGTTGGCTTTGAAAAGCAAAGTATTTATATTAGTGGGGAAAGGGACATGGATGGATATTAAAGTATTATAAAAGGAAGCACGCTCATACGTAGGGCATGAAAAGAAAATATGGTCCAGATCCCCAAAGTCACCACAGTCGCATAGCGGGCTGCTGATTATCCCAAACCTTGCCAAATGGGCTGGACAAGTAGTATGACCTAGGCGCTTTCTTATTAAAATTGAAGTAACAATTTTGCTTAGTTTGATATTAGAAAACCATGGTTTAATGCGAATTTGTGGTTGTATGCAAAAATAATGTTTTCCTTCGATACGGCCACTTCTCGCCCACAGTCTATTCCAGATATCTCGGACATAAGATCTAGGAAGAGAAGCTAAGTCATGTGTGTAGTTTATGAATGGAACGAGATCTCCACACGCCACAGCCTGATTAGCAAGTCTATCAGCTTTTTCATTGCCTGTGATACCACAATGACTAGGTACCCAAACAAAAGTAACGGAAAGACCGTTCAAAGTACATAAATGTAGTTTACTTCTAGCTTCAGATATAAGTGGGAATTGTAGCTTTGACTTAAAAGGATACCTCAGTAATGCTTATAAGCTGCTCATGGAGTCACTTATTATTAAACGTCTTTTAAGTTTAAATAGCAAAATGTAATCAATAGCCTTAACAAGTCCAAGACATTCTCCTGAAAATACTGATGTTTCGGATGACATTTTATTTTTTGTACAATATTGTATTGAACATGATAAACACCTACACCTACCAAACCATCTGACGTGTGTTTAGACGCATCCGTATACAAGTGATGCCAATCAGGCCAGTTTTCTTGTACAATTTATTTGAAGTGTATATTAGCGTAGTCACTGTATCTATCGAGTTCTAAATTAAAGTGAACTGTTGGGATTTGTATTTGTGCTTCAAAACTACTGTCAAACAGGCTAAGTCTTGGAGAACGATAGGTTGGAGCGCATATTCCTTTAAATTTAATTAGGCTTTGAACTAAACAAGGGAGAGGTTTGTGTTTCCAATAATCTGACGACTCTATAACAGTGGCGGATGGTAAAGTTTTGATATAAATAAACTATTCAAAAATTGAAAATTGCGGACATACGATCGGATAAAAACTGTCTCCTCAATTGTAGAGGAGGTTCTTCACATTCGACTTGTAGCTCGTTTAGAGGGCTAAACTTCATTGCACCAGAGATTATTCTTAAAGATTTTGATTGGATACCATCCAGTTTCCGAAGTCCAGCCACACTACATGGCTCTAGTAAAAAGGTCCCATAATCTAGAACACTTCGTACAAGAGCGTTGTACTCGTAGAGAAGCTTTAAGGAAAAAGGATGTGCACAGTAAAGAGATGTAGTAGTGTAAAGAGATAACAATTGGAAAATGATCACTTCCAAAGGTGGAAGATAATGTGCGCCATGTTATTAAAGAAGCTAAGTTTGGAGTACAAATCGACAAGTCTACTGCACTAGTGTTTTCATGCGAAGCTGTTCGTCAAGTTGGTGAGCCAGAGTTTATTATACAAAGATTATGAGTATCAGTTACGTCCAATAGCAGTTGTCCGCAAGATTTTGTAACTGAGCATCCCCAAGAAATATGGTGTGAATTAAAATCACCTAGGACTATAAAAGGTCTAGGGAGGAGGTTAAATAGATCATTAAGTTTTTGGAAAACGAAAGAAGAAGGAGAAGGGATTTATATGGAAACAACACAAATGCTGCCGATTTGCGCTGCTACCACGGAAAACTCATTAAAACTAGGGAGAGATAGAGGAGAGAAAGAGATGGCCTGCCTGATGAGTATAGCGACACCACCATACCCATCAGGCCTATCATCCCTTATACAGGAAAATCCATGGATTTTGAAAATAGAGCCTGGCTCAAGAGCGATATGGGCCTATAATTCTTCAATAAATAAGGTTTTATCACCTTTTTTGAAGAATTATAGGTGTTTTGCCTACGAAAATGACAGAATTGAATAACTTCTGTAGGACTAAAAGTATCGGTCTACCACCCGCTCTCAGAAGTTCAGTCGTAATTCTGTCCTCTCCTGGCGCCTTGTTGTTCTTCAGCTGTTTGAGAGCCATTCTAATCTCGTACAGGCTGATGTCCGGGATGTCTTCGGTATAGTGTCGGACTAACTTTGCTCTGGTGTCCTGAGCTGCTTCAGTAACGGGTTCGCGCGTCGAGGTATATAACTGTCGATAGAAGCTCTCAATCTCTCTCAGAATCTCAGATTTGGATGAAACGATACTGCCATTTTCGGTCTTCAGTTTTGTCATTTGGCTTTGCCCAATAGACGAATCCTTTGCAAACACTTCAGAGCCCTGGTTCCGCTCAATTTCTGCCGTAATACGCGCAGTATTATAAGCACGCAAGTCGTGTCGCATGGACTTCCAAATTCGTCTATTGAGTTTACCGTAGTCCGACATATCAACTGCGGACTGCAGTCTCATTTCGCTCCGTTCTGCCATTAGTTTCAGAGTTTCTTTTGAGAGTTTTTGAGCTTTCCTGCGGCGTTTGGTCTCACAGAATTCGGACCTTACCGCTTGGACATTTTCCACTAACCCGTTGTTCAACTCATCCACTGTGTCGCATTCAGCTAAGCACTGAAAACGGTTTTGAAGTTCAAGTTGAAACTTTTCGGGGTTTTGGATTTGGGCACGATTTGGACGGATCGTAGACTTCACCAGACGTGACCTCTCAAGCTTGACATTGATATTCAATGCGCCTCTTACGATGCGGTGATCGCTGCCGGTTTTTACCTTGCTGATCACAGAGACGTCATTGAATATGCGCTTATTGGTCGTCATGATGAAGTCTATCTCGTTCGTAGTGGAACCGTCGGGACTCATCCACGTCCACTTCCTGGATGGCCGCTTCATGTAGAAGGAGTTCATCATAAAGAGTCCCTCCTTCTCCATGAAGTCAGCCAGCCTCTGTCCCCTCGAGTTCCGCTGCCCGTATTCAAATGGCCCTACTCTCAACTCATCACGTTTCCTTGTGCCTAGCTTTGCGTTGAAGTCTCCCATTACAACAGTGAAGTAGGTTTCAGAAGTATGCATGGCCCTGGATATATCCTCGTACATACTTTCTACTTCATTGTCCGAGTGAGCCGAGGTCGGTGCGTATACCTGTATAACCTTCAGCGAATACCGTTTGGTTATTCCGAGTATAAGGAACGCAACCCTAGCCGACACACTATCGACTTTCACTACGTTGTTAACGAGAGACTTGCGGACGAGGAACCCGACACCACCCTGGGATTGTTGGTCTCCCTCCCGGTGGAAGAACAAGTTGCCGGAATTTAGAATTATCGTGTCCTGTCCCTGTCTTCGGACTTCAGATAATCCCATGACATCCCAGCGTAACTTGAGCGTCTCTTCCTCCAATTCGACCATCTTTTCGTCGGTCCTGAGCGTGCGTGTATTGTATGTTGCCAGAGCCAGGGGTCGTTTTTGGGATTGGTAGCCGGATCTCTGCCGGAGATTCTTCGCACCCCCTGCTCCACCGTTACAATGGCCGCTACCGTAGCCACGGATAGCAGAGCTGCCGGGAACTGGGGGCCTGGTTTAATGTTAATTGTGATAGGGGGGGGATTTGCCTTAATGCACCACGCTTGGCAGGCGTCTTGGTGATCGCAGTGGATTTTGACGCAGACTGCGGGAAATGCTGCTGCCCATTTCCCGGATATTCCCTTATCCACCTCTTACGGCACCCACGGGAAAAGTTAGGGGGGGTACAATTCGAAGCCGGTACCACCACGGCAATTTACCACGGCGGATTTTACTTAATTATACTTAATGGTAAAATAAAACAACAATTTTCAATTTTAACAATCTTAAGCTCGTTCGAAAAGAGCTTGTATCATACAAGTACCTATGTTTACAATATATGACGACAAACAGTGTTATCTTAGATCTAATTAGGTACTACAACTCCAGGTGAACTACTCTGTTGACGACAATTTATTATTTCAAGATATTATTTCGGCTTTGTTATTTTGATTTTCTCAGGGATACTCCAATATCACTACACTGCTTCTGCACATTCATAATCACACATATTACATTTGTGAGGTTTCTCTCCAGTGTGGGTTCTAATATGACTTTGTAATCTACCTGCTACAGCACATTCATAATCACAAATATTACATTCATAAGGTTTTTCTCTAGTATGAGTTCTTATATGACTTCGTAAGCTACCTGCTTCCGCACATTCATAATCACAAATATTACATTTATAAGGTTCTTCTCTAGTATGAGTTCTTATATGACTTCGTAAGCTACCTGCTTCCGCACATTCATAATCACACATATTACATTTATGACGTTACTGTCTAGAGTGCGTTCTAATATGTGTTCGTAAACTACTTGCACTACTACGGCACATTCATAATCACACATATTACATTTGTGAGGTTTCTCTCTAGTGTGCGTTCTAATATGTCTTCGTAAACTACTTGCTACTGCACATTCATAATTAAACATATAACATTTGTGAGGTTTCTCTCCAGTGTGCGTTCTAATATGACACTTCGTAATCTACCTGCTACGACACATTCATAATCACAAATATTACATTTATAAGGTTTTTCTCTAGTATGAGTTCTTATGACTTCGTAAGCTACCTGCTTCCGCACATTTATAATCACACATATTACATTTGTGAGGTTTCTCTCCAGTGTGCGTTCTAATATGTCTTCGTTAGTTATTTGCTTCTACAGATTCATAATCACACATATTACGTTTGTGAGATTTCTCTCCAGTGTGCGTTCTAAAATAACTTTGTAATCTACCTGCTAAGACACTTTCATAATCACAAATATTATATTTATAAGGTTTTTCTCCAGTATGAGTTCTAATATGATTTCGTAAGTGATCTTCTGCAGATTCATAATCACACACATTACATTTGTGAGGTTTCTCTCCAGTGTGCGTTCTAATATGTGTTCGTAAACTACTTGCTACGGCACATTCATAATCACACATATTACATTTATGACGTTTCTGTGTAGAGTGCGTTCTAATATATCTTCGTAAACTACTTGCTACTGCACATTCATAATCACACATATTACATTTGTGAGGTTTCTCTCCAGTGTGCGTTCTAATATGTCTTCGTAAACTACTTGCTACTGCACATTCATAATCACACATATTACATTTGTGAGGTTTCTCTCCAGTGTGCGTTCTAATATGACTTCGTAATCTACCTGCTAAGACACATTCATAATCACACATATTACATATATAAGGTTTTTCTCCAGTATGAGTTCTTATATGATTTCGTAAGTAACCTGCTTCCGCAGATTGATAATCACACATATTACATTTGTGATTTTTCTCTCCAGTGTGCGTTCTAATATGTCTTCGTAAGATACCTACTTCTGCACATTCAAAATCACACATATTACATTTGTAAGGTTTCTCTACGGTGTGCGTTCTAATATGGCTTCGTAAGCTACCTACTTTTGCTTATTCATACTCACACATATTACATTTATAAGGTTTCTCTCCAGTGTGCGTTCTAATATGTCTTCGTAATCTACCGGCTTCTGCACATTGATTATTACACATATTACATTTATAAGGTTTTTCCAGTATGAGTTCTTATATGGCTTTGTAAGCTACCTGCTTCCGCACATTCATAATCACACATATTACATTTATGACGTTTCTGTGTAGAGTGCG
Source organism: Selenia dentaria (assembly GCA_917880725.1). Taxonomy (NCBI): domain Eukaryota; kingdom Metazoa; phylum Arthropoda; class Insecta; order Lepidoptera; family Geometridae; genus Selenia; species Selenia dentaria. The sequence continues at coordinate 236,324 of OU862900.1, read as the reverse complement.
TTCTAATATGTCTTCGTAATCTACCGGCTTCTGCACATTGATAATTACACATATTACATTTATAAGGTTTTTCCAGTATGAGTTCTTATATAGCTTTGTAAGCTAATTGCTTCCGCACATACATAATCACACATATTACATTTATGACGTTTCTGTGTAGAGTGCGTTCTAATATGTGTGTAGAGTGTCTTCGTAAACTACTTGCTACTGCACATTCATAATCACACATATTACATTTGTGAGGTTTCTCTCCAGTGTGCGTTCTAATATGTCTTCGTAAACTACTTGCTACTGCACATTCATAATCACACATATTACATTTGTGAGGTTTCTCTCCAGTGTGCGTTCTAATATGACTTCGTAATCTACCTGCTAAGACACATTCATAATCACAAATATTACATTTATAAGGTTTTTCTCCAGTATGAGTTCTTATATGACTTCGTAAGTGACTTGCTTCTGCAGATTTATAATCACACACATAACATTTGTGAGGTTTCTCTCCAGTGTGCGTTCTAATATGTCTTCGTAAGCTTCCTGCTACTGCATAATCACACATATTACATATATAAGGTTTTTCTCCAGTATGAGTTCTTATATGATTTCGTAAGTAACCTGCTTCTGCAGATTCATAATCACACATATAACATTTGTGAGGTTTCTCTCCAGTGTGCGTTCTAATATGTCTTCGTAAGCTTCCTGCTACTGCACATTCATAATCACACATATTACATATATAAGGTTTTTCTCCAGTATGAGTTCTTATATGATTTCGTAAGTAACCTGCTTCCGCAGATTGATAATCACACATATTACATTTGTGATTTTTCTCTCCAGTGTGCGTTCTAATATGTCTTCGTAAGATACCTACTTCTGCACATTCAAAATCACACATATTACATTTGTAAGGTTTCTCTACGGTGTGCGTTCTAATATGGCTTCGTAAGCTACCTACTTTTGCTGATTCATACTCACACATATTACATTTATAAGGTTTCTCTCCAGTGTGCGTTCTAATATGTCTTCGTAATCTACCGGCTTCTGCACATTGATAATTACACATATTACATTTATAAGGTTTTTCCAGTATGAGTTCTTATATGGCTTTGTAAGCTACCTGCTTCCGCACATTCATAATCACACATATTACATTTATGACGTTTCTGTGTAGAGTGCGTTCTAATATGTCTTCGTAATCTACCGGCTTCTGCACATTGATAATTACACATATTACATTTATAAGGTTTTTCCAGTATGAGTTCTTATAAAGCTTTGTAAGCTAATTGCTTCCGCACATACATAATCACACATATTACATTTATGACGTTTCTGTGTAGAGTGCGTTCTAATATGTGTGTAAAGTGTCTTCGTAAACTACTTGCTACTGCACATTCATAATCACACATATTACATTTGTGAGGTTTCTCTCCAGTGTGCGTTCTAATATGTCTTCGTAAACTACTTGCTACTGCACATTCATAATCACACATATTACATTTGTGAGGTTTCTCTCCAGTGTGCGTTCTAATATGACTTCGTAATCTACCTGCTAAGACACATTCATAATCACAAATATTACATTTATAAGGTTTTTCTCCAGTATGAGTTCTTATATGACTTCGTAAGTGACCTGCTTCTGCAGATTTATAATCACACACATAACATTTGTAAGGTTTCTCTCCAGTGTGCGTTCTAATATGTCTTCGTAAGCTTCCTGCTACTGCACATTCATAATCACACATATTACATATATAACGTTTTTCTCCAGTATGAGTTCTTATATGATTTCGTAAGTAACCTGCTTCCGCAGATTGATAATCACACATATTACATTTGTGATTTTTCTCTCCAGTGTGCGTTCTAATATGTCTTCGTAAGATACCTACTTCTGCACATTCAAAATCACACATATTACATTTGTAAGGTTTCTCTCCGGTGTGCGTTCTAATATGGCTTCGTAAGCTACCTACTTTTGCTGATTCATACTCACACATTTATAAGGTTTCTCTCCAGTGTGCGTTATAATATGTCTTCGTAATCTACCGGCTTCTGCACATTGATAATTACACATATTACATTTGTGAGGTTTCTCTCCAGTGTGGGTTGTAAGATGACTTCGTAAGTGACCTGCTTCTGCACATTCATAATCACACATATTGCATTTGTGAGGTTTCTCTCCAGTGTGCGTTCTAATATGTCTTTTTAAGCTATCTGCTCTTGCTGATTCATACTCACACATATTACATTTATAAGGTTTTTTTCCAGTATGAGTTCTTATATGACTTCGTAATCTACCTGCTAGGGCACATTCGTACTCACACATATTACATTTATAAGGTTTTTCTCCAGTATGAGTTCTTATATGACTTCGTAAGCTACCTGCTTTCGCACATTCATAATTACACATATTACATTTGTGAGGTTTCTCTCCAGTGTGCGTTCTAATATGACTTCGTAAGCTTCCTGCTACAGCACATTCATAATCACACATATTACATTTATAAGGTTTTTCTCCAGTATGAGTTCTAATATGTCTTCGTAAGCTACCTGCTACTGCACATTCATAATCACACATACTGCATTTATAAGGTTTTTCTCCAGTATGAGTTCTTATATGACTACGTAAGTTACATGCTTGTGCACATTCATAATCACACATATTACATTTATAACGTTTCTCCCCCGTATGCGTTCTAATATGAGTTTTCAAGCGTTTGGCAGTAGAACACTGATATTGGCACGTATTGCATTTATATGGTTTTGTTCCACTGTATCTCATGTTATGTTTTTCCAGTTTTCTTTCCGTCGCAGATTCACAATCAGCTATCGTACGTACGAGTCCCTGAAGCATATAAATTAAGTTTTCTCAAAAATGGTATGTAATGTTGCCATAACATCTCGAAAACGTATCCAGAAAGTGAACTCTACCGGAGACTTATTCACAACTACATTGTAAGGAGATCTAAAGAGGATGACCTACTGTCCAGTAAGTAAGTATGTTATTTACTTACTGGACAGTAGGTCATCCTCTATAGGTCGGCTTACAAAAAAAAAACATAGTACCAGACACAGATTAGAGATTAGCCATGGTTATAGGAGGGAGGAGATCAAAATATATATCTATATCAACATTTATGAGATAGATATATATTTGGAGCCTTAAACAGCCATTTTATAGTCTGTGACATTTAACGCGACGAGAAAAATAATGCACGTTGCATTTTATACATAGTTATATTCTAGAACTACAGTTTGGGATTAGATTCAATAATTTCAGTTTATAAATCGTGTTGCATTAAAGCTTACCATTCTAAAATTTACATGGAGATTCAAAAAAAAAAATTACATTATTTTACTAAAACATTCATGTAATGTAAAAATAGAACAATGTTCAAAACTAAACGCAAGCTTGTTTTAGTATATAAAGACGACGACTGGCGGGATTTTACATTCAATTGCGACAATTGTGTTTTAATTTGTGTGTGATGATGGGAATGAGACCTTTTTTTATTATCGTGTGGGGAATGCACTTACACATTCCCGCGAATTGCGGGGGGATTCGACGGGGTATATCGGACTCGTCTTCTAACGCCAACTGCGCCCATAGCAGCAAGCAGGCCATACCGGCTAAACCCCACACGGTGTCTCTGGGCGCCTTAATGTCAGGACTACGGGTAAGGATGCTTTTGCATTCGTGCGCGGTCCCGGCGGCGTTGGTCCTCTCATGAGGACCCCATTCCGGTGGGATGGAGCAGGAGTCACTCCACCCCAGCATCAATGAAGTGCACGCGGAAACACAGCGCGCGCCACCTTGAGGTCTTTAAATGGCGACAGACACCCCCGTGTCCATCACCGGGACCTCTGTTATGGAGGATGGAGGAGGGCTTGATACGGCTTTCTCTTACGCCCGGGTCTCCGGGTGCGGATCGGAAGAGTAGAGGTGATTTCCTTCTCCCTTTCCGCAGCCTCTGCGACACGAAGCGCAACTTGCGCTCCCAAGTTGGGCACTCTTCGAGCGTATGCTGCCGTATCTTCGTCTCAGCTACAATGGTGACACTCTGTTGTCTTCCGGTGGTGCGACGCAGGTACTGCCCAAAGCACCCGTGGTCTGTCAGGACTTTCACCAACCGGAAGGTAAGCGACCCGTGCGCCCTGTCCAACCAGTCCTGAAGGATGGGTCAGAAAGCCTTAACAGTCCAAGGGCCAGCCCTAGGTTGGTCCAGCCACTCCCTTCACCACCCAATAAGGGACTGTCGAGCGCGGTTTTGCCACGCTTGCACTTCTCATTGCGAGAGAATCTCCCCTTGGATTCAAAAAAGACAAAATGTTTGAAGTTTTCTTTGCCTACTGTTCCATATTTGGAGTCCAACGTTACGCTTGATGGAGTTAAACTCGTAATGGACAAGGCAACAGTCTTCCTAGGTATTAAAATTGACGCAAAATTACAATGGAGTCCTCATATAAATGCACTGTCTGGGTGACTCAGTTCTGCTGCATGCATATGCACGTAAAATAAGAGAGCTAACAGACGCTTCTACGGTGCGGTTAGTATATTTTGCATATATCCACAGCGTAATGTCATATGGGATATTGCTATGGGGTTCAGCGGCTGATATAGAGACCATCTTTATCCGAAAGAAACGTGCTATTTTAGCTATATACGAACGAATAATACGATTATCTATGTTCACGCGGTAAATTAAAACACAATTGTCGCAATTGAATGTGAAATCCAGCCAGTCGTTGTGTTTTTATACTAAAAAGCTTGCGTTTAGTTTAGAACATTGTTCTATTTTTACATTACATGAATGTTTTAGTAAAATAATGTAAACACAACAAAAACGATATTAGAATAAATATTAAGTTACACTTCCGCTAAAAACAATGCTTATGGCCGAGTTGCGGTGTGCACTGCCCTCCCTCTCGCACAAACAGCAAACAGGAAGTACACAGAATAAACCACACACAAAACAAGCCAATCAACCATAAACGATTCGACACGTGTTGCGCCTCTACACGAGGCATCCTCAGGATATGTTGATACGTCGAGCGCTAGACCGAGTGAGAGAACATCGCAAAATCGCCTGCTTATTTAGCATGTAGACTCCGCCCTTTAACATTATGACTCACTGCACGCGCGCCGCTGCTACTATATTGATGTTTGTGACGTATTTTGGGTGAATATGGGTAATAATGGAGATGAAACCGGTTTGGTCATTCAATAGTGTAAAGTTATTATTATTATGTTTTATAATCTCTAATTGTTCCAACACACTTAACCGAAAGCTTTTGTCACAAACATGTAAAATCTTAAAAGTGTTGTTGTTGCGCAACGAAAGACCGGTATCGAATAAATGTTTAGCGAAATGAGACTGGTCAGGGTAGTCATTTCTATAAGCAGAAACGTGTTCTTTAAATCTGGTATCAAAATTACGGCCTGTCTGACCCACATAAACACCGTTACAATCGACACAGGCCAGTTTATAAACACCCGACTTTATTTCATCCTCAAGACGATCTTTACCATTACAAATATGACGTAAGTTCTGGTCTGTTCGGAAGGCCACGTGGATGTTATTTTTCCTGAGTATGTTGGCAATTTTTTGTGAAGGGCACGCACAAACCAATGAACGAAAAAAATATAGAAAAAATAAACAAATAATTGTGTAATTTGTCCTACATGGGCTCAGGCATTTGACTACGTTTACCATGATATTTTGCTAAGTAATCTACAAGCCTATGGTATTAGAGGTAATGTCCTTGACTTGCTTAAATCATACCTATTAATTAGAACGCAAGTAACCAAAATAACAAGATTTAACTATAACAAAAAAAGGAAGAAACATACACCTCTTGTGAGCGCATAGTTAAGTCCGGGGTGCCTCAGGGTAGTGTTCTGGGCCCGCTTCTTTTCATTATCTATATAATTGATTTACCTACAGTAATTGGACATCCAATGACAGGTTAAAATATAAATTATTATGAAATTGATATTAACGATACTCTAACTTCAATAATTAACTGGTTAAATGTAAATAATTAAAAAATTCAAATCAGTAAAACAAACTTAATAAATAATCACTCAAAGATTTAATTATGTGACATATATGTGAAATACCAAAATGAAAAAGTAAACGAAGTAGACTTTGTTAAATTTTTGGGTCTTATAATAGACAAGGAACTAGATTGGAAGGCACATGCTGACATTCTCCGTAAGAAGTTAGGTAGCTCGGCATAAAATATGCTCTCCACAGACTTGCGCCTGTTGTAAGATCCGTCAGATTCCGTCACTCTATGTTTTAGAAGTAGCTTCATTTGTAAAATCAAATCCGTATTATTTTCCCTTATTGTCTGAGAAAGTTAAGCGTAACAGACGTGACAACTAGAAAACTAAGCTTCAAAAAATATTACTGACAAAATGTTAATATAGTGTAAGTGATTTTTAGCCAGAGCCATAGAATATAAAGAGGAGAAGGATTATTTTGCAAAATAATTTAAAGAAAAATCGACTTTATATCATAAACAATATGGTGCAATTTAGCTCACCTCAAAGTAAAGTTTACTTTTCTTTAGCTGCCTACAAAATTCATTGCAAGCAAATTACGTATAAATTATTAATAAACTTTATTTGTTTGTATTACGATTCAAACTACTCTATACCTATGCAGCTCACTCAATGCAGGTCTGGAATGCTAAGGTTGACGGCCACTAGAAACTACTATCGCCAGCAGCACGTAGCGTTGCTCCTCCGCGCCGCGTCTAGCGCAGCGCGGCCTGCCGCCGCCCGCGCCGCCCGGCAGTTGCGAATGATAATAAAAATGTCTATATATATATATATATATATATAGACATTTTTATTCTAAGTTAAGTCTAAGAGCTAGAAGCAAATTTTGAATATTTGTTTTATTAATAAGAAATCTATATTAAATTTTTTGGGAAACGTGTGGTGCGAGCGCTCAGCCGCTCAGGCGGGCATTCGGCAGCCCTCTGTCGGTTGTATCGTCGACGATACGCCAAGCGGTAGGTCATTAGCGCGTTACCTTGAGCGAGTGACACAGGCCTGGCTGAGCACCTAGTATTTTTGAAATTATGACACTCCATGAAATGAAATGACACTATACTATGAATTATGACTGTTTTACTTCCTGTTAATTATATTTAATTATTGTGTAATTATATTGAATTATTAAACTATTATTTGACTTGTATTTTTAGATGAATTCTTTTGTATTGTCTTATTTCCCATCTGTCAACAAATTCGTACGCCTATACTCGTATGGGCAAAACATGTTATGACAAACTACATCTTTATACAAACCATGTGTGTGTATACTCATGTAGTGGGTTTATTACCCGTAATGATGTATGGAAGTTTTTGGATAAATTAATAAATCAATTCTTATCTTATCTTCGCTACTATTATAAAGAAGAAAACATTTTATGTGTGTGTGTGTTTCAAAAATTCTTTCACCATTGGAAAGCTACGTTCACCCTGAGTAACATGGGCTATATATATTTTGATTCATCATCATCATCCATCACCACGCGAGTGAAACCGCGGAGAGCAGCTAGTATATTATAAAGAGAAAAGATTAGTATTTTTGTGTAACAAAAACAATAAAAAACTATTGGACCGGTTTAAAAAAATATTTTGCTGTTAGAAAGCTACATTATCACTGAGTAACATAGGCTATATAATATTTTCAAAAACTTAGGGATCCGTATGAATACCTACTTCGATAATGTAATCCAAGGTGTGAAAAAAAACATCCTTATATCGCGTACGCTGCGGAAACCATTGACAATAGAGCAAAATGATGTACTGCATGGTTGAGCAAGTTCTGCAACCATACGATAGTTAGGGAATATTTAAGAGGTAATATTTAAGGTGAGAATTGGGTTTAGGTAAGATTAAGATGTTCTTACAGGATGTCGGGTGACTCTGGATCTGATGGGGGCTGATGACCTTAAGAGTCCTCTGGGTAGGCGTCCTGCTGTGGACGTCGTGCTGAAGGGTTATTGTTCACTTGTATAAAGTCTTTAGATTTATTGTTTGTGCACTGGTTCACGCGTAAACACGGGCTGATTAGCGGTCACTCGCGGCGAAGTTAATTAGGTGACTCGGGCTGACGTGTAACGCGAAGGTTTGAGCTGATCACGGGTGCCGATGATAATGGCGGCGGTTCTCATGCGGTCGCGGCGCGGAGGCGGAGCTAAGATATTGATGTTTTATAAAAAAACATCAATATCTTCAATAATGACCGGAGACAGAGTAAACTGATGTACTGCAGTTTTATAGAAAACATCAATATTGTCAATAAAGTCCGGGATACTATATATATATATATTGTATCGTCATCAATTCAAATTTAGTTAGTTAAACGTTTTCAATACGATTTCATTGCGTTTGCGAAGCACTTCGTATGTTAAGACATGTAAAGACAGACAAGCGCGATGAAAAGCGCAAACAGGCTTCCTGGGGCTGCCAGTGATTCGGGTGCCCTTGCCATGGCGTGACGTGCGCTCCCACCGCCCAAGTAGAACGACTACATTGCAAATGGCGGATGTTTAGCTTTGCTAGCCTTCTCAAACGGAAAATCAATGCAATAAGTACTGGGGCGAAGTGTTGGAATCAAGCGTCAGCTGGATCTAATGAGAGCCGTGGGGACATCTTTTAGGTAAGTCGGCTAATATTGTTTACTTTACAATAAATTAACAACGCTTTGGAGTTCGTAAAATTCCATCCCCATATGTTGTGATTATATGATAACGCAACATAATTATATATATTTTTTACCTAGGATACATACAAATATTATGCACCCTATTGATATTACAATCTAGCCTAAAAAGGCTAGATTGTAATTAAAAATAAGTAATTGTATTCCATTCTAAACTGCTATATTCACTATACGTAGGAATGTGTCCAGTAACACTTTTCTTATTGTCTCTATTTAAGGTGAAAACACTATGTTCATGTGTTCTTAATTATAATGTTCATACTAAACTTATTATTGTGTCTATATGCTCAATAATTTGTATGTTGTGTAGCAATTAATAATTTTTATAATATATAGAAATTATTAGGTTAGAAATTATAGGTTCATTAAAAGCATCAAGGCTCAGATTACAGAATAAAAGGTTCTGTAATCTGTGCGTCAAAGTATAATAAATAATGTACCTACACTTACTTGGACATTTCTTCAAGCTTGGTGGTGTTGTACACCTGGAGTTGAAACTATCTTCAATGTGTATAATCAATTGCACCATCTACATTTCCGAGTCCCTGATGCCCCCTGTTTTGTCCCAGTCCACAAAATGTTGCTAATATAATTTCGTAGTTCGTCCAGTGGTTATCAAGTAGACGATATTTATTTCTTTCTTCAACGTTTTCGAAAATTAACCACATCCATGAAAAATTCATCTTGTGCGTCTCTCGTCTTAACTGTCGTATTGGTACGCCAATATTTACATAGCCTTCATCAGGGAAAATATGATTTTATTAAAAATATCCATGGTGCAATGAATAAAACAATCACGCTCACAATGCAATGGAATCGACGCTCAAGTGTGGTCTGGACATTATTTACGTAAACAGAGATCATAAATTTAAGTTTTCCATGTAATGTTTTAGGGTAACAATAAAGTATTATATATCAATATGTTAAGTATTATAGCCTAAGAGTAATTAATTATATAAATTGGTAAATTATCATTAAATTAAATCAGTTCAACATTGTTAGTTTGTCAATAATTATTACCACAGTTATAAAACATATTTTGTTATTTTCACTCATATTTAAGAAAGCACAGTAGATAGGTAAATTTAATTTCATTTAACCTGCTGGTCAAAATAAATAAATTAGTTTTTGTAGTGGCAGATAATTTTTCAAAGAATAAAATGTAAGGTCAATCTAGTAAAGGAACAATTGTTGTTTAAATTCATTGATATGTTTTGAATCTTTTATATATTTGGGGGTTTAATTGTATATATTTGGCACCATAGCAAAGACACTTTTCACATATAAAGCAGTTTTGTAATTAAAATCCTTATTGGAATACAGGTGGGTATGATGACGGGATCTAATCACAATTTTATAGAAGGCAGAATGTTGCTTGACAAAAACAGCTACCTCATATATGTATAATGAAGGATGAGTCAGTAAGAAATAACGTTAGAAACAGGATATTTACCATGTATTGTATTTATAGTGAGCTCTCGATATTTTGGCACAGTTGCATGCACCATGTTCACGAGTAAACGTTTACTTTACTCATGCTCACTATAAATGCAATATACATGGTAAATATCTCAATTGTAATGTAATTCTCGCATTAGTGACCATGTCAGCTTTTTGATGAGTCAGTATTTTCAGATTTTCAGTTAGAACAACAGCTTTCATTGCTTTTTATAGATTTTGCAGAAATCAACCTACTTTTTCAGTAACTGCAACATGTGTGGTTAATGTATATGAAGTTAACTTATGGATTTAAAAAATATGTATGTTAGGAACTTTTGTAAGATATTACACTACTCACCAATGGGGGAAAACCCAATACCTACATATTGTGTACTTACCTATTTATACTTGAAATACAAAAACCTTGATGCTTTGTTTTTTTTATCAACCCTGATTTTAGAGAGTATTCCACTATAAATAGTATTTTATTTATTAGATAATAGCTAAGTTGTAAGTGTTTGTCCTAAGTCCATTGGTAGAAATTGAGAATAATTTGTGATTGTAGTGAATTAACAAAGTAATTGATTATTATAGTTTCAATATTTTCATTGATTTGATTAGATTCTTATACAAGTGATTTTGAATAGTATGCTTTCTTAGCCATTAAAAGCCAATATTTTGTTTTTGGCGTAAATCAGGCCATGTAGCTCAGTTGGTGCTGTCTCTGCCTTCTGAGCTGACGGCTGTGGGTTGGATTTCCTTAAGGCTGGTATACACTGAGATGTATATATGTAGGTACATAGTTAGTTACATTATACTAAGTGATGAAATGTTGCATTTAACTTTCCCCACATGTTAACTATTATGTCACTACTACTAATCTAATTCAGACTGTTAATATGACGTGTAATATCTACTTAATTGCAATATAGATAGATAGATAGATAACGCTTTATTGTACATAAAACAAACGTGAATACATTTAATATACAATTATCAATACTGTTGTACAATGGACGGTCTTATCGCTTATAAGCGATCTCTTCCAGACAACCTTTGGATGGAGAGAAATTATGATACACGAATAGACGGCAATGTATTTGAAAAACAACGTCAAAAGTAAACCTAAATTAAAATTTCATAAACTACACAAACATAACTTAATATAAATAAATAAATATATAAATACATATATATTACATATATAAATACATACACATCATATACACATTCCAAAACATATTTATAAGAAACGTATTCATATAATATTATATAAATTTTAAATGCAAGCGACTAACAAAAATAACATTGAATCAACTTGAACTACTTGGTCTTTAAAGGCAGGAAGTGTCTCCGCGCGTCTAATTGAGACCGGCAACGTATTCCACAAACAAACAGCTTGGACGGTGAACGATTTGGCATAAAAGAAGCTAGAATGTGGAGGCACCTTGAGAGAGATATTTTCTGATGACCTAAGTGTGTGTGTACCCGAAGAGTTAAAAAAGGAAAAGCGTTCTTTAAGGTAGTGCGGGGATAAAGGATTGAATAAAATAGTGTACATAAGAGAAAGAACATGAATAATCCGACGAAGACGTATCGGAAGCCACCTGAGCTTAGTACGAAATTGTGAAACGTGATCATATTTGCGCAAACCAAATATGAATCTGATACATAAGTTCTGGAGACGCTCTAGTTTGTTTAGCTGGTCCTCTGCGAGGTCGAGATACCAGGCATCGGCATAATCTAAGACAGGGAGCAATAGAGACTGCGCAAGCGACACTTTAGTGGCTATTGGTAAAAAATTACGGAGTCTTCTCAAGGAACCCGCAGAAACAAATAACTTACGACTTGCAGCCTCAACTTGGGGACCCCATGTTAGAGATTGGTCTAGAATCAGACCTAGATTTTTTACACTAATTTGCTAAAGGGTATAGCCACTCCATCAAACATGACCATAGGTAATGTGGACCAATTTACTTTGGAAATCATGCGAGGGCTGCCAAGAACCATCACTTGTGTTTTAACAGGATTTCATCTTTAACCCATAAGATTTACTCCATTCCGCAATTTGGCTCAAATTGTGGTTAGTAACGTCTATGGCACCCCTGAGATCGCTTAGTGGAGCTTGAGAATAAATCTGGAGATCATCGGCGTACAAATGATAGGGAGAAGTGATATAAAGGGAAATAGAATTAATAAATATTGCGAACAAGAGAGGAGATAACACCCCACCTTGAGGCACTCCAGCTGAAGTGTCACACAAAGACGAAAAAGATTCTTCGAACCGCACACATTGCCGACGACCACCTAAGTAACTTCGGAACCAATCAACCACTCTTGGAGATATGTTAAGAGACTGAAGTATTGCGAGAAGAATGTCGAAGTTGACGGTATTGAATGCATTGCTGAAATCTAACAGTGTTAGAAAAGTCAGATGACCGTTTTCCATGCCAAAGCGTATATCTTCCGTAATTTTAAGGAGAGCAGTAACCGTACTGTGTCCGGAACGGAAACCAGACTGAAAAGGATTTAACAAGTTATGCAAGGAAAGAAAGTTACTAAGTTGATTATGAATAAGGCGTTCCAAGACTTTAGATAGAAAAGGGAGTATGGAAATTGGACGATAATCAGAATATAATTTAGGATTGCGTTTTTTAGGTAAAGGGATAACTTGGGCTTCCTTCCACAGAGAAGGATACACACTGTCTGATATACAAGTGTTAAAAATATGGCATAGCATGGGGGTGATCGTGTCTACGATGGGAATCAACATGTTTCGACTAATACCGTCACTTCCCACTGCACTGGACGTTATCGACAATATACTCTTCTTTACATCACAATCAGATATTTGATTAAAAGTAAAAGGATGGCAGTCAGGAGTTGTAACTGAAGAAAGATAAAATAATGTTGATATTTTTGTCGAATCATCAATGTGAGACGAAGAATAGAAATGTTTGTTAAGTGAATCAATATCTAAATCATTGGGAATACTATCTTGATGAGATTTACCAACTCCTAGTGACCGCAGAAATTTCCAACTTTTAGCTGGGTCTGCATTTTCCACAGATTGATGAACATAGCGACGCTGAGCATCTCTAAGTGCTGTGTTACATTTATTACGTGCACGTCTATACTTTACCTTATTATTATCATTGGCAGTTACTTTTTTATGCATAAGTTTTTTAAGATCTGTCGTTAGCCATGGTGCAGGAAGGTGTTTTATTTTAATAGCCCTTAAGGGAGCATGCACATCATAAAGTTGAATGATTATAGAATTAAAAATGGAAATTTGGTCGTCCACCAGCTTAGCATTGGTGAGAGGACTCCAATCTATATTCTGCGCATCTTGACAAAATCGTTCCTTATTAATGCCACTAAAGTTACGCTGAAGGATAATTTTGGGTTTCGCTTTTGGAGGGCGGATTTTGTAAGAAAGAAAAATTAGATCGTGGTAAGAAAAAGCATCAGCGGAATATTGGCCGTACTAAGCAACGTGTTGGGAGGATGACACGAACATAAGGTCTAGAAGGGAGGGAGTGAAATTTGGAGAGTGATGAGTAGCTGTAAGAAGAAGAATATGAATGTTGCATGAAGAAATTATAGACTCTAGCAAAGAGGATCAAGCATCTTTTTTAGGAGACAAGTGTTAAAATCCCCCATAATAATGGTGTGCTCATAAGAGGGCACCAAATCAACTAAAAGTTTCTCGAAAGAAGAAAAATAATTGATACGTAAAGATGGGCTGTAGTAGACTCCAAGAAGCACTTTTTTGTGGGATAGAACTATTTCAATGAACAGATGCTCTCCGGCATTTTCTGGTGGAGGCTGTGGTGACATACTAACTATAGAGAAAGGAATATGAGCACGTAAATAAATTGCCACACCGCCACCTACGCTACCGGTACGGTCATTTTGGAGTAAACGAAAACCAGGTAGAGGATAACATATGGAAGGGAGGCTAGGCTTAAGCCAGGTTTCTGAGATTAATATAGCATGAATGTTTTTATTATCGAAGGTTGCCAGCAAATCTGAGTAATGCGCCGGAATACTCTGCGCATTTATATGAATACAATTCAGATTTTTTGGTACATCAAGAAACTCACTCTCAAGGGAATCAGAAAGTGACGGTGTACTATAAAAACTGTCACTACTAAGACTGTCAGAAGAAGAAATAGAGAGAAAATCGCTGCTAACTTCATCGCTATTGTTAAATATGTTTAACATTAAATAATTTACTTAATAGGTATATATAAAAATTTATGTTTAAAAATATACTAAATTTATGTATATATATATATAGATATGTATAGGTATATAATATTATTAATTATATTTAACAGCAACTATGAATATTAAAATATGCAAAAATAAATTCTCTCTCCACCCGCCGCCGGTTGTGCATTTACAATAAAAATAAAATAAACACGATCAATACACCAAATTAAAATAGAAACTGAATATACTAAACTAATACGCCAGTAAGCCAATTTGTATTTAACTATTGTATGCAACATGTAGAAACCGTGACGTGAAATAATATACAACGATATCACTTGAATAGCAAATTTGCTAACCATATGAGTCCATGTACATGGCAATAAAAATATAACAAAGATAACTATGATTTTACTTGTGTGCTCTGTGGATTGTAAGTACGCTACGTCTTTTACTACTCTGTGTGCTACCTACGTTATTACATCCTAGAAAGTTAGCATCTGTTAGTCTGTGTCATGAAGTTATAGATAAATAACTTCATGGTCTGTGTACCCTAAGTAGGTACCTACGTTGTTTGTAGTTTTTTACCATAGATAAATCAGACTATATCCAAGGTTATTACCTTCGATCAGCAATACCAACTAGATAACGGGTCACGTACAAAATCAAAACCAAATACTGTCCGCGTGAATTTATACCTATACATCTGCATTACTAAGAGAAAAGTTTTAAAACAGTTTTAAGTTTAACCTAATTTCAACCATGGCACCTGGTAATAAAGTCACAAATCTTCAAAATATTATCTTACACTTACTATATTTCGTCACAAAAGAATAGAAAAGCAATAAATCTATTCTGTCACTTAGAAATGAAATGACATAAGTCAAATAATATTTAGTGTAAAATCAACTTTAAACAGCAACAAATAAAGTACCTTTTCCTGTTATGGCCTTGTGAGTTACATCGTTTTGTTTCGTGTTGGTTTGCTTTGTGGAATATTACTACAGGAGGTATGGAGTCGCGTTCCACACTAAAATAATTTATAATATGAACGTAAAAGTTTAGTTTAAATTATGTATGTTTTGGGGATTACTTTTGTTAATATACATACTTATCTATACTTACACTGTTTTAATTTTAATTGTTTTAATCCTATAATAAATTGTTTGTGGAGTAGAGTATGTTGGAGAACGGAAGAGCGGGAGCGATGCCACGCGGTACTTATTATTTTAATAGGGTTGTTTTTGTGTATAATATGTTTTTTTCTTTATCAGTGTTTTTAATGTGTTTTTCTTAATGTGTTGTACACAAAAATGTAAGTATGCTTGTTGTTTTTCAAATGTATGTATGCCGGCGGCTGGCAAAGGTGTCTATGACTGGATGACACAAATAAAAATATCAAGTGATTCCACACATACATATATTTATAATCATTTTTACACTTTCATAATACAAGTACAGTTCAATGTAATTAATAAATCTAAAATCGAGACGTTTATAAAAAACTTAACATAGGAGATTTTTTTCCATTTTGCGTACCTGGATTAATTTCCTTTAAATAAGTTGAGTTTGTTGTACAATTGTCGTTTTAATTTGTTTTTGATATCCCCTGTTTCTTTTTTACATATATAATGTAACCTTAAGTCAATAAACCTTTCAACTACTGATTTGAGTAAAGTAATTTCGTGATTGTGTTCATCTCCTCCAGGAAACACATTCTTGTGTATATATAATTTTAAAACTGCTGTACATATAAAGTTGCTATCATACTTTTTAAGTAAGGATTTGCCTCCACTCACGCGAATACAATTTCGGATCACGCTTTCAGTTTTCATGCAAATATTAATTACATCGTTAGAGGCATAAAATAAACCACCCATGTCTATTAGGTCTATTAATTTGTGAAAGAATTGTTTTTCTGTTGCACACAAGTTCTTTGTACACTGTTCACACTTTAGTTTTTTTACCAATTTACTGACAACGAATCCCGAAATATATCCTACTATTTGCTGCATAACACAAGAAGATGGATTCTCATCCAATGTAGAAGAAAGTTTATTGCAATTTGTTTGATATTTTTGAAAACTTTGCTGTACGTATCTGTTATTTAAAATTTCAGATTCACTTAAGTTTCTCTCTTCACTAACATCAAGACGATATCCTATTGAGAAATTATTAATTTTATCGAGTGATTGAGCTCCAGATAGTATTGGTAAATTATCAAGTGGAAGACAATAGCCAGTAAATTTTGAACTCAGTTCCAAATGAGACAAAAGTTTTTTAAAGCTTGCTTTGAATTGTCGACTGTTCGGGTTATTATTATGTCCACCTTGACTTCTAATAGCGCCAAAAAATAGCTCAACATGATACTGACTGAATTTGTAGGCCAATAAAAATGAAAGTATGTCAGTTTCAACTAAAGTCTTATATAAGTATGTCAAGCTACTAATGCACGTCAAAAGTCCCAGCAAACCAGTATTATTTTGCGTTTTAATTAACGGTACTAGTTTATTCGAGAACACTGTTTTTGATTCATTCCCAATTTTAACAGTTTTTTTGTATTGAACTTTAATGGACAACGATAGCAAATACTCTTTTGCTTTTGACAAAAACGACAACACTTGCAAAGAATTTATTTTACTAACGGGCTTTTTAAAACCATAGTCTTTCAAATTCCGTGAGTTTAAAATATCAAATAGATTATTTAAAATAGTTATGAATTCCGCAGTACTATCAGAATCTTGGAAATCAGCAATTTTCAAAGTTTTGTCACAAAATTCTAATGCCTTTGAAACACTCCTGCTCAGTAACTGTGTGGCCAATCTGACGTTCATTATTTGATTTTTAAAATATATGTGTCTATGAGATAATTTATTTGCTAAATGTAAACTGTTTTGTTCTTGCAAATTGTGTAATTTAGTAATGAATTCCCATTTAACCCGTCCGCATCAGCGCAAAAAATAACAATAGATTTATGAATGAAACTTAACTCGAATGAGTCTTGCTGATTCGGACAGATTAATCTGTTTTTGATCACTTGTGTGTAATATTTTTTTTATTCAAAAGTATTTCTCATTAATTTTACCATATGGCATGCATCTAAAAACACAACAACATCATAATCTGCAATAGGATGTCTAAAATTTGTTTTTATATTTTCTGCATTATCTATCTCACACCCTAACATTTTCATGGTCGCAATGTTACTTTTACAGCCATCAAATGTTACAGAACGAATCTGAACCCCTATTTTTTCACATTTTTCAAGTGCAATCTTAATCAAATTGGCTTTCATGTCTGCCTTTAAAGCGTCAATAAAAAAGTAAGCCAGTGGTAATTTCCAACTATCATTAATTGCAACCAACATAAAGACGTATGCTTGAGTAGCCATTTGATTGGTATCGTCGTTTCCTAAACCCATGTCTACCAGACCCTCATAACGCTTACCCGTCCATATTTTTTGTCTTCTTATTGCCATCTCATCGGCAACAAGAGCGCATAAAACTTTTTTCTGACTTTCTCTTGCCTTTGCTTCTAACCTGTTTAAAGTTTCGTTACAAAATCCGGGTTCCGCATCGACACTCCGATACCACTCGTATAACGTATGAGGGTGTGGTAAGCTTGTGTTAAACATTTTACGCACGTACTTATAAGCAGCGGGAGAGTAGAAATGGAGCGTTAATGCAAATTTTCTTGCACCAGGTGGATATTTTGAAAATGGTTTTTTACGTTGTTTTTTATTCTTTACGTACATTCCACTAAATACTTCAGCAATTTCAACATTTCTTGATAAGTCAATCAAAATGGTCTCGTCTACAGTTTTTTTTTTCAACAAATTAACTATAGTTTTTAATGAACTATTTTTTTTTTACCAGCCTCTTGTTCACTTTTTGCAACGTTTGAATCTTTTTTGATTTATTATCAATGATTTTGCGAGCATTGAGTAACTTTTTATTTAGAAACTTCTTCCTGGGTGTTTCACAAACTGATATTAAATCTGATAATGATGCAACAGGAGAGGTCATAACAGAAATATGCTCTGCTTGTTCTTGCTTGTAGGTGACTTTTGGTGTGATGTCTAATCCAGAACTTGAACATAGAGGCTGAAACAGAAAACATTATTTCCTCAGTTAATTACATGCAGAGGCGCGAATATAGTAGTAAAGGAGCGAATAAATTACTCAAATCATTACAAGTCTCAACAAAAAAATTCACTTGGAAAATATTGTAAACAAACAAAAAACACAAGTCGAGTTTACTGAAACAATATTGCGTAAATTAAAATGGAATTCTGAAAAAATATAATTATAATGCATAACTTGAATAAAATAATTATATATCACTTCACACACTTCGACGATTCCTACTGCTAAATAAAAAATGGCTCACCTGCACATCAATATCAGATACGGGGAGTTTAGTATCGGTTGCTGCCAATTGTGGGTCATTCGACGGGGGTTGAACCTGTGTTTTAAAAAATACTCTTTATTAATAAGTAAATATTAATTCCAACACAACTTCAGTTAACAAAAAACAACCGATAAAAGAGTACATTTCGATTGTATATAATTAATTAATGTACCTGTAATTTAGGCACTGCTGTTTTAACCAATCGACGTCGGTTAGTATTTCCGGATATATCCAATTTATCAAAGTGATCTGAACATATGACCGAATTCTTAGCTGGCTTATAAAAGTTATCTCCTCTTTCTCTGGCGACAATCGAGACCCATTCTGCACACGTAAACGGATTGCTAGGAAAGCTAAAATAAAAAAAAGAAATAAGTAACTATCAAATAAAAGTCCAAAAAACAGACACAAAAGTAGTATTAACCTATTTGAAAGTTCTAGTAACAAATTATTTTAAATTATTACCTACAACATAAATCTACTCCATGCGTCTACTGTTCTGTTACATCAAAGTTTGGGCACGTATTGGCCGACCTTGGCCAAACCGTGGCCAAACGTTTGTAGCGGTTGTTTAAAATCGGTAATTTTCTTCAAAATTAGATATTATTTGCTAGTTTAAAAGTTATAATATAACTTAATTTACATGTACTTACCGAAAGTAAGACACTCCGGCCGATAAATTGCTTTTTCAGGCATTATTTTTGCAAATCTTGAATACGCATTGCGGCATTGTGAAACGTGTTTACATTGGCCGTGTTAACTAAACAAAATAAGAGCTCACGTTTCAAGTGCGCTGTTATTTATCCAGACGTATTCTTTGCGCCGACCCGATATCTAGTTGGTATTGCTGATCGAAGGTTATTACACATAAACAACGTCTATCAACTATAAAAATAAATTAGTCTAACTAAATGGTAGGTTACAAAGAGAAAACAATACAACGTAAGAGTAGGTTAGGTAGGTAGTATCCAATCACTGCTATCAAGACAAATTAATGTAAACTACAAGTAGGTACCTACCTAGTTGAAAGTTTCTAACAATATGAGTGCTTACATACATAAAACACATGTTTGTGCTATCACATAAACGAATGAGAAAAGCAAAAGTAGGTAATACGGAAGCAAAGTAAGATTCTGTAACCTGATAAAGAAGATAAGTACTACTTTCTGCTAACTGCAGTAGTCCGCGTGCTCTTCGTACCTGTGACCGTGACTTCCTTAACGGCTGCGGCCTGCTTACTCACAGTGGGCTCGACAATGTTGTCTAATTCCGAGCGGCAGGTCACTCGATGGCGGGTTCCATCATGACCCAAAACAAATACAGTACCTGGTAGTGAAAGGAAACAATTTGGAAGGCTACCTGGTTCAGCTCGCCCCGCGTGCTTGATGTTATACGACGCGCCGTATTGCTTCCTTTCCTTTCCACATCGACGTTGATTTTCTCGGGAGTTATCCGAGGATGATTAGTAATGCGCGAAGACCGCGGCTGATGTTGCCTTTCCGTCCGTTTAGCAATATTTTGGAGGAGAACTATGGAGATCTCGACTCGTTCGCGTGCCGGTCAGACGTCAACTCTTTTTCCCAAAAAACTACCTCCCCAGGTTAGCCAAGATGTTGTAAGGTGATATGTGGAATATGTGGGTAGTTTGGAGAAAGGTGTTGACAGGTTGCGTTCAGATAAAATTGATAATATGAAATGTTGCGTTCAAAGATTATGGCTCACCAATATTGCGAATATTAGCAAACAGTACCGTCCCTGGTCCACGTCCTTGCAATGCCGAATTTTCGACGGGCAGTCATAAAAATATCATGACGTGATTTAGTCAAAAATTCTGTCAGAGTTACGCCCGTAGCTTTGAGGTTAGCCTTAGCACTCCAAACTTTATTGCGCAAGGAATAATCCCGTATTTTAACCAAGATTGGTCGAGTTTTGTCCGGAGTTGCTGCACGACCCATTCTATGGCAACGGCTTATACTACTTACAGAGAAATCAGCCACCTTCAGTTTCTCAATAATAGTCTTCACCACTATCGCAGAAGTGTCTTCAGATTTCATCTCATGCACACCATGAAAGAGTAATATTTTCCTCCGACTCTGCATCTCCATGTTGTCGTGACGGCGAGTAACAACTTCGAGTTGCTTTTGCAGGGGTTGTAGTGCTGCGATTACAAAAGTCCTAAATGACGCAAAATCAGCAGCCAAGGTTGATGTGGTGGCTGGATTGGAGCTCTTATGCAATTCAGCCTGGAAGTCTCCCATTTGTTGCATAAACAGCCGTTGCATTTGAGCCACTGAGTCCTTAATTTCTTCCATAGTGTAGTGTCAGTGATAAAGATGGTGAAGTGTAACACAGTACTAAGTACCGTAATACAGTGAAGTGTAGTTCAGGAATAGCACTAACCGGCAGGTAGGGTGGTCAAGCTTTAATCTAGCATAAAATTGTTGCTTGAAACTTACTAATACTATTTAAAAGGAATTAAATATAGATTACAAATTTTAACGCGTGTTTTTCTCGCACCTACCGCCCGAGTTTTTAATATACTTTAATATAGCTTTTTAACTGAAACTTACTGTAAGTAGGTATATAATATTATTGTACTGTAAGTTGTAGTAGTAAATTGTTATACCTACTGTTATTACCTCTATACATATACCTATATTAAAATTTTATATTTGTACATACTTGTTTCTGTCCAGAAGTTTGGATCCTAGTACTACTAGCTACTAATGGCCTGTCTAAGTGTTATAGCTAATAAATACTTAGGGAAAATTATAATTGTATACTAATATTATAAAGAGGAAAGATTTGTTTGTTTGAATTGAATAAGTAGTATCCAAAACTAGTGGAGTAATTCGAAAAATTCTTTCATCATTGGAATCCTACATTACGCCTGATGAATAGGTATAGGGTATAAGTACTGATTCATCATCATAGGGGTGAAGCCTTGGAACGCAGCTGTTATAAGATCTACCATCATAGATCATATAAGTAATTCATCAATTAATTATTTCTATTTGATTTTAATTTATGTGATGAACATTGATGTTTGTTCAGTGTCTGGGTGTTTCTATATAGGCATAAGTATGTATTTACAAACAAAAAATACTATATCAGTAATCTGGCTCAAGCTTTACTTAGTTTAGGGCCAGGTGGTGCTGTGTAAATTTGTCCACATTTATTAATATTAGGTTGTCCTACCTTATGAAAATTACCATTGGGGGAAAATAGCTACCAGTTTGTATTTAATCTCCGGTCTGATAATTTAGAATTTCATTGAATAAAGTAAAGCCGTACCTGTTATTCCTAGTTAGTAGGTACATGGCACAAATAAAGAACCAACAATACGTCTTGTCTCTTACAATTTTCTATTTGCCTGGTATTATAAGTGCAATAGCATACACATTACATCTCAATTGTTACATACCTACAATGAAACATTTTTTGTTTTACCACCAGCATGTTCTACTGGAAGACTTTATAATGTAGATTTAACACAGTGGGACACATTGAGGATCTATTTCCTAATGAGTAACACTGTGATGTGCATGGCTTCACTGGGTTTTTTTTTAAATAAATGCAATTTTAATAGGCAACAATGAATTAATCTTTACAATGTGGGTTACATAACATAATTCTAGCCCAGACTGGTACAGTTAGGTGAACTATGTAGGTGGACCACGGGCAATGACTGATAGTTATGTAACTCAAAAATCCTATGAATATTCATAATACCTACTTACCGATGCAATTTTATTCTAAAAGTGTAATAACAAGGAACAATTCAAATAAACAGTCTTATCCAAAGGCATTTATTATAATGGTACATAAATTAGCTAATCAAAATTGCTTGCCAAATATAAAAATTGTATTAGAAATCTTTACTCTTGGTAATCTTGGTCATACACATTTGTATCTGAATTTAAATGTAATGTTTTCAATAGATTTATAAGTTTATGTACAATTCTCATAGGTTACCATTTTCACTTTTGATTTCTCACAACAATAAACATGTTCTGTCTACAATTTTATTAATCATCGGACACATTTAGATCAACATTAGACTGCAAGTAATATTTCTTATTGTCTTCTTTTCTTTTGCATTTTCATATTCAGCATGAGGCCTGTAGAACATTACCATATTATATTAAGTTTATAGGTGATGTTGTTAAGTGCAAGGCATTCTATATGAAGATCTAAGGGCTGTATTCCACTAAGATGCTCAGTTTTGGATCTCCTCTTGTGTGGAGATTTGACAGTAAATACCGTAATTGACTCAGATCTATAAATGAGGTTGGATTCATTACTGAGCGTATTTTAGGAAAACGCCCCTAACAAACAGCTTCTATATTAAAAGGTGTATTTTTCTTCTAAAACCTTGCTAATACCAGCTATTCCAGCATCAGAATTGCGCCATGGTTTTTATACACCTACCTATGATGAAAATACAAGCAGGCTGAATTTACATTTGTTGTTGTTGATTCTATTCAACTGGCGAACATGAACTTTTACAGCACTACTATGTTGATTGATGATGTTGTTCTTAAAGTCTACATATAAATAATTTACTCTATGCTTAAAGTTAACTTTAAGAACAACATACTAATTAACTTAATAATAGGCCGAAAATTGCTGAAAAGTTAAAACAGAAAATCCTGTAATCAAACAAAAAAATTGAAGCATAAAAAAAACAGATAAAATAATACCTTTTTGAGATGTGGAGACTAAACCATAAATCTCGATTCATTGATTGCATGTTGTTCTACTCTACTTGCACAAAGTAAACGAGGCTTCAATTTGACATTAATTATTAACAATGCACAGCCAGGAATGTACAGCCCGGAATCCATGTACATGGCATCGAAATGATGGGTCGTACAATACGGGTCGTACATTATTTGGCCGTGCAATACTGGCTATGATCCTTCAAAGTGGATGGCACTTACAAAATTAAACTTCCCGCTAACGTCGCGTTCTTCGCTTTAGTGATTTCCATCTATCTTTAGATATAGTCTGATTAATTTATGATGTAGTCTGAGTTTTATACATAGGTTTGTAGTAATAGCGTCCTGTGGAATACTCAGTACACTCAATACGACACTGGTGAATTCTGATAAGGCATAAGGAGAGACCAAAAAGCAAGAGCGAGGATATGTTTGATGGTATAATCACATTGCCTGGTTCACGTGAGATATGCAAAAATGGCAAAGGAGTCATGGTAAGTTTTAAGGTCAGCTTTTGAAGATAAAGGTCTAAGCAACCACTGCAGACTTTTGTCAAAGCTACAAGGCTTAGCGAAATATGCTCAACCAATGAGACTTGCAATGGAAAACTCAAATATAGAGTTGACTATAGACTATGTGAAGACCAAGCTGTTACAAATGCAGGATTCATACATTGCAGTGCAGATCTAAGTACAAACACCAAAGATACTGCACTAATAACGGATAAACCACACTAAGCAAGAAATCTCTACAGAAAAAGGCACACAATATTGAATATTTGAATTTAATCTAGTCATGATAATGATACAAGTACAATTTGAAAAATGTAATACCGACTTCCATTCTATTCTTCAGTTATTGTAGTGTAACTCAAAACGTACTGGACAGAATTGATGAAATTTAAATGGGACCACACGGGAAGCACCAGCTTTCAAACAAAAAATAATTATATTTTGAAAATCGAAACAGTCGAAAGTTATGAGGCATCAAACATAAAAAAAAACAGTCGAATTGAGTACCTCCTCCTTTTTTTTGGCAGTCGGTAGAAAATAAAAGTTAAGAAATGATAATTTATTGTAACATTTCGTAATTAAACCTTCTATTAAAAACCCTTGTATTAAGGTATTACTTGTACCTATTAGCCCAGATTTTCTTCAAAACTCTTTTATTATCAATGTAAACACTTGTTCCATGCGTTAAAAAACATTACTGATATCCGTTTCACATAATCATGACTAATATATTATAATTTTATTTTGCCTGGGGTAAGCGATTTAGGTAACTGTCATGCATACCTAAGAGCATGTATATAATACAAGTAAATAAATAAATATGTACTTATATACAGTAATTTAATACATATTAATTTATAGTTAGGTACTTACCTAAATAACAAAACGAAAATGTTTAATTAGAAATTGTAAACATGCATGTCTTAAATCGTCTTCACACAAAACATAAGTGCTTTCAATATGTAAGGTAAACAATATGTAACTTAATAAATTATATTTTTTGTTATTTTAGAATGTGTTCTTCAATAAATGGATTAAATTATCTCAAACTTGATCTTTAATTTCATAAACTCTGGTTTACATAACAATATTTTAATAGATTAGATAGGAACGCTTATTGCTTCCTCGATATCAAACAGCACATCCCTATTGATCGATATCGATATCGATACCCGCGCTCGTCTTACACGTCACTAATGCGTTCCACGTATAATGTTACACATGAAAGACTTCTTCTTCTTCTTGTTTGGAGCGCGCGACTATGATCCGTCAAAGTGGGTGGCACTGAAAAAATTAAACTTCCCACTAACGTTCCGTTGTTTGCTTTAGTGATTGCCACTATTATGGATATATCGCACACCTAGATCTAAAGAGAGCTAAGTCGAAAATATCTGTTTGTGAGTTATTCTCACCATAGAATTTCTTATCCGAATACCTATCGACCAATAAAACAGATTTAAAAATAAGTGCACAACTAACTGCTAGATGGCGCTAAGTGTCCCTTTTTTTGAAAGCGCGAGCCCGCTTTCCTCCCACTAAAACAGGAACATCGCCAGTTGCAACCAAAGTTACAAGCGGGCTGTACTTGCACATTGTAAACAATTTGGAGTTATTTTGAGTTGTACCTGTTTTGTTGAAATTCTATTACAGTATCATTTTGAGTTGTCGCCTTTTAAATGGTTACTGCTGAGTGAATGATTATATTATTTTGAATTGAATCCGTATTACAGACAAGGTGAGTAAACATTTTATTATTATTTTGAGTTATTGCCGTATTGTTGAAACATTTTTGAATTTCCAGTTGAGTCTGTTTTGTTGAGTCATATTTTAAACTCTTATATTTCTTTAAAACTCAATTAAAACCGAACTTTTTTGCTATTGGCCATTGGTATATTTACGTCTAATGATTGTTTTATATTCATCCTAGAATATAAAGAGTTTGTTCCCTTTCTTATGTTCAGTTTTTGAGTTGGATCCGTTTAGATGGGTTTTGCTGAATATAATTTTACAATATCGCAAATGAGAACAAATTTGTGATCTGAATGGCTTTTTAAATTGATTTAGCGTTACATGACCCTATAAGTTAGTAAGAGAAACATTTTCTATTTCAGAAAAACAATGCAACTTGGACGTTTTTTAGTAAATATGGTAGAAGAAAGGGACAAAGAAAACATCACTCCCCTATGATGTTTACACAACATGAGACCAACTGGAAGATGACTTTAAAATGTCATCAAGTGATGAAATGTCTCAGAAATCTCATGTCGTCTTGTCAGTGGTTGATACAGCTATTTCCAGCTCGTCTCAACAACAAAAGTCTGGTACACTGAACTATTACATTGTATTTGGTTGACAAAAGTAACATCCCACCTAGGGTCATCCACGTACCTCCATCATCATAGGTGACTTCATCCAACACCAGCAGCAGCAGCTCGAGTTGTTCGTCGTATACTGAAGATGATAGTGAGCAAGTACCTATGGCCTTGTTTCAAAACATTGTTACGGTTACTGAAACTAGTGCCCAGACTTCCGAGAAAAAGAGCAAAATGAGATTACGCAAACCAGCAAAGTGGAAGTCAAAAATTCCGAAACAGCTGAGAAACTCTGGCAAAGCCTACCAGTCTCTATCAAAATCAAAGAAACAAGTGCCAGAGAGAAAAGTAGGACCATCCTGTGGGGACAAATGTTGGCTGAAATACAAAGACAAAATGGACGAAAAGTCAAGGCAACAGCCGCCTTATTGTCTAACAATGAGAATGAAATGTCACATCATTCTCATTCCCACTGATGGTTCCAGCCGAGTTTCTTCTGGCTTGCAGAGTTTCGCACAGAATTCAAATGTCAGAATGAAGCCCATTCCCATTCTCCGTAAAGATAGACAATAAGACCGCAGGTCTTTGATGCATATTGGGGACTCGGCAATCTAGAAAAGTAAAGAGAATTTATAGGTAGTACAGCACTCGCAACAAATAATAAAGCCTGAATATTGGTTTTCAAGCACACACAATTTTAGAGCCCTCAACACAGCCTTTTACTTTGAGAGGAATGGACCCAAAAGAAGACTGCACGCCATTTTTCATATCCACACTTGACTTGAGCTTTAAAGCTATAAAACTGCCCTTTCCGAGAAAACAGATTCAGGAAAAAATATATTCTGGCTGGTAATGATAATAACGTGCAATAATGTTATAAAAAATATATCCTGTTTTTCTCATTACATTATAATTAAAACAAAATATATCAAAGTTGTTCAGCGGTAAATAAATTACTTAAATACCTAGTGATATTAGAATAAGTAATTGTAATTACAAACAGTGATTTCAATGTGTCATTATTAGAAGGTAATGAATTATTTTAAAGTTGATAATTTCTTAGTCAAGTGAGTTTTTGAATTCAATAATCTTGTCATTAACATTAAGTACTTACCTATCTACTAAATTTTATACATCAAGACTTTTTATTATATATATATATATAGCTATTTGGAAATAAGGTTGGGCATACTTAAGTATAAGTCAAATGTGATTTTTGATGTGCATTTTAAATTGTTTTTCATAGTATATTATATGATTTATGTTGTGTTTAAACATTTGTAAGAAAAATATGATTGTTAGCTCATATTTTATAACTAAAAGAAGCACAAGAGACTGAAAAATGTTATTGTTGCAGTATTAATAAGAAATAATGTTGATAGGTTTTAGTAATACTACTTTTCTTGATATTTTCATCATCCAATATACTCCTACTGCTGTGGGCCGAGCACAAATGCGATTACGTTACATTTAAACAGATTTTCGTGCTCGGCCCACTGGTCACAGCTCACGCTGTTAATTGGACGAATTATGAATAATTCAAAATACTATTGCTTTTAAATTAATGGTGTCTCTTCAAAAGAGGGTCAACTAAAAACCAAGTTCACCAACACAGGGTCAACTCAAAATAATGAAAGAAATATACATATATTTTTAAGCAATAGAGAAATAACTCTAAAAGTCCGATTTCCAGCCTCAAAACTTGATTAAAACTCCCGGTTCTTACGATTTTGTTATTCTAGCTGTGTATAAAAAACATAATTGTAAACAGAATACTCCTGTAGTGCACAGGAACACGGAAATCAGTTTTTCGCTTTTTCCCCAAAAAGTGTTTTTTTGAGTTAATACCTCTTTAGATCTAGGTGTGCGATATAGTCTGATTTATAGAGAAAATTGTATATACGGAATATTGGTCTGATTAATATATGACTCTTTCGTTAGTATTTTACATAGAGAAAATTGTATTTAGTATTTTATTTTGGTTAGTATTTGTGAATGTTGAGGACTTTTTCATCGGAAAATGATTTTAAGGCGCATTTGGTGAAAGAACACCCTCCGAAGCGCGAGCGGAAGGAATTTAAGTGCACTGTGGTGAGTACTCACCTACTAAATTGAATAGGTACCTATAGATACATTATATAAGGGTTGAGTACTAAAAGAAATCCCTTAAGTGTCGATGTCATGAAATGAAATGAAATTTGAAAACAGACCAGAAGGTACACATAATTCATCAAAGGTCGAACGACACAGACACATCTGGGTCGTTGACTGGGTGGACCTTTGATGAATTATGTGACTCACTCACTGGTGAATGCCCCAGTTTGTGATGATCGTTCATTTTTATACTATCAACTGACGCCACCAACAAGTTCCGCCTGACCGTAAGCACTGCGCCTGGCCTCGATACTTGGTGCGCCAGCCAAACCTTGTCATGGCAATGGATTACGCTTGTTCACCCGAGTCTTGAATTTCAAGTCAGTTTGGTTCTTAGATTATGGCTTTTGTGACTATTTCACCATATACACAATTCTGCCAGTGTCCGTTGTGCTAGTTTCATAATCTATCAGGAGAATTAGCAATTGTTTAATAACATGACTGGTGGTACATAGAGAGAGTCGAGCTGAGACATAACATCCAGATGATATACCTAAAACAAAGAAGGACAACGCAAATATGACATCACAAAGAGTTAGTAATATGTATATACATCTCTACATATACCATATTTGTGGGTTTCTTTAACTCTACGGGGTAACTTTGGCTCAAAACAGAAAAAGTTTAAACTTCCCACCTCTTCTATATCTACTTGTTCCAATATCTCAATTATTGATATATAGAAGACAATTACTGTTGATCATTACGTATAAATAATTTCTTTATTGAGTAATCATTTTTACACATTTTCGTAAAAGTGGAAAAGTTGGTTTAGGTTAATATCGAAAAAATGTTCAGTGTTTTGTTTTTTATCTGAAAATTAAACTTCTTTTCACATCTATCATTGGTATTATTATTATCTATTATTCAACAAGTCTTAGATTGGCGCAATACAGTTATGAATTGTGGTTTTTGGGTCGAAACTATATGTTGGTCAAAGTTTTAGTATTACTACTACAACTTAGATGCAAAAGTAAAAAATAAATAAAAATATTTAGATGTATATAAGGAAAAATATTACTACTATTTATTAGCCTATATCTTTCTTTGTCAAACAAAACCATTAAAACAGTAAGAAATTCACCATCATCGTTAGTAAGTACTGACAAATCACTAAAATATATCAAAAAGTAGCTAAAGTAACATGCTAAAAACCGAGTCAGGGGATGTAAGGAGTGAAATGTCTGTTTGTCCGTCTTTTTTGTACGGGCTAATCTCCGAAACCACTGGATCGATTTATTTGGTATGGTGGTAGCTTATATCCCTGGTCAACATATAGGATACTTTTGATTCCGGTAAATTAAAGAGTTCCCGTTGTAACAAAAGAATTTTATGTAGAATATAATAGGCAAGCGGGGAATGTCTATATTAACTATGTCTCCCTGTTCCATGCTCCAATGGTAATAATACAAAGATAAATGTATCTTTCAATTGTGATAATGTAAAGTTTGTTGGGGTAAAGTTTTTGTAAGCAAGTTAGAATAAAGTAAAATAAAATATTTGTATGAGTATTTTGAATTGTATCTATGTGAACGCTCCTATAGTATTATAAGCTTACTGTGTTAGATAGAAAATTAATAAAAAAAAATATTTTGGCACCTGGAGCGACCTCACACAAAGAAAATATATATATTAAATTAACAAACATTACCTGGAATAGCAGCCTGTAGAGATTCGGAACTTCTAATCTTCAGGCGGGGGAAGATAAAATGGAGTAAAAATATTTAGTTTAGTTCATCTTTTATTTCTGGGAAGGAACACAAGCGTTACATTTAATTTAGAATTTTATATCTAGTTTGATAACGTTTTAGCAATTATGCAAGGTCTGAAGGATTCTTGCGGATACTAGAATGATTAAATGGCCTGAGGGGCACTATAAGTTTTCCTATCGTTATTTATCGTAAAGCTATCGTAAGCTATCGTTATTGCACCCTTATTTAAAGGAAATTAATTATTTTAAGTTTTTATAACTACACGTGCCGAGGAGCGCGGATTTGTACAAGACAAAGAATTGACAATACCTTACTCCGAGACGAAACCTGTGATTATATCATGACGCGGAGAGGAGGTTCTTCTTCCAGAGCACGATGAAATGCCAAGATGTCGGTCCTCAACAATGGTGAAAATAAATTCGACAGAAAAATCCGAAAGACTAAGTTCTAAGAAAAACTCCAAAGAAAAACGCCAACAGCTGAAACAAATAGAAGCTAGCGTTAAAATAATGTCCGTACGTCAAAGTATAACGTAGTTTGACTAAAACAAAAGCACACTTACCGTTTTTCTTAGGATATACACAAAATCCATTATTTCGGTAAAATATAGGCTATTCTACAAAGCTCATGGCTTGCTGCCTTTGTTATTATTGTGCACAAAATTTATTGAACTACAGTCGGAGCTATCCGATAAATATTACGTGAGTAATCCCGTATTTTTAATTAACAAAAATTTATTGAACATTCTTGTATTTATTGGACTTTACTCAAGATACACTCGAGAGCAATGAATCCGGGTCACTTAAATGTTAAAAATCTCGGAAACTAAAAATGATAGGTTAATGCAATAAATTGTATTTAATAGACAATGTAATACTCCTTAAATGAAAGTAAAAAAAATATGAGTCACCATACATTTTATTAACACAAAATTACAAAGAAAAAAACTGCTGATCTCTGCTTAAAACAAAAATAGGAAACATGAAATTTTTGAACTTTATTACGATTTTCTTGAATTTTAATACTTCGTATTGCCTCCTCGTGCTTCCATTACTGCGTTTACGCGGTTTGGCATGCTGTACACCAAGTTCCTTATACGATTTTGGGGAATATTCTCCCATTCCTCTGTGAGAGCAATTTTGAGCTCACGAAGCGTGATTGGGGGAGGGTTTCGTTGTTTTACGCATCTGCCTAGCTCGTCCCAAGCATGCTCGATCGGGTTGGTATCCGGGCTGCGCGCTGGCCACTCCATACGAGTAATGTTCATCTCTTGAAGGTAGTCATTCACAATCCTACCTGTATGTCGGGCATTGTCATGCATAAATATAGCATCCTCACCTAAATTGACCATAAATGGACCAACGTGATCATTGAGGATTTCTTCCACATATCTTTCGCTAGTTAAAGAGCCGTTTTCTATGATCACCAGCTCTGTGCGACTTTCAGAAGAAATTCCGGCCCACACAAGTACAGACCCACCACCGTAGGCTACTTTTTCTTCGATGCATGCTTGCTTGAATCTTTCCCCTGGTCTTCGATACACTCTGTGTCTTCCATCGTGCTTGTAGAGCATAAATTTTGATTCGTCGGAGAACATAACTTTTGACCAATCTTCAATTCTCCAATTTACGTGGCTCTGGGCATATCTTAGTCTTGAAATACGATGCCCACGCTCCAGTTTAGGGCCGTTTGCAGGTCTAAGGGGTTTTAAGTTAGATTCAGCAAGCCGACGTCTTACTGTCCATGCACTTGGGTTACTTCCTCCGAGGCGTCGAAACTGATTTGTGAGTTCAGTTCCTGTGAGAAAGCGATTTCGAAGCATGTTGTTTGTTAAGGACACGCGAGCACCCTAGAATAAGTCATAGAATGTAAATATAGGTTAAGGAAAATTATATGTATAGAATCAAATTGCAAATAAAACACTAGTTGACGACACCACTAGTTGCGAGGCCTAATGTGGCAATATAAATAGGCCAAATTTGTATTAAATTGTCAGTTTACGAACGGATACCTTGCGTTTCACTTCTCCTCAAGAACCCTCAAGAACCTTCAAGAACCTCAAGAGCTAGGAACAAATACAGTCCATAAGAAGACAGCAACAGTGTTCACCAAGTATCGGTCTTCTCGTGCTGTGGTACACTTGGTTCTGCCCGTTCCTGGTCTGCGTAGGTTAGAACCAGTTTCTTCGTAACGTCGGAGAACTCTTTGTACTGTTGACAGCGACACACCGACATTCCTGGCTGTATCGCGCTGACTCCAGCCGGTTTCCAGCATTGTAAGTATTCTGGTGCATTCTTCAGGCGTAAGCGACATAATTTCAGCTTGAATAATGAATATAGAGCACTATCAACATGGTTTATGTACCCACATAAATGACAGATTACAAACAAAAGCAAAACCAAATGCTGTAATTTCGTAGTTCCATCTTCGAAAGTGGCCCTTTTTCAAATTTGATTTTTTTATGATATAACTTTACAATAACTAAGAAGTTTTAATACCTTCATTTAAGGAGTATTACATTGTCTATTAAATACAATTTATTGCATTAACCTAGCATTTTTAGTTTCCGAGATTTTTAGGATTCTTTAAGTGACCCGGATTCATTGCTCTCGAGTGTATATTTTATTGTATTATTATTTGTACGCTCTATGGGTTTGTTTGCCTGAAATAAATATTTTTGAATTGAATTGAATTTGAATATCGCCTCCACATGTCGGGCAAAGCTCACTGAATTCAGATCCAAACTGATATAAGAATTAAAAATATTGCCTCTTACATGACAGTGGTCGGTAAGAAAGTGCTTCAGGCCGGTTCTCTCTCTCGGCAAGACGTCAGTTCGGACACAGACTAATGCACAGCCAATCATCAAAGAGAAACAAATGTCATACAAAAACTGTTGACCACACAGTATTCTCTGTACAGGGGTTACAAAAGGTGTTACCCTTGTAATAAAAAAGTTAACCAGAATAACTTCCTCTAAGGATTGGCAATTTTAAAATCGAAAATACGTGTCTAGAATCGACAACGTTTAACAGAGCGAAAAACGAATGTTACAGTAATTATATTGAATTTATGTTTTACCACCAGCGGCTAAATTAATCAAAGAGATTGCAATATCAGCAAATTTTACAAGTGAATGTATGATAATACAAACACATTTCAGGGAAACCCCTCAATGGTTTTATTGGTTTCTGGATGTGGAAAATCCCAAAACAATAGAAATATCTAAAGAAGGTATTACTAAAAAGTTAACATTTCTCGTCCAATCAATACAAGTTACAGACAATGAAATAGTTCCAACGACTCGTTGAGACGTACCGTCAGCAGCCTAAATAGAACCAGAAGTTGGTATCATTTTATATCAAAGTTTCTCAAATTTCAAGTGGCTATTTGAACCTAATACACAGCTATTCGAACCGCTATCTAGAAGTCCTGGAAATTCATGATAATTCACAGTAAATTTTAAGTAAGTACTAATACTAGGTATGGTTCCCACCATACCTAGTTACAAAAAGAATTGGTGCCATTCTATATATGCTAAAGATATTCTTCAAATAATCCGACCAATCATCAAATTCTTTCCTACAAGTAGCATCATCAAGTTTATATGAGTGTTTAATCCACAGTCATCGAGGCTCGCTTAGTTTCCTCACAAACTAGGACTCGATGGCTTAACCATTTTTTATACTCCAAAGAGTGATATTTATCCAATTACACACATCACAAGTCTTGATGGTCACACCAGCTTTATGACACTTAAAACAAATCATCCCAGTTATAGAAGGGCAATTTCTATAAATATGTTCATAGGACTTACACTTAAAACAAGTTAAATTATTATTGCTTTGAACAGCATTAAATTGTGCTGAAGGCTTTATAACATTTAGTATATTTATTATTGATCAAACTCTTTCTATTCACAAAAACTTCTAATTCCTTACCAAGCTGTAAGAACTGTTCAAGATATGTTATGATTTTACCAAACACAAAAGGTGTATAAATTGATAGCATACTATGCTTGTGGGGTTTCTGGTTATATGCCTCGTCACGTGGCGCACATCACCTATCTAGGTTTATATGTGCGCCCTGATCCTTCCACATGCGTGTTCTGTCTGCCTACTGGGATAGGTCAATAAAAGTATAACATTTCGGTGATCACCATTACTATTTCTTCATATCAGAATTACTATATATATATCAACAGCTTACATTATACGAGTATAGGTGGGCTGAAGTACGGACACTCGGTACAAACGCGGCAGGGCAACTGAGCGCACGACGCGACAATTTGCATAAGCAGCAAATTGCGCTTACGTTGCATGTATCGTGCCCCTACAATGCCTAATAAATAATATCAATGATAGTTTCTTCTAATATTAGAGTAGAAAGCCTACTAGCTAAATCCATAATATCCGTACAATACGAAACCATTTCAAAGCTATATCTGAAAGTAGATCCGAAAAACAACCAACCAAAATATTTTCATCAAAATTCCTACAAAGAAAGTATTCTATAACACAAGTCTTACCGTCAAACACAATCCTACTTGTTTTCAAATCAAATAATCTAGTAGTCGCTGTATCCATGATGAACACAAACAATAAGAACAACAAAGCAAACACACAATTGAGATATACCACTAAGAGATCTCAACAAATTCCAAGAAAATGTTTATAGAATTATTCCAATATTTTAAATACGTCAAAGGTATTTATGTAAAGTTGAATTTTAAAGTTATATACTATTATTTTCTTTCTAAACCCGATTAGCTTAAAAATAAAAATATATTGGCGCCAAATTGAACGAAAACCCGCGCGAAAATTCACCATTTAAAAATTTTGCGCGCGCCCCTAACGTTTACGAGAGTAAAATCGTAGTAAAACAGCTATTTGTTCTATTTATATCTGTAAACGTCCATCCAGGCGACTCTTCGGTCCGTCAAGGCGGGGAAGCCGTATTTACTCCAGCGGCCTTCCCGATCCATCCGTGGGTCGTGTCGTAATTACAAACACCTAGCTGACCTAGCTAACCGTGGAATTATACTACCCCAGACGGCCGTCCTTAACCTAAACACAGAAGTAGCCCTCTGATATTGTATCCGTCCGCGATAACCAAATTCACTTGGTTTCACAATAAGAATGAATGAATGAATGAATGAATGAATGAATGAATGAATATTTATTTGCTTAAGTCTTGGGTACATAATTGCAGAGTTAAAATAGCATAAAAATACAGTTCCAACAAAACTCTGCCTAATTGGCGTGCAAATATTTTCAACATGCTATAATTTACAATTATATAAATTTACGAATATCAAATCAACTCATTAATAAAATTTTAAATAATACAAAATAAATTTCCATGTCAATAATTATTAAAGTTCAATGTCATTACTAGATTTCGATTTATACAATTATATTATTACAAGATTTTCTCGTTTATAGTACACAGTTAATAATTATTAATATGTCAGTTAATCATTCTCACATTTCCATAAAACATTATAATTTAATTTTTTTATCGTATATAAAGTCTTTTATCGAGTAATAACATTTGTCCAATAATAATTTGAACAACTTTTTTTTAAATACGTTTAAGCCATCTCCTTTGATTTTGTCAGGTAAAGTATTATAAATTCGAATTGCCATACAATTTGCGTTTTGCGTGGTAAGTACTAGTCGTTGACATGGCACATATAACCTATGAGGATATCTGTTCGGACAAGATCTTTTTACTACATCACAATGTTTTTGGAATAGATGGGGATTTTTCTTCACAAATACACATATCTCGTAGATGTATAGCGATGGCACAGGAAGGATCTTAAGTTCTTTAAAGAGTGGTACACAGCTATCCATAAATCCCGCCCCACATAGAGACCGTATGCATTTTTTTTGTGTAATGAACACCCTATCAGCCTCAACTGAAAACCCCCACAAAATAATGCCATATCGCAAACTTGAAGATACATAACCATGATAGGCAGCCAAAGCTGCTTCCATGGTTGTTATTTGTCTAAGCCGATACATTACATAAACAAATCTATCCAATTTAGAACATAAACCATTAATATGTGATTTCCAGTTACAATGTTTATCAAAAGTAATGCCAAGAAACAGAGTTTCATCCACATTATTTATTACGTTATTTTCATAAGTAATATTTACAATACTTGGTGTGCTGTTATAAGTTTGAAATTCAATAAATTTAGTCTTGTTTAGGTTTATATACAAATTATTATTAAGGAGCCAACTGAGAACATCTCGAATCGCTTTGTTAGCTTCATCTTCTAAAGCATCCTTATTTTTGCATTTGACAACGATCGTTGTATCATCCGCAAACAGAAGACATTGATGTCGCGTGGCTTCGGGAAGATCATTGATATATAATAGGAACAGTAAAGGTCCCAAGACGCTTCCCTGTGGGACGCCGTATCTATTTACAGAATATGGCGAATGAAAAACTTTTTTTGTGCGTCCAATAATCTTACTTGTCTCAACACACTGATATCTACACGACAGGTAACTTTGTAACCATTCCTGAGCCTTGCCTCTAATTCCGTACTTATCTAGTTTGTGGAGCAAGGTTTTATGGCATACGAAATCAAAGGCCTTACTCATGTCCAAAAATACAGTTATTACTGGCATCTTTTGGTCTAAGCATTCTGTTATTGACTTTATTAGAGAAAAGCAAGCGTGGATGGTAGAACAATGTTTTCTAAAGCCATATTGTTCCGGTTTTAAAATTGAGTTTGCATTAATGAAATTTACTAATTTTGAATACATCAATTTTTCAAAAACTTTTGATAATATAGGTATTAATGTTATCGGCCTATAATTATCAATTTCACATTTATCACCTTTTTTAAATATAGGCTTTACAATTGAGTACTTAAGTCGGTCTGGGAAGATTCCATCTGTGAAAGACAAGTTAACGATGTGGCTTATTGGAACACATAGTTGCTTGGCACATATTTTTAGCATTTTCGTGTTCAACTCATCATATCCAGTAGAGGTCGACTGTTTTAGTGAATTAATAGACTTCAGGACGTCTAGTGGGTCTGTTGGAGACAGATAAATAGTTTTATCAACAGTTCGTTTTAATGACATACAGGCGTTTTTATTTGTAATATTTTTGTTGGTTAAATTTATGTAATATTTATTGAAAAGATCTGCAATTTCTTGGGGGTGGGTGTATTTTTTATCATTAAGACGATACCTCGTTGCGAAAATGATAAAAAGTGGGCGGGGTCAAACATGCAAGCGAGCGCTTTACGTATAACAAAATTTGAAATCCGCGCGCAAGGAAGTAGCGATTTAGAACAGAAATGTAGTGGAGTCGATTTACGCTTATGCTTATTTTATTATACGTATGGGATTGTGATTATTTTATTAAATATTTATCTTCTTTATTCGTTCTTCACAAGACACACATCTTAATTTAATTAGTAGAATTTTTATTTATCATGTTACGTTATTGATAATTAAATAAATACATCATGAAATATTTTTTTACCTGAGAGCGAGATTAGGAACCCGCGACCTCCGAAAAACCGTGTCATTGCTCTTTTACCAACATGTTTCATGCTAAACAAAATTATACTAATAACTTTAGTATAAGGAATTATTACTAAAGTTCTAATTGAAAAATTTAATTTGTCGGGTACCAAAGCTGTAATGCTATGATATTAGATGTTTCCTACCGTGCTCTAAGACGTAAAAATATACATGGTAGTATGAGAGAGAGAGTGAGGGAGAACTTCGAAGCGAGCGGTTAGACCGCGATAGCTCAGTTGGTAAAAGAGCAACACGATTTGTTGGAGGTCGCAGGTTTAAATCCCACTCGTGGATAAAAAAAATCTCTCATATTATTCATTTAAAAAATGAGTATTTGGTAATATGGTAAAAGGACCGGAACGTATATTGAATATTATCAGAACGGATACGGATATTACAAGAAAAACCTTTTTTAAAGGAAACTTAAATTTTAATTGGGTTTATAAAATGACAAAACATTATTTTGAAATTCAAAACTTTTCAAAATCTATGATAAGTTGAATATCTTTATTAGTAGAAACTTCTTGCGTTGAGTTTAGTACATTTTCATATAATTCATTATCATTATTCCGACTTTCCTCTTCATATTCAGCATTCTTTTTAATAACATATCCTGGATCACGAATTGGTGGATCACATGTTTCTAACAAATCTTGGGTCCACTAGTTCAGGAAGCAAACAATCAAAATAAAATTTCAATAATTTTGGCTCCATTTCTTCTTTCCAAAACTTATCATCCCTTTTGATTATGTCGGTTTTTATTTTGTGTTCTCCATACCACACAGCTAATAAACAATTATCCTTTTGGCAAATATGCATTTGACCTTGCGCTTGGAAATACCAATCAGATTTTTTATTTACTGTAACCTTATTAGTTTTATCATCTTTTCTCCAAAAATGCATTTTTTTATTTTCTATGGCTGTATCTATTCCCATTTTGTATGGAGCTATAGGGCATTTAACTTCCACTACCATATCCTCAGTTATTCCATCAGGAGTAGCCCCAAGGAATGGGTGTTCTTGGTCAATAAATAACCCGCAATGCTCAATATTTATATTAAGCATACTAGACAATTGCTCTAAGGCATTTTTTTCATTGTTTTTGCCATGACTTATGGAAGCTACGTGGTCAATGTTAGATGTATATAGCATATTTTTTACTATATTGGCACAACTGTTTGTGACTTTCCTTTTAATAACCTTTCCAAACTGAGAGGCTGTCAATAAATTTCGACGAAGTTCCAACCACTCCCCACATTCAGCTTGGAGAATTGTTCGTTTTTCAATATCATTTCGTTCTTCTTTAGTCTTTTCCAAATTTTTTAAGAATGTTGACTTTGCAAGGTCAAAGCTTTCTGGGTCCAAATCAGACTTAGTAGCATTCTCACCGTAATCGAATTCAATCTTTTTTGAAAATATTTTTCGATTTTTTTTTCTAATCAAGGTTTGGTTGTACTGTCTCTTAGCTTCTTTGGCGTTTTCATGGTTTTGAACAGATTTTGGTGGACTTTCGTTATAAATAGTTTTATGTACTGTAGATAATACTTTTCCTGTGTTAAAAGAAATAACAGCTCCAGCGCACCTTGCTTGGTAAGAGCGCTTAAGAGCATAATTAACTCTTTTGCCTCCAACAAACTTTGCGATTACTCCATTTAACCTTTCTACAACATTGCTATCTACATTTTCTATCAAACTTCTAGCTTGATTTGCCACATTTCCTGTCAAGAACTGAATCTTCTGCCACAAAAAACTTTTGTAGAATTGAGAGCTCAGTGAATGCGACTGTTTAAAGCAAATTTCTTTATTGCAGGATTCATGTGAGTCAAATGCATGAAACATGGCTTTTGATATATCTTTATGCAAGTGTTTAATATTTTCAGATTTATTTTGTTGGCTGCTGTAATATTTAATAGCACTGCACATGTATTTCTTGGCAGTCAAAATTTTCTCATTTGTTAGTAATTTACGATCGGCTATTGAATAACGTGTGTCTGATTTTAGTTGTTGCAATTTGTTACAATAATTTCTCAATATATGGTTTTTACAGCCTATTTTTTCTACTGTTAAAGATGGATATGGTCTACTTTCTAAAATTTTAGCGTAGGTGCTACTGTCCCCGTCTGCAATATACCTTGCGTAGATAAGCCCATGCATTTCTATTGATAGCTTAAAGCCTTCTGCTGCTATTACAGACTCCATAGAAGTAGATGGGCCTGTAAAATTCTTAAAAGACTCGTGTTGCTTCACTGTCTCATTACGTTTTTCTGCTCTGGCGCAAATGCAGCAATATTTATTTTTCACGGCCATAAACAGCACTTGGCCAAATCGCCTTCCAATAATAGTGGCTGCCCCTGATAGAGCAGCGTAATTCGTTTTGTATGAACGTTTGCACCAGTAGCCATCTACAATAACATCAATTTCTGGTATGCCATCTTTATTAACTCGCCCTTCTTTTATAGCAGCTTGTCTTTCTTTTTCTCCCGCTTTTTTCATTTCTTCCCATGCAGTTACTTCCCATTCATCAGAAACGAGGTCATGAGAAATCTTAAAAGTATGCTCTGACATAATAGGTAAATCAAGTGAAGCAGAGACCTGCTTGAGTTGAGCATGACCACAACCAGCTACCATTATTCCCGCAACTGCATTTTTATTTAAGTTAGCTTTGGTGTTTTTAATTTCAAAATTTTGCTTACAAAGTTTACATGTAAAGGTAAATGCAGACATCAGCCCACAAAATTTTTCCTTAGTTAGTTTTATGCTCTCTAAGCCGCAGTTAAACAATGACGAATGAGCTGAAATACGAGCTAATTCTTGCACAAAATAGTTAATGTCTATTATTCTATGGCCTGCCTGTAATTTTGGATCCTGAAAATAATAAAAAAAATTAAATTACAAAAAAATCACAAATCGTAACCTCGTTTCAGACTACTTTCTTAATTTACCTATTTGAAGTCGAAAAGTTACAATAATTTATCATAATTCCATGCAATTCTATAATTCCATACTTGTTCGATCAAATACTAACCAATATATCAAAATGCTTACTTTATCTGTAGTGTCTGTATCAGGAGTGTCTGTGTCCTCGAATGGCAGTGGCAAGCTAGGCAACTCTGTATTTTCTTCTACTTTTTCTCCATGATCTCGTATTTTGAGAATTGATTGATGTCGCCTAGAAATTTCACATAAAGTCCACCTTTTAAAATTACTGTAATTCATGAAAGTAGGTACATTAATATAATAATCCATATTAGTGACCAAAACCTTAAAGAAAGCAAAAATAATCGACTTCAATTCTCCTTATACAGAAGAGTTCAAATTAGATATATTTGTTTACAAAAGATGGTGAGTGTGAAAGTGATATAGAAAGGAGAGTGAACGCTGGAAACATGGTAAACGGAGCATTGCACGCTTTTATGAACAGTCAGAAGGTGTCTAAAAAGGCTCGTCTGGCTGTTCATGGGGGAGTGTTGGTTCCGACACTGATGTATGGTAGTGAAAGTTGGGTGTGGCAGAAAAAGCATGAAAGTATAATAAATGCTGTGGAGATGAGAGCATTGAGGAGCATGATTGGAGTGAAACGGAGTGACAGGATAAGGAATAGTGTGATAAGGGAACGATGTAGTGTGAATGAGGGTGTAGTGACAAAAATCGAGAAAGGTATGTTAAGATGGTTTGGACATGTGGAGAGAATGAATGAAATGAGAATGACTAAACAGGTATACATGGGACAAATAAACGGAAGTGTTGGAAGGGGAAGACCTAGGCGAACGTTCCGAAATCAGATTGAAGACGTTCTGAAAAAAGGCCAGGTCAAAAGTACCCTAAACCGACGCTTATGTATGAAAGGATTGATGAGTATAGATGAAGCGAAAGAGATATGTCAGGATCGTAGTAAGTGGAAATCCGTGGTCTCTGCCTACCCCTACGGGAAAGAGGCGTGATTTTATGTATGTATGTATGATTAACTAGAGGGCGCCCCGTGTGCGGTATTGTAGTTTTATGAGAGCATTGAGGAGCATGATTGGAGTGAAACGGAGTGACAGGATAAGGAATAGTGTGATAAGGGAACGATGTAGTGTGAATGAGGGTGTAGTGACAAAAATCGAGAAAGGTATGTTAAGATGGTTTGGACATGTGGAGAGAATGAATGAAATGAGAATGACTAAACAGGTATACATGGGACAAGTAAACGGAAGTGTTGGAAGGGGAAGACCTAGGCGAACGTTCCGAAATCAGATTGAAGACGTTCTGAAAAAAGGCCAGGTCAAAAGTACCCTAAACCGACGCTTATGTATGAAAGGATTGATGAGTATAGATGAAGCGAAAGAGATATGTCAGGATCGTAGTAAGTGGAAATCCGTGGTCTCTGCCTACCCCTACGGGAAAGAGGCGTGATTTTATGTATGTATGTATGATTAACTAGAGGGCGCCCCGTGTGCGGTATTGTAGTTTTATATAATATCATTTAAATATTTATATTCAGATATTTATAAACAAACAAAGTTACTAAGTACTTATTAATACCTAATTGATTTCAACCAACGAATTATCGCCAAATGTAAATGTGATGAAACTTCCCCTTTTTAAAGTTGGTTAAAACAATTTATTTCAAAATGCAGTATACTTTTGAACTACAACAGTAGTACAAAAATAACAATTTTTACCTTTTCAATTTTCGATTATTTAAATCTTTTAGTTGTGGTTGCGACTCCATAGTATCGCCCTCTTCTAAAACAGTGGGAGCGGTCGTTGACCGCTCCGATCCGACCGCGGCTGGCTGTACTTCTGCGGATGCCGGTGAAGTTAGCAAAATGTTATCAATATTACTTATATCTGATAAAGGGCCAGTTCTGGAAACGTAAAAAAATAATTCTAAGTAAAATTTTGTTGTTAGGTATCACGATTTTAAAATTTGTGTACTTACACTAAAAAATGTTTTTACAAAAGAAAAGATATGGACTTACTTTTTCTTTTCTCTCATCATATGTAAATGTTCTCGTTGAATTTTTTTGCATAATCTTCGATTTATTTTTTTATACTTTGTTTTATTACCCATATTTAAATTTAAAAGTTTCTAATGTATTTACAACTTATACTAAGGCACTATTTATTTACAAGGAAGGTTACTTATACGTATGAAGAAATAGAACTATCTGAAGTAAATATATCCTAAAAACTGAATAAAAAAGTTAAAATTGGAATTCGTAAAACTCGTCAAGCGTCAACCGACACAGAACCGCCGTGCACGATGCTCACGGGCGAACTGGGTAAATGGTTGAGAGGTGATAGAACTATGCGATAGCAACGTAAATAGATAGAGAGAGGAAACATGCAACCTGCTCGAAAAAAATA
This sequence comes from Selenia dentaria, assembly GCA_917880725.1. Taxonomy (NCBI): domain Eukaryota; kingdom Metazoa; phylum Arthropoda; class Insecta; order Lepidoptera; family Geometridae; genus Selenia; species Selenia dentaria. The sequence continues at coordinate 193,196 of OU862900.1, read as the reverse complement.
GCGTAAGCGCCATACTAGATAAAAATTAATTAAAAATTCAATTGTATGTTTATTTAAAAAAAGATTTCTGATTAATCTTTAATAAGGTATTATCTACATTCTTCATTATTTTAATGTGACAGAAAGTACATGACTTCGACATAAAATTCATAAAATGTAATTTTTAGAGGTAAGTTCTGAATTTTTTTCTATCGAGGAAAGTTACTTGTTTTATGTTTCTGTCTTCGGATTAATGAAGGTAATATAGTCCACAAACACATATAAAAAAATAAGAATTATTCAAGCAACTATTCATAAAATAAAATTAACATACAAATTTTGTTTAATTTCCAGGACTCATCTTAACTTTTATTTCTTGTACTTCATGAGATTGGCACTTACTGTTGAAGTTATCATTAATCACTTTCCACGCTGCTTTACATCGGTTAGAAGAATTATAAATATATTTTGCGCTATTAATTTTTTGGGCATTTAAAATACATTTTTTTAGGATTTTTGAGTAGGCTAGATATCTTTTGCGGTTACCTTCCTTATTCGCTGAAGATAGGATGTATCTTAGATAGTAAGTCCTTTTTCGTATACAACATTTACGAATACCCTTTGTGATCCATTTAGCTTTTTTCTTTTTATTAATAATTTTAACTGTAATTATAGGGAAACATAAGTTGAAGAAGAGTTGGATGGTATCAAGAAAGATGTTAAACGCGTTATTTGTATTTGACTCAGACAGTACCTCACTAAAAGATAAACTTGCAATGCAGTCTTGAAATTTATTTATGTTTTCGACACAGAAGTCTCGCCGCCTCTCAGACCAGATCATTGGCCTAGCACGGTTTTGATTATAAGTTGCATCGAAAGTTATAGTTTGGGCCGTTTCGTGATCCGAAAGTGCAACATAATGTGTATTACTAATTACTCTTGATATGTTGCTGGAGATAAGATCAATACATGATTGTTGTCTTGTAGGTTTTAAAATATGATTTTGAATATTAAAGTTAGTAAGAATTGAATTAAGTGTTTTAGATATATTATTAGCTTTCAGCAAGTTGATATTCCAATCACCACAAATGATAACGGATTTATTACCAAATTTATTTATTTTAGTCAGAAGTGCATTAAGAGAGTCAAAAAATATTTTTATGTCAGATTTTGGAGTCCTATATATACATACCACTATAATATTAAGTGCCGGTAGTTTAACAGCACAATATTCAAAATGTCGCATTACCGGGTCAATTAAATTTTTTAACGATTCACAAATAATATTATTTTTCACTAAAATACAAGAACCGCCTCTTCGCTGATTTTCTCTGGAGTAATTAGCAACTAGTTTATAATTATTTAATGTAAAGTTATTCTCTGATCCTCGTTTAATATGTGTCTCTGTCAGACAGATTATATCTATATCTCCAATTGTTAACGATAGATCATGTAAGGCAATGAGTAGTCGGTCTCGTTTACCAAGGGCACTATTAATATTTTGGTGTAGTAGTATTACTTTACGTGTTTTAGCAACGAAAAAACTGTTTAGGGCTTAAGACATTTAGATTTTGCTTGTCATGATTAATAACCCTTGATGAATTATGGTCAATTGTATTTAATTTCAAACTTATATCAGCATAATTACGAGGGCCATGGTGTATATTTCTCATTGAATTAAGAAATACCCTTCGATGACGCAAAAAAGTGAACTCGACATCTAATTTAAATATTAAGGATTTTATATATTGATTGTGCCTGTAGTAGGATCTCACCGAATATGTATCGCTTAAATCAAGAAAGTGCCAGTTTGTGTACCTTTTACACAATGTTTTTATATGAAAGTTCAACATTTTTGTATTCAAATAGGTGTTATTATTTACATTTACAACAAACACCTTGTTATTTTTTATTCTACCAAAGGAATGACATAGGTCGATTAATAATCCGAAAGGATTTTTATCATGTGATCCGACTCCTAAAATGATTATGTCATCTGGATTTAGAGAGTTAACTAAAGTTTCACAACTATCTACAATTTGTCTGCACGTAGCTTGCGGTTTAATTATGCCTGTTACGTCGAAGGTATCATTCCAGCTTCCTGTCGTTTTCCGGGTCATTTCTACTGCTAAAGTTCGTAACTGTTCATCTCCAAATATTAATATTTTAGGCTTGGGCCTTAGTTCAGTTTGTGCAAATGACTTATCTTGATACTCCGGGGCTTTTGATGGGTACATTATATGCGATACGTCAGATATCTTCCCAGGTGAATCAGTGGGAGTCAGTTCTATCCTCTTATTTATAGATAAGATAGGAAATGCAATAATCTTGTCGTACGCTCGCCGGCGAGGTTCAGAGCAAGGTTCTGAAAAATGCAGTTGTGCGGGATCACGCAAAATTAAAGGTGTTACACGTGAATTACAGCTGCGAGGAGAGTTCAGAGGGGTGAAGCGTCCAAACCCTTTCTTAAGAGTCCTTATCAATTTCGCGGCGTAAAACTAGAAAATTCTAGGTTTTTCAGCGCGAATTTCTAAATAACTTTAAGATATATGGTTTTGTTTTTTATGCACAGTAAGACATCACTTATTTTTCTAGTAAGTGGACAAATTAAAAATTGTATAGCTGCTCAATATAATTTACAAAAAATAATACTCTAACACACGTTTTTACATAAGCTCGAAACACCATATTTTTTATTTGCTCTTTTAGCTTACAGGTACCAAATAACAAACTGAGAAAAATTATAAATACTGGGTATATAGTATTTAAGTAAGTGTACAAATTATTTTTTTAAAGTTTAATGATTAAGTACTTTAAAAAAAAATTATTCACGCAGAAAAAACCCAATAAAACCATGTGCAAAACTGACGTCTACGCATAAAAATATAATGAATATAACGATAAGTAATAAATATTTTAAAATTTGAGATGTTTAACTACCAAGATCAGTTTTTAGTTTTGGTTTTTAACAACTTATTCAATTGTAATAAAATATCTAAATAATGCCTTATAAACCGATGCGCTCGCTTACTGCAGTCAGTCGCGCCCAAGGACTTGTCGACGACGGACCTGTGTCGCTCGTGACTTTCTCCGCTCTCGCCGCCGTGAGTCGCGTGTAGTGCGTCAATTTGTCTAACCGGTTTTGATACTGTAAGTATATTTATTTATGCATATAGTGATCATATGTGTATTAATGTTATGTATTGTATTATTAGTAAAAACCTGTTTAATTTTTAGATAATGGGTCGAAAAAGTGAAGTCTACTATCACGGAAAAATTAAGGGGAAAAATAAAAAAAATGAAAAAACACGAAAAGCGCGAGCAGTTCTTAGGTATATCATATTATTTTATTATCTTCATTTTTTTTAGTTATATTGTTTGTGTATTTTACCATTATCAAAAAATTTTTGATTGTATTTTTAGAGAATTGAATAGGCAGAAATGTACCAAAAATCTAATATTACCTGGAACATCATCGATGAGCGAAAAGGATGACACAAGGTACCTAATTCTTTTACATTAGGAATAATTTTATTTTTGATGAAACGATTATTATTTAGCGATTACGATTACGTTAATGATCATTTCGCTTAATAATCAACAACTTAATTGAAAAATAACTGTTTTTTGTAAAACATACGTCAATAAAAAAAAACATTATATTTATTACCATATAATTATAATGTAGAATAAAAAACTATGTTTAACTATTTTTAAGTAACATTTCTAGCTTTTCCGGCGTCAATAAACGGAAAATAACTTCTCGGATATTACGGACGATGGTTTTAATGAAAGATGTACCTCAATACAATATGAACAAAATATTTACATTATGTGCATTAACATTGTATGTTATATTAATTAAATTTCTGATGCGGATAATCGACGATTGTTGATCGTAATCGTTTCACAACTAATAGTATATACATAGGTAAATCACGAAAGTGTTATTATCATCATTCAAAATAATTACTGCCTGTAAGACATGGAATAGTCATTTAAGTAGACACCTGTCGTTTTATGAAAAATTTATCATTGTTATGTTTTCAGTTATCCTAACAAACAGGATTCACCAGATTCATTATCAGATGATGAGAAATGGGAAACAAGGTATTTTTCAACTATTAATTATTGTGCAAACATTCTATATATATTATGTGTAACTATATAAATAGTATGTTTTTATTCTACAGGAATGAAAAAGAGAACAAGGCACCAGGGAGTTTTGGAAATTTGGCAGTCACAAATAAAAACAAAGTCACGGAAGTATGTCTATTTCATAATATTCAATTGCTAGCAAAAGGACATGATATTTTTGTTATGTACTAAGTGCCCAGACTCATATTATAATCCATGTCTCTCGGTACCAAGTAATTAAATACCACACATCCAATATTTTGCGTTTATAATATTAATGCCTTCTTAATATAATTTCAGAACATGGATTTTATTCAAGAAATGCCTCTCCCAATGAAAGTTGATTGTCTGGATGCTTCTCCAGAAGAAGATTTAGTTATGGAGTTGGATAAAGTACGTACTTACGTGTACCAAATTAGAACTAAAATTTCGAAAGATTTAATTATCTACCTACTGTTTCACTTGTTTAATCATAAAATTACAAAAAAAAATATTTTTCAGTCTGCTCCAGCTACGCCAATAAGAGTTGAAGGAAGAAGAATAATAGACTTCCAGTTCTTTTTTGACCAACTCATAGAGATTTCCCAACACTCTGTAAAATTTGGATGTCAAATGAGCTATCTCGAAACAATTAAAGAAAAGCGACATGGTTTTGCATCTAAATTTGTGTTGCGTTGTTCCATGTGTGGGAGTATTTTTCGCCTCAATGCCTGTGACGAAGAAGAAAATGGAATGGATATTAATAGTTCTGTTGTTGCTGGTACAATTATGATAGGGTGTGGCAGGGCAAATCTTAATGAATTAGCTTCCTCGATAAATTTGCCTACAATGAACAATAATATTTATTCCAAATGTCATAAGAAGTTGCATGACTGGTGGAAATCAACTGCTGAGCATACTATGAGCGAAGCAGCTTCTGAAGAACGTGATCTAGCAAGTGAAACAACTCCCACTGGAATACCGAAGATAACAGTGACAGCAGACGCGAGTTGGTGTAAACGATCCTACCGCACAAATTATTCATCGTTGGCAGGTGTAGGTGCCATAATCGGCATTAAATCGGGAAAAGTGCTGCATATTGGTGTTAAAAATAAGTACTGTATAGTATGTGTGCGTGCAATCAATAAAAAACAAGTTCCTCGTGCACATCAATGCAATGCCAATCATAAAGGTTCTTCAACAAGCATGGAACAAGCGGCGATAGTAGACGGCTTCAAACAGTCTGTAGATGTTCATAACTTAGTGTATTCTAAACTGATTGCAGACGGCGACGCGAGTACATATAAAAATATTTTGGAAAGCCGACCCTATCCCAATGTTAGCGTAGAAAAAATTGAGTGTTGTAATCATTTATTACGCAATTATAATGGAAAGAACTTGAACTTGACGAAGGTATAATAGAAATAAAATGTCCTTTATCAGCGTTTGGCATGAACCCTGATGACGCCATAAGAGCTAAAAAAATTAAGTTTTGGAGTGTCCAGAAAAATAAAACCATTGTAAATACAAAACACGACTGGTACTTTCAAATACAAGGCCAGTTGCATATTACAAAAAAACAATTATGTTTGTTTGCAGTGTGGACTGGACCAGATCAGCCTCTGAAAGTTGAAAAAATAATAAAAAATGACGATTTCTGGGCAAATAAAATGGAGCAAAAGCTAAAAAAATTTTATATGACATGTATACTGCCAGAAATTGTAGACTCCAGAAAAGCACGCTCTATGAACATTCGTAACACTTCGTTCTGACCTTTTAAACGAGGTTAACGTTATGATAATTAATTATATATTTTTACAAATATATTTTTATTTTATTACCTTGGATAGGCTTGCATTTCATAATCACAATAAAATCCCTCAAATATTACGGAACCTTGTAAGTAAAAACTATAATGTGCTTATAATAGCGGTAACGGACCAAGATTATTTATTCCGTTCCGCTGCATCGTACGGCCACGCACACTACGGTTGTCAGCGATAGTTCGAACGCTCACAGACACAACGCGCTCCGATAGTTACCTAATCTAGGAGAGCGTCGAAATTGACAGGGATTCTTAATGTTAGAAATTGTTCTATGAACAGAATTCGAATCCTGCTTACTCAAACTACGCAGATTTCTTGAATCTCCTAACCCGTTAATTACACCCTTCAGTAAATATATCTGTTTATCTTTGGCTTCAAGTGATTTCTTCAGATTAGAGTTCTCGCAATTTAAATTAACTATTTCTTCATGGGCTGTGTTTAATTCTTGTTGTAGGTCCTGAAAATCCTGTTTTAGTTCGATAAATTGTGTATATTCGGCTTCTAAACTCATATTTAAACTTTTTACCATGGTACAATCTAACATTGTGGAATTCATTGTTGAGTTAGCAGTATGTTGCATAAATGTTAAATCCTGGTCTGAAATCGCTCGCCTCAGTGGTTTTCTTTTAGTAATATTCTCCATTTTATTACTTCTAAAAAAAAAATATAGTGCAAAAAGATAAATCTTCTTGTATGAATTTGACCAAAAGCCTTACAAAATGAAAATCAGTACAAAAATAATTCCTTGGTAAGCAGATCCGAACTCGTGTATGTATGATTGCCTAAACCACACCCGTGACAACTGAGCCACGGATGCTCGTATCGTAAAGGTGAAAATATACGATGTAACTCCGCACGAAGTGTATTATAAATTTACAATGATCGATTGAGCACCAAGTGAATGGAGTCCAAAGGTCAAATAAATTTAAAAATGTCATGTAGGGTAGGCATGTAACTACGAGCATGTGAGTTATTTAAATTTACACATAAGTCACTGCGATGAATTAACACAGCACAATTAAAGTCACAGATTGGATATTCTGTCTTGTTGGATGTTTATGTTTACACGGATTGTTGTTTATGTTCCAAATTAGCACTCCACTTATTCAAAAACTTTTATAGCCCTTTTTGATGATTTAATTAAACTGAATTATCTGGATAACACTCATACGAAACAATTAGATAACAATATATACTTTTAGATAAGATTTATCACTGAAAAATCATTTTTTCCATTTTATTGTAATTATAAACACAGAGCCGATGTCGTTACTAGAGGCGCCCTCTGCCGTAAAGTCCACAAATATATCGGCGCACATTTATAATAAAGCACTCGACCGCGATGTACTCGTATTCACAATGAAATTACAATTAAATAAACGTTTTAACATTAACCATCCTGCAATCGACCGCGATGTACTCCACTCCGTTGGGTTTCTTCTCGCACATATAATTGTGCGGGGAAAAAGTTTCAGGGCGGTTGCCCTCTTCTTTGGCTCGTCTTAGCCCGTTACGACGAGTCTTTGGGTTGGTCATACCACAGCCTCACGATACTGCCACCCCAGTGACCAAAAGGTAACTGAGCGATCAAGGCCGCGCCGGGTGGAACCCCCGCCTACACGGGTAAAGCCCAGCGGACCGATCGACTGCACAGTCGCTGGCCACTGGGGGCAGCACTGATACAGCTGTGGCATCCAAACTATCTTCGTCTTTGTTTTGGCTCTCTTGTGGAACGAGTTCTCTGGCGTATGGCTTCATTTTTCTGCCCATATTGGGCGGACGAGTGTGATGGGGGGCAATGCCCCTCAGGTGTGGCAATCTTGATGCGTCCGCCGTGGCGAACATCTTTGCTGCTAGCCGCTCGATGAAAGTATGGATGCTCTCTATTTTCAGGTCCTTCGCTATTGTCGTGTTTTGCACATAGCGCGGGGCTCCGACGATGGCGCGTAGTGTCAGGTTTTCTTGAGCTTGGATCTTCTTGCGGAGGTAGGTAGCCGTTTGACCGTACCACGCCGGGGCGGCATATGTAAGACGGGGCCGAATATAGGTCTTGTATATCATTGTCTTCACCCGGAGTGGTAGCTTTGAGCGTAGTATTGGCGTTAGGCATGCGCGAGCTCCTTTCGCCTTCCCCACGATCGTGTTTACGTGAGCTTGGAAAGTCAGGTTTCTGTCTATTTGGACCCCGAGGTATTTAACCACCGGGGCCCATGGGATCTCTGAGTTCATAATCTTCAGCTGCGTTGGGGTGTTTGTCTTGCCGGTTATGATGGCCTGCGTTTTGTTTACGTTGACGCGCATCCTCCATTTGGCAAGCCATTCGGGGAGCGCATCAAGTGTAGGTTGCAGTTTTCTGACAGCTTCTTCAGTCTTGATGGATGTAGTATAAAAAGCTGCATCGTCTGCATATAGTGCGAGTTTCGCGTGGCCCACCAGTGGTATGTCATTGGTGTGCCACGCGTATAGTATTGGTGAGAGGCAGCTGCCTTGGGGCACTCCTGCAAGTGCCGGCTTCTCGGCGGATAAAACTCCTTCTATTCTGACGGTTATTCGTCGGTCCGTAAGGAAAGATCTTATTATTCGTATCATGGTTTTCGGCATCGGGCTCTTCGATAGCTTGTATAGCAGGCCTTCGTGCCATACGCGATCGAAGGCCTTCTCCATGTCGAGTAATACTGCAGCCCTCAAGCTCTTGGAATGGCAAGAACTTGGCATCAATACCCACGGCGAGTACATCACTCACCTTCTATTTCCCGATGATATTGTAGTCATGGCAAAATCCATGGAAGACCACAGTACAATGCTCGAAGACCACAGTACAATGCTCGAAGACCTCCATCGAGTTTTCCAACGTAGGCCTTAAAATGAACATGGACAAGACGAAAATTATGTCAAATGCCCATGTTGTGCCTACCTCAATATCAGTTGGGAACTCAGTTCTCGAAGTTGTTGACGAATACATCTACCTGGGACAGACAGTCAAATTAGGCAGGTCCAACTTCGAGAAAGAGGTCAATCGCCGAATCCAACTCGGCTGGGCAGCGTTCCGGAAACTTCGCGAAGTCTTCTCGTCAAAAATACCTCAGTGCCACAAGACAAGTGTCTTCGACCAATGTGTGCTACCAGTGATGAATTATGGCACTGAAACGTGGTCTCTTACTATGGGCCTCATAAGTAAGCTCAAAGTCGAACAATGAGCTATGAAGAATTATCTACGTGATCGAATCAGAAATGAGGAGATCCGTAGAAGAACGAAAGTCACTGACATAGCCCAGAAGATTAGCCAGTTGAAGTGGCAGTGGGCAGGGCGCAAAGCACGCAGAACAGATGGCCGGTGGGGCCGAAAGGTTCTGGAGTGGACACCACGGACCGGCAAGTGCAGCGTAGCTCGTCCACGGACACGGTGGACAAACGACCTGATAAAGGTCGCAGGACGACGTTGGTTGCAGGCCGCTTCCAACCGGCCTTTTTGGAAAATTATTAGGGAGGCGTATGTTCAGCAGTGACCGCCCTGCGGCTGAGATGATTATGAACCAGGTTTAAAAAAATGTGGTTTCTCTAAAAGCGGTCGCACTGGCGACTGACGACTGACGGCTGAGGGCAGTCTTGTTCGAGCTGCCGCACAGTACGGACCTCCCTGGGACGTCGTTACGCTACCGGTCGATTATACGAAACCTATCAGCGATTTGTGGAGTTTTATTTGGAACATTTTTTAAAAAAACATCATGGAGGTCTCTTCTCCGTCATATATGTTGTTTTTTTATGTGTGTTCGCGAATAACTTCTTCGTTTATAAACTGATTTTGATAATTCTTTTTTGTTTGATAGAGTATACTTCAGCGGTGGTACCATATAAATTTGTTCGAGCCGTTTTTGAGTTATACATCAAAAACTAAATGTATTTCGCCTATCTTGATGATATCATCATTGACGGTGTATCCCGTAAGAAGGGGTCACTAAAATGGGTGAATTTTTTCTTATCAAAAAATAGAACAGACTTTCTACACTAAAAAGTGTGAATAACTTGTTGAAATATTTCACACTTTTTAGTGTAGAAGTAGATTTATTATTTTAAATCTACCGATTAATACGTTATATGTAATGTGCACATATTTATACATTAAACTTAATTTATTTGCTTCAGGGACTCGTACGAATGATGACTGATTGTGAATCTGCGACGGAAAGAAAACTGGAAAATTATAACATGAGATACAGTGGAACAAAACCATATAAATGCAATACGTGTCAATATAAATGTTCTACAAACGGGCGCATGAAAACACATATTAGAACGCACACTGGCGAAAAACCGCATAAATGTAATATGTGTGATTATGAATGTGCACAAGCATGTAACTTACGTAGTCATATTAGAACACATACTGGAGTTAAACCTTTTGAATGTAATATGTGTGATTATAAATGTGCAGTCGCAGCTAACTTACGAAGTCATATTAGAACGCACACTGGAGATAAACCTTATAAATGTAATATGTGTGATTATGAATGTGCACAAGCATGTAACTTACGTAGTCATATTAGAACACATACTGGAGTTAAACCTTTTGAATGTAATATGTGTGATTATAAATGTGCAGTCGCAGCTAACTTACGAAGTCATATTAGAACGCACACTGGAGATAAACCTTATAAATGTAATATGTGTGATTATCAATCTGCACAAGCAGGTCACTTACGAAAACATATTAGAACACACACTGGAGAGAAACCTCACAAATGTAATATGTGTAATTATCAATGTGCAGAAGCCGGTAGATTACGAAGACATATTAGAACACACACTGGAGAGAAACCTCATAAATGTAATATGTGTGATTATGAATGTGCACATGCATGTACCTTACGAAGTCATATTAGAACGCATACTGGAGATAAACCTTATAAATGTAATATGTGTGATTATGAATCTGCAGTAGGAAGTAATTTACAAAGACATATTAGAACGCACACTGCAGAAAAACCTTATAAATGTAATATGTGTGATTATGAATCTGCAGAAGCAGATTACTTACAAAGTCATATTAGAACTCATATGGGAGAAAAACCTTATAAATGTAATATGTGTGATTATGAATGTGCCGTAGCAGGTAGCTTACGAAGTCACATTAGAACGCATACTGGAGAGAAACCTTACAAATGTAATATGTGTGATTATGAATGTGCAGTAGCAGGTAGCTTACGAAGTCACATTAGAACGCATACTGGAGAGAAACCTTACAAATGTAATATGTGTGATTATGAATCTGCACAAGCAGGTCACTTACGAAGACACATTAGAACGCACACCGTAACGAACTGCAAATAAATAAAATCTTACTGTGACATGCTGACCTAAATTGGCAAAACCACGCAGAGTATGCTCGTATATGCTATATATCGCGGGAGGAGTCGATCCCGACAGAAGATAACGAGACATTCGCCGCTTGCTTGGGCCAACTCTCCGGCCTTTCCTGCCTGCGGCTAGAGCGACGATACGCATTAAGAGAGAGTGAAGATCCGGAGCTACACATACTGTGCGACGCCAGCGAACAGGCTTACTCCAACGGTGTACAATAAACTGCCCGCCTCTATAATAGCGGCCCCTTGCTTGTATAGTTTGAAGTCTCGACTACGACGTTAGCTTACGGAGCACTCGTTCTGTAGCTATGTCGAGTTTCATAACCTACCGACTAGAACGTAGTGTTGCTATTTATCGTATTTATTTTTAGACCTCCTGTGAGTATGAATTATAAATTAAAGTTTTTGACATGTCGTTATTTATTTCAAATTAAATTATAATCTATGTATAATTTGACATTACGTATACTCGTTTATTGTTAACAATAATAATTACAACAAGTATTTGCGCTGTAGCACGATACGGGTGACAGTTTTAGTAACGTTTCGTTTCAAGATTCAAGATTCAAGATTCATTTATTTGTCAGCACATGGTAGGTATACACACACAAAACAGTATGCAAGATCTTACACATTTAAACATATGGAGCGCATGTCCTTGCCTGGTATGGCGTACAAATATAATTTTAAAATTTAAATAATTGATAAAATCATATAATATAGTAGTATAACATAGTCTGAATTAATTTAGTATTTCCTATATGTCAGATATTAAGTACAATTCATGTCAAACCTATCATTTAGAAAGTCAGTAATCTCATAATAACACTTTTCAGAAAGCAGTTTCTTTAGTCTATTTTTAAAGGCTTCATATCTTAATTCCCTAATGGCTTTTGGAATTTTATTGTATATGATCGAAGCCATGCAGAAAACACTATTACGCATTAGAGCAGTCTTAGCCATAGGTGGGCACTGTCTAGTTATATCTCGTCTGCTACGAGTATTAGTACTTACGTCAGACCAACGACTGAATAAATTAGGATTCGCTTTAACAAATGTTGCAATTTCGAGAATATACAAACATGTTAATGTCAATAGCTTATGGTTATAAAAATAAGGTTTACAGGTGTCAGTCTTATGTAGACGAAACATTGCCCTAATGCATCTTTTTTGGGCTTTGAATGCAATCATTTTGCCAGTAGAGTTTCCCCAAAAAATAATGCCATACCGTAGAACCGACACAACTAAGCCATAGTATGCCGTAATTAGAGCATCTCTGTTTATTATCGAAGACAATTTGAATAGCGCATATGCCGAAGAGTTAATTTTTTTTGATAATGTCTCTGTATGTGCTTTCCAGTCAAGTTTGCAATCAATAGTCAAACCTAGAAATTTAGCATAGTCTACTTCCTCAACGAGCTTGCCATTATATTGTACAATAACTTAGTTTTGTACTGCACGCTGCCTAAAATGAATTATGTTAGTTTTGTCCAAATTTATTTTAAGGTTATTATTATAAAGCCATTGAGTTATTGTTTTGAGGCTATTATTTATTTCTAATTCATATGTGGTTTTATCTTTACATTTTATTGTTATTGTGCTAACATCAGCAAAGAGGGTCGTCGGATGATTAAGTGCTTTAGGTAGGTCATTAATGTAGAGTATAAATAAAAGAGGACCCAGCACGCTGCCTTGCGGAACTCCGTAAATGGGAGAGCGCTCGTGAGACTTGTAAATTTCTTTCCGTTTTGTAATTATGTTTATTTTACTAATTTCTGTATATTGTTTTCTACTCGTGAGATATGATTTAATCAGTTCTAGAATGTTACCTCTGATGCCATATGCCCCCAGCTTTTGTAGCAATATATTATGCTCTACATAATCAAAAGCCTGCGTCATGTCACATAATATCGCACATACTGGATTAGTCTTATCTACATTAGTAATTACATTACCTAAGAATTCATATATTGCCATATTAATTGTTCTCTTTTCTCTAAACCCTTTCTGTTCGTTGCATAGAATACCTTTTTTTTCTATGTAGCTGTAGAGTTGTGAGTAAATATATTTTTCAAAAATCTTCGATATGATTGGAATGAGTGCGATTGGCCTATAATTATCAATACATTCTTTGTCCTTTTTTTTAAATATTGGTTTAATTACAGAGACTTTAAGTGCCTCAGGATAGGTACCTGCACATATGCACAAGTTCATTATGTAGCTTAATTGCCTGCATATATCTATGGCAACTCGTTTTATAATTTTTGTAGAGATTCCGTCGTAACCCACACTATTCGTATTTTTTAATGAATTAATAATTTTTAATATGTCATAAGCAGTGCTAGGAGAAAAAAACATTGAATTGAGTCTAGTCGAAATTAATGATGTCATTTTTTGACTGCTATTTCTTACATGCTTAATTTTGTCAACAAAATGGTCATTGAATGCGTTGCATATATGAACGGGGTCAGTTATAATCTCATTTTTAATTTTTAATTGACTTACTGACTCAGTTGGCGCACGAAATTTAGAGTTATTTATTAAATTCCACGTACATTTTGATTTATTGTTTGCTGTTTTTATAGCATGATCGTTTTGTGCTCGTTGGGTAAGTTTTGTAATTTTTTTAAACAGTTTTGTGTAATTTATTAGTTTATTTTTATTTGCAGCATTGGGGGTTCGTCTGTATTGCCATAGTAGAACACGTTTGTTTTTACTACATAGTTTGATTCCGCGTGATATCCGTTTAGGATTTTTAGTACATTTTATTGTCTTTTGTAAGCACGGAAAACACAAATCATAAAATAATTTAAAAATGTCAATAAAGTAAATATATGCTTCATTAGGATCGTCAATATTGTATAATTCTGAGAAAGTAAGGCTTTTTATACATGATATAAATGTTAAAATATTGTGTTCACTATAGTCACGTCTCTTAATACGCCAGCTATCAATGACACATTTTGTATCCACAGGACACATTATCAGCTGAGCTGTGTGGTCAGAGAGTGCTAACTCAATTACTTCAACTTTACATGTACTTTTGAAATTGTGAGCAATGTTGTCTATGCACGTTTGACTACTTAATCGAGTTGGTTGGTATAAGGCTAGTTTGAGGTTAAAGTTTGTTAGAAGACGCTCTAGCTTACGAGTATTACTGTCTGGCTTCAAAGTATTAATATTGTAATCACCGGCCACAACTATATGTGTGTATTGCATTGTACATAGTTTCTGAAGAAGGTTATCCAGTCTGGTATAGAATATTTTCAAATATTTCGATTTCTGCTTGTTTTGAGGCATCCTATATATACATACAACTACGGTCTTAAAAGGAATCAGTTCCACGGCACAACATTCAAAGACCTTAGTAAGGGATAGAGCCTGTATTTCTGCAAGATCTTTATATTGTAGTCCAATTCTGGTTAGAATACATGCTCCACCTCTGGAAATATTTTCTCTACAGAAACATGCGGCTAGTTGATAGTTAGGTAAAAGAAGATTATTTTCATTGCCTGACATCATGTTATGTTTCGTCACACAGATCACATCAACGTTTTGTTTTTTTTCAGTTTTAAGTTCATCCAAACAAATTGTAAGTTCGTCAGATTTGGTCAACAGCCCTGCAATATTCTGGTGCATTATACTAATATACGTATTCTCGAAAAAACTCTACATTGTTATGCTGGTTTTCAGTACAACTTTCTGATTTATAATTTATATTGTTAACATTCCTTATCTCTTGAATTAGATATGATACATAATTTAATATGGTAGACCAGCATTTTTTAACATTCCAGATTGACTATAGTACATTTTGTAATCATGCGATATATACAAATTTGAGTCGAAAATGTATGCATATCGATGAGACATATTATCTAAATATAGTAGTTGGTTGAACATGTCAATCTTATTGTTATATAAACAGTTAATTACATTTGGTTCTAGAGCATATTTGTGGGTGGGCAGGCATATTATAAAGTTCGTATGCTTTAGTTTACATAGAGATTCTCGAATGTAACAAATTAGGTTGACATAATCACCGCCCTCTTTAAAGTCTTCTTCACCTATAAGTATAATACAAATAAGTATAATACAAATTCACTCTTGAAAGTTGCCGCGATTTACAAAATATGAATTAGTATTTTAGCTGTACCACATTCGTATTATACTCTCTTAGGTCCCTCCCCTTGACTACGACTAGAGTATCGTCGACGTAGCACGCGACCCGAATGCTTGCAGGTAGCGTACCACGCAGCACCCAGTCGTAGCCTACGTTCCACAGGAGTGGTCCCAGCACTGACCCCTGTGGAACCCCGCAGGAGACACGACGGCGCCGCAAACCGTCGCGACCTACCATCAGGACCTCGCGGTTCTGGAGGTAGTCGGCCAACAGCCTCCGCAGATACAAGGGCACTCCATGATAGCGGAGCGCCTCATGTATTGCGGTAGGCTGTTGAACGCGTTGGCTATATCTAGCGAGACAGCCAACGCCTTTTCCCCCGCACTAACCGCATCTTGCGTCCATCCTTTCAGCCAGAGCAGGGCGTCAATTGTAGACCGCCCCACTCTGAACCCGAACTGGGCCTCTGACAGCCCAGGCCCTGTACCCTCTAGGTGCCGGATGACACGTGACGCTACCACTCTCTCTAGGAGCTTGCCCATGTCATCCAGCAGTACCATAGGCCTGTACCCGGAGGGTGAGTCAACGGCTCGGCCTTCCTTCCGCAAGAGGCACAGTCGACCGTCCTTCCAAAGTTTTGGAAACTGTCCTGACGTGAGGCACTTTTCGAACAGTTCCCGAAGCTGGCCGCTCAATTCTCCCAAGGCGATCCTAAGGACCCGCCCTGTAATACCATCTGGACCCGGTGTGGTCCGTCTGCCTTTCAGGCGACCGACCGCGATTTCCATCTCCACTTCAGTCACAGGTGGAATGGGGGCTGGGTCCAATACATCGAAGGAGGACGCTGCCATCGTCGGAGGGATGTAGTTAGGGTTGCTAGCAGGAAAGAGCCCCTCCAAGACCCTGTTTAGGAGTTCTGGCTCTAAGGCTCCTGCTACTGGGGGCGTCCTGCATCGGAACTTATTCCGGGCAGCTCTATACGGACGCCCCCATGGATCCCTCTCGAGGCCCACGAGCACCTCACCCCGAGCCCGCGATTTGGCTTGACTGATGGCCAGTTGCAGCTTCCGCTTGGCGTCGCGGTATACGTCGAGCAACCGGTTCTCAGCTGCCAGCTCCTCAGCTGACAGCTGGGCATCAGTGCGGCCTTTGCGCCTTCTGCTGCAGCGAGTGTAGGGCCGCCGCGACTCCGAGCAGATAGCTCGAAGATCTGCAATCTCTGCGCACCACCAATACACCTCTCGGCAATTGGCGCGGCGCAGGGACCTCGGCATGGCCGTATCGCATACGGCCGTTACCACTTTGCGAAAGTAGCTTGCCGCGGCTTCCACTTCCGGCTGCGAAGGGGTGGCCAGCCACGACTGAACAATAGCCGCCTCTTCCGCCAATTTGATGTCAAGGCGACCAATGGCCCAGCGTGGAAAATTCGCTCGCATCCCGCGTTGCGCTCCTCCCTGATTGTGTGAGGTGGAGATCTCGAACCTAATATATTTATGGTCCCAGAGAGTCTCCACCTCCGACAAAACTCTCCAGGCTCTGACAAGTGCTGCGACCGCTGGGGTGGCGAAAGATACGTCCACCACGGACCCCCCATTATGTCGCACGCACGTGTGGGCCGACCCTCTGTTTAGCAGGGTAAGTCCTGTGGCAACCGCCCATTCCTCGACAATCTCCCCTCGGGAGTCAGTGGACGGGTTGCCCCATGCCCGGGCCTTGGCGTTCAAGTCCCCTAGTAAGAGGACCTGACGTGGTGCCTGCCTCCTCGCCGCTGCGGCTAAGATATCCATAAATACCTCTAGCTCCGCAGCAGGTCTGTTGGGGGAGAAGTATGCGCCTACGACAGCATAATCTCCCCACTTGGCCACCACGTACCCCGAACCCCTCTCTTCAACTGAGAGAGGGCCGCCACTCATTGGTCCCACAATGGCCACAGAGCCGTCCAAGTCCCCAGCCCAATTGTGATGAGGGGGAACATAGTACGGCTCCGTGGTAACTGCCACGTCTATTGACCACTGCGCCAGTGACTGCATAAACAGATCTTGCGCCCTGGCGCAATGGTTAAGATTAGTCTGGAGGAGATTATGATGCCCGACCTGATCCATTAGTCTGACATTAAAACCTCCTCGCACTCCGGATGCTGTTCAGCCTCACTAGCTAATTGACTTACTGTCGCAGGGATGGCCTGGGTCCTTGAGGCCGTTCCCTTCGTCTTCGGGGGGACGCAGTTTCGTCCTCCCATTATGTGGCCAGATGGCTTTCCCGCATCCGCGCATACCGCGCAGCGCGGGTCGGACTTCTTGCAGTTTGCCACTCGATGACCGGCGTCTCCACATCTAAAGCACAAGTCCCCTCTGTCGGTTGACGCGGGACACTTGGGGCGCGTATGCCCTAGACACATACATCTAAAGCAGCGCATGGGGCGATCCCCCAATGCCACTACACGTACCGAGCTCCTATAGTAAAACATATATCTCAGAAGCAGAACTCTTTATTAAACACTGCACTTATTCTAGTACTCACATTAAAAATCACCGAGTCCACAGATAGTAACGCACACTGCGTCACCTTCCCAAACCGTTCCGATGCCTGCTACGAATGTACGACCAATCGCTACCGCTGCTCCCAACCGAATGCCTCCATACCTGACAACCATCATGGCGGGCGACCGACCCATAGACAATCTATCGTTCAAAAACCTGATGAACGATCCAATTCGATTCGACACAGACAATATTTCTTTAGAGAACCCGATGAACGACCCAACTTGATTCGAAACCTAACACTCCACCCTATCAAAAGCCTGCCCCTTTTGAGCAGCACTTTGGCTGCCGGAACTGGGCAGGAGACAATAGTGGAACCGCCGCCGCCAAAGCCGGGGCGTATCTCCCCAGCCTTAACGAAACGCACTTCGCACTGGCCTGCATCGGCAACTGCTGCTGCCACCTTCTCTTTCGTGGCTGCATCATCCAGGCCCGTAATCTTTAAGTCGGTAGATTTCACCGGCCTAGTGACGTTAACAACCCCGGATAGAACGGCACGGAGCTTCTCCGCAAGTTTTTCCGCTTTCTCACTGTTTTGAGGGCCAGGTATCTCCAGCATCCTGGCTCCCGTTGCCGTCTGACGAAAGCGGAGCTGGTCGATTCCCAGCTCCTGGATATTCACCTTCTCCTGGGCCGTATTTAAGATGGTACTGTAGGTGACACTCTTCTCCACAGCTTCAGGCTGAAGTGATAACATAACAGCCGCGGTTTTTGGAGACCTCAGTGCTATTCTAGTCTTCGGGGCACTAGCAGCCTTAGATTTGGTTTTGGACTTAGGGGCCGGAGCACAAGTTGCGGTACTTGCGGGTGCGGCAGAGGGAAGGGAGGACTTCCGCTTACCTTTGCCTTTTCCCTTACCCTTCCGAACCACCGTGACCCAGGTTTCCGCCTGAGCCATGGTGGAGGGAACAGCCACATTGGCCCCGTGGTTCCCCTTGGAGGTAGAGGAAGCCACAACCGGCGCTACTGAAGAAGCAACAACAGTTTTTGAAGCCTGGCTAGCTTGCTTGCCCCCTTTATGTGCAGGGTTGCAAGCCAGCTCAGATGCCGGCCAGGATGTCGCGGTCTCTGCCGCTACCTTCTTGGCATCCGCCTTTAGGGGCGGACAGCAGGACGCCTACCCCGAGGACTCTTAAGGTCATCAGCCCGCACTACCCAGAGCCCCGACTTCCTGTAAGTACATACCATTATTTCCTTAACATATCTCTCCTAACACCTTTTAATACGACCGTATGGTTGCAGACAAACTGCTTAACCATATTTCCTTCGAGCCGGATATCCGGCATCATATTTTCCTACGAGCGCGGATATTTAATTCCCATCTACGGTCCATATTTCCGAGATAAAAGAACCAATGCTATCCTAATACAGTCCACTCCATAAAATAAGCATCAGCTATCAGTATATCAGCTTTATTTAATTCCCAAATACATAATATTATTAAGATTACAACATCTTTAATACTGTGATCGTATATCCCTTCTCAAATTACAGTTACTGGAAGGTTCGAGAAAGGTGACGTTCACTAACTACGTATTCACTTATCGCTGTTCGTATGACATTAGCGCGCCACAGAATACACCACGGTACTGCAGATAATCGCGTTTGACAGCAAGCGTTCATATTGTTTGCAAGAAAGTCTAATTGGAAATTCTTATGGTTAGGTACTAGTACCTACTACGTTACCTTCGTCATTTAATACATTGTAATTCTAATAAACTTGTTTGTTTATTAAGTTATAAAAGTGTACGTCATTTTAATACATTGTCATTCTAATGAACTTGTTTGTTTATTAATTTATAAAATTGTACTAAGTACTGTTAAAAGATTTAATCGTGTTCGTGATTATCATAAATTAATTAAAGCAAATAAATTGTTCACATTCAAATTAGGGTACCGCACGGGAATCTTTGATGTTCTGTACTTACGAAAATTACAGATTATAATTAATTAATTAAGTAATTAAACCCTCAGCTCACATAAGGTTTGGTACATGCGTTATTTATTTAGGTGTTATTTTAACCGACTTCCGAAAAAGGAGGTGCGGAATTTCACCTACGATTAAATAGTTTAATAATTTTTTTCTTCCTTGTGCCTGACTTCGCCTTCGAAGTTAACGATGCCTTCAAAATCACAGGTAGCCAGATTTAGGGAGGAACAGATCGCTATTGTTAAGCTTAATTTGGAAGCGTTATCATTGAAGTCCAGCAAATCAAGGCATTATAGCCTAGAATTCAATGCCAGAGCAACTGGCGTAAGAGTGACTCGTGATAAATTCGACGCGGCGTACTACATAGTTTTAGACACCGACGATTTATCAGACGCACAGGAAAAATTCTACATCGAGCAGTATGAAAGGACAATAGACGCCTATGACGAGATTCTCGTTGTAGAATTAGAACAAAAAACATGGTCATCAGCTCCCACTGACGATGTAAAAACAGCGCAAATTTAGGCGAACGTCACAGCGCCACATACGGTAAACTCGGTCATCCTAACTGAGTTACCAAGGTTTACCTCACAACCCGCGCGCCCTTCGCCGTCAGCTCAGCAGGTATCGAATCCGCAGCCACAGTGCTATGCGCAGGTTTCGAACCTGCACCCTCTCAGCTCCGCGCCTATACCCGCACGCTTCTCACCATCAACTCAGCAGGTATCGAACCTGCAGCCTCCGCACTATGCGCAGGTTTCGAACCTGCAACCTCTCAGCTCAGCGACTATACCCGCGCGCTTCTCGCCCCCACCTGCGAAGGTATCGAACCCACAGCCTCTGTGCTATACGCAGGTTTCGAACCTGCAACCTCTCAGCTCCGCGCCTATACCCGTGCGCTTCTCGCCCACACTTCAGCAGGTTTCGAACCCGCAACCTCCGCGCTATGCGCAGGGTTCGAACCCACGACCTTTCAGCGCCAAGACCCAAACAGGGATCGAACGCGCAATCTCGCTATGGTGACAACCATTGCTACCCATGGTGTAAAGTAAAGGGTCACAAGCTTCGAGTATGTACCCGATACTACACACCACCAGTGCATTTATTGCCGGTACAACAGCGCGAGGTACCACGGCGCCGTCCCTCACCTGATACGGGCCAGATGGTGTACTCCCGTCGTACTCCACCGCGCACTACCTCGCGTTCTCCACCGCCGCCTAGGCAATGACTAGGACGGCACATTCAGCACACACCGACTCAGCACACAAATACTCAGCACGTATCCACTCAGCCCACAAAGAATCAGCACATATCAGCTCAGCTCACAGCTAATCAGCACAAATCTCAGCGCGCAGATAATCAGCACACATTTTATCTGCCCACAATTATTCAGCACACACACACAACACGAAGACAAACTGTCGTCGCAAACACCTTAAGTCAGCCAGGCGCTGACATTCTGCACTCACCCTTACGCCAGCATTTCTGGACGTTATCAGCTCGTCGCGTAATGCGACATCCAGTATACAAATGTACACATTGTTTACGTTTCCGCGCTAAACCCAAGGCCCAGTACATGGCTGACTTACCCGCCGACCGCGTGATTATTCAGCTCGTATTCAGCAAAGTCACAGCGTTATTTTGATATGATTGCGGTACAATTTATGTAGGCGCTAGAAATGAACTTAGGGAAATACAAGACTTTCTTGCAACCAATAATAACAATATCGCACCTACACTTTCAGCTCTTTTAGCGCGCATTGCAGCCATGCTCAATGCAGGCCCTCTCAGCCCACTCTCTTTTGACCCCGCGGAATTTGAATTACTCACCGCGGGTCATGTCCTTATAAAACGTCAGCTCAACGCCCTACCTGAATATTCGGTAGGAGGACGAGCCATTTCTGCACACAAAAAGGTTCAAGCTCGTCCTATCCTTATCCCAACACCTTTGGCGATCCTGGTCCAAACCCTACCTGCACACCATCCAAACCCGCTCCAAACGCACTCCCCGATCCAGCCCACCTCAAGTCGGGGAACTGGTCCTGATAGTGGACGACCAGGTGCCGCCTCTACACTGGCGCATGAGCCGCAAGACGACCCCATGAAGGGATGGCGTCACCCGAGTGGTGGAACTCAATACGACCTTGGGCATCTTGATGCGGTCTGTCCTCAAGATCGCCCGCCTGCCTACCGATTGAGCATCACACCACACCTTCGCCGCGTGGGGAATATGATCGCGCCAAAAGGCGTGACGTCACCTCAAGGAATGCGAGGGGCATTCCAGCAGCAGGACAGCGGCGGCGGGACGCGCGGGCGGGGGACCCGCTGTCCTGCAGCTGTCAAACTACGAGTAGGCGGCTGAACTGGGCAGTGCCAACAGTCACGAGATTAGAGTCGCCGCTAGCGGACGTATACCGCTCCGCCTTCGCGCTGCGGCCGCAACAATTCCTCCGCGCTTACGCATCAGCACAAACCTTCGCGTTACGCGTCAGCCCAGAGTGACCTTTAGGGTGTGTTCGGCACGGCCACACACCATCACCACAAATCAGCCCGAGTCACCGCGCCTAACTTCGCCGCGAGTGACCGCTAATCAGCCCGTGTTTACGCGTAAACCAGTGCACAAACAATAAAACTAAATAGACTTTATACAAGTGAACAACAGTTCTTCAGCACGACGTCCACAGCAGGACGCCTACCCCGAGGACTCTTAAGGTCATCAGCCCGCACTACCCAGAGCCCCGACTTCCTGTAAGCACATACCATTATTTCCTTAACATATCTCTCCTAACACCTTTTAATACGACCGTATGGTTGCAGACAAACTGCTTAACCAGTGATAGTCTCTATGTCTGAGATTTTATATGACTATTTGAGTATTTACATAATCTACTCGTTATTGTAATATAATATAATTAGGTTACACTACTTTGTTGAGCAAAGCCAGCTTCTTGGTAGGCCTCTTCAGTATTCCCGCCTGTGTTTGTATATCGGCTATCCGCACGACTCCATCTGCTCCCGGGTACACCTTTATAACTCAGCCCAAAGGCCACACACCTCAAGGTAGGCTAGGGTCAAGAACGAGCACCACGTTACCAATTTCAAAATTCTTGTATTCAGTTCCTTGGATGCGTCTAGGTTTTAAAGTCGGCAGATATTCTTCAGCCACCGTGACCAAATCATTTCAGAAAGACGTAGTGACCACTGCCATTCCTTCCGCAGAGAAAATACGTCCAAGTTGACTGGGTACCGGGTACAAGGGCGTTGTTGATCGGAAGATGTTCCTATGAGAAAATGAAATGGAGTTAAACTCTGTAGATTTTCATTCTGTGTGATGTAGGTTAGTGGTCTACTATTCACCAAGGCTTCTGCCTCCAAAAGTAATTGTAACGAGCCGAACCTCTGGATGAGAGTTTCGCTACGTTCACAAATATAGTTAAATAACTAATCGTTAATTATAAATAAATTAATTAATTAATACAGTTCCTCTAACATCAGAATGTATGAAATATATAAAATAACTGATATCAATTAATAGTATTATTAATAGTACCTAGATGAAATCGGTAGTTCTAAAAAAGTAAAGTTTTATAAGACGAATATTCAAAAGACAGACAAACTGATAAACAGAAATTGTTACGCATGAGTAGACAAGTAGGTATAAACAAATGGTACGCTTATATGTTCTCGGAAATGAGGCGCCAAGCGGGCGCGTGTCAAAGTACCCTCAAAAATCTTGTCAGAAGGAAAAATAAACTTCATCAAAGTATGTCGACGAAACCAAGTGTTTGTAATACGTGAAATATCTATTATTTTGATGTAAACTCATTACAGTTAGGAATTAAATAATCATACAGGAATTATCAAGTATCTCGTGTATAGTTTCGTGTATAGTATAAACAAAGTCATTGTTAGGACGAAAACTGAGGTTTGACTGTCCGCCATTGTGAACTACATGTGCGTGACGTCAGTTATCATGGCGGGCAGGAATAAGGAAGTTGATGATTTCAAATGCTGTAAATGCAGAAATAAGATATTCCCGGCCGAGTATAAGTAAATTGTAGAAAACATTAATAATGTATATAATAATTTTAGAATTACTTTATATCTGTGGCATGGATAGTAAATAATGAAACAGTTCGTGTTGGATTTGACAAAGACCGCGTAGTGCAATAGCAGCGCCACGCAGATTTAGTGCAAAACCTGTTCGTAGTGGAAATAAGAACTAAAATCGTATGATAAGACGATAAAATACGCAAATGAGTTGAGTTCCGAATTTTAAACGTAGATGATTGGCTTAAACGTCTAATTGGTCGAGTGGAGTGATGTCAAGGTGTTGTTGGTGTGAGAACTACTGAGTTTACATGCGAAACAGTCGGAGAGAAATCGAGATCATTAATTTTCGTACCATCGTTGTAGGAAGACGTGTACCTAGTGAGTTTGTACCATTAGAATATAAGTTAGTGGGGGAGCATTTTTGAGAGTTCTCGGCTTTATTATTGATAATTGGGCATTCCCTGTTATACGTAAAAGGGCCTTGAACTATGTTTTTCTATCGCGATTCGGACTATGTCTGGTCGGGGAGTATGACATTGCTCGTTAGAAATGGTGTTTTAGAATCGTGTTAGTTTATAACATAAGTGTGTTTTTATGGAACGCATAGGCGTTGTGGGTTTCGTCGAGCTGGTATCGTATAGCGGCGAGATTCGGTCGAAAGATCGAGCCAGTAACACTAAGCCATGACAAATCTGTGATTTTCATAAAAAACGTACTTCGTGATAGTTTATAATACAAGTGTGTTTTCGTGGAACGCATAGGCGTTGTGGATTTCGTCGAGCTGGTATCGCATATCGGCGAGATTCGGTCGAAAGAACGAGCCAGTAACACTGAGGCATGACAAATCTGTGATTTTCATAAAAACTTACTTTGCGGTAGTTTACATTGTGGGAGGTAGTGTGGGTTATTTTTAAGTTGTGATCGCTGACCACAGCGATCAGACACGCAATATATTCTTAGCGGGTTTCTAGAGGTTACCAGTTTCATAAACGGGGGTGTTGCGGCGCCCCACGCCTCCGCGCTCCCGGCGAAACCGTGTGCTAACCGCTGTTAGACGGGCGGTAGTTGCGCTGAGCGAGATCGAGAGTGCGAGAGAGAGAGATGATCGCTCCGTCTCTGTCTCGCCCTATGCGCGCGCTGGTGCACCCGTCTCGTGGTGTGCGTGTTGTAGTGTCGAAGAGCGATGCCTGGACCTGCGGGGTCTGAGGGTGCCGAGGGGGTGAAATAATAAGGCTGCCTTCTCTTCGAATTGAAGGGGCCCAGACCGTCCAAAGAAACAACGAATTTCCCCGGCTCTTCCTATAATGCTTCCTAGTATTCCTAGCTTCCTAGCTTCCTAGTATTCCTTTCTTGAGTTGAGAGAACTTCTTCCTATTTGCGAGTAGGTATCCGATTTTCACTGCATAAATCGCCCTGACCTGACGGGTTTCTTCAGCCTCTGGGCTGGTGGAGGCCTCGAGTTTTTGCTCCTTGCCTCTGCTGAGCCTCAGGGGGCAACTACCCCCTGGTATCTCTTGACCTACGCAGGTTGCATGAGAGAACAACTCTGCGCAGGGGCTGTTTTGCACATAGTTGTGCTTTCATTTGCTGAGTTTATTCCTCTTGTTGATGAGTGGACGCGCTACCGCTCCCCGGAGGCATCAGTTTCGTTTGCTATCAAAAGCTCACGGGGGAGTGCACGCCAAGCCTTCTTGTCGTCTGGTGGTCTTGTATGGAGTGGGGCTATATCATGAAGGTGCGTATGTGGCCCGTTGTCCGCTGCATCGAACATTTTTCTCGACGAACGAACCACAAACGCCTCCACGGATTCCATCTTCACGTCTCTGCTGATGGTGTTGTTTGATACGTACTACCCTGCGCCGGTGATGATGCGCAGGGCTACTTTTTGCTGTGCCTGTAGCTTCTTTTTGTTCGTATTCGAACATAGTTGATACCAAGCTGGGGTCCCGTAGGTCAGTCTTGACCGTATATACGTTTTATAGATCCCCAGCTTGGTCCTTAACTGCAGTTTGGATTGGAGCACGGGGCGAAGCATAGCTCTTGCCGTTCTTGCTTGCCTTACCGTGTGCTCCACCTGTGATTTCATCGTCAACTTGCGGTCGATTTCAACTCCAAGGTATTGTATTTTGTTGTGCCATTCTATGGCTTGGCCCTGGAGTCGAAGTTTCTCCGGTTGATGCCTTTTCTTGCTGACAAGTAACGCGGCGGTTTTTCCCACATTGACCGCCATACGCCACCTATCTAGCCAGTCCGGGAGAATGTCCAAAAGTCGTTGCATCCGCTTCGCAGCCACTTTCGCCGATGTCGATGTTGATAAGTACGCGCTGTCGTCCGCAAATAATGCTAGCTCGACATCCCTCTCTCCTTCACGGGTGGTCGGATTTTAACCTAAATTATGATACGAAAGATTTCGTGAGGAGCAAGTATTGTTTTGGAAGATGGAAAGGGAATGAATGGCTCACTTACTGAAGTTCCTGGGGTCCTGGAGTTCCTGGAGCTTCCCGAATCAGTTTGAAAGTGGATTCACTTGCGGCTTTCACCTCCCGTGCTTACACTTAGGTATTTCATTAACTTCGCGTTAATTCAATGTTCTTCACTCACACCCGGGTGGGGCACACTGGATTGATTAAGTTTATGCGGTTTTATATGGTATTAGGAAGGATTTGAAGTATTTTCACTGAACACAAAAGAGCGCGTGGCTACCGGGTCACTGGTTGCGTTGACAGTGGTGACACCGTGCGGCAGGATGTAGATATTGAGTATTGAGTAGCGCGATGTTTCAAATGTTCTTTCTTCCGGTGTGATTTTATGAGCCAGTAAGAAGTAGGAATTTAGGAAATAGGAATGGAACATAATGGGCACTTACAAACTCTAACATACCTCCCCACGTGAAATCACTTAGGGGTTTCAAAGATTAAATCTAAGATTACTAGATCACTGAATGCAAAATGCAAAGCAGGGAAACTTCACCATAAGGGCAAGGTACTTAATTTCGAGCGAAGCTTATGAAAGGTTAGATAGAGATACTACATAAACTAGTGCTCAGATAAATGAAACTACTACGAAAATTTTAAGATATGAATAGTAAATTTAAACTAAAATTAGGCATAGATATCTTGTTGGTAGGTATTTAATTGATAGGCAACGGACAAATTTTTGTAACGGGTCGTCGCAGAAGCCCTCTGGGTGTACGTACGGTGATCACACGCACCACGCCATCGCTACCCGGATGAGTTTCGACAATTCTGCCAACACGCCACTCCAAAGGAGGCGAACAATCGTCAACAATGACCACAATGTCACCCACGCCAACGTTATCACGGGCTTGAAACCATTTCAAGCGCTGCTGCAACGTATGTAGGTAATCGTGCTGCCAAATGCGCCAGAAACTTTGAGTTAGCTTTTGCAACAACTGCCATCTTTCACGAGGTGGAAGATAGACATCTTCTAATTGAGGTTCCGGCAAGGCAACCAAGGGACCACCAACGAGGAAGTGACCAGGGGTCAAAACATCAACTTCGTTGGGATCAGATGACAGGGAACATAGTGGCCGTGAATTAAGAATTGCCTCAATTTTAGTGAGCACAGTAGCGAATTCTTCGTATGTGAGAATCTGAAGACCAACAACACGCTTTAGGTGGTACTTCATAGATTTGACACCACTTTCGAAGATTCCTCCAAAGTGGCTGCCGGTAGGTGGATTCAAATTCCAAGTTATTTTGCGTTGCGCTAATTTATTTTGTAAATCAGGCTGTTGATTTAACAACAGCTGATGCATTTCACTCAAATAGCGTTTTGCTCCCACAAAGTTTGTTCCACAATCCGATATGATGGTTCTGCAAAATCCACGACGCGACACAAAACGATCTAAAGCTGCAATAAAGGCAGCCGTCGATAGCTCAGTCACCAGTTCAAGGTGAATTGCCTTAACTGCTAGACACACCATTACGCATACATAAGTTTTGTAAGTAGGAGCCTTGCGCCTTCGGCTTTCTCTAACTATGAACGGGCCGGCAAAGTCGATGCCAATATTTTGGAAACACCTAGCGGTTCGGACTCGTACAGAGGGAAGGTCTCCCATCTTTGGCTGACAAGGAATAGGCTTAGCCTTAAAACAAGTTACGCATTTTGAGAGTCGCGAGCGTATTAAATTACGAGCGCCCACTACCCAGAACTTCCTAAGAATTATTGATTGTAAAGTGCGGGGCCCGCAATGTAAATGAGAGATATGGAAATAGTCTACAAGCAAAACTGCGAGACGGGAACCCTTTGCAAGCAAAAGCGGATGAGTTGCGTTGTGCGAGAGATTCGAGTTCTTCAATCTTCCACCGACACGCAGAAGACCACCGTCATCCAAAAAAGGGCTCAGTTTTTGTATATTACGATTACACAACTCTTTTGCCTGAATCGTCTTAATCTCGTCTTTAAAATGTAACCGTTGTTCGTGCATGGTTAACTTCAGTAACGAAGCTTCCAATTCTTCGGATGTCAATCCGGTCATTCTTCGGTGATCGCTGGTAGACTTTAAGTTATGAACGAAGCGCATGCACCAGGCTAAAGTACGCTGAATTCGAGACAAGGAAGAGAACTTATCCAGTAATCGAGAAATGGAATCCGGTTCCACAGATACATTTGCTATGTACAAATTACGAACAATTGTCTTCAATTCCGGGACGGGTTCATTTTTTGCCGAATTCACTTGAATTGGCCAAGAGTTTACCTCTTCCGACAGCCACTCTGGCCCAGACCACCACAAACCCGAAGAAACGAGCTGAGAGCAGGAAATACCACGACTGCAAAGATCTGCTGGGTTGTGATGAGTCGAGACATGTATCCAATCTTCCAGTCGGACGTGTTCTATTATTTTTGCTACCCGATGTGAAACAAAAGTTTTAAGTTTGTGGGGTGGTGTGCGTAGCCAAGCCAGTACTGTGCTAATATCAGTCAAGGCAATAACACCGTTCAAGTCAATCCTTCTGCTTAACAACTGGAACATGTGTCGGAGAACGCGAGACAGTAAAACTGCACCACAAAGTTCAAGGCGATTGACAGTTAAGGTTTTGAGTGGAGCTACTCGCGATTTTGCCATCAAAAGGTGACACGATGTTCCAAGGTCGCCGCTTGATCTCAGGTAAATGCAACAACCGTATCCCTTAGTTGACCCGTCACAGAAACCAACTAATTCGTAGGTTTTATTGTTGGATATAGTTACACGTCGAGGTATGCGGACGCTTTGTATATGTTTCAGGTCTTCCACAAAATCACGCCACCGATGAATGACCTCATCGGGAACCACTTCGTCCCAGCCGAGTTGAAGTTGCCAGAGATGTTGCATCAGTATTTTGGCTACTAGGACAACTGGTGTCAACCAGCCCAGAGGGTCGTAGATACGCGCGATATTTGATAAAATAGATCGCTTTGTGCAGTTTGAGCTGACTTCAGATACCGAGTAGGTAAATATATCAGCCACGGGGTCCCATTGGATGCCCAATATTTTCAGAGTTTGTTGGCTATGGTCATCACAAAACGTTTTCGGAACCTGGCAGTGTTCAATAGGTATATCTTCGAGGAATTCAGACGAGTTACTGCTCCATTTACGTAATTCAAATTTTCCGTGATCCAGAAGTTTGATAAGTTCATTTTTTACTTGTATATCCTTTGCTACAGAAGCAGCTCCAGCGATGATGTCATCCATGAATGTGTCTTCCAGAAGAGCAGCAGCAGCACGCGGACAATCCTTGCCATGGTCCCTAGCAAGCTGATGAAGCGTTTTTATTGCCAGGTAAGGGCTACTACTAACTCCATATGTCACGGTATTTAACTCAAACTCGTCAACGGTGTCATCAGGAGTTTCTCTCCAGAGAATGTGTTGATACTTTCGATCTTCCGACCGCAACTCAATATTTCTGTACATTTTTGAAATGTCTGCAGTAAATACAACTCGAGGTAAACGGAATTTGGTAATGATATCAACAACATCATTCTGAAGTTTGGGTCCGGTATAAACAAGGTCATTTAATGATCGTCCATTTGTAGTTTTAAAACTCCCATCAAATACTACTCTGAGTTTGGTGGTTGAGCTGTCCGGTTTTGATACGCAATGATGCGGAATAATATTGAGACCCTTCTTTTCCGTTGATTCTATTTTACGCATATGACCTAAGTCGGAATATTCACGCATAAATTGTACGTAATCTGTTTTTAGCTGTTCATGACGCACCAGTCGCTTTTCCAAATTGTGTAAACGGGACAACACAGCACCATGAGATTCACCTAATTCCTGATTAGTATCTTTTAATAGTATAGGTACAACATACCTACCATCCGGGTTTCACGAGACTAAGTCAGCATACATTTGTTCACATTTATCATCATCAGGATCGGATAGTTTATTTGAGGGTGGTTCCTCAATTTCCCAAATTTTTTTAATAACATTGTCAAGTGCAAGTGCCGATGCGAAGAACGATGAAGTACTTGGAGGGGGTCGAGAGTCAAGATCAAGCTTCCCTGTAACAACCCAACCGAAGATACTATGCAAAGCAACCGGTAATCCAGGTCCCAACTCAAATCGCCTACCGTCATAAATATTATGAAATAACTCGGCACCTAGCAAAAGTTCAATTTCATTTGGCTTATCGAAGAATTCATCGGCAAATTCAAGATGCTGTAATGACTTGCGGACAGTAGAAGGCACTTCAATAATTGGAATTTTATTTGTAATTTTATCAATAACAATAGGAAAGATTTCAAATTGTGGACTCTTTGAGTCACGTGACCGTACGATACATGAAGTAGTTCCTTTTATTTGATGTACTGTGTTTTGACCCAAGCCAACAACGGTTACATTGCAACGTCGCAACGGCAAACCCAATCTTCGGGAACAACCAACTGTCATAAAACATTCTTGAGCTCCGCTGTCAATAAGAGCACGAACCTTAGAAATTCCTCTGGGAGTCACAACATGTACCATACAAGTACCAAGCAAAACAAATGATCGCTTACTATCAGACTGTAAATTGAAACCGGTAGAACTCATGCTGACTATAGAGTTTGTGTCCTTATTTTCAGATTCATTGGTGGAAAGAACCGGGCAAGCAGCACTGCCATTTTCCTCATGAAGTAGTGTATGATGCCTGCGCTGACATTTAAAACAGCTGGATTTTGATAAACACTTATCCACCCCATGGTTCGGGAGCAAGCAATTTCCACATAATTTTTTTGTTTTAATTACCCCCATTCTACCACTCAAGTCCATCATATGAAACACTGGACATTTATAAATCGCATGATGAGTAAATCCACAGCATGCGCAGTCCGGATATTTATTAGCTGATGAGGTCGCATATGCATCGACATTGCCCATAGATGGAATAGAGGGGTCATCTGAGTTCATTCCCGAGTCTAAGTAAGGCCCTGCATCTGAGTACGGCCCTGGTATATCAGCATATGGGTCCCCCACATCTGAGTACGGCCCTGTGTTTGCATACATACCAATGTTCACAGGTAGGAAGAATGGTTTATGACGATAATTCATTTTATTTTCCTGATCTGAGTTATAACGGTGTGGTTTGTATGGCACTGATGGCTTCTTTAAAATAACTGGTTCACTTGTTTCCAACACTTTCACATAACTTTGTAAATATGAAAGTAGTTGTTCAAATGTTGGAATTTCAAATGTATTTTGGATTTCAAAACGCTTTCTGGTATCACTGTCCAGGTTTCGAGCGGCAAGGTGAAACAAAATAAATTCTCCCAAGTTATCAATTTTAATAGCTTTAAGAGCATTAACAAATTCATGCAAAAGGCATGTCAATTTTCTCAACTCACTTAAACTACCGGCTTTCAATGGATTAAAATTTATTATTTTATCAAGATAATTTGCCGCTAAAATTCTTTTATTTTGGAACTGCTGAAATAAACTTTCAAAAACAATAGGATAATTATCCCCTGTGACGGGGATACCCTTGGCAATTGATAGGGCCGAACCTGATAAACAGGAAAGCAAATAATGAAATTTTTCAATAGGGGTGATATTGTTATTGCAATGTACTAATGACAAAAACGTATCATAAAATGTTTGCCAATACTCAATGTTGCCATCAAATTTTGGTAGTTCAATTTTCGGCAACCTAACCTGAGTGGTTGGTTTTGAACCTACTGGAGCGCCCGCGCCGGAACAACAACCGCCGGCGGGTTCCACTAGTCGTGGTGACACCGGTGGGGGTGACACAAACTCATCTGCCGCGGCGACGACGGCGTAGTACAGGGAGTCAAATGATTCCAATGAGTTTAAATTTATCTTTTCCCCTGGATTAATTATCAGTTTTATAGCATTAATTTCCTCCACTGTGTCAACATAATCACGTCTTACAGATTCTACACGTCTATACCTACTTCGAAATATACTTATTTTTGACGAATCGGTAATTACTTCTCGAGATAAATCGTATAATATTTGAATATCTCGAAATATAAATTCGCGTCTTGTTGTAAGCATACTTAATTTAGCTTCAATGTTCGTATCTTTACCCTTTTCTGTGTCTTTTGGCATTTTCGTTAATTAATAAAATCTAACTACACAAGTTTAGGTATATACCAAATACGATTATGATACTGATAAATCAAAACAATGTGATTATGTTGAATACCTTTGGGGAATGGGTACAAATCCAGTAGTCTAATATTTTAGTAATAATTAGTGCTAAACAAACCCAGTAGGTGCTTCTGCGCTTCCAATGGTAAGTAGGTACTTTCGAAATGTACCTAGCAAGGCGCGAGCCGGGCGGTCAGTTGCCGCGCGCTATAACCCGGCCGAATAGGGAAGTAACTATTTTATCTGAGCACGTTAGTTTGTAGTTGTTTTAAATTATACCAAATTGACTGGATATAGGTTGATTTACGTCTGAGAAGGTTTTTACTGAGTGGACAACAAGTAGAAGCGGGTACTTCATGTGAAGTAAACCGCGATCCATAGGAAATCGCGCTCGAAAGGATAACTTAAAAATGGTCGGATTTTAACCTAAATTATGATACGAAAGATTTCGTGAGGAGCAAGTATTGTTTTGGAAGATGGAAAGGGAATGAATGGCTCACTTACTGAAGTTCCTGGGGTCCTGGAGTTCCTGGAGCTTCCCGAATCAGTTTGAAAGTGGATTCACTTGCGGCTTTCACCTCCCGTGCTTACACTTAGGTATTTCATTAACTTCGCGTTAATTCAATGTTCTTCACTCACACCCGGGTGGGGCACACTGGATTGATTAAGTTTATGCGGTTTTATATGGTATTAGGAAGGATTTGAAGTATTTTCACTGAACACAAAAGAGCGCGTGGCTACCGGGTCACTGGTTGCGTTGACAGTGGTGACACCGTGCGGCAGGATGTAGATATTGAGTATTGAGTAGCGCGATGTTTCAAATGTTCTTTCTTCCGGTGTGATTTTATGAGCCAGTAAGTAGTAGGAATTTAGGAAATAGGAATGGAACATAATGGGCACTTACAAACTCTAACAACGGGTATGGTCGGTCAGTGTAGGGATGTCGTCTGTGTACAGCGCGTACAGTCCTGGCGAAAGGCAGCTGCCCTGTGGGACACCAGCTTGTATTGGTCGGGGCTGCGAGTCTCTGTCTTCCACTGAAACGTAGAATCTTCTGTTTCTTAGAAACGCAGCCACTATTCGGATGTATTGCCTGGGTACTTCTGTTTTAACTAGTTTGTAGAGAAGGCCCTCGTGCCACACTCTGTCAAAGGCCTTCTCCACATCCAAGAAGACGGCAACTGTGCTCCGCTTGAGGTTGGACTCGTGTGCTAGATAGTGCAGCACACGAGTCAGTTGAAGAGTGGTGGAGTGATAGGCTCTAATATGGGCATAAATCGCCGCCGATCGTGATATCTTCAACCCCTGCGGGGCTGGTGGAGGTCTCGAGCTTCCGCTCCTTACCCCTGCTGCGCCTCAGGGGGCCACTACCCCCCGGTTACTCAGTTGTCTACGTAGCATGCCTGTCGAGACAATACTACGCAGATATTGTACGCGCATAAAGGCTGCGCTGTACAATCTAGTATGGCACGCTGTACCTCCCGGAGGTGGCTCTTGCTAGCCATCAACTCACGGGGGCTCTAGCGTGCCTTTCATCAATTCGATTCTTGGTGTTTACATGTATCACGCCTGTAGGTATTGATCGCCTGTAGGTGTTTTTTTGCTTGTGTGTGTTTTATCTCGCTCTTTCTATGTTGCCGTCTCACTTTGGTGTTATAGGCACTCTTTGCCTGTTGTATGTACTCTTGTTTGCTTACATCTTAACAGCCAAACTTGACCCGAGCTAGCGCCGCAAGTCCTCTTACGGCTGCTTCTCTCAGGTCGCCGCCTGCGGCTAATGTCAGCAGTAGGTCGGTCAGTATTCCCAGTATTGCTATCCAGGGATTCTCATGACCGACCTCTGGTTCGCTTTGTTGGGTCTGTTGCCCGCGCCTAGGCACAGGTACTGTTGCGGCCACCGCCGGATGCGCAGGGTGACTTCTAGTTTCATGTTGCTGTTGTTGTTGTTGATGATGGAGAGCCGACTGTCTTCGCTCGACTTGTGGAGGTACGAACGCAGGCGTATGATGCCCGCGCACGCCCTCTGTCGGCCCTGTTGGTACTGTTTTGGAGTCCGCCGCCGCGGGCGGTATAGGTGTTGAGGCCGCCTTGGGTTCGCCTTCATCCTGCTTTTTACCGCGGCTGCGCCGCGGTAAAAAGCTACCACTATCGGCTTTTGCTGCCGGATTGTTTGTTGGTCTGTTCGTGGCGCGCGCACCACCTGCGCGCGCTGATATTGGTTGACGGGGCCTTGGGGGGCTACTCTAGGGAAAGGTCCCTGGACCTTTAACCCCCTCCTCCGGGCCTCCCGTAAGTAATGAGGACACGTGCGACTACAGGCAACGTGCCTGCCTTTGCAGTTTGCACACTTAGGCGGTTGACTGGTGTCACGGTCACAGTCCGCCGCGAAATGTTCACCCGCGCACTTAACACATCGTGGGGGGCGATGACACCCTCCCGAAGCGTGCCCGAACATCTGACACCGATGGCACTGTGGGACCGTACCGGCACGCGGTACCCACCCTTCAAGGCAGATGTTCGGGATATTTAAAAGTTCCGTTATTGCGTATAGTCTCTTTTTCTCTTCATTGCTGAGTCTATCTAGGAGGACGTAATATGTAGGCCCTCCTTTACTGCCCCTTCTCGGCAGGATCTCTTTGACGTATTTCGTCGCGAAGCCCTTTGCCTCGAGCTCCGCGACGATAATTGATGGGTCTACGCCATAGGGGAGGCCCTTTATGGCGATCTTGGTGGGCAGGTCGGCGGCGACCGCGTAACAGTGCCACGCGACCCGCTTGTCGACTGCTGCTGCTTCGGTCAGGGCGCGCTGCACCGCCCTAAACTCGTCACTTGTTCTACACGCGAAGCGGAAGCCCTTGCCTATGGGTTTCACACTTAGCGGATGTCCTAATATACGCTTTAACTCGTCAAAGATGCTTACCCATTCCGGCAGCGACTCAATAATGATCGGTGGGTAGCCCTTCGGTAAAGCGTCGGTTGTTGCTGCAGGTGCCTGACTCAACACGGGGGAGACAGGCCTTGAAGTTGCCGGCGAAGCTAGCGTCGCTGCGTATGAGCGCGCTGCTTCAGCCGGTGCGGTAGGTGGTGATGGCATCGGTGCCGCATCCATTGGTACCGACTCGACCGCTGCGTACGAGGTCGAGTCGGTGTTGGCACGTCGGAGCATGTTCGGCTCCACATCGCTGTAATCATTGGAGTCAGCCGTGATGTTGGCAGGTTCGCCCTCCGATGACGACATTGTTGAATGTTTTGGATGGTGCGCGCGGCTGGTCGAGGGCTGCGCTAATGGTGCGGGGGTGGGTGGGGTGGCAGAGGTTTTTTGCCGCAACCTCTTCTCGTCAACCCCCAAGTCCTCGTCAGAGGAGTCGCGCCTCTTTTTTGAGGCGCCTCTGCCCAGAGGCCTCCGTTCAGTTTCAGCCTCGTCAACACACTCAGGTGGACGGCGCTGAGACCTACGTCGGTTGCCTTCTTTTGGCTTCCATAACTGGTTTTCCTCAATCTCTCTTTCTCCCTCTCACTCTCCTTCCTCCTATCCCTCTTTTCCTTATTCTTCCTCACTTTCCTCTCACTCTTACTCTCCTCTAGGTCGACTGTAGAAGTCGGAGGTGCGGGTTCGGTTTCGCGCCGTCTAGGGGGCTCAGCCTCTAGCCGTGCGAATCCAGCTCCGTCATCACCCTCCGAATCTATCTCGCCGGCTTCATACCAGTCGAAAAATGCTTCGTGTATGATTATTATTTCACCCGTTTTGCGCTGAAAGGCCACAAACCCTTCTGGGATGTCGTCTTTATGCACAAGGTGGTCATACGCTCCGGCTCTTCTACGCGGCGGTGAGCGGTCATCGTCTGCCATCTAGGACAGCGATATGTGTTATGTGTGTCGAAACAAAGATTTTATAGGTACTATACCCTTTGAGTACACTCGTAATGCTTGCGCAACTAGCGAGTGCCTCAGGGAGGTGTATTTTATCGAGATATACAGGCAAAATTGATACTGCACTGAGGTTTATCACAAATCCCTAGCCAGTATCACTCCTTTAAGTTGAAGCGTGGGTCGTACTGGATGCTGCGACGCTTCAGTTTCGGGAGCGAAGTTCGTTAGTGTTCGGGAAGAGGCACGTGGGAGATCACGACGGAGCGGACCTACAACCACTATGCAACCGTACACTGAAAAACAACGAGTTCTTGGAAAATCTCCGAATTGCGGGGGAGCGGTGATGGAAGTGTGGGGGGCGTCTCAACGCTACTGCGGAGAACGATCTCCCACCCAACCTAACACCAGCTGCGCGCACTGAACTCAGGAGATTTTCCTGAGTTCCATAAATCGCCTTCTCTTTTGTGTCTTCAGCCCTAAGTGCTGGTGAGGGTTTCGAGCATCTGCTCATTACCCTTGCTTAAACTCAGGGGGCAACTACCCCCCGGTACCTCTTACCCTGCGCAGGTTGCATTAGTGAACAACTCTGCACAGGGGCTGTGGTGCACATTCTGTGCTTTCATATTTGCATATTATTGTGACCGATTTCGGTACCTGGTTGTGGTTCGACGCGCTACTTGTCTCCGGAGTCGTCCGTATCAACAGCTAACAGGAGCTCGCGGGGCAGTGCGCGCCACGCCTTCGTTACGTCCGGTGGTCTTGCATGGAGTGGAGCAATTCCGTGGAGGTGAGAGTGAGGCCCATTGTCTGCCGCGTCGAACATTTTCCTCGACAGACGGACCACAAACTTCTCCACGGTTTCTATATGGGTGTCTTTTGCTATTGTGGTGTTCCTTACGTAGCGCCCTGCTCCAGTGACGATACGCAAGGCTATGTTTTGTTGAGTCTGGATCTTATTCTTGGTGCTGTTTGAGCATAGTTGGTACCAAGCTGGGGCTGCGTAAGTTAATCTTGTTCGGATGTATGATTTGTAAATTCCCAGCTTGGTACGAAGTTGCAGATTGGAGCTGAGCACGGGTCGGAGCTTGGCTCTGGCTGTTCGCGCCATACGAACCACGTGCTCTGCTTGTGCGCTCATAGTTAGTCTCTTATCAATCTCCACTCCAAGATATCGTACCGAACTCCTCCATTCAATGTTCTGTCCTTGGAGTTGGAGTTGTTGCGGTGCTTTTCTGTCTCTGCTGACAAGCAGGGCGGCGGTCTTCCCCACGTTAACCACCATCCTCCACTTGTCCAGCCAATCTGGCAGAAGAGATAGGAGCTTCTGGATTTTCTTTGCTGCTGCTTTACGATTCACTGACGAAGCTATGTAGGCACTGTCGTCTGCGAACAATGCGAGCATGACATCCCTGTCCCCCTCGCGAATGCGGTCGGCCAGGGTAGGAATGTCATTCGTGTACAGCGCGTACAGGCTGGGAGAGAGGCAACTGCCTTGGGGCACTCCTGCTTCTATCTTCTTTATGGTTGAATCGTTTCCTTCCAAGGACACATAGAAGGTCCTGTTCTTTAGGAAGGATGCGATGATGTTAATATATTGCGGTGGCATCTCCGTCTTGGTCATTTTAAAGAGTAGGCCCTCGTGCCATACCCTGTCGAATGCCTTTTCAACGTCCAGGAAGACAGCTACTGAGTGTTTCCTGGAATTCATCTCTGTGGCTAGGTGACTCAGGACCCTTGAAAGTTGAAGGGTTGTAGAATGGTGCGTCCTAAAGCCAAACTGTTCTGCCCTGGGCTTAATAAAGGGCCTCAACCTCCATAGAAGCATTCTCTCGAACAGTTTGGCTAGGTGTGGGAGGAGCGAAATAGGTCTGTACGCGTCAGCTTTCCTTCTGTCCTTCCCTGGCTTGGGTAAGACTATCACTTTGGCTCTCTTCCAGGACTCCGGGAAGTGACCAGTCCTCAGAATCCCGTTGAAGAGCCTAGTGATAGCCGTGATGCCTTTTCTCGGCAATTGGTGGATTGCGGCGATTGGGAGCCCATCATATCCGGCCGCCTTCCTTCTGGGAAGCCTCTTGACTGCTTTGGCTACTTCGGCAGGGACATGAACTCGTCTCCACCCAAGCCTGTCGCCTGTTGAGTTGCAAGGAACTCTGCCACCTCTTCTATTATTGCTCCGTGGTGGGCAAGAGTTGTGGCTGTGGTACCCTGGCGTATTGGGTGCGGTATAAATTGCTTTTCTAAATGTTCCGCCAGGATCTCTGCTCGCACTTTGGGATTATACTGCCTTTCACCGTTTGCATCCCATAGCGGGTATATGGGTTGAGGCGACGAAGTAAGGTGTTTGTTGAGTCGGTAGAGGTCCGTCGCGTTTTCGTTGACTTGGTCGATTATTTTCTCCCAGTTGTGTCCACGCCAGATCTCCACTGCTTTGGTGATCTTGTCTGCTAGGTTGTTTAGTTTCGTTTTAATGCGTGGGCAATGTAACCCCCCTCTTCCGATCCTAACTCCCGGAAATAAAAAGTAACTAGCCTACTCGTCCCGTAATCTAAAGTTCTAATCCTGGGAACGGTACTACCAATTGTAACTACCCCTAATCTGAGCTAGTAATATCTAGATGACTCCGGCCTACGTTTTTAATTCCTCAGATAAATAATTACACATAACTAGATCGAATCATAACTTAACATTATCCAGATAATAAATCTATACTAATGAATGAAGAACTGATTAAATATATGGCCAAGGTGTGATCGTCTAGCTAATAGTGGTAGGACCGAATATTATGAACCGTGGTAACTCAAGTTCTTTTCAGGAAATACTGAGACAAACCTAACCTAATTGTAAGAGAAATAAATTATTATAACGATAAAATTGTACCTAGTAAGCACATGAAGACAAATCTTATTCCTACTGCAAGGGTTAATTAAAATGACCCTAATACTGTTATACCATTTTGACCCCAATCCTGTCGTTACTATTAGAGATTATATTTCGCCATAAGATTTCTATAAATTCGCAAAGCATAGATTGTAATAACCTCAAGTAAATAACTTCAAGTAAACACAAAATCAAATATTTAAATGCAGAACATTTGTACCTAAGACATGGAATGACACAGAAAATTATCACACACCATAAAGTAATAAATAATAAACTAATTAGTTAATTATTGTTAATAACTAAATGTAAATATCCATAGTTGTATTTGTTTGATTTATGATGGTCAAATGTTGTTCAGTAAAGGTAATTATTTTCATGTTTTCACCTAAAAATTAGAATTCTACGGATATTTATCATTGTAGATAACCAGAGCTAGGAAAACATTACGGGCTTGTGACCGTAAGGCTGGATTAAGAGCTCTTGACGTAATTACAACAGTCTCCATTGCTGTTCTAGCTCAAATTACTCCTTTTTATACTTATTACTAACGCTGAATAAGATTTGGAAACACAATGCTGAGATAAGAATATTTTTTCTAAGTTTTGTTAAAGCTTTGTTAATTTGTTACTGTATAAATGATTTGTTGCTCCTGTGTCTCATTTCACCTCCTTATTTTATTTGCAGGACTATCTTTAATTCTATAAAACAGTCACAATATCCAGACAGATAAATGTCTTCAACATAACATGATTAATTGACAAATATTTATTGAACAATTAACTGATAACTGATAATATTAACCAATGACTTGGACATCTCTAAACCGTCTTTTAGTCTACGAGAAATCCAAAGAGCAAGTGTCTCTATTCAATGATCAATTTCATCAATCATAACTCCATTATTTTAGAAGAGTAATTTATTAAGTTTAACATTTATCTTGGAGACATCTCATCTATCCGGAAAAAGTCTAAAATGCCTAAATTCTAGGACTTACGTGAGTAAACTCGTCCAACAGAATCAATCCAATCCCTTCTGGCAGGTGGCAATTCACTAGCACTTACACTTCACTTTTCACAGACACTTCACTTTGAATATTTCACTTTTCACTTTATCGCGGACAGCAACTTTGGCTTCTTGACGGTAACTGGTTTGGACGGCCCATTCGTCCCCTTTTTATACTACCCAAGTGTCCGTATCTGGTCTCCAACCTGTCTCCGACTCAACCAATCAAACTCCTCGAGTACCCATTTCGACCAATAGAATCCTTGTTCCATTTTCAAATATTGATGAGCCATTATTAGCTTTCCAATTTTAAATTTATTTGTATTTAGAATAATGTACGCAAGCTGTCCTCATCTTGTCTCCGACCTAACCAATCAGATCCCTTGAATACACATTTTGAACCTACGTTCCTTTTTTTAAATATTTATGATATGTTATTTTGTTTTATGAGTTTTGTTTGAATTTGGAACCTGTCTCCAAGCGTTCTCAGCCTATTTACATCATTCAGCTGCCGTGATTCTGAATAATTATGTTAGTTAGTTAATTATTTAATTTGTTAGATCTAATCTGTTAGTTTTAATCATTTCCTAGTATTGGAAATCTATACATAGAAATGGAATCGTTAGTTTGCTAATCGTGGGGATATTAAGAATCTTAGTTACTGCATAAAACCTCTTAGCATTCACTTTGCTTTTATTAGATATACTTTTGCACAAAATCCTGACTTATTAACTTCATTGACAGGAAGTTCTATAGCTCCATGATCTATGTCTGATAGTCGAGATTTAGTCTATTGAGATATAATTTTTTAGATGTTTAATATTTCCAAAGGGTGCTATTAGATTAGATTTCCATCATACTGATGTATCTATATATTTGTGAACGTAGCGGAACGCATTGCGGACCGTTACAGCCGACCCCTGAAAAATTTACGAAAATCCCAAACATATGCAACCGGAGGAAATTTTTCACCCTTGATAAACTGTTCACAAATATAAACCAATAATAATTATACAACTCCTAAAATATAACATTGTGTAATTCTAGCGTGATTAGTATTTGAATTCAAACAATCGAATGTAAATGTAGCCCTACATCGTGTGGTGAGTCCTTTAAACCGAACCGAAAATGAACATTCCCCGAGTCCCAATGTGAGCTTTTTAATGCTTTAACTTTGATATCAAATCACCCCCCACAAGGGAATCTACTTCGAACGGGGAAATTGGGTTTTGAGTCCAATCTATCAGAAGGATATGATGAAGATGCTTCCCATCCAAACCAACTTTTCGTTTGCCAAGAATCACAGCTACATCATCCCATTCATTACAGATTCCGTTAACAGCAGAAAGATGTTAATCTACCTAAGCCGCAACACCACACTCAGACGTGAACATCAAAGCAAAATCCATTTTCGACTGGGAGAATGTGTAGTTGCCGAGTTTTGAGTGTTAGCTTCGTGTGCAGAATTGGTCCCAATGAA
This sequence comes from Selenia dentaria, assembly GCA_917880725.1. Taxonomy (NCBI): domain Eukaryota; kingdom Metazoa; phylum Arthropoda; class Insecta; order Lepidoptera; family Geometridae; genus Selenia; species Selenia dentaria. The sequence continues at coordinate 151,444 of OU862900.1, read as the reverse complement.
ATCAGCTTCTGCTGATGCGTAATATTGTCAACAGACCTAACCTAACACCAAAGTAACTCCTTCATTGAAACCAATTGTAGAGTGTCAGTTAGTCTATCAAACAAAAAGGAAAAATAAAAGACTAACCAGTTCAAATTCAAACACGAACTAGCCGTCTTATGCCTACTAGTCTGTTAAACTACTAAGCCCTGCTTACTTGAACAACTCAGTTTATGCAATCATCTCTTCCATTAGTTCTGTCTTCACAAATCATTTAATACTCTCCATCCAAACACCTGTCAGAATCTCAACTCCACGATTTTTCACGCCACTTAACAGTTCAACACCCCAATATAGGCAATAAGATCACGAATTACAGTGATTGTAATAGACCCCATTCCTTATTATGACACAGACCCCGCTCATTTCTTTTCTCATCTCAATTCTATAATATACAAATAAGACTGAACATTTCCTCTTGGCTACATAGGTCTAAGGATTTTAAGAAGAACGCGTATACCTTAAATTCTTTATTGTTTATATGTGCCCCGACCCCCTTATAGCAAGACTAAATCATATTAAATAGGCAATGTTTTGTATGTTCTCCATGGCATTGTGTGTTTTTTTTTGGCAAATTTTATATTTTTCTATATTTTATTGACAATTGACACATAGTTGACTTATTTTCAATTATTTTAAACAAGTGTTATTTAGTTAGCATCACCTTATGCAAATGTTTGGCTCATTTTCATGTAGTCATCCTCAAGTTTTTTTTTCCTTATTCCTGAAAAGAAGATTGTTACTTCCCCCAATGGGTATGATATTTCGGTTCATTCAGAATAATTAAATAGTATAATTTGCATTTCATCATCCTTAAAATTAACTTGAAAATGCATATAATAGATTTGGTTATCTCTGCCCTAATTTCAGCATTGTGTTTCCTAGCATTGTTTGTTTGTTTGTTTCCATCTAAACACAGCGTTTCCAAACCTTAACAGCGTCAATTATTTACAACCTTACAAAATTTTTGACAGTGACTTCCAAACATTTTTAAAATATGATACATTGGCTTGATTTTAAACCGAAATTTTGGAAAGACCGCCAACACTCCCCTCCATCTATGTATATGTGGGTAAGCTTCAATCGCTTGGAAGAATTGAATAATAAATAGTTTTTTCTTTTTTATAAATTTTACCGTTACACTTTACTCGGATATGCATAGATGGGTCTTTCCCCTTTCCCAGCATGACAAGTTATTATTATTTCATCGCTTCTCTTTTTTTTTTCTTTATTTATTGCGATGTTACAGACATTTCTTAAAATTAATTACATATGTACCAACCAAATTTTTTTTTTTTTTATGAAAAGCCGCCAACTCTCCCCTCTACCCAAGTCTTTAGATATAACCCCCCTTTTCTTTATAAAATTATTATAAATCATATTCCATTTCGGTATGACTTATAATTACTATGATTGTAAATTAATCGTGTGAAAATATATTATTAAGAACTTATAATTTTTTTTTCTTATATATTTAGTTAAATAGTTATATCCAATGATTTGGGTAGGCTTTTCCCTTACCGCCTGTGGTTGATGTATTGGTGTTCATTATATATATATATATATATTTTTTTACATATATTTTATATACTATCTTAAATATTTGTTACATAAATGAATTTATTGAATTTAAATGACTTATACATAGCCTTGGTATATTTTTCTATACAAAATTCGACAAAACAAATACTTACAATTATTATTGCATTTATGTCTAAAAAAATTCTTTTTTTAATATCCATTTTAAAAACAATTATTATGATGTCCAACCAGAGAAAACTTACATAGTATTTTATAAGGCAATTACTTTTATTTGAAACCCATTAGACTGAGTTTAAAGTCAGGCCAAGAACCTAATTTTTACATCTACTACTGTGTAATTAATCCAACCTCGAATTACATGTTATGTATTCACTTTGCATCAATCGTTATATAATTCAAAAAACTTTACCAATTTCTAACTTAACACTAGATAATATTAAATTAACAAAACTTTTACTATTACAAGTTATAGATTAAAAAAAAAAGGAAATACAATTTAAAAGTATATAAAAGTTCAAAAATTTAGAGAAAAATTAATAATAAAATACTCAAATAACTATATCTAATATTATACAAAATCAATTACTATTATATTGTTTCTTATAATAACTAATCTAATATCAGTCGTTCCCAAGTCAGCCTACTTAGGTTTAGAGATTTCTTCGGCCCCACTAATAGATACCAAGTTATTTATAATATTTTGATAAGTGTATAGTGTTAAATTTTCCCCTAATGATGTTTGTTTTTGGATCAACTAGAATATACACATTTTGATATGGGATTCCTGCTATTACATATGGCCCTTCATATAAAGATGAAAACTTTCTTGTTAACTTCTGCATTGCATCAGATTTGTTTAATCTTTTAATTTTTACCCAATCTCCAATTTGATAGTTAATTATCCGATATCTCTGATCGAACTTAGATCTGCGTTGCTCCCCTTTTTTAACTAGGTTTGTTCGAACGGTTTCACGAACCTTACTAACATCCAAATCCACATCTGTTTTGTCTATACTTTTATCGATTGCTAATCTCATCGGTTTCCCATATAATATTTCGCAAGGTGTGAACATAGTACTACTGTGTAAGGTATTATTATATAACTCTTCTATTTTTGGTAATGCTGAAACCCATCCCTTATGGTTTAGTCTACAATATGTTCTAAATAACCGGCCTAACTCTTTATTCACCCTCTCTGTGGTATTTGGGCGAGGATTGCGGACGCTTGTGAAGACAACGTTAATTCCTTCTCTTTTCATGTTCTCTCTCCATACTTTGCTGGCAAATTGTGAACCATTGTCTGACATAACGGCTTTTGGTTTTATTATGTCAAAGAATTTCTTCATCCGACCCCATACTGCTGTAGTTGTTGCTTTTCTTAGCTCATAAAACTTTACAAATTTGCTGAACGAATCTTGTATGACTAAAATGTAACTCATTCCAAACTGTCCTGCCGGTAAAGGCCCGTATAGATCCACCATAACCAGATCCCCTATATTTTCGGTAATTATTGAGCGGCAAGGTCCTACATATTTTACTGTCTCGTTTTTTGTTATTTGACAGTCGTGACATGTTCTTATTACCCGTTTGGTCTGCCGAGTTAACCCCCTCCAATAAAACCTGTCTCTAATATATTTAATCACTTTGTATGCACCTTGATGACCCATTTCTGCATGAACTTGATTTATTATATCGACCCTCAAGATTTCCGGCAAATATATCACTGGTTCTAACCCTTGGCCTGGTTTAAAATATAAAACCTCGTTCTTTTTTATACATCTTTCTACTAATTTGTCTCCCTTGTCTGACTGTTTAGTCCCCATTTGCATACGTTTCAACAATTCCCCTATTTCTTTGTCTTCCTTCTGTAAGATTGGTAATTTAGCTAAATTTTCCAATAACCTTTGATTAACTGTAACGCCCATGTACAAAATTTCAGGGTTTTTAATTTTGTCCTCTTGTAACAAATCACTTTCTGGAGGATACCTAGATAGAATATCTGGCGCTATATTATCTTTCCCTTTTATATGTTGAACTTCATATTCAAAGTTTTCTAAATAATTTATCCATCGAGTTACCCTAGCATTGTATAGTTTCCAGGTTTTTACAAATGTTAACGCCTTGTGATCGGTCCTTATCATAACTTAAGTCCCTCGCAGGTATGTTTCAAATTTTTCTAGACAACTTATTACCGCAAAAAATTCCTGCTCTGTGACCGTCCAGTTCAGCTGCGCTCCCCTTAAAGCCTTACTATGGAACCCAATTATTCTCATGTTACCTTCATCGTCCAACTGATAAAGTACTCCAGCCAACCCAATTCCTGAGCTATCAGTCTGCAAGTAATATGGCTTACTGAAATCCGGGTGATGTAGTAATATAGTGTTAATGAACAATCTTTTAATACTTTCAAATGCCTCTTGTTGACCTACTCCCCATTTCCATTCGGTTTCCCTTTTTAGTAGTTCGCATAACGGTAATATATGTAAACTGTAACCAGGAATGAATCTTCTGTAAAAATTGCACAACCCTAAAAAAGCTCTGACATGTTTGATCTTCTTTGGAACGGGGAAATCCTGTATAGCCTTAACCTTATCTTGATCAGTGCGCAAACCTTCCGTCGAAATTACATAACCTAGCATCTTCACTTCTTTACAAAAGAACTCACACTTCTGTAAATTGCACGCTAAACCTGCGGAACTTAACTTTTCTAATACTACATTCAAATGCTCAATGTGCTTCTTTAGACTTCCAGTAGTTATGACAGCAAGGTCATCTAAATAATTAACGCAGTATTCTCTAACTTCGTGACCTAATATCATATCCATTGCCCGACTAAAACTTCCTACTGATGTCTTCAATCCTTGCGGTAAAACGTTATACACATAAGATTTGCCGTTAAATGTGAAACCTGTATACTTCCTGCTATCCTCACAAATTGGAATTTGAAAGTATGCATTGTTCAAATCGATTATACTTATATAGTTTGCGCCATGAAATGAGTTTAAAACATCCAATTGTAAAGGGGGTTTCTCCGTCTCTGCTACCATGAATTTATTAATCTCCCTAGCATCTAATAATACTCTTAAGGAGCCATCTCTCTTCAAAGTGAAAGTAAGTGGACTACAATATGGAGTTGAAGCTCTACTAATTATACCTTGGCTTTCCATTTCGTTTAGTTTCTGTGCCATTTTCTCCCTATAAGCATATGGTATTAGATAAGACTTCTTAACTATCGGTGAATGTGGTTCCATTTTTATTTTATGTTCGTAACAATTTGCTTTCCCTAACTCAGATGAAAATAAATTGTCAAATTTCCTCAATAAACTTTCTAATTCCTTTCTTGCTTCAGTTCTTTGTTCTCCGTCCAATCCCTCTAATTTGTTTTCTATTTCTCTTCTCATTAAAAGTCCCTGATTTTCCCCAGTTACTTTAGCGCAATCATGAAACCGTACCAACTGTTTTTCGTTATCTATGTTGAATAATAACCCACTCTGCTTGCTATCTAAACTTATGGTAACCTTATTTGATTTGAGCCAATCTAAACCTAAAATGAGATGGTTAACTAGTCCCGGAACTATTATGAACCCTATGTCAAATATTTTGGTACCTAACCTTACAGGTATTAGAACTATATTTCTAACTTCAACACTTTTGTGACCAACCGCGGTTTTTATTTGGAATGGTTTGATGGGAAGTATTGGTATGTTTCGCGTTTCCTGTTGTTTTAGCTTTTGCCAAAATTCCTCTGAAATACACGTAATGTCACTGCCTGTGTCCACTAACCCCATGACCTCATATTCAAATATTTGAACTTCTACCTCCGATTTATATATTTATTTTGTGGGTCATCTTCTTCAAAATCGGAAAATACGGTATGAATCCTTCCACTTAATTCTCGCTCGTCTTTGGTCTTTAAAACGTCTACAATATCTTGTAAAATGTTTGGTTTATTTAACTGTTGAGTTTCATACCCTAACCCTATTCCACTTTTCCTACCTTTTACCTGTATGGGTATTTTAAGTCCCCTATCATTTATTCCTAGGGTTCGCCCTGGTACCCAACCCGTTTTTAACATAATATTTAATGCCGTGTTCCCTATCCTTGAGGCTGACTCGGGAACCACATGTCCAGCCTCGTCTAGTTTAACGCTTCTTCCTCAACAACTGCTACCTCGTTCACTTCCCTCGGTTTCTGCCATCTTTGATAATCTCTTTGTAAGTCCTTCTTTCTTTTATCCAACCCTTTATTTTGTGCAGGTGAATTAGATTTACTTTGGTTTGCAGATGCATAGGTATGCAACTCTTGCTTGCTAATATCGTCCATTTCCCTCAGGAATTCTGCCGTCTCTATGATCTTCTCTGATTTTGAGGTAGTCCAGACTTGCTGGATATATTTTGGGTAATGGCGCATTATATCTGCAACTAACTGTTTCTCCGGGATTTTATATTGTAGCATTTGAGCTTTCCCCGAAATTCTTAGGAAATGCGTAAGCATCAAAGGGGTTTTCGTCCTGTCCCAGGTGCTCTGTACTATTGTCCTGCGTAAATCGTTTTGTGATTTTTCCCCCCAATAAGTTGCCAAAAAGTCCCGTTTGAAGTCTTCGATTTTCTCCCACCTGTTCCTATATACTCGGGCCCAATCCCTCGCATCTCCTACCAAGCAATCCTGCACTAGTTCTAACTCTGTGCCCTCTCTTGCTGCTTTGATTATGTACCTCTCCAAGTCCTCTAGGAAATTAACGGGATGTACACCTTCAGAATCACCGAATTTTGGTTACTCTAGATTAACATTTTTGACATTGTACGTTATATTTTTACATCGTTCCTCCGTTTCAAGTCTTTCTCGTTGAATCGGTTGAGCGTTATCTTCAGTGCCATTTCCTATTTCAATGATATTTTCAGTTATGTTGCCTGTTGAATGACTCGAGATTTCGGTGGATTTTGCTAACTCGTACGTGGACTTTACTGTTTTCATTTCTTCACATAATTCATTTATTTTCGACGCTAGTACTCCTATGGTTCGTTGTAGTGATCGGTATTTGAGCCCCGTTCCCACCGCAGCTTCATGTGGTCTAGTCTCTTTTCCTAATCTTGGACGTTTAGCCTTGCTGGCCCCATTTGTCCCTTGTTCATTTTGAGATGCTTCATCATTTGGAACACTTCGCTCCCCCCTTTCCAATATAAACTCTTCTCCCGTATACTTGACATTCCTCTTTAAATTGCGCCTTGGTCTAACCATTGTTCGCTCCTACAGAAATTAATTCAGTAAGTACCTTTATAAACCCACAACAACAAAATACTAAAATGAACTATTTTAATTTAAAGCTTTTAGCAGTATTGTAAGATTTGATACGCTTCTCCTACACTACTTGTAACTCACAACCCTATTCATCTTTACTAATAATTTATATGCAATCCTCCAAATCCCTAATTTACCTAACAAACAGCGCAACTTCTTTGACCTCCGAGCAAGTACCATAATATACTTAGCCAAAATTCAGTAATACTATATATTAAGAAGAAGGAAAAAATAAAATATCAATACGATCAATCACACGAACTCAAAAAATATTCGCCAACAGCACATAAATTTCTGTATTATTTGTTTTCCCATACATGTTGTGATGACATGAAAGTAAATCAAAATAAACCTTTTGTAAATTAATCCATTCTATTTCTAATCTTTAATTTGTTTTGCAAAGAAATTTTATTTTTATTTTTTTTACATATATTTATATTAATTCAAGAGTTTCGCTATAAGGTTCTATCACTAATTTATTCCCTATAAAAATAATCTTAGGGTGGAACATTTCCCGCAAAAACATATCATGTTTAAGTAAATATTATTTTGTGAAAAATTTGAGGAACAGATTTCGGAATTTTCGCATTAATTTCACATACAACCTGGAATTGCAATAACCGGCAAAGACTCTCGCTATAGATCGAATGCAGATAATCGAATACTTGGAAAACTAATGATTCGGAATGTAGCCGGCATGTAACGACGTCTCCTCGGTAATTATTATTTCTACGACTATCTGGGTAAGAACCTAAAACAACGAGTTTTTTTTATTTTATTTTTTTATTTATTTATTACGGTACCATATAGTCTTATCTAAAATTTCAATTAGTCAATTATTACGAAAGGAACGTCATTGACACAGATTAAGTAGATGCGACATCGCTAATCGGACCGGACCTATAGTCGTAGCGTTCCCAACCGTACGGTAATTATGGCAACTCAAGTTGGCAACACTGATCTATTGTGGTTTGTTTGTGGTAATGGTGGCGCCGTGCGAAGTTTATTTCTAACCTATACTGTTTTAATTAAATATAGGTATTTACCAATACCCTTATTTTATTGTGTTGGATCGTTTTAAAAGGTGAGTGACATCCATATAATCGTAGATTGAATGATATGGGACATATCGCCTGGTATAGATAGCGCATATACTGTGTTGCTGCGATTTTCGCGCTAAAAATGGCGTCATAATATCAACTCGCATTGAGCTAACGAAATTACTTAGTTTTTGAAGTTTTAGAAATTGAATTTTTGTGCAAAGCTTGTGTTACAATGTTCTCGTTTTCTTTTTAGGACATAACCATGACTGACCACATATTTAATCGGAAAATTTATAAATTCCCGGCACTCTGGGACTCATCACATATCCACTACCGAAGTATTACAGTAAAGGCCTTTTGTCGTGAAGCACTTCTCATCCAGCTAAATCTGGAACTCCCTCATCGAATTACTTTATCTACTCTCCGTACAAAAATAAAATCATACCAAAACGGACATACATAACCTAGCTCAACATCAGCGCCAAGTAAGTAAAAGTGCCATCCTATTTACAATCTCCTTGTTTTTCACTTTTAATATATTATTTCCTAATATCCTCCTTGCGTCAGTGAGTAATAATTGCCGCAATTTAATTTGTTAGAACATCTTAATTGTCTACCATAATTTTAATAATTATCCTTTTATTCCCTATCTAGTCACAACATCCTATCCGAACCATTTATTGACTATGCCGATCTTCTAACCCAAGATCTTTCCCCTCCATCCTCTTTGAGTATCCGTTTTTCCCTTTTTGTTTAACACATAACAAAAGAATGGTTTTAACCGCAATGTTTTCCAATTTTCAGGTTGATACCATCCCATTTCCAGGTCAATTACTATAGAGCAACTGGTTCCTGATTATACTGTTTATAGTTCAGGCCTCACACACAATGCAACCTATCTACTACTATTTATTTCCGGTAAGTTTAATTTTCTACTACCTAATCTGTTATGTAAATTTGTATGATAATGCAACTGATTCAATCCAATACTAATTTAGCCATATTAATGAAAAGATTTTATTGATTTGCAATAGATACATTTCATTACTAATTTTCCATTTTAAAGATTTATTTAGGGCAAATCTACTGATAAATGCCCCCCATGCTAGCTAGCTAACTATATAGTATACCCCTTACTGCAGGACATAATTATGATAACTTATGAGCTTAATGTTCAAACATTTGTATTCCTGCACATCAATACTAATATTTTTTATTATATCATTCTACTCCCAACAAGACAAGAATGTATAATGAACTGCTTTTCACCAACTGTTCCTAAGTTCCAGTATATTGTAATTAGAATTACCTTTTCAGCATGTTATGTAACTTCTAACAGTTTTGTAACATATGTAACCAACTTCAGAAAAAAGATTTATGTAGTATGTATATTTTAAAGGAATGTTCACTTTACTTAAAGGTGTCTAGACCAATATGGGTGTATTTTTTTTCTTGTTTCCTCCATGGCTATTTTCCAAACAAAAATATTATCAAAATCGGTTCAGCATTTTTTTTCCCATTTAACTATAAATTTAGAAGATAGTCATAGAGTCTCTAATGAAGAACAATCTTCCAAACCTGCTGTCCTACTTCAGGAATCTAACTCATGATTATGACAAATTAAATCAAAGACGCTTTGCTAGAAGATGTTCATACTACTTGATGCTATTTTAACATGCTACTTTCTTATCGTCTGTTCACACTAGTAGTCATATAATTGGGTATTTAATTAACCAAGCTTTTGTAATAATAATACTTTCTGCCTTCGACACAACAAAACTGGAAAACTGTTTCATACTATAATTATTTTTTTTATGTTTCCTTTTCCTTTATTCCAGGTTTATCTTGCTTCTTACGCCTCAATCCTACCATATACCTGACCGAGTTCCAGATCCCAAGACAAAACTTATTCAAGCCTACATTAAACCTGAATCCCGTCTATCATATGTCTATTCCAATTTCCAACCTCAAACCAAGTTAAGTTTATTAATTTTCCTGCTGCTTCCAATCTATAATCTTTATTTAAATTTTATAACATCATATTCCTCATATTGTCAAATAACTGATAATCTGAATTTACATTTTGTAACATATTCCTACTGTCAAATACTCTTAAGGAATATACCTTTTGTTTAGTATCTTTATTCACAACATAGATCAATTAGTGCTGGATGATATTTACATGGTAGGACAGTACTATAGAATTTCTTTTCACTTCTGGTCACTTGAATTTTAACGAAGATTTTCACCCCGACCCCCGTCTAAATAATTTGTAACACTAACTTTTTGTTGAACACTGTAGTACACAAAATATGTAAGTAAGTTACTAGACAAGATTTTCACCGTACCGCCACCGTAACATCCCTAGGTAAAGGTTTTCACCGTAAAACAACTATGTATTTCACCGTACAATTCCTTCTTCTATCATAATATCATACTCATATCATCATCATTTTCCCTGAGGGGTGATATTATCATGATTTTATGTATTCTAAAAATTGACAGCTCCTACACTTCAAATGCTAGTACACGCACTGACAGACAAAACTACGATGGTCGCATTTTGTTCCTTTTACAAATGTAAATGTTTCTAGTGTTCACTATGCGAACATCACACAAATCTACCTGCCTTACTCTCCACAGTTACATTTCAATTATACTGACGGTTAACAGGTCTCCCAAGTGATACCTTCACAATGTTTCTGCTTCTTGGAATTTAGTTTAATTTGGTGGAAACATACTGACTCTTACAACATGACAATTGGACAATATCCTTTTGTTATATGTGACGCCAGAATCACTTTTGCCTAAATTGCTTCGGTTCTCTAACCGACTAACTATAGTGCAATTGTGTTTCTAAGACTAAACATGCAGAATTCATACATTCACCATAGGGAAAATTTAATTCAATTTTGGATTACTAAATGATGATATAATCGCCTCTCTACTCATTGTGTTTTATTCTAGTTTGTAAGTTCCTTCATTACAAGGCTATTTACTTATTTACATATTTGCATAACCATAAATCTTATTGGTTCAACATAAAAATGTATCCTGTAATATCTCTCCAACAATTCTCCTAGAACAATCAATCTAACCTCACTACTTTGCTATTTGAGAAAATCTATGCCTTCCGACCCTGATCAAATTAGGATTTGCAGTTCAATAAAATAATAATTAAAGTAAATTCATCGCATACTGTTCCATTTTCCTGTGTCTCAAGAAACAGACACACACATAATAACACCATAATCATCCAAGACCAGCACACCAATATTTATGTTATTAACACAAGTTTTTGTTCCTAGTAGGGATCGAACCCATGCCTCTGCCCACAAAGCAGCCTGTCACCAACAGTCATTATCATCAAGTTAATCACTATTTTGAACTAGTTTCCTACACTAAAAATAATTAAAAGTTTTCTTATGAACCTATATAATATTCAATCTACTTTAAATTTGCTAACAAGTCTTCATAAATTTCTATCATGTATTCCAATAATTGTCTATGTCTATAATGCAAAACCTTTATTTAGTAATTAACCCACATACTCAAGATACTCTGTACTTTACACTGTGACTAACTGCATATTGATATAAACGCAAAATGTACTACCCTTTTGTCTCAGATTCCTGGCCATTCTCACTGCAACAAATTGTGGCGAGATATGCCTAAAACATTTCTCACCACTTTCATGTAATCCATCCACACTTCACTACATAAAACAAATCTATAAACATAATTCAACATAAACTGTAACCAATCCAACCGTTATTGTTACCTACTACAAGACTTCTTAAAACTAATTTTCAGTGTCCTGACTCCTGACTGCTAGATACAAGTTTTGTTCTACGGGTTGTCCTGTCTACCAACTGCTGCAACTCTTCGAAACAGTATTCGCCTAATCCGTAAGTACTTTCTCCATAAAATAATACACACACACAGACACATAAGAATTATTAGAGCTCCCGTATGACATTTTTTTTTTCTTTCTATACTAATACTTTTGTCGCAATTGAAACTATTTTTGACTAATTTTACCTAACTTAGTGACAACACCAGTTTCATCAAAAAAAGTTCAGCTTCTTTTTTATTATTTTATTTTCTTCATATGTATTGAAATATGTAATTGCGATGCCCTGGCTCAAGTCCTGCAGATGTTTTAAATGAAATAAAATGGCAAGCATCACTCATCACTAAAAGGTGTCAAATATATTTTGTATTCTACTATACTAAAGCTAATAATTTATTAAGAATTGCACACATATTGACATAAATTGTTTATTGATTTCCTTCCTAAGATAAATATATATATACTAGCAGACGCGACGCGGCTTGGTTCGACTCTAAATCGCGAGCTATTTTTTTTATTTTTATTTTTTTGCTCCATCTGTTGGCTAAGCTTTGAACTAATTGTACCTTTGGTTAACTGGATCATGTCACTATACCAGGAAGCTATCAACATTCTATACTGTTTATTATAATGAACCTAAAAACGTGTAGATGGCGCTTTATTGAAATCGCGGGAAATTTTGAAATTGAATCTAGCACACTGTATCTTTAGAACTTTATTTCACCGGGAAAATTCATTAATTTTCATATTTAAACACAAAGTACAAGCATTCAAGTTTCCCAACCGCTTTTTTTCTATCTGTAACATTTTAATTCTCTTTTCTGAACGAACTTTATTTTCATTTTCAGATTCGATCTACAAGCGATCCCTACTCGGCCACGCATACAAGAAAAAAAAATATGAAAATCAATCCTGCTGACTCCGAGGCCACCGCTTAGTTTTAATTTAGATTTATCTAGTCCTAAGCAAAATTTTTCGTAGATGCCGTTTTATTAAAATTTAAGTTCTATGCGCTTTTTCTTTAGAAAATCAGATATGCAATAAAGCTTAATAACCGTACTTTATCTACATACAAAATTGCATCAAAATCGCTGTAGTTGCTATCAACATTGTTTAGAATCCTGATTTTACGATACCAGGTTTCTATTGTAATAAAGTACATATTCTATTATCAATTCCTGCGGCACTATACCCGTAGTAACAAGTTGATTATCTGTTCTGGTATTTATTAGCATGGGAATCCTAAGTGTGAAGAGTCTTCCAATCCTTGGTCACTACGGTTCCTAATTGTAACTAAGCTCATCTATATCCATGGTCACGTCACCAACTTGTAACAATCTTACTCATATTCTATACTGTATTTTGATACTCAATTGATGGTAAATCTATTTATAGAATCCTAATCACGGCTACAATACTGTAATTATCCTGGTCACGGCACCAAATTGTAACCCCCCTCTTCCGATCCTAACTCCCGGAAATAAAAAGTAACTAGCCTACTCGTCCCGTAATCTAAAGTTCTGATCCTGGGAACGGTACTACCAATTGTAACTACCCCTAATCTGAGCTAATAATATCTAGATGACTCCGGCCTACGTTTTTAATTCCTCAGATAAATAATTACACATAACTAGATCGAATCATAACTTAACATTATCCAGATAATAAATCTATACTAATGAATGAAGAACTGATTAAATATATGGCCAAGGTGTGATCGTCTAGCTAATAGTGGTAGGACCGAATATTATGAACCGTGGTAACTCAAGTTCTTTTCAGGAAATACTGAGACAAACCTAACCTAATTGTAAGAGAAATAAATTATTATAACGATAAAATTGTACCTAGTAAGCACATGAAGACAAATCTTATTCCTACTGCAAGGGTTAATTAAAATGACCCTAATACTGTTATACCATTTTGACCCCAATCCTGTCGTTACTATTAGAGATTATATTTCGCCATAAGATTTCTATAAATTCGCAAAGCATAGATTGTAATAACCTCAAGTAAATAACTTTAAGTAAACACAAAATCAAATATTTAAATGCAGAACATTTGTACCTAAGACATGGAATGACACAGAAAATTATCACACACCATAAAGTAATAAATCATAAACTAATTAGTTAATTATTGTTAATAACTAAATGTAAATATCCATAGTTGTATTTGTTTGATTTATGATGGTCAAATGTTGTTCAGTAAAGGTAATTATTTTCATGTTTTCACCTAAAAATTAGAATTCTACGGATATTTATCATTGTAGATAACAAGAGCTAGGAAAACATTACGGGCTTGTGACCGTAAGGCTGGATTAAGAGCTCTTGACGTAATTACAACAGTCTCCATTGCTGTTCTAGCTCAAATTACTCCTTTTTATACTTATTACTAACGCTGAATAAGATTTGGAAACACAATGCTGAGATAAGAATATTTTTTCTAAGTTTTGTTAAAGCTTTGTTAATTTGTTACTGTATAAATGATTTGTTGCTCCTGTGTCTCATTTCACCTCCTTATTTTATTTGCAGGACTATCTTTAATTCTATAAAACAGTCACAATATCCAGACAGATAAATGTCTTCAACATAACATGATTAATTGACAAATATTTATTGAACAATTAACTGATAACTGATAATATTAACCAATGACTTGGACATCTCTAAACCGTCTTTTAGTCTACGAGAAATCCAAAGAGCAAGTGTCTCTATTCAATGATCAATTTCATCAATCATAACTCCATTATTTTAGAAGAGTAATTTATTAAGTTTAACATTTATCTTGGAGACATCTCATCTATCCGGAAAAAGTCTAAAATGCCTAAATTCTAGGACTTACGTGAGTAAACTCGTCCAACAGAATCAATCCAATCCCCTCTGGCAGGTGGCAATTCACTAGCACTTACACTTCACTTTTCACAGACACTTCACTTTGAATATTTCACTTTTCACTTTATCGCGGACAGCAACTTTGGCTTCTTGACGGTAACTGGTTTGGACGGCCCATTCGTCCTCTTTTTATACTACCCAAGTGTCCGTATCTGGTCTCCAACCTGTCTCCGACTCAACCAATCAAACTCCTCGAGTACCCATTTCGACCAATAGAATCCTTGTTCCATTTTCAAATATTGATGAGCCATTATTAGCTTTCCAATTTTAAATTTATTTGTATTTAGAATAATGTACGCAAGCTGTCCTCATCTTGTCTCCGACCTAACCAATCAGATCCCTTGAATACACATTTTGAACCTACGTTCCTTTTTTTAAATATTTATGATATGTTATTTTGTTTTATGAGTTTTGTTTGAATTTGGAACCTGTCTCCAAGCGTTCTCAGCCTATTTACATCATTCAGCTGCCGTGATTCTGAATAATTATGTTAGTTAGTTAATTATTTAATTTGTTAGATCTAATCTGTTAGTTTTAATCATTTCCTAGTATTGGAAATCTATACATAGAAATGGAATCGTTAGTTTGCTAATCGTGGGGATATTAAGAATCTTAGTTACTGCATAAAACCTCTTAGCATTCACTTTGCTTTTATTAGATATACTTTTGCACAAAATCCTGACTTATTAACTTCATTGACAGGAAGTTCTATAGCTCCATGATCTATGTCTGATAGTCGAGATTTAGTCTATTGAGATAAATATTTTTAGATATTTAATATTTCCAAAGGGTGCTATTAGATTAGATTTCCATCATACTGATGTATCTATATATTTGTGAACGTAGCGGAACGCATTGCGGACCGTTACAGCAACGTGTCTGCGCCCAGCATTTGCGCAGATACCGCTTTTGTTGTAGGTCTCTTTGTAGGGTTAGCGGCATTTCGTCTTTGCGGCGAGGGGTTGGTGCTAGTGTGGTTGCCTCTTCTTTGGCCGCCTTCATGGTCAAGGTTAGTTTCTGGGTTTCGGCTTCCACATCCTGACTAGTGCTTATTGGACCAATTGTCAGATTCTCCAGTTTATTTGCGTAAGCAGCCCAGTTAATTCTGGTGATGGGAGGTCTTACTATGGGGCTGATGTTTGTGCTGACTGTGACTAAGATTGGTAGGTGTTCCTGATCTAGGTCATACAGCACCTCAATATTGATCATGCCTCTCACCTCCCGGGCGGTCACAATGTCCAGGACGTCAGGTCTATGATGGCTTATAGTCGGGTCGATTAGAGTTTACGCGAGTTAGTGTTAGGCGGAGTACCTTGGGACAAGCCCGAAGTTGTGTTACCTGCTTAAAGGAACAACTCTCGTTCTTCCATTGTAACTAGCATAAGAAGGTCTCGGAGGTTCAAGGCAAGTGTTCCGGTGCCCGTGGCTTCGGCCCAGTGCGCCGAGATAGCGTATGTTAGATGTAGTGGGGGTTGTCTTAATGAAACCGTAGGGCTATTTTGCTCTGTAGTATCCCTTATCGTCGGACTTCGGTCAACCACTGCAGAGTAAAATGTAGGGAGTCTAGGCTTGTATTAGGGTGACGCCTGAACGTTACCAGATTTGTTAGAAACACCTACTTGGAGTTCCCTGAGCTGAGGCGATTCTCCATGCGCATTTAAATGTGAGATTTATCTCTAGTTTTAACACACCATAGCAGAACAGGAACATTTCAGGGACCGATAGGCTAGGGTTTTGCTGATAGATATTTCCAGAGTAGTTGAAATATACGTACTTGTGGTTTCCTCGTGCTCGGGTGAAGTCCACATGCGCAATTAAATGTAAATGTGAGATTTATCTCCAGTTTTGCATATATACACACCGCTAGAAAGCATAGGAAATCTCATTTAGGACTGTAATCAGGGCAGTAGGACAAATCGAACTAATAATAGTAATAGATAATCAAACAAATAATAAATAATTCAATCGCGGCATAAATTACATAAAACTAAGGTTTAACCTATGAATTCAGGGCTTACCTAGGCCCGAGAATAAAACTAGATGCGACGCGGTTTTAGTTAACTAACGAGGTTGCTAGAACGACTCTTAGCGGTTAATCCTTGTGTTAGTGGAGTAAACACATTATTAGACTTTGTCGACTATTGCGCGCCGTACCGAATGTAACTTAAAAGAGTTAGGAAAAAGGTATCATACAAAATCAACTAAAGTAACTACCTGAACACTTTATCTTGGGGAATTATCGTCACTGCTTGGGCAAGCATAAGCAGTCCCAGTAACTCACCTCTATTACCAATAAGGCCTAGAGACGTTACCTTCTTCAGTTTTGGCTATAATTTTACCTGGACTAAAGCGTTCATAGTACATCTATAACGAGATCTACCAATAAAGGCTAGAGACGTTATCTTCTTCAGTTTTGGCTATAATTTTACCTGGACTAAAGCGTTCATAGTACATCTATAACGAGATCTACCAATAAAGGCTAGAGAGGTTACCTTCTTCAGTTTTGGCTATAATTTTACCTGGACTAAAGCGTTCATAGTACATCTATAACGAGATCTACCAATAAAGGCTAGAGAGGTTACCTTCTTCAGTTTTGGCTATAATTTAACCTGGACTAAAGCGTTCATAGTACATCTATAACGAGATCTACAAATAAAGGCTAGAGACGTTACCTTCTTCAGTTTTACTATAATTTTACCACGGACTAAAAGTGTTCATAGTACAATTATAATGAATCCTTCATTCGGCAATGATTCATAATTGGTAATGTAAGAGTAAAATCTTCCTTGGGAACTAAAAGCATTGAGAGGGCAAAACTCGGGATTGTCAGAGTAGGTTAGTCCGGTTTCGAACGTAGTAAGACTCGGCAAAAGTATAAACTAACACGTAATCGAACTAATAATGAATAGAGGGAGACGACCATACCCGTTCCTTTAGTGACGAATTTGTTAGGGTTAATCGAATAAAACATAGTTAGAAGTAGTCAGTAGGAGTTCAGTCAGGCTAAGTTCCAATCCCCCTCGAAGAGTTTCCGCATTGATGTGGCGGGGGCTCAGTAGCCGTGGCTTGGATCACCACGGTGAAGCCAAGAGGAACCCAGGGGCCGCGCCGGCGTTGGAGTGCGCTGGCCGGCTCAGGCGAGGCATCTCCTATGGGCTTTGGCCGCCAAGTCCACATAGGAGTGGCGGGGTCCAGGTGCTTTGGCGCAGACTCGAGGAGCTGGGGCTCGGGCGCTTTACATCATTAACAGACTTGTGAACGGGAACAGATGAACGTAGTGAGTGTAGTAAGGGATTATGATACCGCTCGCAGCCGTCTACACCACAACGACTAATCTTACAAGTCTTCCAACGATGTGACGTAGTTTTTAAGCATGTGTAGCAAATTTTAGCCTCACGTAATCAGCGCCACTTATCATCCAAAGTAAGAGATTTGAAGTCCTCAGTTAAGCTATGTTTATTGTTACAATAGCGACACTGTTCAAAACTGTTATTACCATGTGTAGAACCGTTGTAGAAGCGTGGACGTTTTCGCAACGAGTAGGATTATTATTTGCTGCAAATACTTTAGGTCTTTGTTTTTTTGTCCCGGGGTCCCCTTTATGGATACCACCTATCACGGGGAGGTAGGTGGTTATGTGGGAGTCCGTATACTCACCAAAACCCCGGGGTGTTCCGTCACTGCCGCTTTTGGCGGGAACGCGGGACAGATTTTACACACGACCGCGAACCCGCCGCGGCTGTCCGTTGCCGGACCCTTCTCTTCCCAGAACACATGGCGTGCCGCAACTGCCTCGGACACCAAACCCGCCAACAATGGGCGCCAGACTTCCCCGTGATCTCCCTGCGGTGGGTCGGATACGTAGCCACACCGCTGGCTACTCGTACGAGCGCTATTTCGTGTAGTACAATAGTCTCCGGCAACGCGAAGATCTGCTCCAGCATCTCCATAACTACTTTGAGTCTATCGGTTGTGTACAACAATGCTGATACACTGTCACTGTGAAATAAAATAGCAAGCATCACTCATCACTAAAAGGTGTCAAATATATTTTGTATTCTACTATACTAAAGCTAATAATTTATTAAGAATTGCACACATATTGACATAAATTGTTTATTGATTTCCTTCCTAAGATAAATATACTAGCATATATATATACTAGCAGACGCGACGCGGCTTGGTTCGACTCTAAATCGCGAGCTATTTTTTTTATTTTTAATTTTAATTTTTTTGCTCCATCTGTTGGCTAAGCTTTGAACTAATTGTACCTTTGGTTAACTGGATCATGTCACTATACCAGGAAGCTATCAACATTCTATACTGTTTATTATAATGAACCTAAAAACGTGTAGATGGCGCTTTATTGAAATCGCGGGAAATTTTGAAATTGAATCTAGCACACTGTATCTTTAGAACTTTATTTCACCGGGAAAATTCATTAATTTTCATATTTAAACACAAAGTACAAGCATTCAAGTTTCCCAACCGCTTTTTTTCTATCTGTAACATTTTAATTCTCTTTTCTGAACGAACTTTATTTTCATTTTCAGATTCGATCTACAAGCGATCCCTACTCGGCCACGCATACAAGAAAAAAAAATATGAAAATCAATCCTGCTGACTCCGAGGCCACCGCTTAGTTTTAATTTAGATTTATCTAGTCCTAAGCAAAATTTTTCGTAGATGCCGTTTTATTAAAATTTAAGTTCTATGCGCTTTTTCTTTAGAAAATCAGATATGCAATAAAGCTTAATAACCGTACTTTATCTACATACAAAATTGCATCAAAATCGCTGTAGTTGCTATCAACATTGTTTAGAATCCTGATTTTACGATACCAGGTTTCTATTGTAATAAAGTACATATTCTATTATCAATTCCTGCGGCACTATACCCGTAGTAACAAGTTGATTATCTGTTCTGGTATTTATTAGCATGGGAATCCTAAGTGTGAAGAGTCTTCCAATCCTTGGTCACTACGGTTCCTAATTGTAACTAAGCTCATCTATATCCATGGTCACGTCACCAACTTGTAACAATCTTACTCATATTCTATACTGTATTTTGATACTCAATTGATGGTAAATCTATTTATAGAATCCTAATCACGGCTACAATACTGTAATTATCCTGGTCACGGCACCAAATTGTAACCCCCCTCTTCCGATCCTAACTCCCGGAAATAAAAAGTAACTAGCCTACTCGTCCCGTAATCTAAAGTTCTAATCCTGGGAACGGTACTACCAATTGTAACTACCCCTAATCTGAGCTAATAATATCTAGATGACTCCGGCCTACGTTTTTAATTCCTCAGATAAATAATTACACATAACTAGATCGAATCATAACTTAACATTATCCAGATAATAAATCTATACTAATGAATGAAGAACTGATTAAATATATGGCCAAGGTGTGATCGTCTAGCTAATAGTGGTAGGACCGAATATTATGAACCGTGGTAACTCAAGTTCTTTTCAGGAAATACTGAGACAAACCTAACCTAATTGTAAGAGAAATAAATTATTATAACGATAAAATTGTACCTAGTAAGCACATGAAGACAAATCTTATTCCTACTGCAAGGGTTAATTAAAATGACCCTAATACTGTTATACCATTTTGACCCCAATCCTGTCGTTACTATTAGAGATTATATTTCGCCATAAGATTTCTATAAATTCGCAAAGCATATATTGTAATAACCTCAAGTAAATAACTTCAAGTAAACACAAAATCAAATATTTAAATGCAGAACATTTGTACCTAAGACATGGAATGACACAGAAAATTATCACACACCATAAAGTAATAAATCATAAACTAATTGGTTAATTATTGTTAATAACTAAATGTAAATATCCATAGTTGTATTTGTTTGATCTATGATGGTCAAATGTTGTTCAGTAAAGGTAATTATTTTCATGTTTTCACCTAAAAATTAGAATTCTACGGATATTTATCATTGTAGATAACCAGAGCTAGGAAAACATTACGGGCTTGTGACCGTAAGGCTGGATTAAGAGCTCTTGACGTAATTACAACACTCTCCATTGCTGTTCTAGCTCAAATTACTCCTTTTTATACTTATTACTAACGCTGAATAAGATTTGGAAACACAATGCTGAGATAAGAATATTTTTTCTAAGTTTTGTTAAAGCTTTGTTAATTTGTTACTGTATAAATGATTTGTTGCTCCTGTGTCTCATTTCACCTCCTTATTTTATTTGCAGGACTATCTTTAATTCTATAAAACAGTCACAATATCCAGACAGATAAATGTCTTCAACATAACATGATTAATTGACAAATATTTATTGAACAATTAACTGATAACTGATAATATTAACCAATGACTTGGACATCTCTAAACCGTCTTTTAGTCTACGAGAAATCCAAAGAGCAAGTGTCTCTATTCAATGATCAATTTCATCAATCATAACTCCATTATTTTAGAAGAGTAATTTATTAAGTTTAACATTTATCTTGGAGACATCTCATCTATCCGGAAAAAGTCTAAAATGCCTAAATTCTAGGACTTACGTGAGTAAACTCTTCCAACAGAATCAATCCAATCCCCTCTGGCAGGTGGCAATTCACTAGCACTTACACTTCACTTTTCACAGACACTTCACTTTGAATATTTCACTTTTCACTTTATCGCGGACAGCAACTTTGGCTTCTTGACGGTAACTGGTTTGGACGGCCCATTCGTCCCCTTTTTATACTACCCAAGTGTCCGTATCTGGTCTCCAACCTGTCTCCGACTCAACCAATCAAACTCCTCGAGTACCCATTTCGACCAATAGAATCCTTGTTCCATTTTCAAATATTGATGAGCCATTATTAGCTTTCCAATTTTAAATTTATTTGAATTTAGAATAATGTACGCAAGCTGTCCTCATCTTGTCTCCGACCTAACCAATCAGATCACTTGAATACACATTTTGAACCTACGTTCCTTTTTTTCAATATTTATGATATGTTATTTTGTTTTATGAGTTTTGTTTGAATTTGGAACCTGTCTCCAAGCGTTCTCAGCCTATTTACATCATTCAGCTGCCGTGATTCTGAATTATGTTAGTTAGTTAATTATTTAATTTGTTAGATCTAATCTGTTAGTTTTAATCATTTCCTAGTATTGGAAATCTATACATAGAAATGGAATCGTTAGTTTGCTAATCGTGGGGATATTAAGAATCTTAGTTACTGCATAAAACCTCTTAGCATTCACTTTGCTTTTATTAGATATACTTTTGCACAAAATCCTGACTTATTAACTTCATTGACAGGAAGTTCTATAGCTCCATGATCTATGTCTGATAGTCGAGATTTAGTCTATTGAGATAAATTTTTTTAGATATTTAATATTTCCAAAGGGTGCTATTAGATTAGATTTCCATCATACTGATGTATCTATATATTTGTGAACGTAGCGGAACGCATTGCGGACCGTTACAGCAACGTGTCTGCGCCCAGCATTTGCGCAGATACCGCTTTTGTTGTAGGTCTCTTTGTAGGGTTAGCGGCATTTCGTCTTTGCGGCGAGGGGTTGGTGCTAGTGTGGTTGCCTCTTCTTTGGCCGCCTTCATGGTCAAGGTTAGTTTCTGGGTTTCGGCTTCCACATCCTGACTAGTGCTTATTGGACCAATTGTCAGATTCTCCAGTTTATTTGCGTAAGCAGCCCAGTTAATTCTGGTGATGGGAGGTCTTACTATGGGGCTGATGTTTGTGCTGACTGTGACTAAGATTGGTAGGTGTTCCTGATCTAGGTCATACAGCACCTCAATATTGATCATGCCTCTCACCTCCCGGGCGGTCACAATGTCCAGGACGTCAGGTCTATGATGGCTTATAGTCGGGTCGATTAGAGTTTACGCGAGTTAGGGTTAGGCGGAGTACCTTGGGACAAGCCCGAAGTTGTGTTACCTGCTTAAAGGAACAACTCTCGTTCTTCCATTGTAACTAGCATAAGAAGGTCTCGGAGGTTCAAGGCAAGTGTTCCGGTGCCCGTGGCTTCGGCCCAGTGCGCCGAGATAGCGTATGTTAGATGTAGTGGGGGTTGTCTTAATGAAACCGTAGGGCTATTTTGCTCTGTAGTATCCCTTATCGTCGGACTTCGGTCAACCACTGCAGAGTAAAATGTAGGGAGTCTAGGCTTGTATTAGGGTGACGCCTGAACGTTACCAGATTTGTTAGAAACACCTACTTGGAGTTCCCTGAGCTGAGGCGATTCTCCATGCGCATTTAAATGTGAGATTTATCTCTAGTTTTAACACACCATAGCAGAACAGGAACATTTCAGGGACCGATAGGCTAGGGTTTTGCTGATAGATATTTCCAGAGTAGTTGAAATATACGTACTTGTGGTTTCCTCGTGCTCGGGTGAAGTCCACATGCGCAATTAAATGTAAATGTGAGATTTATCTCCAGTTTTGCATATATACACACCGCTAGAAAGCATAGGAAATCTCATTTAGGACTGTAATCAGGGCAGTAGGACAAATCGAACTAATAATAGTAATAGATAATCAAACAAATAATAAATAATTCAATCGCGGCATAAATTACATAAAACTAAGGTTTAACCTATGAATTCAGGGCTTACCTAGGCCCGAGAATAAAACTAGATGCGACGCGGTTTTAGTTAACTAACGAGGTTGCTAGAACGACTCTTAGCGGTTAATCCTTGTGTTAGTGGAGTAAACACATTATTAGACTTTGTCGACTATTGCGCGCCGTACCGAATGTAACTTAAAAGAGTTAGGAAAAAGGTATCATACAAAATCAACTAAAGTAACTACCTGAACACTTTATCTTGGGGAATTATCGTCACTGCTTGGGCAAGCATAAGCAGTCCCAGTAACTCACCTCTATTACCAATAAGGCCTAGAGACGTTACCTTCTTCAGTTTTGGCTATAATTTTACCTGGACTAAAGCGTTCATAGTACATCTATAACGAGATCTACCAATAAAGGCTAGAGACGTTATCTTCTTCAGTTTTGGCTATAATTTTACCTGGACTAAAGCGTTCATAGTACATCTATAACGAGATCTACCAATAAAGGCTAGAGAGGTTACCTTCTTCAGTTTTGGCTATAATTTTACCTGGACTAAAGCGTTCATAGTACATCTATAACGAGATCTACCAATAAAGGCTAGAGAGGTTACCTTCTTCAGTTTTGGCTATAATTTAACCTGGACTAAAGCGTTCATAGTACATCTATAACGAGATCTACAAATAAAGGCTAGAGACGTTACCTTCTTCAGTTTTACTATAATTTTACCACGGACTAAAAGTGTTCATAGTACAATTATAATGAATCCTTCATTCGGCAATGATTCATAATTGGTAATGTAAGAGTAAAATCTTCCTTGGGAACTAAAAGCATTGAGAGGGCAAAACTCGGGATTGTCAGAGTAGGTTAGTCCGGTTTCGAACGTAGTAAGACTCGGCAAAAGTATAAACTAATACGTAATCGAACTAATAATGAATAGAGGGAGACGACCATACCCGTTCCTTTAGTGACGAATTTGTTAGGGTTAATCGAATAAAACATAGTTAGAAGTAGTCAGTAGGAGTTCAGTCAGGCTAAGTTCCAATCCCCCCCGAAGAGTTTCCGCATTGATGTGGCGGGGGGGCTCAGTAGCCGTGGCTTGGATCACCACGGTGAAGCCAAGAGGAACCCAGGGGCCGCGCCGGCGTTGGAGTGCGCTGGCCGGCTCAGGCGAGGCATCTCCTATGGGCTTTGGCCGCCAAGTCCACATAGGAGTGGCGGGGTCCAGGTGCTTTGGCGCAGACTCGAGGAGCTGGGGCTCGGGCGCTTTACATCATTAACAGACTTGTGAACGGGAACAGATGAACGTAGTGAGTGTAGTAAGGGATTATGATACCGCTCGCAGCCGTCTACACCACAACGACTAATCTTACAAGTCTTCCAACGATGTGACGTAGTTTTTAAGCATGTGTAGCAAATTTTAGCCTCACGTAATCAGCGCCACTTATCATCCAAAGTAAGAGATTTGAAGTCCTCAGTTAAGCTATGTTTATTGTTACAATAGCGACACTGTTCAAAACTGTTATTACCATGTGTAGAACCGTTGTAGAAGCGTGGACGTTTTCGCAACGAGTAGGATTATTATTTGCTGCAAATACTTTAGGTCTTTGTTTTTTTGTCCCGGGGTCCCCTTTATGGATACCACCTATCACGGGGAGGTAGGTGGTTATGTGGGAGTCCGTATACTCACCAAAACCCCGGGGTGTTCCGTCACTGCCGCTTTTGGCGGGAACGCGGGACAGATTTTACACACGACCGCGAACCCGCCGCGGCTGTCCGTTGCCGGACCCTTCTCTTCCCAGAACACATGGCGTGCCGCAACTGCCTCGGACACCAAACCCGCCAACAATGGGCGCCAGACTTCCCCGTGATCTCCCTGCGGTGGGTCGGATACGTAGCCACACCGCTGGCTACTCGTACGAGCGCTATTTCGTGTAGTACAATAGTCTCCGGCAACGCGAAGATCTGCTCCAGCATCTCCATAACTACTTTGAGTCTATCGGTTGTGTACAACAATGCTGATACACTGTCACTGTGAAATAAAATAGCAAGCATCACTCATCACTAAAAGGTGTCAAATATATTTTGTATTCTACTATACTAAAGCTAATAATTTATTAAGAATTGCACACATATTGACATAAATTGTTTATTGATTTCCTTCCTAAGATAAATATACTAGCATATATATATACTAGCAGACGCGACGCGGCTTGGTTCGACTCTAAATCGCGAGCTATTTTTTTTATTTTTTATTTTTATTTTTTTGCTCCATCTGTTGGCTAAGCTTTGAACTAATTGTACCTTTGGTTAACTGGATCATGTCACTATACCAGGAAGCTATCAACATTCTATACTGTTTATTATAATGAACCTAAAAACGTGTAGATGGCGCTTTATTGAAATCGCGGGAAATTTTGAAATTGAATCTAGCACACTGTATCTTTAGAACTTTATTTCACCGGGAAAATTCATTAATTTTCATATTTAAACACAAAGTACAAGCATTCAAGTTTCCCAACCGCTTTTTTTCTATCTGTAACATTTTAATTCTCTTTTCTGAACGAACTTTATTTTCATTTTCAGATTCGATCTACAAGCGATCCCTACTCGGCCACGCATACAAGAAAAAAAAATATGAAAATCAATCCTGCTGACTCCGAGGCCACCGCTTAGTTTTAATTTAGATTTATCTAGTCCTAAGCAAAATTTTTCGTAGATGCCGTTTTATTAAAATTTAAGTTCTATGCGCTTTTTCTTTAGAAAATCAGATATGCAATAAAGCTTAATAACCGTACTTTATCTACATACAAAATTGCATCAAAATCGCTGTAGTTGCTATCAACATTGTTTAGAATCCTGATTTTACGATACCAGGTTTCTATTGTAATAAAGTACATATTCTATTATCAATTCCTGCGGCACTATACCCGTAGTAACAAGTTGATTATCTGTTCTGGTATTTATTAGCATGGGAATCCTAAGTGTGAAGAGTCTTCCAATCCTTGGTCACTACGGTTCCTAATTGTAACTAAGCTCATCTATATCCATGGTCACGTCACCAACTTGTAACAATCTTACTCATATTCTATACTGTATTTTGATACTCAATTGATGGTAAATCTATTTATAGAATCCTAATCACGGCTACAATACTGTAATTATCCTGGTCACGGCACCAAATTGTAACCCCCCTCTTCCGATCCTAACTCCCGGAAATAAAAAGTAACTAGCCTACTCGTCCCGTAATCTAAAGTTCTAATCCTGGGAACGGTACTACCAATTGTAACTACCCCTAATCTGAGCTAATAATATCTAGATGACTCCGGCCTACGTTTTTAATTCCTCAGATAAATAATTACACATAACTAGATCGAATCATAACTTAACATTATCCAGATAATAAATCTATACTAATGAATGAAGAACTGATTAAATATATGGCCAAGGTGTGATCGTCTAGCTAATAGTGGTAGGACCGAATATTATGAACCGTGGTAACTCAAGTTCTTTTCAGGAAATACTGAGACAAACCTAACCTAATTGTAAGAGAAATAAATTATTATAACGATAAAATTGTACCTAGTAAGCACATGAAGACAAATCTTATTCCTACTGCAAGGGTTAATTAAAATGACCCTAATACTGTTATACCATTTTGACCCCAATCCTGTCGTTACTATTAGAGATTATATTTCGCCATAAGATTTCTATAAATTCGCAAAGCATATATTGTAATAACCTCAAGTAAATAACTTCAAGTAAACACAAAATCAAATATTTAAATGCAGAACATTTGTACCTAAGACATGGAATGACACAGAAAATTATCACACACCATAAAGTAATAAATCATAAACTAATTGGTTAATTATTGTTAATAACTAAATGTAAATATCCATAGTTGTATTTGTTTGATCTATGATGGTCAAATGTTGTTCAGTAAAGGTAATTATTTTCATGTTTTCACCTAAAAATTAGAATTCTACGGATATTTATCATTGTAGATAACCAGAGCTAGGAAAACATTACGGGCTTGTGACCGTAAGGCTGGATTAAGAGCTCTTGACGTAATTACAACACTCTCCATTGCTGTTCTAGCTCAAATTACTCCTTTTTATACTTATTACTAACGCTGAATAAGATTTGGAAACACAATGCTGAGATAAGAATATTTTTTCTAAGTTTTGTTAAAGCTTTGTTAATTTGTTACTGTATAAATGATTTGTTGCTCCTGTGTCTCATTTCACCTCCTTATTTTATTTGCAGGACTATCTTTAATTCTATAAAACAGTCACAATATCCAGACAGATAAATGTCTTCAACATAACATGATTAATTGACAAATATTTATTGAACAATTAACTGATAACTGATAATATTAACCAATGACTTGGACATCTCTAAACCGTCTTTTAGTCTACGAGAAATCCAAAGAGCAAGTGTCTCTATTCAATGATCAATTTCATCAATCATAACTCCATTATTTTAGAAGAGTAATTTATTAAGTTTAACATTTATCTTGGAGACATCTCATCTATCCGGAAAAAGTCTAAAATGCCTAAATTCTAGGACTTACGTGAGTAAACTCTTCCAACAGAATCAATCCAATCCCCTCTGGCAGGTGGCAATTCACTAGCACTTACACTTCACTTTTCACAGACACTTCACTTTGAATATTTCACTTTTCACTTTATCGCGGACAGCAACTTTGGCTTCTTGACGGTAACTGGTTTGGACGGCCCATTCGTCCCCTTTTTATACTACCCAAGTGTCCGTATCTGGTCTCCAACCTGTCTCCGACTCAACCAATCAAACTCCTCGAGTACCCATTTCGACCAATAGAATCCTTGTTCCATTTTCAAATATTGATGAGCCATTATTAGCTTTCCAATTTTAAATTTATTTGAATTTAGAATAATGTACGCAAGCTGTCCTCATCTTGTCTCCGACCTAACCAATCAGATCACTTGAATACACATTTTGAACCTACGTTCCTTTTTTTCAATATTTATGATATGTTATTTTGTTTTATGAGTTTTGTTTGAATTTGGAACCTGTCTCCAAGCGTTCTCAGCCTATTTACATCATTCAGCTGCCGTGATTCTGAATAATTATGTTAGTTAGTTAATTATTTAATTTGTTAGATCTAATCTGTTAGTTTTAATCATTTCCTAGTATTGGAAATCTATACATAGAAATGGAATCGTTAGTTTGCTAATCGTGGGGATATTAAGAATCTTAGTTACTGCATAAAACCTCTTAGCATTCACTTTGCTTTTATTAGATATACTTTTGCACAAAATCCTGACTTATTAACTTCATTGACAGGAAGTTCTATAGCTCCATGATCTATGTCTGATAGTCGAGATTTAGTCTATTGAGATAAATTTTTTTAGATATTTAATATTTCCAAAGGGTGCTATTAGATTAGATTTCCATCATACTGATGTATCTATATATTTGTGAACGTAGCGGAACGCATTGCGGACCGTTACAGCAACGTGTCTGCGCCCAGCATTTGCGCAGATACCGCTTTTGTTGTAGGTCTCTTTGTAGGGTTAGCGGCATTTCGTCTTTGCGGCGAGGGGTTGGTGCTAGTGTGGTTGCCTCTTCTTTGGCCGCCTTCATGGTCAAGGTTAGTTTCTGGGTTTCGGCTTCCACATCCTGACTAGTGCTTATTGGACCAATTGTCAGATTCTCCAGTTTATTTGCGTAAGCAGCCCAGTTAATTCTGGTGATGGGAGGTCTTACTATGGGGCTGATGTTTGTGCTGACTGTGACTAAGATTGGTAGGTGTTCCTGATCTAGGTCATACAGCACCTCAATATTGATCATGCCTCTCACCTCCCGGGCGGTCACAATGTCCAGGACGTCAGGTCTATGATGGCTTATAGTCGGGTCGATTAGAGTTTACGCGAGTTAGGGTTAGGCGGAGTACCTTGGGACAAGCCCGAAGTTGTGTTACCTGCTTAAAGGAACAACTCTCGTTCTTCCATTGTAACTAGCATAAGAAGGTCTCGGAGGTTCAAGGCAAGTGTTCCGGTGCCCGTGGCTTCGGCCCAGTGCGCCGAGATAGCGTATGTTAGATGTAGTGGGGGTTGTCTTAATGAAACCGTAGGGCTATTTTGCTCTGTAGTATCCCTTATCGTCGGACTTCGGTCAACCACTGCAGAGTAAAATGTAGGGAGTCTAGGCTTGTATTAGGGTGACGCCTGAACGTTACCAGATTTGTTAGAAACACCTACTTGGAGTTCCCTGAGCTGAGGCGATTCTCCATGCGCATTTAAATGTGAGATTTATCTCTAGTTTTAACACACCATAGCAGAACAGGAACATTTCAGGGACCGATAGGCTAGGGTTTTGCTGATAGATATTTCCAGAGTAGTTGAAATATACGTACTTGTGGTTTCCTCGTGCTCGGGTGAAGTCCACATGCGCAATTAAATGTAAATGTGAGATTTATCTCCAGTTTTGCATATATACACACCGCTAGAAAGCATAGGAAATCTCATTTAGGACTGTAATCAGGGCAGTAGGACAAATCGAACTAATAATAGTAATAGATAATCAAACAAATAATAAATAATTCAATCGCGGCATAAATTACATAAAACTAAGGTTTAACCTATGAATTCAGGGCTTACCTAGGCCCGAGAATAAAACTAGATGCGACGCGGTTTTAGTTAACTAACGAGGTTGCTAGAACGACTCTTAGCGGTTAATCCTTGTGTTAGTGGAGTAAACACATTATTAGACTTTGTCGACTATTGCGCGCCGTACCGAATGTAACTTAAAAGAGTTAGGAAAAAGGTATCATACAAAATCAACTAAAGTAACTACCTGAACACTTTATCTTGGGGAATTATCGTCACTGCTTGGGCAAGCATAAGCAGTCCCAGTAACTCACCTCTATTACCAATAAGGCCTAGAGACGTTACCTTCTTCAGTTTTGGCTATAATTTTACCTGGACTAAAGCGTTCATAGTACATCTATAACGAGATCTACCAATAAAGGCTAGAGACGTTATCTTCTTCAGTTTTGGCTATAATTTTACCTGGACTAAAGCGTTCATAGTACATCTATAACGAGATCTACCAATAAAGGCTAGAGAGGTTACCTTCTTCAGTTTTGGCTATAATTTTACCTGGACTAAAGCGTTCATAGTACATCTATAACGAGATCTACCAATAAAGGCTAGAGAGGTTACCTTCTTCAGTTTTGGCTATAATTTAACCTGGACTAAAGCGTTCATAGTACATCTATAACGAGATCTACAAATAAAGGCTAGAGACGTTACCTTCTTCAGTTTTACTATAATTTTACCACGGACTAAAAGTGTTCATAGTACAATTATAATGAATCCTTCATTCGGCAATGATTCATAATTGGTAATGTAAGAGTAAAATCTTCCTTGGGAACTAAAAGCATTGAGAGGGCAAAACTCGGGATTGTCAGAGTAGGTTAGTCCGGTTTCGAACGTAGTAAGACTCGGCAAAAGTATAAACTAATACGTAATCGAACTAATAATGAATAGAGGGAGACGACCATACCCGTTCCTTTAGTGACGAATTTGTTAGGGTTAATCGAATAAAACATAGTTAGAAGTAGTCAGTAGGAGTTCAGTCAGGCTAAGTTCCAATCCCCCCCGAAGAGTTTCCGCATTGATGTGGCGGGGGGGCTCAGTAGCCGTGGCTTGGATCACCACGGTGAAGCCAAGAGGAACCCAGGGGCCGCGCCGGCGTTGGAGTGCGCTGGCCGGCTCAGGCGAGGCATCTCCTATGGGCTTTGGCCGCCAAGTCCACATAGGAGTGGCGGGGTCCAGGTGCTTTGGCGCAGACTCGAGGAGCTGGGGCTCGGGCGCTTTACATCATTAACAGACTTGTGAACGGGAACAGATGAACGTAGTGAGTGTAGTAAGGGATTATGATACCGCTCGCAGCCGTCTACACCACAACGACTGATCTTACAAGTCTTCCAACGATGTGACGTAGTTTTTAAGCATGTGTAGCAAATTTTAGCCTCACGTAATCAGCGCCACTTATCATCCAAAGTAAGAGATTTGAAGTCCTCAGTTAAGCTATGTTTATTGTTACAATAGCGACACTGTTCAAAACTGTTATTACCATGTGTAGAACCGTTGTAGAAGCGTGGACGTTTTCGCAACGAGTAGGATTATTATGTGCTGCAAATACTTTAGGTCTTTGTTTTTTTGTCCCGGGGTCCCCTTTATGGATACCACCTATCACGGGGAGGTAGGTGGTTATGTGGGAGTCCGTATACTCACCAAAACCCCGGGGTGTTCCGTCACTGCCGCTTTTGGCGGGAACGCGGGACAGATTTTACACACGACCGCGAACCCGCCGCGGCTGTCCGTTGCCGGACCCTTCTCTTCCCAGAACACATGGCGTGCCGCAACTGCCTCGGACACCAAACCCGCCAACAATGGGCGCCAGACTTCCCCGTGATCTCCCTGCGGTGGGTCGGATACGTAGCCACACCGCTGGCTACTCGTACGAGCGCTATTTCGTGTAGTACAATAGTCTCCGGCAACGCGAAGATCTGCTCCAGCATCTCCATAACTTCTTTGAGTCTATCGGTTGTGTACAACAATGCTGATACACTGTCAAGGGCGTGGCCACGAAGTGCAATCCGTAAACGAGCAAGATTCTCTGTAGGTGAAAATAAGTATTGAGTATCCTGATACGTACGTTTAAACATCAACCACTCAGTAGTTTTTCTCGTAAATGATGTAAGTTCGACATACTTATATGCACATCTGTTCGAACCAACATCCGTCACAAGTTGGAAATCCTGCTTTTTCAGCGGCGAGTGTACAAACTTTTTATTACAAGTTGGTGGCATAGATGATATGTCATTGTTCAAAGTAGTTGGACCTGTAATGTCATTGTTTGACGTTGTCGGTATTTGATAATGATGGATGAAATTGCTGTTGATATTGTTGATGATTTTCAGTCCGTGAAACCATAGAGTAAATTATATATATATGTAGATAGAGACATCAGCTTAAAAAACGCTCAAAGCGTCATCTAACGCAAAGTGAATCAACTAATTTACGTGATGTCACATCACGTGACCTGATATCAATATCATAAAATTATTAATATAATGAAATATTTCTTTATTTTGAACAGCATTAGGTATACTGTTCAAAATAAAGAAATATTTTAATACCAAGTTTTTACCAGCCTATGGTTAATTAGGGATTATTAAAACTACACGATTTGTTTAACGTAAATATTTATTTTTAATAAAAATTAACATATAGACAAGGCCATTTTATTGAACCTAAACATATCCCCATCCATAATGAAAGGATTATTATTTCTACTCAAAACTTTGATATTCCCCCTGAATATCAAAGTTTTTCTTACATCAGCTTTGTAAAATCCATGCAAGTTCCGCGCAGTTCTTAAACCTGGCTTAAATAGTTTTGAATGAAAACCATGACGCTCACTTAGAATTTTCCTTCATTCTATAACATGCTCTACATCTATGTCTACGTCTAAATCTATGCTTGTAAAGACTGAGAGCCATATTTTTTTCTTTTTGTGTGAATCTCCTACCCATTTTGTTTTTTGTTACTTCTCTAAATAGCATCATTATGAAAAGAGCTGCAAGGCTTGTAAATTTTCTTAGTGTATTTTCAAGTTACATTTTTTGAAAGGTTTAGAGCTTTTTTCAGTCTTGTTGCATAAGTATCCTTTTTCTTCTTAATCTTGTTTAACATCTGCACAAACATTGTTTTGTTGTCGATATGTGTCCCTGAAATAAACAAATTGATTATAATGTTGTACTTTGACTTGTTAATTTATGTTGTACCTTGACACCTAGCCAGAAATCAAGCATGC
Source organism: Selenia dentaria (assembly GCA_917880725.1). NCBI lineage: Eukaryota > Metazoa > Arthropoda > Insecta > Lepidoptera > Geometridae > Selenia > Selenia dentaria. The sequence goes on along the minus strand of OU862900.1, from coordinate 118,343 downwards.
ATTTCTCATGTTTATGTGAGTGGGCTGGCAATACACACACAGGACTCTACTATTTCATGGGATTGATTATCTAAAAGTGGAAATACTAATAATGAGATATGTGTCAGATTGATTGAAGATGAGCCTACAACGTTACCTGATGGTAACTGATGAGGTGATAATAGATGGTAAATAGGCTTAACCTAGAATTGGAGCATTACTGATTATGCCATTTTTACATTATTACTTTTGCATTGATCGCAAAAACAATTCAAGATATTGTGTCTTTGTATTGACAACTACCAAAGACATTAGTTATGGTAGGTATCTAATCTAAATCACATTGGTGGGTACCTACATTTACAGAACCTGATGGTATATTTTTATGTAATCACATAGCATTAATGACTCAGCACCCTTTTTCATCATCATCATATCAGCCGTAGGACGTCCACTGCTGAACATATGCCTCCCCAATGATTTTCCAGGGTTGGCTTTAGAATCGTGACCCCTGAATTTGGTGAAACAAAAACTGTGGGTGGGTTGAAGGGGTTTGTATAAAGCGTATTTACAACATTTTAGCTGCCGGAGACACGCCAAAATAGTCTAAATAGTTTTTTAAAGTTTCAATAAAACACCGTAATTTTGATAGTGACAGGTGACATAAATGACATTAATGCGTAAAACGAAACGTTTCTAGGTAACTTTTAGCCTTTTTTGACATGTACGTTGTATGTAAGTTCTTGAAAGGGAACGCAAACATCGAAGATAGCGTAATGTCACTGTCGGAATACTCGCGTCATTCCGTTACTTCCGAGTGTACGTGAATGTTTTCTCCTGTTTTTCTGCGCTTTCTTTTGATATCTCAACGACTTTGCTACGATTTTGGACTCCGATTTTGCTGCTTTACTGTACTACACCTGCTTGCTCACTGGACACTGCGATTGCCTTTGGAAGATTTGATAACTGGTACCAGCTCGACGTGCTCATTAGTCATCGCGATGGCGTCTCCTGTGCCTGGACCTTCATCAAGGGCGGACTTTGTAGATGACGGACCCGTTTCGGACCGGCATTTGTACACGGAGGAAGTTGTACAAATGTGGAGCCTACCCAAAGTTGTGCGCGAATTGGGAACCATTGACCAGTGTCTAAAATTCGCTGAAGAAAACAACATGGTGCAACGCCAAAAAATGTGCCGCACGCATCGCACCCCTATGCGTTTATCGAAAACAAACAAATCGTTTGGGGCTTGGGTGTGCACCAAAGGCCAGTGCAAACAAAAAAGGGAAAATATGCCGAAACACTGGGACATTTTTTGAAAATGGCAAGATCGACATAAGACATGTATTTTATCTCATATATGCATTTGCCCACAAATGGACTTTTGACTCGGCAAGAAACGAAGACCCTCTAAAAGAAGAGAAACAACAGTGCCTGAGTACTTCAACATTAAGTGATTGGTACAACTACTGTCGAGAGTGTGTAGTTATTTACCAACTTGAAAGAAATGAATATGTGGGCAAGATTGGAGGACCTGGAAGAACTGTACAAATAGATGAATCAAAATTTGGAAAGAGGAAGTTTAATCGAGGACGCCACATAGAGGGACATTGGGTCCTCGGAATGATTGAAGACGGGTCAGAGGATCTTTGATTAGAAGTGTGCCCAGACAATGTACGCTCTGCTGAAGTGCTGGTGCCTTTAATTAAAAAACATGTGGAAGAAGGCACCACCATCCACACTGACTGCTGGAGAGCATATGATTGTCTGGCAGAAAATGGTTACATCCATAAAAAGGTGAATCACTCTGACCCGGACAATCCTTTTGTAAGTAGTGATGGGACTCATACTCAACGCATCGAGTCCCAATGGAGAGCAGTGAAGCATTATTTTAAAAAAGACAATTATAATAATACTGAAAATTTCACTAACTCCATCATAGAGTATTTATGGAGAAGAAATGTGACTAAAAATAAAAAAGACCCATTCATCGAAACTATAAATGCTATAAATTATGTCTATAAAATATAAATTCTAAAAATAACAAATTGTTTTTCAATTTTAATTATCAGACCCATACTAGTAGGAATGTGTGCACAATAGTATATTAGTACCTAATGAATTGGCAATGTCACTTGTCTGTGACAAACCTATAGGTTAGGTTTGAACTGTGACCCACCCGCTTCATCAAACTACTTTTGTTCCAAATTTGTGCACAATAGTATATCAGTAGCTATCTAATGAATTGGCAAAGTCACTTGTCTGTGACATACCTATAGGTTAGTAATAGTTAGTTAGAATAGGTCGAAGTCAGTGACAGAACCGACTCAGCACCCCGATTCCAAGCAGTCTTGTCGGATTGCAGAGCCGACGCGGGGGTGGTAGTAGATCGAAATGCAGTACTTAACCTCAAAATACTTAAACAAACATAACTCGAAAAGTAATGGTCTCCGGCGGGTGGGGTTTGCGGGGGGGGGGGGGGGGGGGGGGGGCACTACTCGAACCCCCCCTCCCCCCCGAATTCAGGCGCCACGATTCTAAATGTTTACCATTTTCCAAAACCACTTTGGAAGCGGCCTACATCCAAAATGGTCCTGCGACCTTCATCAGGTCGTCTGTCCACCGTGTCAGTGGACGACCTACGCTGCGCTTGCCGGTCCGTGGTCTCCACTCCAGAACCTTTCGGCCCCATCAGCCATCTGTTCTGCTTGCTATGTGCCCTGCCCACTGCCACTTCAACTGGCTAATCTTCTGAGCTATGTCGGTGACTTTCGTTCTTCTACGGATCTCCTCATTTCTGATTCGATCACGTAGAGAAACCCCGAGCATAGCCCTCCATACCTCATTGTGCGACTTTGAGCTTATCTATGAGGACCATAGTAAGAGACCACGTTTCAGTGCCATAAATCATCACTGGTAACACACATTGGTCGAAGACTCTTGTCTTGAGGCACTGAGGTATTTTTGACGAGAAGACTTCGCGAAGTTTCCGGAACGCTGCCCAGCCGAGTTGGATTCGACGATTGACCTCTTTCTCGAAGTTGGACCTGCTTAGATTGACTGTCTGTCCCAGGTAGATGTACCTACTCGTCAACAACTTCGAGAACTGAGTTCCCAACTGATATTGGGGTAGGTACAACATGGGCATTAGACACATTGCATTTTTTCAACCAATCTTGACGAAACTTGGTATGCATGTTCTACTATTCAATATAAGATAGACTGTGCCCGTGAGGTCTACTGTTCACAGAACCACAGGAACTACTAGTTTATTAAGTTGAAGTTACTGTACTTACTGGTTTTTCCACATTTGGTACACAGCAACTTCTTGCGGAACTTGTCTCGAGTCGTTGTTAAGCAGATCAGAGTCCAGTGAGCGTAGCAGGGGCGAGCAATTGTAAGTAGAGTGGTCGGAGTCCGTAAACAAATAAAAAGTAGTGTAATTTATCAAAGATATTTACTGAAACACTTTCACGCAAACAAAATTGAAACTGAAAGAAAAGAATTTGAATTTAATGATGGACATTATAGATTATAATAAATCGATAATGCTAACTGAACAGCTATTAAGATTTTCAATCGATTATAATATAATATATTTAAAATAATTGACTTGACTTCATAAATAGATGGTTGTTGTCTATGGTTTCTGTGTTGTGACTAAACTGATTGTCACAATTCTGCGAGTGTCTGTACACGCTAGTGTCATAAACCGTGAGGAATAAATAAGTAGGTTGTAGTCTAATATTTATAAGGTCAGTAATAAAAAAAACCATCAGTATTTGAAAATCCCTCCTGGTTTTGTATCCGCCTTATATAATGACTAGCTGTGCAACGCGGGTTCACCCGCGCGGTGATGGATGATTAATCAAATATAGTGTATGTTACTCAGGCATAAATCATATAATAAAATAGCTCTCTACTGGTAAAATATATTTTTGAACCGGATGTAGTTATCGCGCTTATCCGTTAAAAACAATCAAATCTTTCCTCTTTATTATAAGTCTAGATAAGGATTAATTAACAGCAAGGTTATGCCTGTAGTAACTTTGTAATAACTAGAAAGAAGTGATATATCCGGTGTTATTTCAATTCAAACAACTAATACATTATCGCGAACTCAGATTAAAATCTTATATCGCATTGTTAACAATATATAATTATTTCACTATAAAAAAACATACATTATAGACAAATAAATTTCAGTAGGTTGAAATTAGCAAAATTGTTGTATTATTAGATAAATGGAATGTATTTGACTCGCAGATGTTTTCTAAATTCACCGCAAGGTGGCATTGTTGACGATCACGGTAGGAGAATTGTTCTACCGCTAAAATATTGTTATAAAAGTAGTAAGCGTGGCGGAAAGCGGGCAGTCTGTTGTCGTTAGCCGAGGTGAACACTAGGAAACGTTGAGCGTCGACTTTATGTCGGCACAACTATAAAATCTGAGCACAAGTTGACTACAATCTTTATTTAAAGGGATATGTTGTTATACTTTAAATAAATAATTAGAATAGTTTATACTTGTGGTTTAACATTGTTGAACAGAGAGAAATAGTATTAAATGCGAAGTATAGTGATTAGTAAATTATTAAATAAAATGTAAAATAATAAGTGAATGCTCTGTCTTATTTACAATACCTTATTAAGGAATACATTCCTTATCAAGTATGCTTATTACAGCGATAATGTTAAATGAAATGTTACAAATCAGAATCGGGATTACTCACGTAAAGCTGTTTAAATTTAAACATTATTCAATTATTCCCAAACTGTATTTCATCAAGATGTTAGTTGCGGTCTGAATTTTTTTTTATAAAAAAGAGATATATCGCCCAATTAGCTTTAAAAGCGTGCCATCACATGGATCTTGGGGGCTCGGATGTGCAAGGTACGAGCAACGAGGGATTCGCCGTGCGAGGTACGAGACGCGAGGCTCCGCTGTGCGACGTACGAGACGTGAGGGCTCCGTTGAGCAAAGTACGAGACGTGAAGGCTTCGTCATGCGATGTAAGAGCCGCGATGGCTCTGGCATGCGACGTACGAGCAGCGAGGGCTTCGCTGTGCCACGTACGAGACGCGAGAAATCTGTTGTACGACGTACGAGACGCGAGGCTCCGCTGTGCGATGTACAAGACGCGAGGGCTCTGGCATGCGACGTACGAGAAGTGAGAGCTCCTCCATGAGACGTACGAGATATGAGGGCTCCGCCCTGTGACGTACGAGACGCGAGAGATTTGTTGTGCAACGTACGAGACATGAGGGCTCCGTTGTGCGACGTACGAGACACGAAAGATCTGTTGTGCAACTTACGAGACGCGAGGCTCCGCTGTGCAACGTACGAGACATGATGGCTCCGTTGTGCGACGTACGAGACACGAGAGATCTGTTGTGCAACGTACGAGACGCGAGGCTCCGCTGTGCAACGTACGAGACATGATGGCTCCGTTGTGCGACGTACGAGACACGAGAGATCTGTTGTGCAACGTACGAAACGCGAGGCTCCGCTGTGCGACGTACGAGACATGAGAGCTCTACCATGCGACGTGCAAGGCGTGAGAGCTTCGACGTGCGACGTAAGTGTGCAGTAAGTGCAATCCCGAGCGTTCTGAGGTGAGTCACCGCAGACGCGAGCGCTCTGTCGTGGATCGAGAAGAGACTACTCCAGAAGTGAGTTGTTATTTAATAAAACTAATGTTTTAAGTAAAGCCAGTTCTTATAATTATCATGGAAACTTGCTAATACTTGTAACAACATTGTGCCAGAGTTTGTTCCGTCCTACAAAAACCAAAGTATAGCACATGGGTGCATGGAATCGATGAAATTCGTCTACTTTATGAGTGGTCGGACAGACAAGTCGTTCAAGGTGCTCTATAGTCCAATGCACTATGATTTGTTTTTGTATATTGTTGACAGTAATTCCTCGAGCTACCTGCTGTGCAGGGCTTTGCGAGGGCCGCTTCTGGCTTTTGGTGGAGGGTTCTTCCGTCCGACATTCTTTCGCTATGTCGTGGTAATTTATATATCTATTTGTGGGTGTGGGGCGGAATCCGGAAATGATTGCGTGCCGAGGGGGCGGAAGCTAGAAAGAGGCTATTTTGTGTCATGGCTTGTTCGGGAAATATTCTTGCGTGTTTTTTATGATTGTTGATTTCTTTTCTACACACGTTGCAGTTAAAGTTTAAGTAAAAGTGGGTGGATTTCGGCGAAGTCTATTGTATTATTGGCCAAATATGGCGATTCGCGAGTTGGCGGGTTAAACGTGCAGCTTTGTACAATTGTCAAAACGGTGATGTGACTATCATGCTGTTATCCACTCGATGCATTACATAAAATTGTGTTTGTGAGATGCAATGTGTTTGTATGCATCAGTTAAATATGTGCTTTCAAAGGTCATCGCCAGCTTTATCAATGTGAGTTTGGTGACGTCCAGCCTCCGAAACGGGCTAGTTGGGTATAGGACACATACAGGACTGTGTTATCATTAATCACATTCACACGCCACGGGTTGTGGATTTTTTTGCCAACGGCTTACTTGCGGAACTTACTGATTGTTGATCTTCTCCAATTTGATAATTGAATGCTTGCAGTGCCCGCAGATGGGTCTTTTTTTTTGTATGTATCATATAGTTATTATTTTTTGAATGATGTGAGAAAGCCATACCACATGCACTTTGGTGGGCAAAGGTTATTTTTGAATAGACGTACTTATATGTTTGGGGTGAGTCTCAAAATGATGATTTTGGTAGAAGAAAGAGCACGAACTGATGTTTGGTTCGTCATTTAATTTTGTCATGAGTCGGAATAGTACGGTGATATGGCGTCTGACTCGTGGCCCCCTCAAGCATCCTATGGAGTGAGGAGTTCGAGTCTCTTTGGAGTATATTTTTGTGTTTATTATTGTTTTGTAAACTCGCGACTGTGTTTGTCGTGGGTCTCGCTTCACTGGTGCTGGTCGCCTGGGTGCCGTCAGCTGTGTGTGGTCGCGTGACGCTGTGACGTGCAGTGACCGGTACGGATGGTTTTTTCTTAGGTTGAGGGTGTATTAACATTTATGTGTTGAAAACGAGTGGAGTACATCGAGGTCGATTGCAGGATGGTTGATGTAAAGACGTTTTAATTGTGTTTTCATTGTGAATACGAGTACATCGCGGTCGAGTGCTTTGGTGTGAATGTGCGCCGATATATTTGTGTTATTATTGTGAAACTAAGTGAATTTGGTTATCGCGGACGGACGCAATATCGGAGTGCTGCGTGTTTCTGTGTTTGGGTTAAGGACGGCCGTCTGGGGTAGGATAATTCTACGGTTGGCTGGATCAGCTGGGTACTTGCCGCTGTGACACGACCCACGGATGGATCGGGAGGGTCGCTGGAGCAAACACTGCTTCCCCGCCTTGACGGACCGAAGAGCCGCCTGGATGTTCCAGGCATTGTGAGTTTTACCCTTGATTTATTTGTCTATGTACTGTATTGTTTGTTGCTTTTGATTAATTGGCGCTGCGTATCGTGGCCGATGTTCGCTGGAGGCGCTTGTGGGCCCCGCCTCCCGAAGGCCAGAGTGGGCTCTTCGACAAAACCTATTGGCCCACGGTTGGGCCAAGGTTGGTTGTTGACAATTGTGTTTGCATTTCAGTTTTGTATGATATTCTCGAAGCTGAACATGGCTGATAGATATATGGGAGGGGAACAGAGATGCTTTCTGGAAGTTTGACTGATAAACTAATTTATGAGAGGTCTGCCTGCCTGGTCTTGCCCATTTCAATATACATATAAATAGATGGTGTGTTGCTGGACTTGAGCATAATTAGATGCGACCGAAGAGATGGAAAGTTTGGATACACGGGGTGATTGAAGTTATATTGGAATTATAGTTCTTTTTTTTTTTAATAAAAACTTAGCATCACAGGTAATTTCGCAAGATGAAACCTACGTACAGGGGCTGCGAATTGAGGCGGACTCGCCCTACGCATTGGCGCCCTTACTGATGGGCGCTGCTTGGATCGTGAATCGTACGGACGGGCCTGTGCACGTGGTTCTCGCCGAGTTGCTGTCGGGCTTGTACGTCGCGCGGTCGTGATACAAAGAGTGGGAAGGTGTTACATATTATATTATTTATGTTCAATACGTTGATAATATGTATACCTAACTTAAAATTGTAATCCTGTATTATTGGTTCTCAACCGACTGGCAAAAAGAAGAGGTTCGCAATTCGTAGTGGAATTATTATGTTTATTTGTATCAACGCATAACTTTTTTGTGAAACTGAGTAGTTGTTTTCAAATTATATTCAGCACCGGGTATAATGGAGTGGACTTCCATTATCTAGCGGTTGCGCCCTGCAGTATTACTTGCAAGTGTGCACGTGCTGTCCACTGCATGTGGGCTTTTGTGGCGGAATCTATATAATAAAGTTATCGTTTTAGAACTCCACCATGAAGCACACGTCAAGTAAAACTACTGCCTTAATTAGTTACCGAATCACTAATAAAGGTCCGAAGTGGCTTGTAGCAAAGGGGGCATGGCAAGTATACAATTTTTGTTATGATGACATTGGTCACATTTCTCAAAAAAAAAAAACCTTGCCGCAGTATCACATTCGATGACTGGTTTCCCAAAATTAGTAGTCATACAAAAGCTCTCGGTAGATAGTGAGATATTCATTGTACAAAAGACATTGTCAAGCCTAGATTCAGTGTGCTCCTGGTATAGCTCCAGACTTAATTCAATTCTAAGAGTGCCCCAGCCTATTCATACTACACGCACACACTGACCATTTTGGTCAATTTAATGATGGTAAAAAGAAGACTAAATATATATACTATTGGATAACATAGACGGGTTCACAAATTTAGTTGTTGTCTGTGCGGTCCAAGAATACAATAAGTAACACCACTATAAATGTGTATGTTTCTGTGTTTAGTGTACCATATAGAGTTCTCTAGTAGACTTAGTTCAGCGGCTTCTTTAGGCTGTTGAAAAAAAATTGTGCATTAACTGATGTAGACACAGCCAGTGTGGTTTATTTTGATTATTTCCATATCGTTGTGACTTATGGCAAACTGCTCTGGGGATTTTATGCAGGATGCAGATCTTAATTCTATTATCATTCTGCAAAAGAGGGTTATACGAGCTATCTACAGTTTAGCTCCCAGAGTTTCCCTTAGACAGAAGTTTAAATATATAAACATTCTAATTGGTTTCTCAGATAAAATTTCATATATTTCAAGAAAAGTGTTAACAGTTTTGAAAAAAGGAGTGATGCTCATTCCATCAACACGCGGAATAAGCACAAGCTATCCGAACATGTGACGCGTCTCCACAGAGTAAGTCATTTTTTTTATTTTTGTATGGGACAATATATACGATGCTATAAATAAACTTCCCAATACTATCTGAGATTTGCCTATTAATAAGTTTAAAATTACTGTTAAAAGTAAACTCTGTCAAAATGGTTATTACAAAATTTCGGATTACTTGGAGGATAAGGATCTATGTACTTGTTTATTACGATGTCAAAGTGTAGCGTGTCTGCCCTACTGATACTATTATTATGGTCTCTTTATAAGGCAAAAATAAACGGACAATTGGTAAATACATTAGTTAATTGGCATAAAATTTAAATATGTAAAAGACAACCTCGCCGAGTTTCTTGCCCGATCTTCTCAGTCGTGGTCGCGTTCCGATCCAGTTGTAGATTTAACAAAAAAAAAATAAGATGACAATAAGTAAGTGCCCCCGTAGGGCTTTACAGAATAAATGATTTGATTTTGATTTTGAGAAAAGTATCATGATATAAAAACATGTAAAGAAAGAAAGAAATAAGTTGTATTCCGGATAAATGTTCTCAACGCTATTGCCACACCACTGTCAAGTAAAAAGATTTAATCGCAAGAAGTCGGCTGAGAAGTTCAGGGTTGCATTGAAAGGAATGGAGAGAGCTATGCTTGTGTTCGCGTTGCGCGACCGGAAACGAAATGAATGGATAAGAAGCATAACTAGAGTGGGTGACATGATGGCGAAGAAACAGTGGACATGACACGTTATGGTGAGAACGGGTACGAGTCGATGGATGTGAGTTCTTGAGACACTGGACTGACACAAGAGGGCAAGGCTACCCACCGCAGCGCTGGGTTGACGACATCAGGAGACACGCAGACTGGGACTGGATGCCCAGACTGGAAGCCGGGATTGGACGAAACAAGATCGACAGGAATGGAAAAAAGGAAGAGGTTTCATCCAGGAATGGAGTACAACGAAGCCTTTATGAAGATCAATGACTAAATTATAGGTATAAAGTAGGAGATACACTTATAACATGGAAAAGGACTAGCATTATATGTCTTTATGAACGTAGAACTCACCTGTGGCTTGTTTTTAGATCTACTAGGTACTGACATTGAAAGTTCCTCTGATAATAATTTTAATGAAATTGGATAAATGGCTTAAGATATGGTATCATTATTTAAAATTATGTCTACTCGTTGAATAATGATCGTTAAAATATATTAATACAATTATTATAACACATAATTCAATTATGATTGTTTATATATGGCTGATTAGGGTTAGTGTTGTTTTCGTCCATTACTTAGCACGAGGACGTGCTGGTTATGTCAGGATGGACGAATGTTAACAATATATAATTATTTCACTATAAAAAAACATACATTATAGACAAATTAATTTCAGTAGGTTGAAATTAGCAAAATTGTTGTATTATTAGATAAATGGAATGTATTTGACTCGCAGATGTTTTCTAAATTCACCGCAAGGTGGCATTGTTGACGATCACGGTAGGAGAGTTGTTCTACCGCTAAAATATTGTTATAAAAGAAGTAAGCGTGGCGGAAAGCGGGCAGTCTGTTGTCGTTAGCCGAGGTGAACACTAGGAAACGTTGAGCGTCGAATTTATGTCGGAACAACTATAAAATCTGAGCACAAGTTGACTAAAATCTTTATTTAAAGGGATATGTTGTTATACTTTAAATAAATAATTAGAATAGTTTATACTTGTGGTTTAACATTGTTGAATAGAGAGAAATAGTATTAAATGCGAAGTATAGTGATTAGTAAATTATTAAATAAAATGTAAAATAATAAGTGAATGCTCTGTCTTATTTACAATACCTTATTAAGGAATACATTCCTTATCAAGTATGCTTATTACAGCGATAATGTTAAATGAAATGTTACAGCATGTATTATTTTTTTAACATATTTCGTAGGAAAACCATAATGAGTAGAATTGAGATCTAGTAATAAATTCACCGTTTGCCACACAGCAAGACAGGCCAGCCGTTAAAAATCGTAAAAGACTCGTCAGGGATAGGTACAACATTTAGGGCTCTTGGGTGAACCCTGTGTCTTCGGTTTACCCTTTTTGGTGATACTCAGTCACAGAAAGGTATTTATTACTGTTAAACATCCCACTAAATATCATACAGACTCATTGCTGCAACTTGAATTTAAATTAAATACGTTACTTGAGCCTGTCACTTCTGCACATGTCTGTGCAACTGAAAAATCTACGTTATGTTTCAACGTTTTTAGCAACGTTTAAAACAAATCTTAATGCGAGAGAACGAGAAATTGTAAGCTTGCTCGGATATTTCTACAACGTTGCATAAACACCATATCTTTAACGTTATATTGTAGGGTAATGAATGGTATACTTAAAAGTTACAATAACTTATAACAACTTCCAAAAATAATGTTTCAGTAAATCCTCCAAGGCTAAGTTCATATGCAACTTTATATGAACTTAGCCTTGCTCAGTGGACTAAATCCGACATCTTCAAATTTTTGACCAACGTTAATCGATTCTTTCTTACGACGCTTCATAGAAACATCACTAACGCAATTATCTATGATCACTATGTTTGACATGTGGTTACGTTCCGTTTCTAGCATAAGTTTTCTTGCTACCACACAATAATTAGTGCATTGCATGTAACAATATTATTTTTCCTAAATACATTAAATAAATAATAGATATAATAATTAAATAAATGTAACATAATTGGTAACATATTTTCATTGTAAAAATATATTCAAATGTATGAACTTGTATTTAGTATCATCTAACTGAAATTGAAATTACTATTACAATTCCCGGTAAACCTACAGTTCTGTCATTTGTTCTAAGTGAACAGCGTGTGCGTGAAACTGAAATGTGATGTGGTATGGCTTCTTGTACAATACGGGTAGTATCATGAACACTACTAGGGCTAACACGATTTGGTGTGACGAATAGAGTTTCACCCATGTTTTCACCCGTGCTAACTAGGGGAGAGCAGGTAGGATTCGTACAGTGGGAGCATTCGTGCAGTAGTCCTATCTGCAATACTAAACACGTTGAAGCGTTCGTATTTGTGTGCGTGAGTCCCGTCTGTTTAGTTATTGTCTCATATTACATACTCTTTGAATATTGTTTGTGGTATGTCGGATAGACATTGTTATGGAAAAAAGGATTCATAAATAAATACTAGAAAACACAACATTTGAATATCATTTAATATATTATTTAAACATGGTGACAGCGATTAAAGCAATTGAAATGTATTAAGTAGAATGTAGTAAAATTTATGAATACTACACATCGACGCAAAACAAAATACATGCTCGTGCGAAATTCGATAAAATTTATCAAGAAGACAATGAAAGGGCAGAAGAATTTATAGCGAGAGTGTAATCTGCTGTAGAGTCCTGCCAATATCCATCAAATATAAAAGATGAACTTTTTCGAGACAGAGTACCTAATTGTAGGGTTAAAAGATATAATAGTATCAAACGAATTACAATTAGACCCTGAAATTACATCGGGGCAAGTAATTATAAAAATAAAACAAGAAGACGTAGTTTCTAGACAGTGTGAGCTCATAAGACCAAGTGTTTCTTTTGATGAGGTAAATAACCTCCAGAAATATACTTAAACATCAGAAACCAAATTTGCACGAACATACAAATAAGACAAGTAAGAAAACTTTTTATTCAAACTCGTGTGGAAGATGTGGTAAATTTCCGTGGCACACATTTTCAAGTTGCCCAGCAAAAAATAATATTTTGTTTATTTTTATAATTATTTTATTTATTAACAAAAAATATATGTACTTTTTACCGTTCGTAAAGCTAAAAAATAAAAATCGTGCTTTCGGTTCAAGAAAAAATTACATATAAATGTTTTGACATATTATATCGTTTCTAAGCAATTAAAAACAAATTCATAAAAAAATAAAATTACAAAGAGTATCAAAAAGTTTGCCACAGTCGTGCACATTCTCCCCCCTTTTCATAAGAGGACGATCTTCTTCAGGGGCCGGCGTAATATCCCAGCGGAGGTCCGTACGTCTACCACCCGTACAACGCCGTCACGACCAGGGAAAGTAGCAGTAATCACTCCTCGTGGCCATTTACCTCGTGGTAGATCTCCATCTGCGATTAAGACTAGGCTTCCGATTCGGGCTACCGTTTCTGTGGTTCCTCTTACGCGCCTTGGAGCAAGATTTGGTAGATACTCGCGTGCCCAACGCCTCCAAAAATGATCGGCCAGCCGAACAGCTCTGCGCCAGCCACTTCTGCTGCACAAGTCTGCCTCGCTCACTTGGGCTGGGATGGAGCGGCCAGATGAGCTTCCAAGCAAAAAGTGTGAGGGCTTCTGGATCAGCTGGGTCCGGTGAAACATGAGTTAGCGGTCGCGAGTTGACCAAGGCTTCAGCTTCCATTAAGAGTGTTGCCAGTACCTACTTCATTCGTTGGTGTTCGGTCTCAAAGCGTGACCTTGAGTGCTGTTTTAACAGTTTTTATTAGGCGTTCCCAAGCCCCGCCCATGAATGGTGCAGATGGTGCATTTGAGTTTATGGCTAGAGTAAGGCTCACGAGTCTGCTTTTCGGCGGAATGGGTCATCCACGATGAAGGTAAACTACTTCTTTTCGAAAAGTGATGTCTTGACTCTTTCGTAATATGTGGACCTCCGCGTTTTGAAGGGCTTGTGCTGTAAGTGGTTGAAGGGAAGGGGAAGAAGTGCATGGCGTTGAGCTACGTTGAGGAAGAATAAAATTATTAGAAACCCCCTTCACCCTGGTGATGCATGCAGCGATGAAATGATGAGCTCTAGCAGTTGCCCTCACCAACCTGAGCCATGTACTAAAATGGGTCGGATCAGCAGCAATTGGTAGCGGCAACTCTACTATATTATTACAATTACATGTAACGTCATTAATCAATGGGTTCGACAATGATGGTGATTTAATGACACGTGCGGATGACTTTAACTCTTTGTCTTTTGAGTTTTTTTTATTCTCATATCCTGCTATCTCCTTTGGCCATGCTGTCGAAGGAGATAACAGAAATGAGGGCCCACACATCCAGCGCGACTCCATAGTTAGCATGCTACGATTCACACGTGTCGCATCATCAGCGACATTGAGGGCGGTGGGGACCATTCAGACAGCGCAGAGCTTTCCCGAATTTCTCCGACTCGATTAGCTACGTAAGGCTTATACTTTCGAGCGTCACTTCGCAACCAACGAAGTAGCGTCGGTGAGGTTTGTGACGATGAGCGTCAGATATGAAAGTTGCGAGACGAGTTGCTATTAATGCTCTTTGCAGCTCCAGGCGTGGTATGGAAGTTGGTTTTAGAGGGGCGACCCGAGCCCTACTACAAACAAGAGCTAAACTTACTTTACCATGAAAGTCAGTAATCCGCCAATACGCGACGGCGACGTACGCTGATTCACTCGCGTCGCAAAGGATGTGCAACTCGCGCTGTAAAACTTCTGCATCTCGCAAATTATAGCGTCGCGGTACGCGTATTGCTGCAACTGACTTCAAGTTCTCAAACCATTCGTTCCATACCTTGCAATCAACTTCGCTAAACTTTTCGTCCCAGTACAGACCTTTACGCCACAAGTTTTGGAAAAGAATACGGCCCTTTATTACGACTGGCATTAAAATACCCAAAGGGTCGTAGATGCGCATAACTTGTTTTAACGATTGACGCTTAGTGATTGGAGCTGAATAATCAGATGATATTCCAAAGCTAAATTTTAACTCAAGTCAAGTCAAGAGCAGGTTGCCAGATCAGACCTAGCGTACGATTCACAGCGTCCTTACATAGCTCTATACCCTTGCCAGACACCACATCGGATAGTAATTCTACTGGCAGCTGGGCCAAAGCTGGTGGATTATTCGTTAGCCAACCTCGCATTTCGAACCCTCCGCGTTTATGTATCGTCACAATTTCACTAGGTAGACGAGCTGCATGATTCAAACTATCAACACTACAGATGAAATCATCCATGTACATATTGCTTTTGATAAGCTCTACGGCCTCGGGGAAATCATCACGGAACTCTGATGCGTTGAGATTCATAATGTAGATCGCTGTCGATGGGCTAGAACATAAGCCAAATATCATCGAAGACATGCGATATACCTTTATGGGACCGGAAGGATTGTCGCGCCAAAGAAATCTTTGCGCATCTCTATCTTTATAATTTTTACTTGTGGATGCATTTCCTTAATATCTGCTGTGAGAGCGATCCTTCCTTCCCTAAAACGCATTAGAATTCCAAGCAAGGATTGCAAGAAATCAGGCCCGGGCAATAATATGGAGTTCAACGAGACCCCTCGCTTGTTGGGATTTGTCACACCAAAGTGTGGTAGATACCAACAAACACCCTTCGGAATTAAACCGGTACATTCTTCGGCGTAACCTTTGTTTAAAATATCGTGGATATTTTTTCGATATTGTTCTGCAAAATCAGGTTCTTTTAATATCTTAGTTTCGAGACTCCTAAACCTAGATAGCGCCAACGGATAGCTATTTGGCACCATTAGACTGTCCGCCTTCCAAAGAAGTCCTACTTCGAAACGCCCATCTGGAAGTCGGTGAGCCGTGCGTTCAAGGATTTCAAGTGCGCGTTGGTCATCAGTGCTACGCGCCTCGTGTTTAGATATTCCTATCGCGTCCAACTTATATTGCTCTTTAATCAGTTGTACGAGTTCGTGTTTGGGATTGTCAGGTTCGATTAATTGTACATGGCATATTGTTTCGACCGGTCTGCTTTTGCTACTTGCGATGCCGAAAAGAACCCAACCTAATGCCGTCAGTATCGCCACAGGCTGTGACTTAGTCCCTTTCCTCGTGGCAGTCGCTATGGTAAGGTGCCAATTATCGATGCCTATAATTAACATAGGCGTAGCGTTTTCGTAGCACAAATAATTAGCTATGTCAGTTAGATGTGGATACGTACGTAAGACATCGCGGCTAACTGATTGTTTGCATGCTATGCCTAAATCACTAATTGAACGCGCTCTACGTACTGAGAAGATTTCATTTGCGTGTCGTCCTTTTATCTGGAAATCTACATACTTCACAGCCATCCCTCGATTTAAACCTCCAACGCAGTCAATATAATATGTGACTTTCCGGGCCGTCGGCGCCGATACGAGTGAAGAATCGATAAACGTGGATGTCGTGGAGAACCGTCGTCCAATAGCGCAAAAGTGTCTACACTTCCTAAGGGCCCTGATACTGTAACTGCAACTATCTTTAAGAGGGGGCGGAGAGTAGGGCTAACATCCAGCACGCTCAGTGAATCTGACGTCGCGGTGGTGTGCGCGGCTACCTCTCTAGCCGTATTATGTTCCGAAGAGCTCGAAGTTATTGCCGGATTGAACGGCGGAAGCCTGGAAGGAAGAAGTGTTAGACGTGGAAGCTACATTTTCGTCTATGTGAGCCGTAGTTGTAGGAATAAAAAAGTTGTTATCCCAATTCTATAGCAGTAATACATATCGGTCATGGTGTTTCCTGATGCGAGGTACCTTGAAAAAAAAGTTGATTAAACAATTATTTTTATTACAGGTGATGTCATTATGAATAAATGGGCGAATATAAAGGATTCTTTCGTGAAATCTCTGCGTACCAAAACTGGCCAAGGATTCCAGAAAAAATATTTACACGCAGAGCAATTAAATTTTCTTTTAAAAGTTGTAGACAAAGCAGACACAGATTCAAATTTAACTGACACAGAAAATCCTTTGACGTCAAGACCGTGTTCATCAACATCAAATACACCAGATCCTCCCCCGCTTACACCTGAGCCTAATAATGAATTACCACCACCCACATTGCCGGCACGGAAGAAGAAAACAAGGGAGTCAGATGTGCTAGAAAGGAAAATCTTGACCGAATTAAAAAAACAGGCTAATAAAGATAACAATCCTGCCCTACTTACCTCAAGGATGAATGAAAAAGAAACTATGCTGCTGTAATTTTTACCTTACATAAAGGATATGAATGAAACAGAAATGATGGATTTGCATATGGAAATTCTAACGTCGATTCGGAATATAAAACAAAAACGAACTCTGAATTTTCGCATCATCTCGTAATCACCATCACCAGTAAGCAGTACAACTAGTTCTAAAAACGTATATCTATCCCAGCTGTCGTTTGCACCAACCTCTGTTACTCAGCCAACAGTTACCTCACAACAAGTGCTAATTGATATGAACAACCAGTATTCACCAGCTGAAGATAATGACAATGCACTATATGATAACAGTAACCCTCTGCCTGACCCCCAGCCAACAGAAACATATACATTTTCGGAACAAAATGCAGGCGTAAATGTCTATCAAAATTTAATGAATCAGTTTAGTACTGAAGAATAATTATAATTTTATTTATATAAAATAAGGAGTAAATTATATTGAGGATAGAAAGGATTATAATTACATACTTGATGTTTTTTTTATAAATAAATGTTTCATTTATGATTATAGTGTTTATGATGGTAGTCGTTTTTAATGACAGATAAATTCCACAAAGGTGAAAAACTTACCTCAACGTCACTACTAGCATTTCTTCCGGTGGTATTGCCATTCTAAATGAAGTATCTTGTTTCACTGACTCTGACGATTCTGCGCACCTTCCCTGACCTGGCAAGTATTTGGATTCCAACGGCTGCGAATATATCGATTTATCTTTGCGAATTATTTCGGACTCTGTTTTTGTGCCTAGCAAATTGGATTTTCGTCATGTCCCGAACTGCAAAAAGACCCGTAAGTTTCAATACCTACTTTCCACGTACTCGAAGAGTTTGTCACTCACACTTTGATACTAAATATCATACTCGAAGCAATATACTCAGTCATTTGCGGTACCTACACTATATTTGCAAGGTAATTTCGTAGTTAAGGAGACGAGTATTACGAGTTCACTTTAAAGGAACACACATGATATAAGAAGAAAAATATAAGACAATATTCAAAAACTAATAAATGACAAGTTTATAAAGTGTGCTGTTCACAGAACAGACATCATAGCAAAGTTAGAAAACTTATCAATAAATATATTAATTTACAATTGGTGTAAAGATACAAAGTTTTAAGTGGGAACAGATCTGATTACGACCAAAATCATAGAGTCCAAAAATTAGCTTTGGCGTATTGCAAAAAAGATGCAAAATATTTAAATTAAAAAAATGTAAAAATATACTATGCTTTTATTAATTTTCCCCAACCCACAAGGTGACACGGGTCCGTTTTAATCTGTAGTTTAACTATTAGCCAAAATGTATACTCTTAAATATTTGATTCTTATATAATTGAAAAAACATTTTGACTATTCAAGTTCAACTAAGGATAAAATAAAGACCAATGAAACAGGTAGGCAAGTAAAAAATAGTAAAATTAGTACAACGGTATATTATAGTCACAGAATAACTGATAGTTTATAGTTTTCATAACAAATCAATAGATGGCGCTGCGTGCGATAATGCTGGAATGACAACTCTATCTCCAGTATACAAATGTTCTCTATGATAGAGAACATATTATATCGTGTCTAAGCAACTAAAAACAAATTCATAAAAAAAGAAAATTACAAAGAGTATCAAAAAGTTTGTCACAGTCGTGCGCAACTAGATTAAACTATTTCAAGTGTAGTTTTTAGCATCACCTATGAAATTTGATTGGAGGATTGATTGAATTGAAATACGTTTTTTCAAAAGTTCGTTTAGTTTTAGGCCACGCCGCAAGTAATAATACTTCGCCGCCATTTACGCCAAATAAGATAGTGATATTACATGAGGTCATCAACAATGTTCAACTGAACTCTTCTGTTCTACAAGAGGTCATAAACAATATTCAACTGAACTCTTCTGTTCTGAAGACTGGTCGAAGGTCGTGAATAAAACAAAGAGAGACACTATGGAGGATATAATGGAGGCATCGTTAATAATATCCGTCACAGATACAGATGATGAATTTAGTGACAATTCAGATGTTCCCAGGAACGTCCTATCTCATATCAGAGCCAGCTCTGATATGAGATAGGACGAATAAAATTTATTTTTTCTTAGACACCCATAAACAATCTTACCCCATATATGTTCTGTTGATTCATTAATATCATTATAAACTTTTAAATATAACAACTGAACTACGCACAGCATAAGTTTTTTATTATAAAAACATCGACTCTCAATCGTAGCAGTACATCCCATCACTAAATACGTCTATGGACTCTATGGCGTTACGTTATACGCATAGCACTTAGCTTAATGTTTCTTTCCATTAGATTTTATTTGTAGACTAGAACATTCTGGTTGGGTTGCATTTACTACAGTTATTAATGATTTAACATAATACGAATGTGGTACAGCTGAAATACTAAGTCATAATTTGTAAAGCGCGGCAACTTGCAAGAGTGAAACGAAACGTTACTAAAACTCGTATCGTGCTACAGCGCAAATACTTTTTTGTAATTATTATTGTTGTTAACATGAAACAAATACATGTAATGTCAAATTATACATCGATTATAATTAAATTCGGTATAAATAAAAACATGTTTAAAACTTAACTTAATAATTCAAGTCAAAAAATAAATACGATAAATAGCAACACTACGTTCTAGTCGGTAGGTTATGAAACTCAACATAGCTTCAGAACGAGTGCTCCGTAAGCCAACGTCGTAGTCGAGACTTCAAACTATACAAGCTAGGGGCCGCTATTATAGAGGCGGGCAGTTTATTGTACACCGTTGGAGTAAGCCTGTTCGCTGCCGTCGCACAGTATGTGTAGCTCCGGATCTTCACTCTCTCTTAATGCGTATTGCTCTAGCCGCAGGCAGGAAAGGCCGGAGAGTTGCCCAACCAAGCGGCGAATGTCTCGTTCTCTTCTGTCGGGATCGGCTCGTCCCGCGATATGTTGACACTCTGCAGTATTATCTTCGCTCTTATGGTGCAGTGGCCCAGCAATCCGAGAGAGACATATATTAACATGACCGCGCTAGCATGTATAAGCCCTATCAACACCTGCGTAGTTTAGATCATACTCTATACTGTGTACTCTCATTTTATTTATTTGCAGTTTGTTCCGGTGTGCGTTCTAATATGAGCTTGTAAGTGACCTGCGTCTGCAGATTGATAATCACACATATTACATTTATGAGGTTTCTCTTTAGTGTGCGTTCTAATATGACTTCGTAAGTGACCTGCTTGTGCACATTTATAATCACACATATTACATTTATGAGGTTTCTCTCCAGTGTGCGTTCTAATATGGCATCGTAAGTTACCTGCTACGGCACATTCATAATCACACATATTACATTTATAAGGTTTATGCCCAGTGTGCGTTCTAATATGGACTCGTAAGGTAGCTGCTTGTGCACATTTATAATCACACATATTACATTTATGAGGTTTTTCTCCAGTGTGCGTTCTAATATGACTTCGTAAGTTAGCTGCTACGGTACATTCATAATCACACATATTACATTTATAAGGTTTTTCTCCAGTATGAGTTCTAATATGACTACGTAAGTGATGTGCTTCTACAGATTTATAATCACACATATTACATTTGTGAGGTTTCTCTCCAGTGTGAGTTCTAATATGTCTTCGTAAGCTACCTGCTGCGGCACATTCATAATCACACGTGCTACATTTATAAGGTTTTTCTCCAGTATGAATTCTAATATGACTTCGTAAGTGATCTGCTTTTGCAGATTCATAATCACACATATTACATTTATGAGGTTTCTCCCCCGTGTGCGTTCTAATATGTGTTTTCAAGCGTCTGGCAGTAGAGCATTTATATTGACACGTATTGCATGTATATGGTTTTGTTCCACTGTATCTTATGTTATGTTTTTCCAGTTTTGTTTCCGTCGCAGATTCACGATCAGCCATCACAGTCAGTTCGAGTCCCTGAAGCAAATAAATTAAGTTTAATGCATAGATGTGTGCACATTAATATAACGTATGATATCTATAGAAATATAAAAAAAAACATATATTCTTACGCTAGTAGGCGATGATATGATTTATGGCAAAGTGGCACACGACGGCTAGCCTCTAAAACTCGCTATGAATATGTGTAAACACATTAAAATACTTTATGTCAAAGTTGTTTATTTAATATACGATACATATTGCAGGTTATTTAGAACATAACATTTTAGATGAGAAAATTTTCTTGTTTCATACTTTTTAGAGCGTGATTTTGCTATGGCCAAAACTAGATTTGTTTTCAAAATTGAATTGAGTCTATAATTACATTAATAATAAAACTATAACATGTGTACCATAATCTACAATGAAATACGTATTTATTCACTTTCAAAGAAGAATGGCCTCTGTGTGTTTTGGGTACCCTACATAGATTGACCCACGAGAAAGGAAACCATGAAAAACCAGTAGTCCTTAGGTAAGACTAAGATAATAAATTATAATAATAAATTTATTTATTTATCTGTAAGGATATACATACACAGACACAGTTTATATTACACTTATTGTACAGTCCAATATCTACTAAAACTATGCAATAAAATAAAGAACTAAATATAGTAGGTACAAAACAAAGTATTCAGCTATAGCTAAATGCTCGATGCAATATGAGTGTTGATCATATCTAGGACGTGTATTATTATTATTACATTTTATTTAAGACAGTATAATGTATGTTGGTAGGCAAATGTATATTACTTACATACCGTACTAAATGTTTCACGTAGTCCCGTATTTACAGAATGATACTCCAAGCTATTGGGCACACAAAACAATTACGAGTATTTACTCGTACATATACCTCCTACCTCTTTTTATTTTTGAAACTACAATTATAACTATTACCTTGATTTATAATATTATCAAATTTCAATTTTGGTAGTATTCCATTTTAAATAATGTATTCACATTACAATGCTCTTTCTCAATATTTTCTTCTTATAATATGATCGGGTTATGGCCACATAGTACAACGAACTAGTATGAACATTTACGTCTACCCTCCGTACTAGTTTGCACTGTATGACGGCAGGGTCGAGTGATCCTCGTCCACACAACACGTTATTATTAACAGTATATGCGCGCTTTCCAGATGTTTCATAATGATGAATGTAATAAGTACTTATAATAGAGTAAGAATTATGTCGAACTAAATACAATATTTTGAGAGGGCGCTGCAGTGCCACTATCAACATCGAATGGTAGGGTGCATTGTCTATGACAACTATACCGTTCGGCGGTAAATTTGGTATAAGCTTTTCACGGGGCCATTTTAAAAAATTGTTTGTGTCCATCTCGTTATGATAATCGCCGATTTTACTTTTACATTTATAAAGTAATTCTGCACCTTCAATTCCATTTTCTCCTCCAGCGTGTACAAGAATCCAACGTTGACCCGGATTAAAATTTTTCTTCACACTGCTGTCGGTATTATTTTGCCAGCATTTACTGACCGTATAGTGGGAATGGATCCACGTCTCGTCCAAGTAGGTAACCGGTTTTTTATCAGCGCCAAGGTCATTATTCTCTTTCATACGGCGTAGGTAGCGAGCCCTCCATGCGGCGATGTTCGGCTTTCGTGTCAATACACAACGGATATTTTTACACTTTTTGAACTTGTAGCCCAATTTGTTTATTAAAATATTTCTTAAATATGTTCTCCCACCTTGAAAATGTAGGTCTCTCTTAACTGCTGCCAGAATTTTCTTCAAAGTTGGGATTTCTTTTTTTACAGCATAAAAACTGTTGATGATATTTCGTATTGCGCAAATGTCAAAATCATCTACATTGATGCGTTTTTTGTACTGTTTACGCTTCTTACCCGGTGTCGATAATTTTGGTTCTGGGTGGGTTTCTAAATTATTACTAGTACTTGGAGTCGGACTAGCGCCCGGCGAAGTAGGTGGTTGTACATTGGCTTCATTTTTAATTTTCATTAGAGTCCTCTTTGATATCCCAGTTGCAGCACAGGTTCGTTTCACGACTTGGTCTACAGGTATGGTGTACTGTTTATTTGCTTTCTCCGATTCAAAAAACTTGAGCACTTTCAAGATTAAATTTCTTGATTCGCTGTGTATTGTTTTTACCATGACTTCAGTTTAACAGCTACAACAATTTTAATAACAACCAAACCAGTCCAAACTTAACAGTAAACAGTCTAAACTTAACAATAAATATTAAAAAACAAAACAACAAAGCGAAAATATCAAAATTATCGGGACGTGTATCGGCAACGAAGATGCTAACCGTACTGCACCGGGGAGTGCGCGGAGTGACAGGGGAAGCGGGAGAGGCGCCGCATTCCAGCGAGGTGCACAGATATTGTGACCGGGTTGTACGTGGTCGAAACACCCGGGCAGTACGGTGTGGGATTTCTCATCAAAAAAAAAGTATTAGAAAATCATAAAACAATTTCGCGGTTTATCTGAAAGAGTTACATTGATTGGTCTAGAATTCGGAGATACTAGCCCGTCAATTTTTCAAATCTATGCACCGGCGACAGACTCAGACGAAGAGGATATAGGAAAATTCTATTAAACGCTACAAGAAGCTCACAACTTACTAGGAAACTACAAAAACATTATTACCATAATGTTTATATATATATATATATATATAATAATATGAGATTTCAATGCAAAGATAGATAGGAAAAACTGGACACAAACAGCACAGGAGAGAGAAAAATGGAAGAAGGCTTCGAGGAGGCCAATACCCTATCTTATATAGTACTATAATATCTTATAATTAACCGTAAAAGGTTTGTTTATTTTCTCTTTTTTTGCTATTTTGGGTTTTCCTTCTTTTTTTTTCTTCTATTGCTCTTTTTTTTGTCCTTTACTCATTTTTTTCCTGTTTTTCACAATTTATCTTATCTCTAATGAAATAAATTTACAAATCAAATCCAATAAGGAGTCGTCCAGCAGCTCTAATCTACTTAGCACAAATCAACCTTACTTATTCCTCGCCGCTGCGATTCTGGCAGCCTTGCTCGCAAATGCCAATAAGGGTGTTCTAGAGACCTGGCTCTCCATGATGGTCGGGAGAGGATTGATCTAGCATGATCTGGATTCTAGATTCCAGATTCATCCTTTCCAGGCCAAATCTTGGGCATTCAAACAGTATGTGCCATATCGTTTCGTCACAAGCTGGATCGCAGACGCAAGAGGGACTGTCTTTTACATGAACTGATGTAAGTACGCTGCAAATCCTCCGTGGCCGGTCAATATTTGGACATGGATAGGTGTTAGTACCATGTCCTTAAGTACTCGTCTTGCGAAGAAGACGGTAGGAAGGAAAGCCTTCGTGACCGAACCTGTACTAGAGGATTCGTAGTGCCCCTGCCACCTTCTGACAGTCTCCTCCCGAATCTATTTCCTGTTGAACGATAACGGCACCTCGTCATAGTCAGCGGCCGTCTTCTTAGAGTATAGAGTGCTGCTTTCTTAGCAAGCTCGTCTGCTCTTTCGTTCTCCGGGATACCTACATACTCTCGCCATCTTAACGGCTCTAAAGAGTGACCGACTGGAAAACGGTGTTATGGGGCTCGAGGCGAAAGGTGGAGTACTTGGTTTCCCTGCCTTCGTCCCTCCACGTAAGGGCAGCACCTACTTTCCCCTCAATCTTGCTGCCGTCGGTATATATCTGGGGGCCGACTACGTGGTGGTCCTTCAGGGTTTCGGGGTCCACATTGTCGAGGCACTCATACTCAGTTCTTATGAGTAGAGATGAGTGGGGGTTGTCGCGATATCCCACCTTGCTCTCCACCTCTCTGTATACCGCTTCTGAGTACCCCTTTTTGATTTTAAAAAGGGTAGCAGCCTCGATAACCCGAAGATCCAGGGGTAGTTGGCCCGACAGGACTAATGCCGATGTCAGAGAGACCGTGCGATATGCTTTACATATCTTCTGCGCGAAACCTCTTTGCAGCGAGTCCAGCTGGTTTCTGGTCATAATTTTCTCAGCCGCTGGAGACCACGCGCTTGCCGCATACAGCACGATCGGCTCTATCACCGACAAGTAGATGGTTTTTATGATGTCGGTGTTTAGACCCCAAGTCACCTTCGCAGCGCACGCAAGTTGTTTATAAATGTTCGTGGCTTTCCTGCAGGTTGCGGACACGTGCGCGTTAAAGGTGAGCTTGGAGTCTATAATGCGATCCAACAGTTTAATCTTGTTGACGAGATTCAGCCGAGTGCCGGACATCTAGATTTCCGGGATATCGTACTTTAACTTCTTCGTGATAACCATCGCATTTGTTTTATAGGCGAAGCTCAGTTTATTTCGGACACCCCATTCCAGAACGGCATCTAAGGTGGTATCAACTGTCTGCTGAAGGGTCCTGGCCACTTGACCAGCGAACGCCAACACCACATCGTCCGCGAAGGCCTGAGTATATACCCCCAAACTAGCCATTTGATGTAAGAGGGGATCTAGGATTAGGTTCCAAAAGGTCGGTCCGCCAATGGAGCCCTGAACACAACCTTTCGTGGTTCCCTTTTCACTAGATGCCTTGGAATAGTTGACTCTGATGTTACGGTCCTCCAGGTACGAGGATACTAGAGCATAGAGGTTTTTAGGGCAGCGCTTTTGGAAGGGGGCTAATATACCTTAAATTATAATATACCTATAATATAATATACCTATAATATAATAAAGTAACATTAGAATCATTAAAAAAATACAGTTACTCACATAATATTAAGTAAATATAAAATATGTTGTAACTACATACTTTAAGGTTTATAGGAAGTAAAGAGGTTTTATTATTATTATTATTATAAATACAATATTTTATAGTTGTTACAATAATATTCAATATTGTTGTAAACATTAAAAATATTTTTATTGAAATTATTTTACAACTCTATATTACTTAACTTACTACTTATTCAACATTTTATAAAGGTTAAAATTTAACATGTAACAATCATAAATAATAATATTTATGACAGACTTTTTCTGGCATCCATACATACGTATGTGTATATATAGTGTGTGTGTGCGTTTTAATAATGTTTGTACTTTTTTCAATTGATTGGGGTGGGTATTAGAATGTAAAATGTAAGTTTGGTTGTAGTCTAAAGATTTATTACCGCTTCTAAAAAATCATAATGTAACCGTTATCAGAGCCTCCGTATCGTCGTAACTAAGTAACTTTAAATATTTATCTGTTTTTATTTTACACACGAATCTACTGGTTTCCGCAATATTTTGGCTTTTATTCATTTTATTGTATGTATATGTACCAAGCCAATACGTAAATGTATGACTAAACTTCGTCTTGCAGGCAATAGTTTTATAAACTATATCACTTCGACGTTTATCCTGGTAACCTGTTATCATAAGATATTTATGCTGGTTAAGGACCAACTATACTATTTTACGTAGAGTTGACGAACAGTAAGAACGTTGGTTTCTTGGTGGTAGGATGACGATAGGGTTTAAAAAACGTAACTTTTAGGACAGCGCGTTAGGCTTTTTCTAAATCTATAAGAATAGTTTTACTAGCTCCTCCCCAAGCAAGGATACCGTAAGACAGGATTGACTGACACAAGCAAAAATAAACATGTTTTTAAATATATAAATTAAGTTCCTTACTCTTCCTGTGAAAAGGCGTATGTGAGGCACCCACCACATCTTAGGTATTTATCTATTACTACGCCCAAATACTTAATATCATCTGTAAAGTTTAACAGACTATAGCCACATACAGTATTGTCAGAACGATTGCAGGTGTGTACTTTTAAATTTAAACAACAGTCCGGTTGCATGTTTTCTTTAATACTAAACGTCATATATTTAGTATTTTCCAGGTTCAAAGTTAGTAAATTTGAGTCCAGTCAATTGCTTACCTTGATAAAGCTCTTTTCAGCCGTTGATTTAGCTTCGCCCCATGTATCGCCCTCAAATAGAATTACTGTATCAGCAGCTAAAGTTATTATTTGGGTATTATCTAGTTCTTTTCTACACAGTCTATCTATACACGTAATTTGTATAATTACCAAAAAAAAACAGCACTATATGCTGCTGGTACTTAATACATACATGGGAAGAATATTTAAAACTACTTAAAAAAAAATCCCACATAATCATCAATATTTGGTCAAACGTCTAGATTGATTCACACCTACAAATTTTATTCTAGGCATTTCTACTATTCATTAAGATATACTACATGCGCGCGGTTTATGCATGAAACTTAACACCCCCACATAGAAATGTATCATTCATAATCATAACATTCGGCAAACTCGCGTCCTAGCTCGTTAGTCCATATTATTATTCATTCTGTGCGCTCGGGCATTCTCGCAAGACCTGGCCACCGGACCAACCCCGCACCCTCCGCCCTGCCACCGCGCGGCCTTTGTTTCTTCCGAAAACGAACGAACGAAAGCCGAAAGGCGAAATGAAAGCTCAGCTCAGTCGCATCGCTCGTGTCGCAAGCGTCCCATGCGCCTTACCTTCATTAACGAAGTGATTATTTTCTCTTTGAAAACGCCGCGATCTGATAGCCATCGCGATGGCTTATCAATTTTCATCTCGCGAATACACTCTTATGTTACGTGTTTACTTTCTGTCTGGAGAAAACACTAGTGAAGCTTTGAGGATGTACCGCGAACTGTACCCTAACTCTCGACAACCAAACCACGCTACAATGTCAAGTGTCTACCAACGTTTGCTGGACCATGGATCTGTTTACACTCCGTCACACGCACAAGGGCGAGGGAGACCTGCGCTCTCACAAAACGTATACGACGATGTCCTTAGCTACTTCGAGGAAGACCCTCGGAAAAGTACCAACGATGCCGCTCGCCATTTTGGAATTAGCAAGTACTGCGCGTGGAGAATAGTACGTTCAGCAGGCATGCATCCGTACCATTACCGGAAAACGCAGGAACTTACTACAATAGACCGAAGTCCAAGGATGGCGTTTTGCAACTGGATTCTGAGCAATTGCGATGCCAATGTACTATTTTCAGATGAGTGTTTATTCACAAGGATTGGCCTGTTTAATCAGCACAATGAACATTGGTGGTCGATACGAAATCCAAAGCTGACGCGAGAACATTCGTTCCAACACCGGTTTAGTGTAAATGTGTGGGCTGGAATTCTGAACGACAGACTCATCGGCCCGTATTTCATTGAGGGGCGTCTCACAGGAGAAAGTTATTTGAGCCTTCTTCAGACGATGGTATCGTCTATGTTAGCCGACGTACCGCTAGCATACCTGCAAGGATTGTGGTTTCAACAGGACGGTGCTCCACCACACTATCACCGGGCAGTGCGAGAATACCTAAACGACCAGTTCGGAAGCCGTTGGATTGGTCGTGGTGGACCAGTAGCGTGGCCGCCACGCTCACCGGATTTAACGCCAATGGACTTTTTTCTATGGAGTGAAATAAAACGCCGTGTTTATCTCAGTGAACCTGACAAAGTGGCAGTGCGTAAACAGCGAATTATTGACGCTTTTGATGAAGTGAAAAGTCTAAACGTGTTAATATCATTACGAAACAATCTTTTAAAACGTGCGCGAGTGTGTATTGACAATGAAGGTGGACACTTTGAACAGTTATTAAAATATTTGTAATCACCGAACTAATACCTAGGTATTACATCGATGCTTATACGTTAATTTGTTTAGTGAGTACTGTTTTGGTGGGATCCGCGCGCTTTCTAGGCAGATTTTGTTTTTGTTTACACTGTGTAAACAAATAAGTCTGCCTAGAAAGCGCGCGGATCCCACCAAAACAGTACTCACTAAACAAATTAATGATTGTTTTAAACTATCACGGTTGTTCTCTAAAGTTATATGATTATTAACGGGATATTTACCGTGGTAAGGTTGTGGAGTGAGCTCCCGATATTTCGGCGCAGTTACATGCACCATGTTCACGGGAAGACTCAAGAAATATCGGGAGCTCACTCCACAACCTTACCACGGTAAATATCCCGTTAATAATCATATAACTTTAAATTAATGATTGTTGTGAATTACTGATACTAACTTTTTAAATACGCCATAATTACTTTATTAAGTAAGAATTACAAACTTATCTATCGTTCTTTATTTTGTCGGTCCTAAGCCCGCCAAAGTATGAAGGAAAAGTTAGTATTTATCAATTATAAAGTTTCAATGTCAATATTCTTTTATTTATTTACAAATACCTACCTAACTACCAACATTATTGTGAAACTCGACAATCTCTTTCACACCGAACGCTCGGGTGGGG
The DNA here is from genome assembly GCA_917880725.1 of Selenia dentaria. Taxonomy (NCBI): domain Eukaryota; kingdom Metazoa; phylum Arthropoda; class Insecta; order Lepidoptera; family Geometridae; genus Selenia; species Selenia dentaria. The sequence goes on along the minus strand of OU862900.1, from coordinate 88,824 downwards.
GGTGTAAGAAAGAGTAAGAGAGATATTTTTTCACTGACGCGAATCATGTGTTTTCATTAATAAGTTGTACATAGGCATGTAGTATTTTTGTTAAGATGTCCATACTTTTAGATGAAATTTTCGAAAACTTTAACAATTAATAATTATTTCACTGTGAAGTAATAAAAAAATTTGACTACATATCTACAATGTATTAACACTTTTGTACCGCCCATTTTTTTTTGGTAATTATACAAATTATGTGTATATACGAGTATATATAACCGACAGGCCGGTTGGCTCAGTTGGTAGCACCCCTGCCTTCTGAGCCGCTGGTCCCGGGTTCGATCCCCGGACAGGTCAAACATTTGTGTGCATGAACATGTCTGTTTGATCTGTGTCTGGGTGTTTATATGTATGTATTTAATATCATATATATGTATGTAATATCAGTCATCAGGTTACTGTAGTACAGGCTCTGCCTAATTTGGGACCTGAAGACCTTTGTGTGGATGTTGTCCCATATTATTATATTCTTATATATATCAAAAATAGTGTCGGCCCAAGCATGCTTCCTTGCGGAATCCCGTAAGATACTGTTTCTTCATGACTCAATAACGATCCTATTCTAGTAGACTGTCTTCTGTCATACAAATAGCTTCGGAAAAGTTCGAGCGTTTTTCCTCTAAGTCCTGTATTTTCTAGCTTCTTCAGAAGCAGTGGAATAGACACAGTATCAAAAGCTTTCGCCAAATCAAGAAATATACTCGTACCTACACACTTTTTGGATTTATCTAGTAGTTTGACAAAATGACTTACTAATTTATCAATTGCATCTGATGTTGATTTTTTAGCCCTGAAACCATTTTGATTTGAAGAGATGAGATCATATTTTTCTAAGAAGCTCAGTAGTCTAGAATTGATAACCTTCCCAAAAATTTTTGAAAGGGTACAGGTAATAGTGATATTGGACGATAGTTACCGATAATGTCCCTACTGGAAAAATACCATAATTAATGGATTCATTGCAGACGTACGCTATCGGGCCTGATAAATTATCAATAGCTTGCTTATATAGTGTTGACGATATACGAGTACCATCCCATCCAGAAGATGAAGTATTACGTAATGATAGTATATGTTTTTTGAATTCTGCTTCGTCTGTCGATAAAAGTACAAAAGAGTTAAGAGGTATAATAATATAATATAGAGGAGGTAAGAGAGCTATACTCATCATCATTGAACAAATTTGCTAGTTCTTCTTTCGTAGTATTGAATTATATCCTACTGTAGCAAAATGAATATTTACTTGCGAGATTGCATCCTGCGAGTTTGAATTATTAAGTAGTTCTGTTCTACATTACAAATGTTTTTTATTATTTGCCAAGTCTTCTTTACATTTCCTTTACTTTCATGTATTTTCCTTTTTTCGTATTGCTTCTTAAGTTTTTTTAGAATTCTGTTACAGTGGTTGCGGTATCTTAAGTAAGTTATTCTTAAAGATTGATCATAAGGGTGTTTTTTATATTTCAAGTGTAATTTATCTCTAAATTTAATACATCGTAGTACTTAAGCCAGCTGTTACACATGGTTTAATGATATGTTTTCTTTTGGGTAAGATTTCAAGATGACTATGATTGTCCAATGTTATTGAAATTATTTTCAGGAACTCGTTGGTACTTTCATCAACATTTGGGAAAGCAGATAACGTCTTTTGCCAATCAACAGATTTTAATTCAGCTATGACAGAAAGATAATCAATGTTTTTAATTGTTACGGTAGATTGCATTGCCTTTTTAATGCGTTCATTGTTTATAGAAGTTATAACACAATAATGATTAGTCACCGTAGTCACATACAATAGTATTGACTTCATTTTTAGTTCTGACCAAACAATGGTCAAAACAATTTTCTCTTGTTGGAAGTAAGTGCGCTGGCATCAGTCCATGTACAGCCAGAACATTGAGGTACTCTACTGAGTACCTCAATGTTCTGGTTCTCAATGTTCTCAATGATCTAGTGTCCGAATTTCCTTGCTTTATATCGATATTTATGTCACCTGTTAATATAACATCCTTAAATATTTTTAACTTAGATAAAATACTGTCCAACGACACTTGGAACGTCATTTTAGTAATAATTCCCAATTATCGGATCCATGCAAAGCATAAGTACTTATATATAAGTACTGTTGTCAGTATACAACATTTACAGGACAATACAGGACGGCACAACACAAATAAATACTAATATTAAATACTAAATATTGAATATAATAAATATGACTACAAAAAATGTTAGTTACAAACAATTATAATAAACTTGTTGGGTTTAACAGTCACTCTCGCGAAGTAGTGGTAAAATTGTACAATTATTTTGAACGTGAATCAGTTACCGATGGATCTTTTACCATTGACACAACCGAAAGAATGCGTTGCCGAAGCATTGGGAATAGGGAATAGGACAGTAACTCAAATTCTGAAAGAGAAATACGGACCATCAGGCTCAGAAGATAATACTTTACGTACATCGAAAAAAGAAAGGGGGATAAGAAAATTGTTGGCGTTGATAATTTTGATGCTGCTGCAATTCGCAACCACATTTATGGATATCACTCGAAAAAAGAATATCCTACACGGGAAAAGCTAATGAGTTCGTTAAAAGACGTAGGCTTATTTTTTAGCGGTAAATCGTCTCTATCAAAGGTTTTGAAATCGATTGGCTTTAGGTTTAAAAAATCTGACAAGCGGAAAATCCTGCTAGAACGCTACGATATTATATGGAAGAGAGTAACATTCTTACGTCAAGTAAATAAAATTACAGATTGGGACAATGACGTGTTTGTTGACGAAACATGGTTTAACGCGAACCAAACGATTTCGCGGACATGGACCAATGATACAGCGGCCTCCACCTCAAAAGTTCCATCGGGAAAAGGAGCCCGACTTATTATATGTCACGCGGGATCAGCTTCTCAAGGTTTTATTCCAGACTGCCTCCTCGCATTCGCCTCTAAAACTACAAGTGATTACCATAAGGAAATGAACTTTGAGGTTTTTAAAGAGTGGTTTGAGAAGCTGTTAGTCAGCTTAGAAAACCCATCGAAAATAATCATGGACAATGCACCTTATCATTCTGTACAAGTTCATAAACCACCAACTCAAGCAAGAAATTGTCTCGTGGCTGGTAAAAAAATGTTGTAGATGCAAGTTCAACCTTATTAAAAGTTGAGTTGCTAAATCTGGTAAAAGCAACTAAGCCGTCCAAGCTCCGATTTGTAATCGATGAACTAGCCCTAGAGCATGGACACGAAGTTATTCGATTGCCTCCCTACCATTGCCAGTATAACGCCATCGAGATTATTTGGGCACTAATAAAGGGACACGCAGCGCGGAACAATACTGAACCACCCTTCAGTATTGCTAAAATGATGACTCACACAAACTGCGTGTGCAGAAGTGACTACAGAAGACTGGAGACAAGTCGTAGAGAAAACAAAGACTCTGACAAAGAGTGCTGACAGCATTGATGAAGATGACAATACTAATAACAGTTCTGATAGTTCAACTGAATAAATGCCATTTTTTGTTAATTTATGTACTTGTCTTATTTTGCTCCTTATATTTACGAAAGAGAAAATAAAAATGGGACAGGGATTCGCCTGATGAATTTTAAAATTCACATATGTTTCTAGTCCGTATCGATTCATTCACTTTAATCGATGTTTTTAAGCCCTTCAGTAAAACTGACAGACGTCAAATGTTACCTATTAAAATGACTCCACTTTAGGAATCTGGGCAAAGTCAAAGTCAAAATCATTTATTAAATTTAGGCATCAAAGACGCACTTATGAACGTCAACTTTTCATTATATTGAACTTTAAAGACTACCGCCGCGTTCCAAAATATATAGAACCCACCGAGAAGAAGCGGCAAGAAACTCGGGGCCATTCTTTTTATATGGATGTTTACAATGTTTACTTAGGTACTACAAATATTACATTTTATGGGTGGCAGAGAGACAGCTTGCCAGAAGTGGAGTATTCCAAGCATCTTTATCTTCTATATAATGTCGAACTTTATAGTAAGCTTTTTTATTAAAACTTTTTTTACAGTCAACTTGAATTTGCCCTCTGTGAGCTCAGTTATGTGCTTTGGGATTTTATTGTAAAAACGCACACAATTTCCTAGGAATGACTTATTAGTCTTCGCAAGTCTAAAACTAGGTACAGCTATCCTATTTGTATTTCTGGTATTAAAAGTGTGGTGATCACTATTTAACTTATATTTATGTAAATTTTTACGAACATACATTATGTTTTCAAATACATATAAGGAAGGCAACGTTAATATATTGATTTCTTTAAATAATTCTCTCAAAGATTCACGGGGACCCATTTCGTATATAGCTCTAATAGCACGTTTCTGAAGGATAAATATGGTCTCTATATCAGCCGCTGAACCCCATAGCAATATCCCATATGACATTACGCTGTGGAAATATGCAAAATACACTAACCGCGCCGTAGAAGCATCTGTTAGCTCTCTTATTTTACGTACTGCATATGCAGCAAAACTGAGTCTCCCAGACAGGGCATTTATATGAGGACCCCATTGTAATTTTGCGTCAATTTTAATACCTAAGAAGACTGTTTCCTTGTCCATTACGAGTTTAACTCCATCAAGCGTAACGTTGGACTCCAAATATGGAACAGTAGGCAAAGAAAACTTCAAACATTTTGTCTTTTTTGAATTCAGAAGTAAATTATTAGTTGAGAACCATTTAGAGATACTAGATAGAGCGTTGTTTACTTGAATTAGTGTGCTATCTTTCCTAGTTGAGAACCATTTAGAGATACTAGAAAGAGCGTTGTTTACTTGAATTAGTGTGCTATCTTTCCTATCTACTTTAAAAATCAGAGATGTGTCATCCGCAAATAAAACAATATCACAAAGATAATTGGCCATAAGTGGCAAGTCGTTAATGTAAACTAAGAACAAAAAAGGCCCTAAAATGGACCCTTGTGGAACACCCATTTTAATTATAGATCCTGAAGATGTTACACCATTTATGCCAGGCGTTTATATATAATCTAAGAGCCTCTGTTACTCAGTGATAATGTAGCTTTCTAACGGCAAAATACTTTTTAAAACTGATCCAGTAGTTTTAAGTTTATTCGTTATACAAAAATACTAATCTTTTCTCTTTATAATATTAGTAAGTATAGGTAAACACGATATATCGACACGTTCGCAAAAATGGAAAAAAAGTTAAACATAAAATTATGAAAACAAAAACGAACAAGTTCCGAGAACAGCTGATAGTATTTGACGTATTCCCACATCACTGATATGACACTTGTTTAATCTGTCGCTTGTTAACTCCATAGACAACGACAATTTACAATTTTATTGTGTTGTGTGTAGCAAGTATTTGCTTACAACTAAATGTATATACAATTATAAGAGAGATGGTAGGAAACATTGAATCACTCTCCACGACAACGAAAACGACAAGACTTACAATTTATTGTGTAGGTATATAAAAAAAGGAAACGAAAAAAGGGTTACGAGTGCAAAACTTAAAAAGTAGCACACAGTATGTGATGATACCAGTCGAAAATATGGACCCTTTTTGCTAAAGTGAACAATAATAATAATAAAGTTTACCCGCTCATACTCTCTGCACTAGATGCAGGGACGCACACAACATGCAACACCCGAGAACTAACACGTCTGCTCATCACATTACTCACACCCCGACCTGCGTCCCAAGTTCCAACCGGGGACCGCGCGCTTCCAAGGCGTTGCTCCTACCTACTAAACTAACTGAGACAATCTAACCAATAGCTCGACACGCTTTATATACTACTGGACATTACGATTTTGAAATATCTCTTATATTCTTATGAAGTATTTATAATGAAGCATTTAGGGTTTGGACTAAAAAAAATGTTCTATATTAGGTGTCATTATTAACTGACATAGCAATGTATCTAAATCGAAAATTACCTGATCATAGTCCTCTGGTATATGCAACATTTGACCCTCATTCTCCTCTGTCAATGTTTTACCATCCATCACCTGTGCATCACTAATCACTTCATTATTAATTGCTTCTTCATCGTGTACTACTTCCACATATTTGATCACTTCTTCACCATCCATCGTTTCTTCATCATGCTTCACTTCTTCAAGCTCAACATTATACATGTATTTGCCTTCGGCTGTCTTCTCCATTTCAGCTTCCAAATCTTCCAAGTTGGGTTTAGTGTTTTCATCACCTTGTTCTTCCATCTTAACATTGGGGTTGGTAATATGGGCGTCACCTTTATACATGTATTGGTCTTCGGCCGCCATCTCCATTTCAGCTTTCAAGTCTTCCAAGTTGGGTTTAGTGTCTTCATCACCTTGTTCTTCTATCTTAACATTGGGGTTGGCAATATGGGCGTCACCTTTATACATGTATTGATCTTCGGCCGCCATCTCCATTTCAGCTTTCAAGTCTTCCAAGTTGGGTTTAGTGTCTTCATCACCTTGTTCTTCCATCTTAACATTGGGGTTGGCAATATGGGCGTCACCTTTATACATGTATTGGTCTTCGGCCGCCATTTCCATTTCAGCTTTCAAGTCTTTTAAGTTGGGTTTAATGTCTTCATCACCTTGTTCTTCTATCTTAACATTGCGGTTGGCAATATGGGCGCTTGCATAGTGAGAGACGCATTTGTCTTCGGTTTTATATGTTGACCCGCACTGAAAATGTTAAGTTTTAAGTTAATCAAGTATACATTACGCTAGCTAGGGTATGACCACTAACTCTATAATGAAATTCTCTTTAGTTTAACACATATTAAACTTCTATTATAAACCAACAAAATACCCATATTAGGTATTAAATAGGTCGAGCCGGGTTTGTGTTACCCCTTATGCAGAATGTTGCACATTTGCCTTGAAAACGAGCACCCGATATTCTCGAAACATGAAGAGACGAGATTCGATACCAAACGTGAGTGTTTTGTCAGGTAATAACAATAGTTTAGCTATTTCTCTACTATGTGATGTGATGAGCTTTCTATATGAGAGATAAAATACGGAAATCCAAAAAAAAATAACAGTTTTGAAGACTACAAATACTGAGACTGGCAAAAATAAACCAAAGAACACTGCATGTTTCTATCAGATCAGACAATCTCAGAACCAATAAATGTAGCCAATACTTTAATGATTTCTTCTCTAATTTATATTTCGAAGTCATCAAGTCACTGAATTCTAGTCCCAATGCAGCAGAAGCTATTATTAAAGCTAATTTAACATACCAAGTACCCCGTTTTTTTATAAATATACTTCATATTTATAAATTATAAAAACATTCAAAAGCTTGAATATAAAGAATACCGATAACTTATGGGGAACGTCGGTAAAAATTAAGAGCCAATTATAAGATACACGTATAGCTCTTCATTAGTCTCGCATATTTAATCTTTGTATAGATTTAGGTACCTTTTCTGCTTTAATGAAATATTGTAGAATCACTCCAATCTTTACATACAATACTATCAAATTATAGATCAGTATCTACCCTACCGTGTGTAACTTTGAGTGATATCTTTGAAAAAATTATGTTCAAACAACTTTTGCCGCACTTCAACAAGCATTCAATACTGCACGAAAATCAGTTTGGCTTCACGAAAGCAAAAACTGATCTGACAGTTTTCGGCGGTTCCCCTGTTCCCAAAAAGAGCCAGCTCTATTTGGACATTAGTGTTATTAGTAAAGTAGTATTTTTCCCCAACCTACTGAAAAAACCCGGTTGAAAACTGAAAAATTTCCCGGTTCTAGAACTGTTTGAAAGTCCTGAGAATTCCCGGTAAATTTAGTACACTCTGCTACACATGTAACTATTTAGAATTATGGCAAAAATAATACATTGCAAAAATTTCAAAGAATGGGCTCAAGTTTCTATTTGATTCTTATTGGTCATGACCATTTATTTTTAAGCATGGAACTATTGATATTATTATGTGTAGATTTGATTTGAAAGTCAGTCCAACCAGAAATAGAGGGCAAGCCTTTCTAGTGTTAGGGTGAGAAGGACACTGTAGCAAGTGATATTACTGGGCACATAACCCTTGAATATTGTTTCTTTCTGCTCGGTTCATCTTTACATTAATACAAAATACAGAGCACCCTCTTCAAAAATTAAACCTTCTTCTTAACCTATTTGACAGTAGAAATATGGAATCAATACCTTTTCTACTCCATAGTTTCATCAAATTTCCAAGCAGAAAGGAGACATATTATTGGGTAAGGTCACAATTATAGGAAAATGATCACTAATATAAGAAAGGGGAAGGACTTTCCATATAAGACGAGAAGAAAGGGAAGCGGAACAAAGAGGTCGGACTCTACGAGTGGGAGAACCATCATTGAGCACACAGAGGTCAATGTCATTGAAAATATCTAAAAGAGAAAGATCAAATAAATCAGAGTGACTGAATCAGAGTGGTGGGCATTAAAATCACCCAAAAGCACTAAAGGCGGAGTGATTGATGAAAAAAGAAATAGTAAATCAGGAATAAGAGCAGAATCAGGATGTGGGATATAAATTGAAACAAAAGAAATATCCATAGACCTGACACCAACGATGTTGATCTCAGGAGGATGAGGAGGGAGGGAAATTTGAGAAAACAGTAGGGAGCGCCTTATGAATAGAGCACTACTGGCATACCCATCAGCCCTGTCATCCCGGATACAGGAGTATCCTGAGACCCCAAAAGGAACCAACCAAGTCTCCGAGATGGCAATGACTGATGGGTGAAATCTTGAAATTAAGTGAGTCAATTCATGCTTCTTGCGACGCAAGCTCTGTGTGTTCCACTGAAGTATTGCAACTGGATCCATACTGAGAAAGGGAGACTAGCGACTAGACTAGACTAGAGTTTAGCGGCAAAGTTGGACAGTAAGAGGGTTAGGGTTCATTAAAATAATGTTAAGAATTAGAGTGATTAAAGTTTTCAACATAGAATTGTCTTGTTGGGGAGATACATTAAGAGATTGGTTGATACCTAACTCACAACCATTAGCCAATACTGATTTAGGAATGGAAACTATTTCATTATGGGCAGTCTTGTCATATGACTTCCCTTGAGGAGGTTTCGGGCGGGGGCTAGAATAGACAGTCTTAACATATGATTGAGAGGTCTCAGATCTTGATGATTTCGCATGAACAAATTATTGTGATGAAGAGGGGAGATGAGAAGCAGACTCTTTAGAAACTTCCACGTAGGAGCGGGTAACATGAAGGACTTGAGCAGAGGCTTCCTCGTTGGAGATGCTATTTAGGGCCATCATAGACTTGATGGATTTTTGTCTTTCTAATTCTGGGCAAGATTTATCGGTGGCAAAGTGATGGCCGGAGCAGTGAAGACATGATGCATTTATATCAGAGACATTGCAGCTAGCACCAATGTGATTCTTACTACATCGGACGCATCTAGGTATTGATCTACACTGTGCTTTGGCATGGCCAAATTTGCAGCACTGTATAGTGGGGTATTGATAGAGCTCCACAGTTAGGGAGGTATAGTAAGAAAAGACTCGGGTAGGAAGCATTTGACCCTGGAAAGTCACCACAACTGATAGAGTTGGGATCCAAGATACTTTATCATCATCAATATTTTTCCGGCCGAGTCGTCTAGCTTTCATGACTTTACCAAAACCAACAGGGGGTTCCAGGTATTCGACAAATTCAGACATAGAAATGTCAGTCGGAACTTGGCTGATAATACCCATTCTAGTGACATTAAATGTTGGGATAGTAGCTGAGTATTTGCTTAACCTCAGAATCGGGAGACTAACAAATTTATTCGCGTCATCGGCTGAAGAAAATTCGACAGAAATTTTATTGCGACCGACTTTTTTAACACCATCAGAGCAGATGTTTTCTATTTATCTGACTTTTAAGAAACTGTCCAAATCTGATTGGACGTAATACCAATCCCGCAGCTGGATCCTCTTCTACACGTGATACATAGACCACATAAGGTCCCTTGTCTAACGCAGTGTAACATAATCGCCAATAACCATTGAAGGGTCAGTGTAAACCGTCTCAATGGAGGCAGCAGCTAACTCAGGGGAGGTGATAGTTTTTTTGGCAGGCGGCTCAGCCTCTAGATTTAAACGCCGTTTGGTAGATGTAGAACCTTCAGGCGGAGGATCAGGCTCGGGTGGATCGAACCGCTCCATTACGGGACTTTGAGGATAAACCTCAAATGCAAAAAGAACACAAAAATAACTTACTCTTAGTAGAGTTACCGCAACTAATCCTACTTACACTACACTAAATTTAGAACAATCGCCTTATTAAGTATAATATAATAATATAATTATTATAATTGTATTAGTCTTTGTTTGTATAAAACATAGATGAGAGAGCAGTGTTGCCAACCCAAATTTTGGAAAATTGGTAGATTAAGTTCTAAAAATCGGCGGAAGTTGATAGAATGTCATGGGGAAAACGGTAGATCTACCTCTCAAGTTTAATTTATAATTAATATAATAAAAACGTAAAACAAAAGATTTATCAAAATTAAACAAAATGTTATTGAATATTTATACATGCTTTTATAAAATGTTCAAGTGTTCTGAGCTGGGTTCCCCGTTCTTGGTTTTACATTTCCTGCACAATTATCCTACTAGCAATAGCCGAGCTAATCAGATGCAAGATCAGAGTCTTTTGCCGGTTAATAATAATAACTTCTGACCGTTGACACCGTTAAACTATTATTATTTACCGGCAAAACTCACCTTAGGGATCGAACACTTTGACTACGTGTTTCGTCTCCGCCATTATCATGTAATTCGCCTCTATTTAGTTATTACTGTTTAGTAAATTCAAATTAAAGTTCTATAATATATATTTTTATTGAAAGTCACAACACAACAAAACGAAATAAAATCATACGTTAAAATAGTAGATTCAACTTTAACTTTTTCAAATATGGCCTCTGTAGGATTGCCGCAATGCCGCCAGTACCACGTGTATAGATTAGAAAATATGCTAAGATTGGTCGGTTATGGAACAATGATCAGCGTCATTATCAACGAATGACAAACACAGAATCAAGTAAACCAACATAAGTCTAATGCACATACCATGAGCAGTTGACAATGTTGACAGTGACACCTTCGTTTCGTGGGATTTACCTGTGGGCCTAGCACGAAAATCTGCATAAGTGTAACGTAATTGTATTGTCAACATTATCAACTGTCACGGGCTGTTAATGTTATTTATTTTTAGTGAATGCTCACGCCCACGTCTTTGGTTTCTACTATGTTCGCATCCTGCGCAGAAAGTAGAAGCCAAAGACGTGGACTTAACTGGTTCTGTTACACGCATAACTCAAGTTTAATGTCAACATTATTTTCAATAAGACGTGGTATCGAAAATAGGTAGATTTAGGGCTCTGGGTGGTAGATAGGTAGACACAAGCTAAAATAGGTAGATCTACCTATAAGTAGGTAGATATGACCACACTGTGAGAGAGTAAAATATTCCTTGCATAGATTAATCAGACTATCTAAAGATAGATGGAAATAGAATCACTAAAGCAAAGTACGGAACGTTAGCGTCTTAAGGTTTTTTTTTTAAGTGCCATCCACACAGACTAACAGATGCTAACGCATGCCATCCACTTTGACGGATCATAGTCGCACGCTCGTCTTCCATGTGTGTGTGTCTTCCATGTGTGTGTGTCTTCAGTGACGTGGAATGCATTAGTGACGTGGAAGACGAGCGGTCCTATCGACATCGATAAATAGGGATGTGCCGTTTGATATCGAGGTAGCAAGAAGCGTCCCTATCTAATCTATTAAAATATTGTTATGTAAACCAGGGTTTATGAAATTAAAAATCAAGTTTCAGATAATTGAATTCATTTATTGAAGAACACATTCTAAAATAACAAAGTTTATAATTTGTTATGAGTAATACATATTGTTTACCTTACATATTGAAAGCACTTCTGTTTTGTGAGATGACGATTCAAAACATGCATGATTACAATTTCTAATAAAACATTTTCGTTTTGTTATGTAGGTAATCTAGCACCTAACAATAAATTAATATGCATTAAATAACTGCAAATACGTACATATTAGGCATATATACAACGAGGTTACATTAACTAGACGCTTGACCATGTGACGTCATTTTGGCGCTCAAGTACGGTGTGCAAAAAAAAACCGGCCAAGTGGCCTTTATTATCGGCCTCTTGTAACACCCATTACAATAAAACAATAAAACCAGATTATGCACATGTATTCCAAAACTTGAAACTCAAATTTATACCAATTACATTCAACTGAATTTACAAGATGCTATCATTAGTTAAGTAACAATTACATTAAAGCCTACATAAACACCATATCTCGGACCATCACCATATATCTACATAAACATCACTTCTCTCTCGGACGTCACACGTAGAAGTCGTGACCGCAGTGCTGGTTCAGTTAAAGTTCGGCTAATAGCTAAGTGTGATAGTGTTTTTGTGTTCATATGTGTGTGCGTGTACCTGTTGTATTATAACAAACGAATAACAAGTCAGCTGATACTTATCGGTCAACGACCTAATGAGCTGCCATTGGAGATTTAATGGTCGACCGCGAATGTAAACATCAAGCCACGCCCACCAAGTACAAGTGTGAGTAAGCGCATCTTGCACACACTGATAAAATCAAGTTGTGATTACACGCATCGAGCGATATTGCCGCTGTCCGTCTCACAAATCATTACACGCATTTAGGCCTACAAAACAGTGACTAGTGCGGAAAAATGCCAAAGACACACCATTCTCCGTCAAAAAAACAGAACCCACCTTCATATGATTCAAACCCTAGCTCTAGGGCATCTACACCAACTGAGGAAAATAGCCAAAGGCAGAAAACCGGCCCATGAAAACGAGTACGTTTATCTGACGAGGATTTCGACGATCTGGATGTTTTCAAACGCGAGATGAAAGACATGCTATCTAGTATGTTTGGCACGTTTACAAATAACCAAAATGACCGCATGAAAGCTTTAGAAAAGCAGTTGTTCGAAGTGAAAACACATACTTAACCTATCGCTGATATTGAGAAATCACTAGGTTTCATGTCTATCCAACTCACAGACATGCAAAAAACAATAGACAAGCTGGAAGGGGATCGAAAAGATATAAGCACTAAAATCACAGAGATTGAAAGTAGAATAGAAGGTATCGAAAGAAGCTCACGTAAAACGTGCATAGAAATAAGGAGCGTCCCAAAAACACAGGGCGAGACTAAAAATGATCTTTTTTCGATAGTTAAAAACCTATTATCGAACTTAAAAATCGAGTACTCATTGGCAGACTTGCGAGATGTCTACCGAGTCCCTAACAAAAGAAACACCAATATTTCCACATTGATTGTGGAGTTCTCGAGCACACTTATGAAAAGTACTGTTCTCAGCAATGCTAAAAAGCACAACCTGGCCAGAGACTCGTCCAAACTTAGCACGAGACACCTTGGCTTTGAAGGACCTTCCACATTGCTGTTCATTTCAGAACACTTAACGGCTAAATCTAGGAGACTTCATTACCTAGCAAGAGACCTAGCCAAGTCACAGAACTTCTCGTACTGTTGGACGTCAAACGGGAATATATATTTGCGGAAGAGTGAAGGCATGCCACATATTCTCGTTAAGGATGAGGCTCAATTGGAAGCACTAAGAAATAATGCATGACGGTTTTTACTCCACATACAAATTGCTTGTAATTTCTGTGATTCCATCATACATGCGAGTAGGTATAAATGCCTTCTATGTGTACCTACTAGTATCATAAAACTATCTCTCGAAATCTGTTCAGTCATCTCATCTCACTATTATAATGCTAAAACATTGTATTTATTAAATTCTCCTTTTTTCCTTGCTATTTTAGGAATAAATTGTATTTTTCAGGTATTTACTGAATCTTGGATCGATATTGTCCATATACTCGTAGATGCACATATTTCTATAACTACAATCTCATGTTATAGTACGAATAATACTGTAAATTGTACCCCCCATGTGATAAACTCGTTCACGATAGTAATAGCTTTATATCTATTGATGCACGTTAGTCTATTGTACCTAGAATATGTAACGAGTTGTGTAATTGAAATCTACCTACTTATTGTTGAGTATACTCATAACTCAATAAATAATTTCACTTATGTCTCACTTTTCTGCATGCATCTAATTAACATTGTCCATACAAATGCTATAACTATTTTTGAAATGAAAATAACAGAAAGTTGTCCACAATGTTTCAAACAAAAACCCATTGGATACGTCATCACTCACACAGAATACTACGATACGAAAAGTCTGCAATATATATGTATGAAATGCAGGATTGCAAGTGCCATGTATGCTATATTATTATATACAGTAATATGGCTTTTGATTGCACATAAAAATGTTTGCTATCATGTAAATATGTATATTATGGTTACGATATATGTGGAAAGGTACTCGTATCCTGTCATTGTGAGCGATGTTTCTCTAAGCTGTAAACCATTCTTATACAATTATTTAACAGTTTTTAGGTCAATTTCACTGGTAACTGACAGGATCATGTTTTTGCTGTTTATGGATACTATTATTTGCCAGCCTGAATGCACTAAACTACATCTCTTTAAAGTACCTATACTGTCAGCAAATTATATTTATCACAGACAATATCTGTGTAAAATACCTAAGTACAAACTATACTATAGTAATTCCGAGTGCTTATTGCAGGATTTTGACAATATTCATGTAATGATTTACCTAGAAAATAAGGACAAGCCTTGCTTTATTGTGGATGGTTTATTGTGTTGTGTTAACATAATAAGTGCATTGTTTATGAATTGTAGGATTGAAATGTTTTGCATATTTATTGAACACTTGGTACGTTTCAAAAACGTTATTATGTCTATGGGTGATTCTACCTACATTTATGACAATAAATGTAAATGTTTTGTTCTTTTGCTTTGTGGAACAGGCAAGAATTTAATTATTGGTGTGAGTACCTTTACTAAATGTGGAGAAAAATATGTGGCGTTGCGAAAAATATGTAAATGTATAATGTTTTGTAACATGTATTAACATAGAATGGGACCGTGCTCTTTATTTTTTGATATTAGCTTATTTTTAATGCAACAATCCATAAATAATCGTAATACGACATACCTTCACAGGAATTATCAAATTGCACTATACTTGTACATATTATGTCGTACAATTGCAACCACCATTTGTGCACACTCGAAATCATATTCACTTATAAACAAAATTATTAAGTATTGTCATGTACCACTTACATTACTATTACACTTACTCGTACACTACTACAACATGATTAACACCCATATACGCAGAAAATCAGTCACAATACGAATCACATTTCAAACGGTAAAGTTAATAAACATTAGAATAACCCCTGTTAGACACGCGACCGAACCACAGCAAGTTCCATGCAAACTAAAGTACTTTGCTTACGCCCTTCATTATAGTACATTGTATCTACTTATAATTGCGTATACGCATATTAGTATGAACAACTAATCACTCACATTTTTAAACACTAAGTTGCACGCTAGTAATTGTCTCAACGCTCGCACAGTAAAATCAATTATTATTATATTATATGGATAGTAGACGCTATGTTATTGAAGACATGGACAACACTAATTTTGTCGCGAACCATCAAACATTCGTACCAGAAATGTGTGAAGTATATTTGGATCTCGAGAAAAATCAACAACAACTTCTAATTGTCTCTCAAAATATTCGAAGCATTCGTAAAAACTTTGATGATTTCGTTATATTTCTCAATCGCCTTAACTTTTTACCTGATCTGATCATACTAACTGAATGTTGGATTAATTCATCCTTCACAGGAGTCTCGCTGAACAACTATAATTGTGCTTTCACGACCCACTATGTTAACCAAAATGATGGTGTTGTCATTCTATCTAAAATTGGCATTCAACTGAGCATTACGGAACCTTCCATGTTGGAATCATCTGGCCTTTTAGTCAATATTGCAAATGAATATTCAATTTTGGCTGTGTACAGATCTCCTTCTTCCTATGGTATTGATAATTTCTTATCCTCACTAGAAGTAATACTAGACGGAATGACAGGTCGATCATGTATTGTACTCGGTGATATGAATATCGACATTAAGCTGACAACCAAAGATCCCAGAGCTGAACAGTATCTTGAATTACTTGCATATCATGGGTACACACCAGGCCATCAATTTCCAACGCGTTTTGCTAACTGTTTGGACCATGTTTTCATCAAAAGTTCCCTGCAGTCCACAACAATAGTATGCTGCAATAATGTGACCGACCACGATGCCACACTTGTTGCTATTGCTGAGAAACCAAACGCTATATGTCCTGAGAGTCGACAGGTAAAGGAAATTGACTATTCTAAGGTCATCAATGACCTGAGCAAAATTGACTGGTCTGATTTTTATAGACACACTGATCCGAATAAGGCAGTTACTGTTTTTGTGCAAACCTTAGACCAAATAATAAATACCCATAAATCAGTAAAACTAATACGTAATTCCAAATACATACGAAAAAACTGGATTACACCAGGCTTAATCAAATGTATTAGAAGGAGAGATGCGCTACAGTTAAAAGCAAAAATGAAGCCAAATGATAAAACTACACAGGATAAATATAAAAAATACAGAAATTATTGTAACAATCTTTTACAGAATCTTAAAAATGAACATGATTCCAAACTAATTAAAATGAATATTAATGACAGTAAAAAGTTGTGGAAGTCGATAAAAGATGCATGTAGCATTAATACTGCAAAAACTAAAAACACAGATCTGCTTAGAAGTTTGCCTAATCCTATTGAGGCCTTAAATAAAGTCAATATTTTTTTTGCTACAATTGGAGAAAATTTAGCAAATGATATACTTTTAAAATTGAACACTACTCAGGAGGAATTAGCAAATTCAGTAATATTTAAACATGGTCCTTCCAGCTCTCTTTATTTAGGTCCAACTGACCCAAACCAAATCTCTAAAATAATTGTCTCGCTTAAATCTCACTCTGCCCCAGGTGCTGATAACATCTCTAATCAGTTACTTAAATCTGCTAAACACATTTTGTCTTCCCCAATCGCATTTATTTGTAATTTGAGCTTAGAATTGGGTACATTCCCAGACTCCTTGAAAGATGCAAATGTTTGCCCCATCCATAAAGCGGGGGACACAGAACTGCCATCGAACTACCGACCTATATCACTACTGACCTCACTATCTAAGATATTAGAGAGAGTGGTAAACAAAAGTCTCATGAGCTTTCTGGAAAGAGGAAATATATTGTCACCCAATCAATACGGCTTTCGTGCTGGAAGATCAACGGAGGATGCTGTTACTGCTCTAGCTGACTTCGTGGGCAGCAAAATGGACGCAGGTCAGAGATGTATCGGCGTCTTCCTTGACCTGGCGAAGGCGTTCGATACCGTCTCGCATCCTATACTCTTAAAAAAGTTGGAGAGCCTCGGAGTTCGTGGAATAGCATTACGGTGGTTTCAGTCATACCTTACAGAGCGAAGGCAGCGAGTTAAAGTAAACGAGCACTTAAGTGACTATCGGAAAGTAGCTTTCGGAGTTCCACAGGGAAGTGTACTCGGACCGACACTATTTCTGACATATATTAACGATTTATGTCAACTTAAAATCCCCCAAGCTCAACTTTTTTCTTTCGCCGACGATACTTCAATTATTTTCCATGCGAAGAGTTGGAATGAGCTTTCCACTATAACTAACGAGGGACTAAGCAAGATTGTTAAGTGGCTTAACTACAACTTGCTCACACTTAATGCTGACAAGACGAAATTTGTTGCATTTAGAGTCTCATGCCGTTCCGCGCCCACTAAGCCGCCATGTATTCAACTTCACACATGT
The DNA here is from genome assembly GCA_917880725.1 of Selenia dentaria. Lineage (NCBI taxonomy): Eukaryota > Metazoa > Arthropoda > Insecta > Lepidoptera > Geometridae > Selenia > Selenia dentaria. The sequence goes on along the minus strand of OU862900.1, from coordinate 70,856 downwards.
GCAATATATTCACAACACCAATGCACCGACATTTGCCCGAAATTAGAACAAGTCACTGACATTAAATATTTAGGCATATATATAGACGAACTTCTACCCTGGACAAAACAAACACAGATACTTAGCAATCGCATAAGAAAGTTACTGTTTATATTCAAAAAGCTTAGAGCAATAGCAGACGTAAAAACAATAAGAATGGTTTACTCTGCACTGTGTAAGTCACTTATTTTTTATTGTATAACTTCATGGGGTTCAGCATATGTAACACACCTTGTTAAAGTTGAACGTGCACAACGTGCAGTTCTTAAAGTCGCTTACAAAAAAGCTTTTCGATACCCGACTAACGAACTGTACAAAGAAACCGAAGAACTAAGGGTACGCCAGCTATTTATTTTGGCCACTGCATTACGTTTTCACAAAACAGCTCTAGTAACCACCAACGTTATCAGATCCAGAAGGAAACCAAAATGGGATTCAACAAAGACATCTGGAAGGATAGGACAGAAGTGTCACAACTATTTAGGGCCATACATTTACAAACAGCTAAATAAGACACTTAATATAATTAATGACACCTCACGCGTATGTAGAAGGAAAATATTAAGTTACCTTCTATCACTTGATCATACTAGCACGGAAAATCTGCTAAGAATAAACATATGAAAATAATTAATTTATAAATAAAAACAATTAATTAATACTATCTAATAATCGGAATTTAATTGAAAAAACCTAATAGTCTTATAAAATCCGTAATATACATTATTATTTCTAATTACTTATTCCACTTCATACTTATTCCATATATAATGCCTAATTTATTATTTGTTTTTTATCTTGTCCCTTATTTATACAACCTGCACTCATCACTATCTCACTCGTTGACATAAACACGGCTCACGTGCTTCATCGTGGACTTACTCACCAGCACCCTGGAAGTGAACTAGTCCTCACAAACTCAGGGTATCCTACCGTGAGGACTAGAGATAAACATAATTCATCTACTGTGTTTACTATATGTAAAGCTATTATTATTGTGAGCGATAAAACTTATCATCTAAGACCTGCATATTATATTATTATTATCACTTATTATAGTTGTGCAATAAGTGCAGGTATCGTTAGATTTATTTTTAATTACTCAATTCAACATAGATTGTTCAACGTAGATGATCTGTACATTTGTAGCTCTTAGCATAACACGTAAGTTATTGTAAGAGAACCAACATTTTGAGTAAATAAAATATTATTATTATTATTTTTATTCAACCAATTTCACGGGTTTCACCCGGTCCTTTACAAAGGCATAAGTGGGGCTGTAGCCAACACTTAGAGGCCTGTTTGATATAAAAATACAATGTAGTATAAAAACAGAAACATTTTGGATGGAAGGTTACAGGTTATCTATTACAAAAATGGGTAAAATGGCATGGTTATTGAAATGTACTTATTAGTGATACGGGAGATAGTGGGCTATGGTCGAGACTACGGCACCTGCCAATTTCAGTCTCATCTTAAAATATTTAGGCAGGTGGTGACTTGCCACTCACTAAACGGCCCCCCCCATAAAAGCCACCATCAATGGTGACAAAAGGGGCAACGTTGGTGGGAATGGCTAAAGGGTGTCGAGAGGTGTGCTGCGGTTTCACTAGAGCGCTACTACCGGCGTTATGCCCTTTAACACTTCCACCCTTGGAGCTTTTTGTTACTTGCTCTTGCGTCTCCACCCTCAGACAGCCAATAAAGGCAAGCCGGGGGTCAGGGGTCTCATTTAGCCCCAGGGAGAATCAGGGTCCACGGTGTCGCCACTCACCGACGGCTCGCCACAAAGCCGCCCCTGCGGTATTATTATATTATTATTATTATTATTATATCAGTAACATTGGAAAGTTCTATTTGAACGTAGACAAATTTCACAAAAGTTACGTTACAGTAAGCAGATTACACAGAAATATACTTAGCTTATAATTATCAGCCTTAATACACATTTCTAAATATTTTGCCATCTGGCTGACTCTGAAAAGACTCTATCAGCGACTGACTTGCGATGTCATCAGATGGGATTTTCCTTCTCCGCTGCCATTTTCTTGGCGGGACAATGCCATGCTCTTCATTCGCTGTTGGAGGCTACATCAAACCACGTGATGCCCTCCATCTTGGACTCGCGGAAGTACTTCAGTTCACGTGGTTGCCGCCATGTTTGACTAGCGGAAATGGTGGTGTATTCTTTTATTTGTTCTTGAACTCGCGGAAGTACTTCATTCACGTGGTTGCCGCCATGTTTGACTAGCGGAAATGGTGGTGTATTTTTTTATTTGTCATACTCTTGTAAAATTGTGCCCGATCCCTGATGGACAATAGGCTACTCTATAGCTCATAGTTTTATAATTTCATCCTTATTATTGTATCATGCATAATATTATCATTTACATTAGAAACAAACTTAAGCAATTAATCCTTATTTATCATTTTCAACACTGCTATTCGGCTAACATGAGCTCATATCATATTCTTTTCTGGCTATAATTTGCCAGCGGGGAGGGAAGAAATGTTAAAGTCGACTACTACCACCTCCCTATTTTAGTTTCTTTCCTTCACCATGTCCCATCCCTAGCTCGGCTGACAGGCGATCAAATCGATCATTCACTTTTTACTACCACGAAAAACGACCCCCCAACGGTTTTTTATCAATCACCAAAAATCAAAAGACTCAAGATTTCCCTGTTTTGTATGAATCATAAGGAAGCCTCTACAACGAAGAAAGGAATACATGACATATTTACTTGACTGGTCGGCCGGCCAGCTCCTCAACTGCCTGCACTCAGAAGCGCCAGTAATATCCCAATCCCATCGGTGAGTTTTTGCATTAATCATCCCAATACCTAACAAGTGCAGTATCTTTGGTCCTGAATTTGTAACAGCTTGGTCTTCACATAGTCTATAGTCAACTCCATATTTGTGTTTTCCAGTGCATATCTTATTGGTTGAACATATTTCATTTAGCCTGGTAGCTGTTAGCCTGTTAGCTGTGTTAGGACCGCATGGCTCTTGGCCTTGCATCCGTTGTCCGCATCAGGTTGTCGGCCATTTTCTGAAAATCGAAATTCGCTGCGCGCGACGTCTGGTCTCGTCGACAGTCACTCAAGAGTTTTCTTTCTAGGTAGGGTGTTTCTTCAGTCTTCTAGAGGCTGGATGGAGGCTTCGAGCATTCGCTCCTTGCCCCTGCTGAATCTCGGGAGGCAACTACCTCCCGGTTTCTTGTACCCTGTGCAGGTGCAATCAAAACAACTCTACACAGGGGCTGTGATGCACTTACTCGTGCTTTCATAAATTGGTGGCTCTTGTTTCTTCGTTTGGCACGCTACTTGTCCCCGGAGACATCCGTATCATCCGATTGCAGGAGCTCACGGGGCAGTGCACGCCAAGTCTTTGTCTCGTCCGGAGGTCTCGCATGGAGCGGTGCCAAACCGTGGAGATGAGTGTGGGGTCCGTTGTCCGCAGCATCAAACATCTTCCTCGATAGGCGGACAACGAAGTCCTTCACGGTTTCCAGTTTGGTGTCTTTGACTATGGTGGTGTTTCTGACATAACGACCTGCTCCAACTATTATTCTGAGGGCCGTATTCTGTTGGGTCTGTAACAGTTTTTTGTTAGTGGCTGAGCAGAGTTGGTACCAAACTGGGGCGGCATAGGTCAGCCTTGACCTTATGTACGTCTTGTAAATACCCAGCTTGGTACGAAGCTGAAGCTTGGAGTAGAGCACTGGTCGGAGCATGGCTCTGGCTGTTCTAGCCGCACGAACCACCTGCTCTACTTGCGCGTTCATGGTCAGTCGCTTATCGATTTCAACCCCAAGGTAACGGACTGAACTCCTCCATTCAATGCTCTGTCCTTGAAGTTGTTGGGGGTCTCTAGTGTTCCTGCTCACAAGCAGGGCGGCAGTCTTACCCACATTTACTACTATCTTCCACTTGTTTAACCATTCTTTGTTTTCCACCGTCACATAAAAGGATCTCTCTCTCAAGGATGCAGCTATGATTGAAAAATATTGTTGAGGCATCTCGGTCTTGGTTAGCTAGTAGAGTAGGCCCTCATGCCATACCCTATCAAACGCTTTCTCTACGTCCAAGAACACCGCCACAGAGTACTTCTTGGTGTTCATACCTAGGGCCAGGTGGTGTAAGACCCTATTAAGCTGAAGGGTGGTAGAGTGGTGACTCCTAAAACCAAACTGCTCGGCTCTGGGCTTTATGAAGGGCTTGATCCGCCACAGCAATAGTCGCTCAAACAGTTTGGCTAGGTGAGGCAGGAGCGATATGGGCCTATAAGCATCCGCCCTACGTCGGTCCTTGCCTGGTTTGGGCAACACTATCACTTTTGCCCTTTTCCAGGTATCCGGGAAGTGACCAGTCCGCAGAATCCTTCTGGGCAGTTGTTGAATCGCAGCAATGGGGAGGTCATCGTAACCAGCCGCTTTACGTCTGGGAAGCCTCCTGACTACCTTTGCTACTTCAGATGGTGATATGAAGTCATCCCCGCCCAGTTTGACCATTTCTTGGTTTAAAAATTCCTCTACGCTCACTTTAACCAAATTATGGTGAGCGAGGATTGGGGATGGCGTTCCTTCCTTGACTGGGTGCGGGATAAACTGTTGCTCTAGGTGTTCAGCCAGGATCTCCGCTCTTTCGTTCGGTTGGTAACGCCTTACCCCATTTTTATCCCATAATGGGTAAATAGGTTGTTGCGTTAAGGTAAGGCGTCTGCTTAGCTGGTGTAGGTTAGTAGCGTTTTCGCCCGCTTCATCTATTACCTTCTCCCATTTGGATCCTCGCCAACTCTCTACGGCTTTGGCAACTTTTTCCGTGAGGTTGTTGAGTCTTCTCTTGATACAGGGGCATCGCGTCAGTGCAAAGCACCTCCGCATGTAACGTTTCTGCTGAATGTCCCTCTGTAGGGTGAAATGCATTTCATCCCTGCGATGAGGTGCTGGGGCCAAGGAAGTGGCCTCAGTCTTGGCATTCATCATGGCCGCGGTGATAGCAAGGGTTTCGTTCTCCACCTCTTGTGCAGTCCGTACTGGTCCAATCGACATTTGTTCGAGCTTAGCTGCATATGCAGCCCAGTCGGTTCTCACAGTAGGTGGACGCGCTACTGGACTGATTATGGTGTCGACTGTAACCAGTATCGGGAGATGTTGTTGATCAAGGTCGTATAACACTTCTACCTTGATCTTTCCTCTAACGCCCTGGACGGTCACTATATCCAGGTCATTCGGGTTGTAATTGGTTTGGGTGGGAATATATGTAGGCTCGTCTGGGCCGATGACTTCGAAGTCAAGTGCCTCTGCTACATTATACAGTGTTCTACCTGCAGGGTTTATAATGTGCGAACCCCATACCGTGTGCTTGGCGTTGAAGTCACCTATCAGTAGTGTAGGCACTTCTCCATTGAAGATGGTTTTGAAGTCATCGAACTTCAATGTAGGTGTTGGTGGTCGATATGCCGCGTAAACGGTAACTTCGTCTTGGCTCGTCTTCACCGTCACCCCATTAGCGATTAGATCTTGAAGTTGGGGGATGGCCAGTTCATCGTGAACAACGTCTCTTCGTACCAGGGCAGCAGTGCCCCTATATGCTGTGCCGCTGGGAGTGATGCAGTCACGCCGGTAAGGGTAGTAGTTGGCCATCTTTAGTTCATGTTTCTGATTAAGCTTGGTTTCGCCCAGGAGGACGATATGAACATCCTGCGACTGGGCGAATGTGCGTAGATCTGGGATTTTGCCTCTAATCCCGCCCGGGTTCCAGTATAGTATTCGGAGGCTAACAACCATACTGGAGCCGGGAAAATAATGAGAGGCCTCTCCTAGCCGCTTCCTGGAGGTCAGCTCCGGCGGCCAAGGAGTCGAGTAGATCCGTCAGGATCCCAATTATAACATTTAAAGGGTTCCCGCCGCTGCTCGCTGGTGTAAATGCTGGTGGTGGAGGAAGGTAGAAACCTCCTTGGGTGTGTGTTTGTTGTGGTCTGCCCTCCCATTGCTGGGTATGGTAAGGCTTTCTTGGGTCTTCCGAACGTAGTTGGTTGCGCTGAGGTGGTCTCTGCCCCTCAGGGTCAGCTTGCGGATGTGGCTGTTGGACTGGCAATTGTGTGGCCTTTACTGGGACTAGTTGAGTTGGGGCGGCAGTTGTGCTGGGAACGTTACTGCTCGCAGCCCTGACGGGTTTGAACGCAGATGTAAGGGGTCTGCGTTCTTCACCAATCGGTTCTTTCGGCTTGGGTGCTGGCGTTGGTACCGCTAGGTCTGTAGGTAGGGGGGTGGAGGCCGCCGTGGGGGGGGGGGGGGGGCTCCGACCTCTTCGACGACTTTGTTCTTGTCCGCCTTCTTCTGTTTCTATTCCTCTTTCTTTTCGGAAGCCGCATGCCTCTATCGGTTGGTAGATTCGCCGCGGGTGTCAGTGTCTGTGGCAGTATGGGCAACATAGGCCACATGTCCCTTTGTGGAAGTCTTGGATGACCACTCCAGCCGGGTAGTGGCAAGGGACACTCGAATCGAGACTCAGCTTGAGCTCTGTGTGCCATTTGCTACATTTGGATTTTTTGTTGTTGCTGTTGTTGTTGCTGTTGTTGGACCTGTTGTTGTTGAAGGTCTTGCTGTTGGTACTGCTGCTCTTGGTTACCATCCTTACCCATCCTTCCACCATGACGTTAGGGATGTTAAGAAGCTCGTTCAATTCGTAGAGCTTCTTTTTTTCGTCGTTGTTGAGTTGATCAAGGAGGGCATAATACACTGGCCCCCCTTTGCTTCCCCTTCTAGGGGGGATCTCTTTAATGTATTTTATTGGGAAGTCCTTGGCCTCGAGCGCTCCGCGAATCTCGGCCGGATCAATCCCGTATGGCAAACCTTTGATGGCTACCTTGGTGGGTAGGTCCTCGGCTACCGCGTAGCAGTGCCAGGAAACACTTCTGTCGGTTGCTGCCGCTTCAGTCAACGCCCTTTGTACCGCCCTGAATTCTTCGGGGGTTGAGCATGAGAATCTGAAGCCTTTCCCCATAGGCTTGACACTCAGAGGGTGGCCTAACTGTTCCTTCAACTTTAAAAATATAGCCATCCAGTTAGGTAAAGCTTCCACTATAATGGGGGGATAACCTTTTAACACTTTGGTAGGCGCCTGTGCCTGGGTGGTGCTCATACCTGCGATCTGAGGTATATTGGAAGTGCTAGTCGCTCTTGAGATGGTGGGAGACGTAAGTGCCGCTGCATACGAGCGTGCCGCGTCCGATGGTGGTGATGACGGCGACGGCATGGGTGCCGCGTCCATAGCTACCGACTTTATTGCCTCTATTGCCGCATATGATGTAGAGTTAATATTCCACTGTAGTATTCGGTTACTTGCTGAGTCCGATGCTGAGTCAGCAGTAATGTTGGCTGGTTTATCGTCGTCGGTCGATGATATTCCAGCTTTAGATGAGCCGGCAGAGCACGAAGAAGTACTACGGCTGCTTCTATGGGTTCTTACCGTTCCGCCGGATGTTGACGGCTGCGGGTCAGATGTTGATTTAACTGGGGTGGGCGAGGTCTTCTGCTTCAGCCTCTTCTCATCCCCCCCTGTGTCCTCATCTGAGGACTCGCGCCTCTTTTTTTGAGCGCCTATGCCCGGAAGCATCTGTGCGGTTTCGCCTTGAGTCGGACACTCAGGTCCGCCAAGTACGAGCCCTAGGTCGGAGACCTTTGTTCGGCTCTGAGATGGTATTTTACTGAACGGGTATGTTCCTGGCCGTTCTTGGTGGGTTATACGCCCTGCTGCTGTAACCTGGACGGTGGGGCCGGTTTCGGTCCAAGTGGGGGGTACATCCCCCATCGGGGCGAGTACCTCTCCACCCTTCACAGGTACCTCCTTAACATTCCTACCTGCAGGTTTGACTTTCACCTGGGGTGGTGCCGTCAGTACATACTTGGGTAGGCTGGAGTCAGATGCAGTCTTCTTGACATGGTGAGTGACTTTGCGCTCACCCTTATTTTTTATTTTTGGACGGGTCGGGCCCCTTGCGAGGCGGCGGCTGGTCCTTATCAGACATTTTAAAACAAACACCTTAGTGATGATGAAAGTGATGATGATGGTGAAGATGATGACTAGTGGATCGTAAACTAGTTGCGGACTCCCTCGAGGCGGTACAAACCCAACCAGGTTGGAAGGCCCAGCAAGGTGACCGCTCACGGAAGCCTCGCAACTAGTGTATAGGTGAACTAGCGACGATTTCTTGAAAATTTTGCAGAAAAGTTGATTTGGAACTAGAGTTTTACAGCAAAACCCCTAGCCAAATGTGCTCTACGGTCAAGCGTTACGACTTACGACAGTTGTAGTAATCACTTTAATCCGCCAAGACAACGGTGTCTTGGAAAACCTCCGAGTTGCGGGGGAGGGGTGAGGGAAGTGTGGGGGGCGTCTCAACACTATTGCGGAGAACGATCTCCCACCCAACCGAACACCTGTCGCACGCACTTAACTCAGGAGATTTTCCTGAGGAACCTGTATGAAATATATGGGGTAAAAATTTCACGTATCACTTGGTCCTCTTTTCTTTCTATCAAGCCGGGGCATACCTTTATAGCAGAGCCGTGCGAGTATGGGGAGCCAGCCCACGCCATGTCTGTCTCTCGCTCGCTCATCCTGCTGACTCTCTCTCTCGCATTTCGTGCTCATGTGTTTACCGCGTAGGGTTATAAATAATAAATTACACAGTATACAATTTCAATACTTAAAACTATCAAAGATGCTATATAATACAAAAGAGTTTTTTTAGATTTGGCGATAATTTTCTGTTTCGGCTCGAAATTTGACAAATGAGTATTTTTGTTGACATCTTGTCATGCAATAATTGTTTGATCTTCCTTGTTTACATGTCCAGGGCTCTTGGCGGCTGGACGACAAGGACGGTCTTCTTAATTTTAGTCACAAATTTAGGTCTAAAAGGAACCGTAAACATTTTAATACGTCCTTAGGTATTTACAAAATATCAGACCTTATATTCACATTTTTAAGGCTGATCTTGATGAATTGAAAAAAATTGAGATTCTTTGGACAGGTCATGACAATTTGTATAGGGATCATTTTATAACGCTACAACATACGTCCGTCAATCAATGACAACTCTCAAACAAATGATGATTAGACAACGATATGAGATTACGCAAACTCTTTGCTCTAATAGAAATGAAGAGAACAGGGGCTTTACTATGAGCTCTGAAAGCAGGACTTCTAGACAACTGCCTGGTTTATTCGTACCATGACAACTTTAAAGCAGGCCTGCCCAGGCCTATTATTCAAGAACCGCAGAAAAACCATTCACTTGTTTTTTTTTGTATGGACTCTCGTTTACATGTCGCTCTAAATCCACTCAGTTTATTAGCATACAAACATCTAGGCGTCTGCAATGTTGGTTATAGTAAATTGTTAGAATGCTAGAGACAATACTATCCGTTCACCTTTGAGGAAACAATATTCAAACAGTTCACCTAAATGAGCGTCATGGTATGATTTCATTCAAAACTGTTTATGTCAGGTTTAAGAACTGCACGGAACTTGCATGGTTTTTGTGAAGTTGATAGTAAGGCCTCAGAACCACCGTTTAATATAACATAGATAACTGTGGTAAATAATGCGTGGTGGCACAACCATAGACAACATCTTTCTAAGGCCCACAGGGGTGCGTTCTTATTTGTCGTCCGACGACGGACGATCGCTTCAAGCAGAGCTACGCTCATCATCCTGCTTTTAAGAACGGCTCTGTATCATATCTGTCACTGTCAAAATCGCCGATCAATCATTTCCAATAAATATAAGTTTATTATACAAACCTGTTTGATCTTGTACATACACCCAGCCTAGATCATCGAATAAATCATCCTATAAACCCGCGCCGGTACACCGGTAACCAAATCTATACATTCCATAAAGCCGCACTGGTACACCGGTGTACCGCAGTCAAAACCCATATCAAGACTGAATATAAACGTTAACTGTTCAAATATAGGATACATTTCGGTTTATTAGATCTTTTGATTTTGATCTTTAATACTAATAAGCACCTAGAAAACTTTTTTACATAGAAATATTATTTTTTTTTGGTTATCAGTACGCTAGTAAAAAAACAATGGGCGTCGATACCATATTTCTTAAACTTTCGCAGGTGTGCGTTTGTTAGTGTATTCTTTTCGTGAATAAGTACCATTTCAAGGTAAAAACCTAAGTAAAAGCTTATAATCCTCTTATATTATGGTTTTGTGAGCAATTCCCATAATTTGATAAAGGCAGCCGCCATATTATTTTGATAACGAGTGGGACTACGATTTTGAGATCTATTTGGTTAGCGTTAGAGTATAATATGTTTGTATGACAATTTGTGGATTTATTATGGATAATTTATAAAATAGGTAGTATAGCTTTTAAAAGTCTATAATACCGTTGTGATTGTATGTTTACTTCTTTTACATCTGCTTGAAAGATAAAATTGGTCTTTGTTGAATTTAGTTCATTTGTTTTTTTTTGCGGTTCATGTTTTATGTATTTTTTCGGTTGACTTTACCTCTATAATTTGACTTAAAAGAAACAGATAAAATATTAATAGAATAAAGGAAGATGTACTGGCTAACCAGTGTAAATTTACGGCGTTTACAGATTTAAAATAGAACAAATAGCTGTTTTACTACGATTTTATTCCTGCAAATGCTCGCGGCGCGCGCAAATTTTTTAAATAATGATTTTTCGCGCGCTTTTTCCGTTCGATTTGGCGCCATAATATTTTTATTTTTAAGCTACTTGCAAGGGTTAACTGACCATTTTTGGTCACAACTCTCATCACTTCCATATTTTCCATCTTAGCGACACCGCAGCGGCCGAACTTGCCCTGTATAGGTACTACTATATGGGCTGAACACTACTTAAAATGTCTCACTCGCTCGGAAGTAATATATTAAAAGTTATGTACTATTTCACGACACACAACTAAAACAAACATAAACATAAGTCTACGGAATACAAAAGTTACCTAAAAAACAAGTAAAGCTCAAGTCCTAACTGTCAATTGAAACGTCAGGGCGATATTTATCCACCGATTTCGTGGGGCGACCGGTGCGTCGTCGAGTGACATATAAGAACGCTTCGGATGATCATCGGGCGATCGCTCCGGGCATTTAAAAACGCTCGGAGCGTCATCGGACGTCGTCGGACGACAAATAAAAACGCACCCCAGGACCACGCTATGGATTCTTCATAGAAACAAATATAACGCGATGATTTTAACAGCTGGATACACTAGAATTCGTAGTATCCTTTTCTGTGCTAGAAATACTCGGCAACAGAGTCCGCATGTCATCCGTCTTTGTATTTCAGCTGACTTTAGTCGAGCGTTTCTGACCCCATCAAACCCCATCATATCTACCAACTTATAGGTAGATCTACCTATTTTAGCTTAATTCTACCTATCGACCATCTTAAGCCCTAAATCTACCTTTTTTGACACTGGAACTATGTATGACAAGTATGACCTTCTCCACACTTGCAGCGACGTGGCTTAGACCTACAGCTATTTATTGTGTGCACAAACATACAACATTGGAAACATTGTACAGTACCACATGTTTTGTTATTTATATTAATAAGTAGTCTAAACTATGGTGGTACATAAATCAGAAAATACTGCTGCTGCGTGCCGCAGTTTCACCTGCATGGTGATGGATGATGATGATGAACAGTATACAAAGTGTTATTCTTACAACTTATCAATCTACATATACATCCAAACCCATTTCAGCCGATCTGACAGGCTTGGATAACAAACCTCCATCCAGCCACACATTCACAGGTATTAGGTATGTTAGTAAGAGTAAGATAATTCGTTTGAAACTGAGTTAAAAACATTCTACTCTGTTTGTGTTTCTGGTGTGGATGTTTCCAGTCTTGCATCTAACCAATATATGTGGTCTTGAACATGATCATGCACACATGTAGGATGACCAAAAGTGATACTGCTCCCTAGAAAAAATAAACAGATATTTTATTAAAATTTACATTTTATGAACAGTTTTAAAAAGTACGAGTATATACCAAATTTTTTTGATACAAAGGGGTTTTTTTTGGGCTGAATATCCATATATATTTTACACGTCTTTATGCGTGGTTTGTAGGCATAAAAGCTGTGGAGGGGTGTTCCTTATTTTAATAGGTTTATCTGTTTATATGTATAGTTTATTTATATGTTTATTGTCCTGTTTTTCTTCTCCTACGCACTTAATTTTGAACAAGCCCTTAACTTCATTTTATAAACCATGGCTTTTTGTAATATGTCTAACATAAGAATTAAAAAGTCTCAGTGCCTGGCCGTTCATATTATATTAATAGATAGTATATTAGATTAGATTATTTATAGTATATTACAGACGGATACGTCTATTAATATAATATACTATCAACATACTATTGACCTTTACATAGATATGGCACACCACTAAACCAGTATCAAAATCTAAACATAATCTCAATTTTATTCACTTACCAGAATCGTTTTGATTTCGTCGAGTATGCCACTTGCAATTTCTTCATCAGAAAAAAGAGTAGGATACGCATCAGAAGTGAGAAAAAAATTAGTTCCCTGTGTTGGTCTTGGTCTTTGTCGAATGTACTTAGAGTCAAAGTGTTTTTGACACACTCTTCATCGCATTATAACCACATTCTTATTGAGCTTGTACTAAGTCAAATCATTTATAGGTTTGACCCATATCTGAAAACAATTCTGGCTTTTCGGAAAAGCGTGAAGATATACATCAGGCTTAGAGCTCGTACAGCCCGGAACGCAACACGTGTCTGACATACGAGTAGATATACTTTTAACGAACAATATCACAATAATTATCACACGAAAACACAATTCACTAGTTTTTTCTAGTCTTTATAGAGAAAATCAAGCGTTTTTTTATTTTTATAAAAACAACAACGTAAACAAACAACAGGAGCACCAAAAGTTTGCACACCCACATTTTGGTAAAAATGGTAGATGTACCTCTCTAGTTTGACAGATTTTAATATAAGAAAAAAGGTAAAACAAAAGATTTATCAAAATTAAACAAATGTTATTTTATATTTTTACATGCTTTTATAAAAAATGTTCAAGTGTTCCCCGTTTTTGGTTATAAATTTCCTGCACAATTATCCTACTAGCTAGAGCCGAGCCTACTTACGAGTCTTTTGCCGGTTAATAATAATAGCTTCTGACCGTTGACTCCGTTAAACTATTATTATTAGCCGGCAAAACGCTCACGTTAGGGTTCGAACACTTTGACTCCGTGTTTAGTTATTTAGTTATTACTGATTAATATATTCAAATTAAAGTGAGTTTGTAATCATCAAACACATCAAAACTTTAAAGCTATGAAAACAAAATAAAATCACATGTTAATTAGTAGATTCAACTTTAACTTTTTTCAAATATGGCCTCTGCGGGATTGTCGCAATGCCGCCAATACCACGTGGATAGATTAGAAAATAAGCTAAGATTGGTCGGTTATGGAACACTGATCAGCGTCATTATCAACGAATGCCAAACACAGAATCAAGTAAACCAACGAAATTTTAGTCATATTTCTATGCACATACATACACAGTTGACAATGTTGACAGTGACACCTTCGTTTCGTGGGATTTACCTGTGGGCCTAGCAGGAAAATCTGTGTAAGTGTAACGTGATAAGTAGAAACCAAAGATGTTGACGTTACTGCTTCTGTTACATGCATATGTTAAAGTAAAGAGTTTTTATACATTATGATGATGAACTCTTTTCTATGTATCTCATTCATGACAGATGTAATTTTTTTATGACAGAGAATGTTTTGTCACAGCTTGACTTGAAATAAATTCGTGTGATCACAATGTTTGTAAATTGTTGTTTTATGTTACCATTCCAGTAATTTTTATTATAGAAAGCTCTCTAACAAGAAAAACGCGCGTGTAAAAAACGTGCAACAATTGTTACATCCGCAATGTCAGACGAAATGTCCATGTAACAGTTGTTACATACGCGATCAAATTGGTAGATGATCAACTTTAATAAAATCTAAGTTTTAAAGTAATATCCAAAACAATCAGCCGGAAATTAATTCCTAAAGTTTCGAATTTTTAATAAAATTAGCCATAACTAGCGAATGTTTCGACAAGATGGCTGCCAAATTATGGTTAGTTTACACGAAAACTATTTAAATAAAAATAGAGGTTTTAAATAAAAATAGAAGATTTTTCCCCAATTGTTTTGTTCCCTATAACTAATATTGGGGGTAAATAAAACAAATTCTCTTAAAAATTTAAATGATATATTTTGCACCATCATCATCATCTATAATACAGTCATCATCACCAGATTCTTAATAATGTATACATGCATACATGCTATTAGGAAGCAGACAATAACATTCACAACATCAGCGTCACAACAGTTAAATGTACATTACATTAATCACCATCATCCATCACTGCTATCATCATCATCATCATAACCATCATTGTTTGTATTCTTTAGATGGCTATTTGTTTACATGCAAGTAGCTGCCAGAAAGTAACAGTGACTGAATTGATACATTTATCTAGAGCAACACCATCATCATCATCATCATCTTAATTTCTTTCATCATCTCCCGTATATTTACTTACAGTTTAGTAGTAACCAGGCAATTTTAGATATTAAAATTTATACATTAATAATAACAGTAACAATCACCACCACCGCCATCATCATCATCATCATCATCATCATTATTATCATTTGTATTACTGTCTTCACTAACAGTTGGGCAGCAATTAATTTACATGCATGTAGTAACCAGAAATAACAGATATTAAATTTGTACATTAATCACCATCACCACAATCATCATCATCATACAAAAAAAATAGTATTCAGATCACTATTTTCATCACAAACATATAAAACATTGTTAAAGCTCATATTGATAAGCTTTTATAAAATAATCCTAAATACTTGCAATCCTAGTAGTAACCAGAAAGCAACATTATAATAAACTTGTACATTAATCAGAATGACCATCGCCGCCATTATCATCATCATTTTATCACGGTCTTTACTAACAGTTAGTTAGCAATTAATTTACATGCAAGTAGCAACCATAAATAACAGATATTAATATTTGTAAATTCATCACCATCACCACCATCGTCATCATCCAAAAAAATAGTATTCATATCACTATTTTCATCACAAACATATAAAACATTGTTAAAGCCCATATTGATAAGCTTTTATAAAATAATCCTCAAAACTTGCAATCCTAGTAGGAACCAGAAAGCAACATTATAATAAATTTGTACATTAATCACAATCACCATCACCGACATCAACATCATCATTTTATCACTGTCTTTAGTAACAGTTAGTCAGCAATTAATTTACATATTTACATGCAAGCAGTAACCATAAATAACAGATATTAAATTTGTACATTCATCACCATAACCACCACCATCATCATCCAAAAAAATAGTATTCAGATCACTATTTTCATCACAAACATATAAAACATTGTTAAAGACCATATTGATAAGGGTAAGGGAGGAAGACGTCCTCTCCGACCCGCTCCGGCGTAGACGAACTGGGGGAAGGAGAAGGCGATTCGGGCGCCTTCTCGCTCTATCCTAGCTGTGCGGATCACCGGTGGAGAGTCGGGGGATTCTCCACTGGCTTGCACGATCCCACACGTCTGGGGGATGGCCCCAATGAGCCAGGTCATCCCTCCATTGGCCGGGGCCCGTCACCGGTGACGGGCCAACCGCTGGGGCGAGATGGTGATTGCTAACGCTACCCCATTTCGCCCTGACTAGGCGGCAGACTGCTCATCCCGGGTTTTTAGTGGGTAACCTCCTTACTACCCCCCCGTGGGGGTAGTAAGGCCCTTCAGGCGAGGACCCCCACATAACCACTCTGCCCCCCCGGAGCCGGGTGGTATCCATAAAGGATTTTCCCGGGTCAAAAAAAAAAAAAAAAAAGGTTATATGCTGCTCCCCGAGCGCCGCCAGGTTTACTGGTGGTGCTCGGAGATTGAGGATCTCCGAGCGCGATGCTCGGAGACGCGGCGCCTCTACTACCACTGCAGGAGGCGCCGCCACGGCCGGAGAGACGACCAGCTGCCGGCGGAGCAGCTGGCAGCCGAGCAGCTCCTGTATGGTGATGTTAAGGTAGCCAAACAGGAGCTGAAGCTGGCCATCGGCCGGGCTAAGGCCCTAGGCTGGAGTGAACAGCTGGAGGGCCTCGACAGGGACCCATGGGGGCGCCCGTATAAGTCTGCCCGGAATAGGTTCCGGGGCAGAGCGCCCCCTATCGCTGAGTCCCTGGGGCTATTCCCCGAAAGCGACCCCCACTACACCCCTCCACCGATGGCCACGCCCTCCTTCCAGGAGGAGGAGGACCCGGCCTCCATCCCGCCTGTTTCAGAGGTGGAGGTGGAGGCAGCAGTCTCTCGCCTGAGAGGCAAGAAGACTGCCCCGGGACCAGACGGGATTCCCGGTCGGGTCCTCACGATCGCCCTCAGGAAGATGGGCGGTCAGCTTCGGGAACTATTCGACGCGTGCCTCACGTCGGGTCAGTTCCCGAAGCTCTGGAAGGACGTGCGATTGTGCCTGTTGCGGAAGGAAGGGCGAGACGCCGACTCGCCCGCCGCATACAGGCCAATCGTGCTGCTGGATGACACGGCGAAGCTGCTGGAAAGAATAGTAGCTTCCCGTATCATCCAGCACCTGGGGGGAACTGGGCCTGGACTTTCAGAGGCCCAGTTCGGATTCAGAGCAGGGCGGTCGACGATAGACGCCCTGCTCTGGATCAAGAGGTGGACGCAGGACGCGGTCGGCGGGGGGGAAAAGGCGTTGGCTGTCTCGCTGGACATTGCCAACGCCTTCAACAGCCTACCGCACGGAACGATACGGGAGGCGCTCCGCTATCACGGAGTGCCCCTGTATCTGCGTACGCTGTTGGCCGACTACCTCCAGGACCGCGAGGTCCTGGTGGAGGGAAGCGACGGTCTGAGGCGACGTCGCGTGTCCTGCGGGGTTCCACAGGGATCGGTGTTGGGACCGCTCCTGTGGAACATTGGCTATGACTGGGTGCTCCGCGGCACGTTTCCCGCAAGTATGCGGGTTGCGTGCTACGCGGATGACACCCTAGTCGTAGTCAAGGGGAGGGACCTCAGGGAGACGGTGCGGCGGGCCACGGTGGCCACAACACTCGTGGTCGGCCGCATACGTGCCCTGGGGCTGGAGGTCGCCCTCTCCAAGACCGAGGCCCTAATGTTCCATGGGCCTCGGGGGGGACCCCCTCCAGGAACGCGGATAGACCTGGACGGGGTCCTGGTCCGGGTTGGGACCCAAATGAGGTACCTGGGTCTCATCCTGGACGGGCGGTGGACTTTTGGGGCCCACTTCACTCAACTGGCCCCAAAAGTCATAGGCGCCGCAGCCGCCCTTGGGAGGCTGCTGCCCAACGTGGGCGGCCCGAGCGCCACATGTCGTCGCCTGTACTCCGGAGTGATCCGGAGTATGGCCTTGTACGGGGCACCTGTCTGGGTGGACGCCCTCGGTCGCGCCAATAAGGCCCTGCTGCGTCGTCCGCAGCGGGTCATCGCGACGAGGGCGATACGCGGGTACCGGACGGTGTCCTGGACTGCGGGATGCGCGTTGGCCGGTGATCCCCCCTGGGAGCTCCAAGCGGAGATCCTCGCCGAGGTGTACCACTTCGTGGCGGCGAGGAGATCCTGCGGGGAGCCTCCAGCGTGGGAGGAGGTGACGCGCCTTCGACGGCGGGCGCGGGCCGCCTTGTTGGGGCGGTGGACGGAGGACCTGGCTCCACCGGTCCCTGGACAGAGGACGGTGGATGCCATTCGCCCGGTCCTCCGGAGGTGGGTAGGGCGGCGATTCGGGTCGCTCACCTTCCGATTGGTGCAGGTGCTTTCCGGACACGGATGTTTCGGCAAGTACCTGCATCACATCGCAAGACGCGAGGCGACCCCCGCCTGTCACGAGTGTGGAGCACCAGAAGACACGGCGCTCCACACGCTGGAGGAGTGCGCCGCATGGAGTCCCATGTGGCGCGCCCTCACAGCGGTCATAGGCGCAGATCTGTCGCTGCCGAGCGTGGTTAACGCTATGCTCGGCAGCGACGGAGCGTGGCAGGCGGTGGTCTCTTTCTGCGAGGCAGTGATGGTGCAGAAAGAGGCCGCGGAGCGGGTAAGGGAGGAAGACGTCCTCTCCGACCCGCTCCGGCGTAGACGAACTGGGGGAAGGAGAAGACGATTCGGGCGCCTTCTCGCTCTATCCTAGCTGTGCGGATCACCGGTGGAGAGTCGGGGGATTCTCCACTGGCTTGCACGATCCCAAACGTCTGGGGGATGGCCCCAATGAGCCAGGTCATCCCTCCATTGGCCGGGGCCCGTCACCGGTGACGGGCCAACCGCTGGGGCGAGATGGTGATTGCTAACGCTACCCCATTTCGCCCTGACTAGGCGGCAGACTGCTCATCCCGGGTTTTTAGTGGGTAACCTCCTTACTACCCCCCCGTGGGGGTAGTAAGGCCCTTCAGGCGAGGACCCCCACATAACCACTCTGCCCCCCCGGAGCCGGGTGGTATCCATAAAGGATTTTCCCGGGTCAAAAAAAAAAAAAAAAGGTTATATGCTGCTGCCAAGGCGGAAACCTGGGCAACAGTAGTACGAAAGGGGAAAGGCAAAGGGAAGGACAAATCGTCCTCCTCGGCAACGCCCGCTCCCGCTCCTGTCCCAGCAGCTCGTGCCACCCCCGCCGCCGTGAAGCCTCAAACGAAGAAGGCTTCTGCTGCCGCCGGGCCCAAGAAGGCGAAGACGCTGAAGCCCTTCAAATCCGCGGCTGTTGTGCTGACACTGCAGCCTGAAGCCGCGGAAAAGGGGGTCACATACAGCGCCATCATAGAGACGGCGCAGGAGAAGGTCGATCTCCAAGGTTTGGGGATCGACCGGATCAACTTCCGCCAGACGGCCACGGGAGCCAGGATGCTCGAAATTCCTGGCTCCCAGAGCAGCGACAAAGCGGACAGGCTCGCGGAGAAGCTCCGCGGTGTCCTGTCCGAGGTAGCCAACGTCGCGAGGCCCGTGAAGTCCGTGCAATTGCACGTGACGGGCCTGGACGACGCCGCCACAAAGGAGAAAGTGGCGGCGGCGGTAGCCAAGGTGGGCGGCTGTGACGTACTCCAAGTCAAAGCCGGAGAGATACGTTGCAGCTACGGCGGGACCGGTTCCTCCCTTGTTTCCTGTCCGATTCCGGCAGCCAAAGTGTTGCTGGCACAGGGCAGGCTCTTAGTGGGATGGAGCTCGGTGCGAGTGGTGGCACTGGCAGCGCGTCCCATGCGCTGCTTCAAGTGCATGGGACTCGGACATACGCGCCCCCAGTGTCCCTCGTCGGCAGACAGGGGGGACCTGTGCTTCCGTTGTGGAAGCGCAGGCCACAAGGCGGCGAGCTGCCAGAGAAGGGCCCCGCACTGCGCGATATGCGCAGAGTCGGGGCGACCAGCCGAGCACAGGATGGCGGGACCAAACTGTGTCCCCCCAAAAACGAAGGGACAGGCCGCCAGGACCCCGGCCATCCCCCGACCGGCAGCCAAAGCCGCTCCCGAAGTAGTTCGCCGCGCGGCGAGCATGGAGGTTGTGACGACCGATTGATATGGATCAAGTCGGACAGCACAACCTCCTCCAGACGAATTTAAACCACTGCGTCAGAGCTCAGGATTTGCTAATGCAGTCCCTGGCGCAGTGGCGGATTGATTTGGCGGTCGCCGCGGAGCCGTACCACATTCCCCAGTCCCATCCCTACTGGGTTGGGGATCTGGACGGCTCCGTAGCCATAATTGGACGTGCCGGTGGCGGCCCCCCCCTCTTGGTGTCAGAGAGGGGTTCGGGGTACGTGGTGGCCAAGTGGGAGAGGTATGCGGTAGTTGGCGTACCACCGCGGCAGTGGCTCCAAGAGTGGGAGCAGAAGAAGAAGACGTACCTGGCACCTCCGAGGGAGAGCTGGCTGCGGCCTTCCTCAAGATGCGAGCAAAAAACACGGCGCCGGGACCAGATGGTATTCCCGGCCGTGTGTCCTCGCCCAGGATGCTCTGGGGTCCCGCGTACGAGCCCTCTTCGACCGCTGCATGCGGGAGGGGAAGTTCCCTACGAGGTGGAAGGGAGGTCGGCTCGTACTCCTGCGAAAGGAGGGGCGTCCTGCGGATGAACCCGCCGGATATCGCCCTATCGTACTGCTTGACGAGGCTGGCAAGCTCCTAGAGCGTGTGGTCGCTGCCCGCCTCGTCAGGCACCTCACAAACACTGGCCCAGATCTGGCCGACAATCAGTTTGGGTTCCGGAGAGGTCGCTCGACGCTGGATGCAATATCCCGCGTCCACGATCTCTCCGAGGTGGCGTGTTCCAACGGCGAGGTCATGTTTGCGGTGTCGCTGGACATCGCAAACGCCTTCAATAGCCTGCCGTGGAACACGATTTTGAGGGCGCTGGAGCATCACGAGGTACCCCAGTACCTCCGCCGTATCCTCAGGGACTACCTCTCAGCAAGAGAGGTGGTCTACCCGACAAGTCACGGCGGAGGCCGAAGCCCAGTGACTCGCGGCGTTCCACAGGGGTCTGTTCTTGGACCACTCCTGTGGAACGTTGGGTATGATTGGGTGCTGCGGGGCGTTAACCTGGATGGCGTCAACGTCATCTGCTACGCCGACGACACCCTGGTTACCGCCCGAGGGAAGACAATCCGAGAGGCGTCCATCCTAGTCACTGCCGCAGTGGCGGGGGTGGTGGCCCGGATCCGGCAATTGGGCCTGAGGGTGGCGCTTCACAAATCCGAGGCCATCTGTTTTCCTGGTCGTCGGAGGGCACCACCCGCAGGGTGCAATATAATTGTTGGGGGGACCTCTATCGCTGTCAAGTCAACGCTGAGATATCTTGGCGTTGTGCTTGACAGCAGATGGAGATTCAGGGCCCATCTTCAGCAGCTGTCTCCCAGACTCGTGGGTACAGCTGCTGCACTGGGCCGCTTGCTCCCGAATCTTGGGGGAGGAGGAGGTAGCTGCCGCCACCTTTACATGGCGGTGGTGCGCTCTATGGCCCTCTACGGTGCTCCCATATGGGCAGGGTCCCTCAACTCCCAGGAGACCGCCCTGCTACATAAAGCCCAGAGGGCCATGGCCGTGAGAGTGTGCAGGGGCTATCGCACACTCTCACACGAGGTGGCCTGCGTTCTAGCCGGATCCCTTCCATGGGATCTAGAGGCCGAGGTTCTGTCTTCGGTCTTTTGGCGCAAAACGTGGGCGCGACAGGAGGGTCTCCGCCCTGCCCCTCAGGAGTATGGCCAGTGGCGAACGGATGCCAACGAGGCCGCTTTGGCATCTTGGAACAGACGCTTAGGCGTAGGTCCACGGAGGGGAGCCGGAGCAACTCGGTTCCTGGAAGCGGTCCGGCCCATCCTCAAGGAATGGGTCCATCGAGGGCATGGGTCTCTTACCTTCCGGATGACTCAGGTCATCTCGGGGCACGGGTGCTTCGGGAGGTACTTGTGCAACGTTGTCCGGAGGGAGGCGACCCCTGTGTGCCACCAGTGCGGCTGCGCGGAAGAAACCGCGCAGCACGTGCTGGAAGTTTGCCCAGGGGCTGTCGAGGCGCGGCACTCCCTGGTTGCAGTCGTGGGGGCGGACCTCTCCTTGTCAACCATCTTAACAAAGATGGTCGACGACGAGAGGTCATGGGAGGCGATGGTCTCTTTCTGCGAGGTCGTGATGTTGCAGAGAGAGGCCGAGGAGCGAGAGAGGGAGATAGATCCCGTCTCTCTCCCGCTCCGGAGAGCGCGGACACGGAGGCGAGCCGATCGGGCTCGCACTCCGTCTCCGCTCAGAGAACCTGTGGTATCGGCTGTGGGGACAGCCGGTGCCCCCAATTAGGGTTAGGTCCTCACATGGTGTGGATGGCCCACGTGTTCCGGGGCATCCCACGAGGTGGTAATGGGGAGGGCTTTTTACACCCTCCCCAGAGGCTGGGCCTGCGTAGGCGGGCAGCGACGTCGGTGGGGGCTGTGGTGAATACGAATGGTCCCACGGTTCCCGCCAACAGTCGATGACGATGGAACACCGCAGAGGTTTGGTGGGTATTCTGCCCTTCTGGCGGAGACTCCCACACGCGCACCAGCTCTACCCCTTGGGCTGGTGATCAGGATATAAAATCTTCCTCTGCGTAAAAAAAAAAAAAAAAAAAAAAGGTTAGGTTAGGTTAGGTTAGGTTAGGTTAGGTTAGGTTAGGTTAGGTTAGGTTAGGTTAGGTTGGGGTACCGGCCTCCATTCCGCCTGTTTCAGAGGTGGAGGTGGAGGCAGCAGTCTCTCGCCTGAGAGGCAAGAAGACTGCCCCGGGACCAGACGGGATTCCCGGTCGGGTCCTCACGATCGCCCTCAGGAAGATGGGCGGTCAGCTTCGGGAACTATTCGACGCGTGCCTCACGTCGGGTCAGTTCCCGAAGCTCTGGAAGGACGGGCGATTGTGCCTGTTGCGGAAGGAAGGGCGAGACGCCGACTCGCCCGCCGCATACAGGCCAATCGTGCTGCTGGATGACACGGCGAAGCTGCTGGAGAGAATAGTAGCTTCCCGTATCATCCGGCACCTGGGGGGAACTGGGCCTGGACTTTCAGAGGCCCAGTTCGGATTCAGAGCAGGGCGGTCGACGATAGACGCCCTGCTCTGGATCAAGAGGTGGACGCAGGACGCGGTCGGCGGGGGGGAAAAGGCGTTGGCTGTCTCGCTGGACATTGCCAACGCCTTCAACAGCCTACCGCACGGAACGATACGGGAGGCGCTCCGCTATCACGGAGTGCCCCTGTATCTGCGTAGGCTGTTGGCCGACTACCTCCAGGACCGCGAGGTCCTGGTGGAGGGACGCGACGGTCTGAGGCGACGTCGCGTGTCCTGCGGGGTTCCACAGGGATCGGTGTTGGGACCGCTCCTGTGGAACATTGGCTATGACTGGGTGCTCCGCGGCACGTTTCCCGCAAGTATGCGGGTTGCGTGCTACGCGGATGACACCCTAGTCGTAGTCAAGGGGAGGGACCTCAGGGAGACGGTGCGGCGGGCCACGGTGGCCACAACACTCGTGGTCGGCCGCATACGTGCCCTGGGGCTGGAGGTCGCCCTCTCCAAGACCGAGGCCCTAATGTTCCATGGGCCTCGGGGGGGACCCCCTCCAGGAACGCGGATAGACCTGGACGGGGTCCTGGTCCGGGTTGGGTCCCAAATGAGGTACCTGGGTCTCATCCTGGACGGGCGGTGGACTTTTGCCCACTTCACTCAACTGGCCCCAAAAGTCATAGGCGCCGCAGCTGCCCTTGGGAGGCTGCTGCCCAACGTGGGCGGCCCGAGCGCCACATGTCGTCGCCTGTACTCCGGAGTGATCCGGAGTATGGCCTTGTACGGGGCACCTGTCTGGGTGGACGCCCTCGGTCGCGCCAATAAGGCCCTGCTGCGTCGTCCGCAGCGGGTCATCGCGACGAGGGCGATACGCGGGTACCGGACGGTGTCCTGGACTGCGGGATGCGCGTTGGCCGGTGATCCCCCCTGGGAGCTCCAAGCGGAGATCCTCGCCGAGGTGTACCACTTCGTGGCGGCGAGGAGATCCCGCGGGGAGCCTCCAGCGTGGGAGGAGGTGACGCGCCTTCGACGGCGGGCGCGGGCCGCCTTGTTGGGGCGGTGGACGGAGGACCTGGCTCCACCGGTCCCTGGACAGAGGACGGTGGATGCCATTCGCCCGGTCCTCCGGAGGTGGGTAGGGCGGCGATTCGGGTCGCTCACCTTCCGATTGGTGCAGGTGCTTTCCGGACACGGATGTTTCGGCAAGTACCTGCATCACATCGCAAGACGCGAGGCGACCCCCGCCTGTCACGAGTGTGGAGCACCAGAAGACACGGCGCTCCACACGCTGGAGGAGTGCGCCGCATGGAGTCCCATGCGGCGCGCCCTCACAGCGGTCATAGGCGCAGATCTGTCGCTGCCGAGCGTGGTTAACGCTATGCTCGGCAGCGACGGAGCGTGGCAGGCGGTGGTCTCTTTCTGCGAGGCGGTGATGGTGCAGAAAGAGGCCGCGGAGCGGGTGAGGGAGGAAGACGTCCTCTCCGACCCGCTCCGGCGTAGACGAACTGGGGGAAGGAGAAGGCGATTCGGGCGCCTTTTCACTCTATCCTAGTGCTGTGCGGATCACCGGTGGAGAGTCGGGGGATTCTCCACTGGCTTGCACGATCCCACACGTCTGGGGGATGGCCCCAATGAGCCAGGTCATCCCTCCATTGGCCGGGGCCCGTCATCGGTGACGGGCCAACCGCCGGGGCGAGATGGTGATTGCTAACGCTACCCCATTTCGCCCTGACTAGGCGGCAGACTGCTCATCCCGGGTTTTTAGTGGGTAACCTCCTTACTACCCCCCCGTGGGGGTAGTAAGGCCCTTCAGGCGAGGACTCCCACATAACCACTCTGCCCCCCCCGGAGCCGGGTGGTATCCATAAAGGATTTTCCCGGGTCAAAAAAAAAAAAAAAAAAAAAAAAAAAGGTTAGGTTGGGGTATCGAAGACAGGCTCTTGCCGGAAAAACGCCTCCGACCACCACTCGCAGCGGACAAGAGGCCGAACGAGCCGGGGCCTTCCTTCCAAAAGGAGGACACCCTTCTACCTTCCTCCACCCCGTCCAACCAATCGTGGACGGAGGTGGTGAGGAAGGGGAAGGGCAAGGCCAAGAAAAAAGCGGGAACGGCCATCCCCCCTGCCACACCCGTTACCACCCTTCCCTGCCCGTCCCAGGGGACCGGCAAGGGAGGGGGAAAGGGGAAGGGGAAAAAGTTGGCCCCGGAGGCCAATGTCGCTGCTCCTGCAGCCAAAAAAGCGAGGTGGATCCTTCCGAGGTGGATAGGGCAGACAGCTGCTACCGCTGCGGTAAAGAGGGGCACAGATCCGCCACCTGCACGGCCGCAACGCCACGCTGCGCGGTGTGTGCCGCCAGTGGCCGCCCGGCGGACCACGTCATGAAGGGGAGGAACTGTAATCCTCCCCCTAAGAAGGGCAAAGTGCAGGCGTTGACCAGGCCTGCCGTGGCTACCACCGTCCCTGAATCGGGAACGTCGGTGGTTGATGAGGGGGGTGCGATGTCGGAATAATGGATAGGGTTGAGCATCGCATCCTCCAGGCGAACATCAACCACTGCAAAGCAGCACAGGATCTGCTTATCCAGTCCATGGCTGAGTGGTTGGTGGACGTGGCGGTGGTTGCCGAGCCATACTCGATCCCTAGCCGTTGGCTGGGTGATCGGGATGGTTTGGTGGCAGTGGTATCGCGGTCTTCCACAGACTCCCCTCCCCTCTCGCTCTTGGAGAGGGGACCGGGATATGTGGCCGCCGCGTGGGGGGATATAGCCTTTGTAGGCGTATATTTCTCCCCAAACCGCCCTCTCTCGGATTTCGAGATATTTCTCGAAATCCGAGTGTTAGGGAGACTACTCCCAAATATGAGGGGATCAAACGAGACATGCCGCCGCCTTTACAGCGGCGTGCTTCGCTCTAAAGCTCTATATGGAGCACCCATATGGGCAGAAGACCTAAGCTCACACAACAAGGCGTTGCTGAGACGCCCGCAACGCGCCATTGCGCTCCGGGCAGCCCGGGCGTATTGCACCGTCTCTTTTGAGGCAGCGTGTTTACTGGCAAGTAGCCCTCCATGGGACCTCGAAGCGGGAGCACTAGCGGCGATTTACCATCGAAACGCCGAGGCACGTGCCAGCGGAAACTTGCCGCCTCCAGAAATAGTCAAACGGTGGAGAGAGCGTGCCCAAAGTTACATGCTACAAAAATGGACGGAGAGATTAGCTAGCCCAGAGGCTAGCCAAGAATTAGTGGCTGCCTTTAGGCCTACGCTAATATCATGGGTCAAACGTAAGCACGGTGCTTTGACCTACCACCTGACGCAGATCCTAACAGGGCATGGTTGCTTTGGCAGATATCTGTGCCGGGTGGTTGGTCGAGAGCCAACAACGCTTTGTCAGCATTGTGGGGGAATACTCGAAGACACGGCGCATCACACCCGCGCCGTGTGTCCTGCTTGGGCGGCACCACGTGCAGCACTAATACTGGTAGTTGGCAATGACCTGTCTTTGCCGGCTCTAGTTGCGGCTATGTGTAGCAGTGAGGAAGCGTGGGAAGCAATGGTCACCTACGCGGGAACTGTTATGGTTGCGAAGGAAGTGGCGGAGAGAGAGAGAGAGAAGACAGTGACCTCTCCCTCCCTATACGCCGCAGGAGACTAGGTCGCAGGCGGTTGGCTTACGCCCATCGCATGCCACCATAACAGGGACTTAGGGCGGCAGATGTGGAAGTCTGCCACCTGTAGCAATAAAAGTCCCGAGAAGTGACACGTTCCAACAGTATGGAATATTATACAAGGCATTGTACTCACGTTGCCGGAGGTGTGAGTGTCTAGACTCACGTGAGTCCCACATAACTCCGTGTTCCCACAAAGCACGGAGTATGCGTAAAAGCATTTCCTCTTGTAAAAAAAAAAAAAAAAAAAGAAAAAAAAAAAAAAAAAAAGGTTAGGTTAGGTTAGGTTTTTTTTTTATTTTTTTTATTTTTATTACTTGTTCCTTTGATGTTAAAAATTATCAAAGTCTGCTTGCATTTCTTTCTTTTATTTCAATGGGATGCAATATGACCGTTCCCTGTTTGGGTGTAGGGATTCTTACTCTATTTATCTTATTTAATTTCCTATATTTTACTATTTTACTTATATCTTTATATCTTGTTCATATATTTGTTACTTTTATTTCTTAACTGAACTACTGAAATACCTATTTTTATTTACTATGTTTTTTATGCTGTTTATATATATTTTAAAATATATATTCACCATAATTTCATACCTACTTGGTTAGGTTAGGTTAGGTTAGGTTAGGTTAGGTTAGGTTAGGTTAGGTCCCCCCCGAAGGGTTCTCGCATTGACGTGGCGGGGGGGCTCAGTAACCGTGGCTAGGTACACCACGGTGAAGCCAAGAGGAACCCAGGGGCCGCGCCGGCGTTGGGGTGCGCTGGCCGGCTCAGGCGGGCCGCTCCTATGGGCTTTGGCCGCCAAGTCCACATAGGAGTGGCGGGGTCCGGGCGCTTTGGCGCAGACTCGAGGAGGTGGGGCCCGGGCGCTTTGGCGCAGGCTCGAGGAGGTGGGGCCCGGGCGCTTTGGCGCAGGCTCGAGGAGGGGGGCCCGGGCACTTTGGTGCAGGCTCGAGGAGGTGGGGTCCGGGCGCTCGGCGCAGACTCGAGGAGGTGGGGTCGCGGGGGGGCTATCCCTTGTGGCTGACGTAGCAGGCGGTGGGGCTACGTATCCGACCCACCGCAGGGAGACCACGGGCGACCAGACACGGGGAAGTCTGGCGCCCATTGTTGGCGAGTTTGGTCTCCGAGGCAGTTGCGGCGCGCCATGTGTTCTGGCGTGCCGCGAAGAGAAGGGTCCGGCAACGGACAGCCACGGCGGGTTCGCGGTCGTGTGAAAAATCTGTCCCGCGTTCCCGCCGAGGGCGGCAGTGACGGAACACCCCGGGGTTTTGGTGGGTATACGGACTCCCACATAACCACCTCCCTCCCCGTGGTGGGTGGTATCCATAAAGGATTTCCCCGGGACACAAAAAAAAAAATAAAAAAAAAAAAAAAAAAAAAGGTTAGGTTAGGTTCTCGGCGAGGTGGGGACCTTCATAGGTCAGACCCGCCCACGCCCCGTGATCGTCATGGGGGACCTCAACGCCAAATCCTTGGCGTGGGGGTCCCCATCGACCAGTCCGCGGGGCGTCACAGTGTTGGAGTGGCTGGCCGAGGTGGGCCTCTGCGTCGTGAATACGGGGAGTGAAAACACCTGCGTCCGCCAATGGGGTGGATCAATCGTCGACGTGACGTTTGCCACCCCAGACCTCGCCTGCCAAATTCGCGACTGGCAGGTGTTGGTAGACGAGGAGACGCTCTCCGATCACCGGTATATCCGGTTTAGCGTTTCCCCGTCTTCGGCGGACATGGTGAGGGAGGAAACCGGTGAGACCGGTCCGCGATGGGCCTTGAAGCGTCTCGACGCCGAGTTGCTGCAGGAGGCGGCCCTCGTCGAAGCGTGGAACGGCACTTCTCAGGAGGGTGACCCCGTAGACGTGGATGCGTTGGCGGATGGACTGTGTGCGGCGTTGTCGCGTATCTGCGATGCCGCGATGCCGCGTGCAGCAGCCCCACGGTCCAGACGCCAGGTCTACTGGTGGTCAGAGGAGATTGCCGAACTCCGAAGACGCTGCGTGAGGAGGCGCCGCCGATACCAGCGGTATCGTAGGCGAAGGCGACAGGAGACGGAGGTGAGCGAGTCTCTGTATGCCGCCTACCGAGAGGCTTCGATGACCCTTCGCGTGGCCATTGACGAGGCGAAACGGCGCTCCTGGCAGGAGCTGCTGGAAGGGCTAGAGCGTGATCCATGGGGCCGCCCGTACCTATGGGCGCGGCAGAAGCTGCGTCCATGGGCCCCCCCCGTGACCGCCTCGCTCCAACCAGCTGTTCTCCAGAGGGTGGTGGGAGGGCTGTTCCCCGGTCCTCCGGGAGACGATTTCTCGCCACCTTTCGCCGTGCCCTCGTCGACTGACCTCGCCGAGGTGGAGGAGGACCTGGGCCGTCGGATGCGGGGGCATCCGGCACCCTTCAGAGATAGGTCCTTTCGCGATGTTGATGCCTCCCCCGTGTTCGAGGGGCATCACACGAGGTGGAGGGGTGTTCCCATTGACACCCCTCACCGAGGAGGGCCCGCCACTTTACAGCGGGCAGCGGCGTCGACGGGGGCTGTGGTAGAATAATTCGGTCCCACGCCCCCCGTCATCAGTCGAAGACGCTGGAACACCGTGGGGTATTTAGACGGTATGGGCGCCTTTAGCCGAGTCCGTCATACCCCGTATGCCCCCCGCATACGGCAATGCGTAACAGCATTTCCCCACGTCAAAAAAAAAAAAAAAAAAAAAGGTTAGGTTAGGTTAGGTTAGGTTAGGTTAGGTTAGGTTTTTTTTTTTTTTTTTTTTTTTTTTTTTTTTTTTTTTTTTTTTTTTTTTTACTTGTTCCTTTGATGTTAAAAATTATCAAAGTCTGCTTGCATTTCTTTCTTTTATTTCAATGGGATGCAATATGACCGTTCCCTGTTTGGGTGTAGGGATTCTTACTCTATTTATCTTATTTAATTTCCTATATTTTACTATTTTACTTATATCTTTATATCTTGTTCATATATTTGTTACTTTTATTTCTTAACTGAACTACTGAAATACCTATTTTTATTTACTATGTTTTTTATGCTGTTTATATATATTTTAAAATATATATTCACCATAATTTCATACCTACTTATTTCTATTACCAACTATAATAACAATTTCAGTACAGAAACTTAGAAATTGGTTCCTTGTCTCTTTATTGGCCATTATTTTGTTTGAGTTTTCTGCGACTATTTCGATATTCAAAGACATGCTAGTTTCGTATCTTTTTAGAGCGAAGACGGGGCACTCGAATAAAACATGGACTATCGTTTCGCTTACATCTGGGTCACAGATGCACGATGGATTCTCCTTACACTTGAATCGGTTCAAGTATTCGGAGAACCCACCGTGCCCCGTTAAAGCTTGGGTCGTTTGGCTGGTGGGGACGAAGTTGCGGACGATTTTATACGCTTCTATGGCATCTGGGAAGAAGATTTTTGTGACTCCAGCTGTTGTTCCGGCCTTGTACCGCTGGTTCCATTCTTCGAGCGCTCCGAGACGAATCTGCCGCTTTGCGTAGGAGACCGGGAAATTGTCATAATCGGGCCGCCTTTTGGTGTTCTGCGCGGCCTCTTTCGCAAGCTGATCTGCACGCTCATTACCCTGCAGTCCCGCATGGGCTTTGATCCAAAATAAGGAGACTTCCTTATTTTGGATTTTGCAGGTTCTGAGGTTTTCCCGTGTCTCCTCGGCCAAGGGGTGTAAGGAGCCATTGTTAGTGATTGTCTGGAGCGCTGAACTGGAGTCACTGTATATCCCATAAGTCTGTTCTGAGCGTTTGAGGATCTCTCGCGTGGCCTTGCATATTGCCAATAGTTCAGCCTGATAGACCGTGCAATATGATGGCAGTTTGAATTTGAGGGCTTTGATCTCGGCATCACCGGACCATAAGGACAGTGCTGCTCCGACCTCACCCTCCATCTTACTGCCATCGGTGAAGATTTTGACCTCTTGGGTGTCGTGGAGGTCCATTTGTTCCTGGTCTATCAGGCTGACGTAGCCCAGGCTGATATGCTCTGCGGGATGCTTTGTTTGAGCGTATGGTATGTGTCGCTCCACCTCCCTGTCCACTAGCTCTGGTCGGGGCACCCCCCTCTTCACCTCGTACAGTGCGGCTGCCTCCTGTATCCTGAGGTCGAGTGGGAGTATCCCGGCCAGGACCAGTCCTGAGTTCAGGGAGACGGTGCGGTACGCCCTTGTTAGCTTTTGGACGAAGCCCCTCTGTACCGCGTTCAGCTGTTTTTGGATGCCTATCTTCCTTGTTGCTGGTCCCCAGACGCCCGCCGCGTACATTATGACGGGTTCCACAGTTGCTGTATATATGATCCTAGTGATCTCCGGGCTAAGGCCCCAACTACTCCTGGCGGCTCTAGATAGCTGCTTATATATATTGATAGCCTTCTTGCAGACGTTAGCAGCATGGCTGTTGAAGGTTAACTTATTGTCTATGGTGAGCCCCAGGATTTTTACTTCTTGCGACATGCCGATGTCGACCCCGCCCATGCGCAGGAGTGGGGTATCGTACTTCAGTTTGCGAGTGATAGTCATTGCGTTTGTTTTGCTCGGCGCAAATTTGAGCTTGTTTCTGATACCCCACTCCCTGACATAGGCGAGGGCGGCATTCGCTTGTCGCTGGATCTCTACAGCTGTGTCCCCGTCAAAAACTAACACGACGTCGTCCGCAAATGCCTGTCCATAGTCCCCTCGTTCTTCGAGCCCCTTCAGAAGTGGATCCAACAGGAGGTTCCACATTATTGGACCTCCGATAGAGCCTTGGACGCACCCCTTATTCGTGTCCTTCGCGTACTCTTCTCCAGCATACCTCACTCGAACTCTCCTATCCTGCAGGTAGCTGTCGATGAGTCGCCTCACGTTTACAGGACAGCTTTCCTCAGCCAGTCTGACTTTAATGGCCGGCCACCATGCGCTGTCGAAGGCTCCCTCTATGTCCAATGATATAACGGTAATGATTTTCTTCTGGTCTAATTTTCCGTGGATGTACTGTATCAGGTCATAGAGGGAGTCCTCGGTGCTCTTCTTCGGCATAAAGCCATACTGGCGAGTACTCATCCTTGGTATGAGGTGCCATTTCATCCTGCCCACGATCAGCTTTTCCAGGATCTTCCCCATGACTGGTAGTAGTCCTATTGGTCTATATGACTTAGGGTTAGTGTAGTCATCTTTACCTGGTTTTCTCAAGACCACGACTGTGGCCTCTTTCCAGATGGTCGGGAAGTGTGAGAAAACCAGGCACTTGTTCGCTAATGCGAGGAAGATCTCTGGATCGCTACTGATAACTTGGCTGCAGATATCGGCAGTGAAACCATCAGCTCCCGGGGCTTTCTTCGGATCAAAGCTTTCCACCGCAGCACGAAGCTCCTCTGCTGTAAATGGCGGATCATGGTGTTCATCATGGGCCGCATCATTTATACTTTGGGCTATTTTTCTGGTCTGACGGTGGTCTGCATTGTCTTCTTCTTCATTGTCCTCCGGGTAGAAGATGTCGGCAAGAACTTTGGCCGAATCTTTCTGATCGATCTGCCGACCATCTTTCACCAAGGGTATCTCTTCCTGTCTGGTGGATGTTCTCCCTATCACTCTATAAATCCCCTCCCAAACCCCTTCTCTATCCTGCTTTTCACAAAACTTTTTCCAGCTCTGCGTCTTTGCTCTCTCCACTTCACTTAAAAAATTTTCTTTTGCTTGCAGGTACTCATCCACGACTCGAGGTCTTCGGGACAGCGCTGCACATCGTATTCGACGTCTCAGGGTGATTGCTCTCCTCTTCAGTTTGGCGAGTGCTTCGGACCACCACGGCGGTTGGGTAAGTGTTTCTTTTCTCTTCTTTTTAGGTAAGGTGTGTGTGCATGTTTGTGTTATTACGCTTGTGTATTTGTTGACTATTTCTTCTAATTCTACTTTACTTGTTATGTTGTCTATTTCTGTTTTGTTTATTTTATTTTCTATTTTTAATTGGTCCAGTTTCTCACGAAACTGAGCCCAATTAGCCTTTTTGGTGTTAAATAATCTGGTTGTTCTATCCACACTTACCCCTTTTGATCTTTTCAGAGAAATATTAAAGATTATGCCGTTGTGATCCGAGTGCGTGAGATCGTCCAGCACCCGCCAACCATCAATCAGGTGCAGCATATCGATTGAGCAGGCTGTTACGTCGGGATGGCTCGTGTAGGAGATGCCTCCCCTAATTGTGTCGAAGGTGGGTGTGTCTCCTTGATTCAGTACCTGCATATTTAATTCTTCGAGGGCACC
This sequence comes from Selenia dentaria, assembly GCA_917880725.1. Lineage (NCBI taxonomy): Eukaryota > Metazoa > Arthropoda > Insecta > Lepidoptera > Geometridae > Selenia > Selenia dentaria. Next base: position 38,191 of record OU862900.1, on the reverse strand, counting down.
TGACATGTCCTCTCCCCTGCCATCCACTATGTTGCTACCCCACCAGGTACTCTTCGCGTTGGCATCTCCGCCGATGACGATTTTTGCCGGTCCGAGCTCCTGCACAATCATTTTGATCTGCTCCAGGTATGGCTCTATGGGCTGGGTCGGTTCAAAGTAAAAGGAAACAGCAGTGATCTGCCAGGCACTGGTCCGGATCTTTATCACCACGATGTTGTTCGTGGTGAGTTTCGGGTACTGTTCGACGTCCAGGTCGGGATCGAAGACGGCTATCGCCGCTTTGACGTGTCCGTCTCCCTGCTCGGTGCTCTGGCAGATCCTGGCTCCTCTGTAACCTTTCACCCTCTTGACCCTGCCCACGTATGGCTCCTGGAGCAGTGCAAAAGCCTGCAAATTGCTGCAAGTAGCAATAAAACAGGCAAAAGAGGATTCGTGGGTAGCTTGGATTGATATATTAAACTCAGATCCATGGGGGCGCCCTTATAAAGTAGTGACAGGTAAACTTCGCCCTTGGGCCCCCCCGCTCACCAAGACACTTGAGCCAGAGTTCCTGGATCGCGTCGTGACGTCCCTCTTTCCGGAAAGAGGACAATGGAACGCACCAACTATGGCACCATTGGGCAGGACAGATAACGCGCCAGAGGACATCCCACCAGTTACGGACGGTGAGATCAACATCGCAGTACTGAAACTTCGCAAGAAGACCACAGCCCCAGGGCCGGATGGCGTGCCCGGACGTGCCGTGACTCTAGCAATGGGAGAGATGGGACATGGAGTAAAGGCACTATTCACTGAGTGCCTGGCCCAGGGTCGATTCCCAAGGATGTGGAAAACGGGCAAACTTGTTTTGCTACGTAAGAGTGGGCGGCTGGCTGATTCACCGTCAGCCTATCGCCCCATTGTTTTACTTGACGAGATGAGCAAGTTTTTCGAGCGCATTCTCGCTGCACGTCTGATTAAACACATGAAGAGGGTAGGGCCGGATCTCCACGAGGGTCAGTTTGGCTTCCGTAGCGGCCGGTCGACTCTGGACGCCATCACTCAGGTGCGAGTCCTCGCAGAAGAGGCGACTGCTCGGGGTGAGGTAGTATTAGCAGTATCGTTGGACATTGCGAATGCCTTTAATACCTTGCCGTGGGAGACCATAAAAGAGGCGCTCAGGTATCATGGCACGCCCAGATACCTACAAAAAATCTTGGCGGATTACTTTGTCGACCGGGCAATTATCTATCCAGCCCAGAGTGAGTGGCGTAGGAGAACGATGTCGTGCGGTGTTCCACAGGGGTCAGTCCTTGGACCACTCCTGTGGAACATCGGATACGATTGGGTGCTACGAGGCGAGAATTTGCGAGGCGTCAGTGTGACTTGTTACGCTGATGATACACTTGTAACAGCCCGTGGTAGCACCCACAGAGAAGCAGCCCTCCTTGCTACAGCGGGTGTGGCTCAAGTTGTAAGGAGAATCCGAAACCTAGGATTGGATGTTGCCCTGTGCAAATCAGAGGCCCTCTTTTTCCACGGGCCACGAAAGGCACCACCGCAGGACATGAGCATTGTTGTTGGCGGAACCTCTATCCCCGTCAAACCGACAATGCGCTATCTAGGAATTACTCTAGACGGTCGATGGAAATTCACAGCTCATTTCCAACAACTGGCTCCAAAACTAATTTCTTTTGCTGGCGTGTTAGGGAGACTACTCCCAAATATGAGGGGATCAAACGAGACATGCCGCCGCCTTTACAGCGGCGTGCTTCGCTCTAAAGCTCTATATGGAGCACCCATATGGGCAGGAGACCTAAGCTCACACAACAAGGCGTTGCTGAGACGCCCGCAACGCGCCATTGCGCTCCGGGCAGCCCGGGCGTATTGCACCGTCTCTTTTGAGGCAGCGTGTTTACTGGCAAGTAGCCCTCCATGGGACCTCGAAGCGGGAGCACTAGCGGCGATTTACCATCGAAACGCCGAGGCACGTGCCAGCGGAAACTTGCCGCCTCCAGAAATAGTCAAACGGTGGAGAGAGCGTGCCCAAAGTTACATGCTACAAAAATGGACGGAGAGATTAGCTAACCCAGAGGCTAGCCAAGAATTAGTGGCTGCCTTTAGGCCTACGCTAATATCATGGGTCAAACGTAAGCACGGTGCTTTGACCTACCACCTGACGCAGATCCTAACAGGGCATGGTTGCTTTGGCAGATATCTGTGCCGGGTGGTTGGTCGAGAGCCAACAACGCTTTGTCAGCATTGTGGGGGAATACTCGAAGACACGGCGCATCACACCCGCGCCGTGTGTCCTGCTTGGGCGGCACCACGTGCAGCACTAATACTGGTAGTTGGCAATGACCTGTCTTTGCCGGCTCTAGTTGCGGCTATGTGTAGCAGTGAGGAAGCGTGGGAAGCAATGGTCACCTACGCGGGAACTGTTATGGTTGCGAAGGAAGTGGCGGAGAGAGAGAGAGAAGACAGTGACCTCTCCCTCCCTATACGCCGCAGGAGACTAGGTCGCAGGCGGTTGGCTTACGCCCATCGCATGCCACCATAACAGGGACTTAGGGCGGCAGATGTGGAAGTCTGCCACCTGTAGCAATAAAAGTCCCGAGAAGTGACACGTTCCAACAGTATGGAATATTATACAAAGCGGCGCAAACGGGTCAAACCCTCTAAAGAAGAGCTCAATCTGGGCGACCGCTGAAGTGATTACGGAAGCGCGTGTAGCGAACTCGCGATCACTTCACACGAGTGGTGTGACGGCCACCAAGAGGTTTTAGTGGGTATTCCTTCGGCACTACTCACGTTGCCGGAGGTGTGAGTGTCTAGACTCACGTGAGTCCCACATAACTCCGTGTTCCCACAAAGCACGGAGTATGCGTAAAAGCATTTCCTCTTGTAAAAAAAAAAAAAAAAAAAAAAAAGGTTAGGTTAGGTTAGGTTAGGTTAGGTTAGGTTAGGTTAGGTTAGGTTAGGTTAGGTTAGGTTAGGTTAGGTTTTTTTTTTTTTTTTTTTTTTTTTTTTAAGTAGGGAGGAGGAAATCTTTTAAAGATACCGCAGATCGCCACTGGCTTACTGCGGTTATGTCCGAGTCCGTCGGCGGATATGGACTGGGTTGCCGACGTATACGGACCAAAACCTCCTCCCTCTCTTGAGCAACTGCCACTGTTAAATGTGGCACCTTTGTATACTACATGACTTTACTTCACGGGGTGTTCGGTGCGTCCGGACCACCATAACATCTATCAAAGGTGGCGGCCCGGGCGCTCCCGGTCCCTGGGTAAACGAATTGTCACGGCGACATCGGGTCCTAAAGTCCCGAGGTCGCCGGTTCCGATGCGCAGTCGGGCCCGGTGGCTTCCGCAGCAGTTACTGCGAAAGTCACCGGTTCCGATGACAGGTACGTCCGTCGCGGGCCCCGGATTGGCCTACCATCTTCTTCTAGATGGGCGGTCGGCCCGAGGCCCGCGGCGGGTCTCTTAACCTACTTAGCCTACTTGTTACAATCTATGACTAATTACACTACCATGCCTTGGTAACCCACCATCGTTAACCTGAGAGTGAGATCTCAGGCTAGGATGGGGGCCGCCGAACCATGCGGAGGGGTGGTTTGGCGCACCGTGACGGTGCGTCAAGTACCCCTCATTTATCCTAAGTATTTATACAATTTTTACACTTTATACAATATATACACTTTATACAATTTTTAATAATATTTATACAGTTATTAGTATTTACAATATACACAATATATATACAGCTATTCCAAGATTTACACTTTGTACAATTTGTATTCCAGTTAAGATCATTGTATACAATCATCACATTATTATTAAAAATAAATTTATAATAAATTAATTTGTAATACCTGCTGTCCCTATGCCCAGGCATAGGACTTGGCTTGGATTTATAATTCGCTTTTTTTTTTTTTTTTTTTTTTTTTTTTTTTTTTTTTTTTCCAAATGTGTACGGTGGAGCAAATATACACACTAAAAGTACACACTGAAAGCTCACATTAGATTTATAATTACATCTTACAATAATTCATTTGCATTTATTAATTATAATTTTTATTATTATTTATAATATTTATAATATAATTAATTATAAATATTTAATAATTACAATAATAATTTCTTACACTAATCTCCTTAATCAACAATACGAACAATCGACGACAATTATTTAATTAATTTACAATTATTTGTTATAATGTTATATTTACAATTTATTTAATTTTCCCCGATTTCAAGTCAGTTGGTTAATAATGCCTAAGGAAAAATATTTTTAATCGAATGTTGAATATTTTTTTTTTTTTAGTGCTTTTTGGAGGTTAGGCATATCTGCTCGAAAACAATCAAAAACAAGTTTTAAAATTAAAAAAGCCTCATATTGGTGGTCCGCGTAAAAAGACGAACAAAACTGACCCAAGAGGGTTACTCTAACCCCAAGGGCTGATGAGGGGCACGGCAGCGAAAAACCGGTTTTGGGGGTAGTTTTGTGAATTTTTTAAAAATACTTCTAAGCATTTGTCAATATCGCCGCACATATCAAAGTTCGCGGAACAGCCTCTAGTACCCCTGTGATTTTTCGCTGCATTGACAAATGTAAGGGGTGGCCAGCACAAGCGTTTTAGTGGTTTTTTGCGGCCGTGGTTTTTCATCCCCCTAAGTTTGCACACTCACCCTCGGTAATTTTGGACTGGAAGTTGAGCCAAATTATCTTTATTAACTTAGAGGGATTCAACCCCGATTTTTTGAACCCAACATCGTATTTTTAAAATAAGTATTTTTTTACATAAATTAAATAGTAGTAAGTACCTGCATAGCCGACCAACCGCAAATAAGCTTGTTTTGCTCCTAGGGGCTAAACGGGGGGTGCTAGCTTAATTTTGACATTTTTATCCTTGGGCCCCCCCCCCTAACCCCCCCCCACACTATCCAGTAGTCGGATAGCCTTCACACCCCACCGCTTCATTTGGACATAGTTTCAACCCCCTACCCCTAAAAATAGACTTCAACATAGAAGAATTTTCGATATTTTTAATAATAGAATAATCCTTTAAAAATTCATTTTAAGCTTCACAGTAAATCCTACAATCACAACTCTACCCTTATAGGGGACACTTGCGGTTGGTTGGGTTTTTGGGGGTTGCTACCCCTAAAGTTCGAGAACTTCAACAATTTATATCTCCGGAACCGGAAGGCCTGCGGTAACGCGGATTTCTGCGTTCTGCTGGTCTTGACCCGGCCTATTTTTGGTAGAGTTTATACGACTCTACATAGAGTTTTATTTATAATTTATAAAATTTTGGCACACATTGGCGGAAGGGTTTAGTGGGGGAATAGTGCGGGTCGGGTGCCTTAGGTCTCAGGTATCGCGTATCTGCTCTACGTAGAGTCACAGAATCTTGGTTTATGATTCGTGCGCGACGCGCATTGGGTCCTAGGCCCCCTAGAACAACTGATATGGACGCACCCATTTAGGTCCGCAGGGGTGTATTTATAAGTAGTAGCTGACGCCTACTCTCGCCAACCGGTCCCACTTCTTCCACTCTGGGCATTCAGCACTGTATGCCGGGTGGCGAGGATCGACGCCAGAGACTCCTTTGGAGTGACAGTTTGTGCAGCTTGGCGGGCCGCTCCTATTCGGACATTCCCTCGTGTCATGGCTGGCTGCGCAGTGTCCACATCGGGTTTCCGGCGCCCTACATTCGCGCGCACGGTGCGAGAACCCGAGGCACCGGAAGCACTGTAGCAGCGGGGATTGATCCACGGCCACCACCGCCTGATATCCCAGCCGGATCCTCCTATCTCTGAGGGCGCCCCACACTTGGGGACTAACCTCCAAGATTATATTTTGAAGTAGGTCCAATCTAGCCTTTGTCCGCCTGACGACCCTGATGGTTCGGTCAGCCAGGGGGATTTCGCCGAGGAGGTCCATATTTTGTTTGTTTAACGCGTCAAGGACCCTTGCGTCGCTCATCTCGGCTACCACCCCCATAAGGCGCAACAGGGGCTTCCTTCGGCGCGGGATCGTCACAGTCAGCTGGTTCTGGGCTTCTTGGATGGCGCTCTTCATAAGGGTTAAATCCTTTTGACTGTTCACTGTGATGGCCACTTTGCCGTTTTTGAGTCTGCGGACCCCAGAGATTCCCACCCCGAGCTCAACCACGTCAACTCCCTCTTTGATACGGTCGATGACTTGTTGGCCCGTGTGGCGGGGGTCAGCCGACTCAACGAGGATGGTATAATTTGGCGCCATCTGTTCAGCCCCAGCTGTTGGGGCAGGTGATCGATCCCTCTGCCGTCGGTAACCTCGCGGGCGGACCGTCTGCCACTGCCCTTGAACACTGAGGTTGAGGTCGTCGGCTGGGTCGCTGGCTATCAGTTTGGATTGCTTACCTTCTTCCCGGAGTGCGCTGACCTCCTGGGTGAGCAGTTTTGCGGCGTTTGCAAGCTCCGAACTGATGCCGCCGATGCTGTCTGTTTCAATGATTAATTTAACGTCCTTAGAGACCCGCTCGACCGCCTGCTCAACGCGGCTGAGGGGTTCAGCAAATCTCTTCTCCGCTATATCATGTAATGCGACTACTTTTTTAGCGGTGTCGAGCTGCATTTCCTCCAGACGTCGGAAATTCTCTGAGGCACTCACTGTCTCCTCCAAGGCTCGGGTGTATTTGTGGGTCTCCTCTTCAAGGGCTCTTATCGATCGGGCTCTGTCCACTTCCAGGCTACAGACCTTGTCCCAGAGTCTGTCGTGGGTATCTGCCTGGCCCCGTACGATGTTCTGGAGCCTCTTAAGTTTAGCACAGATAAAGTCTTTAACCTTGCGGTTGAGAGTGCCGGCTGCCTTGCTTTCGAGGATCTCCTTGCACTCCCCGATGACTTTCACGGCCTCTGTATACTCTGGATGTTTCTCTTGAGTATTATCAGGCTTCTGCGTCTCCTCCAGTTCTGGCGTACTGCCTGAGCTAAGTGACTTGAACGAGGTTGCAGGGGAGGGCTCTTGCTTAATTTCCGTTTCCGGGGTTGGTTGAGACAGAGACCGAGCCAGGCCTGGCTGCGGTCTAGCCCCTTCCGATTTCTCGTCCCGGGCGGCGCTAGAGCCCCCCCCGCCGCTTGCCGTTGGTTTGCGTATCGGCAGCCTGATAGTCAGGCCAGTCTTGGGCCGCGTATCCATTTTCAAGTTATGTTAAGCTAGGAGGAGTTGAAATTTGAAAAAAGGGGGGGGGAGGGATATATACTACAATACAATTTTATAGTGGATACTATAAAGCTACTGCTGCTAAAAAATTTTTGAATCTACTAAATAATTTTCAAAACTTTTACTTTTTGTATGGGAAATTATTTTTTAGCAATATCAAAAAATGAAAAATTCCAAAAGATTAAGAAAAAAGAGAAGAAGTTTGTCTAAGTATACGTATACTACGTATACTTCGAGCCGGTGTCAAAATTTGGCTATCTGCCCCCGTTTTTGAGTTATTTGAAAAACAAGTTTAAATTTCTAATTTGCGGTTGGTAATTTTACTCTAATTTAAAATAATCCGAGCGCTTGAGGTTTAAAAATCTAATTTTCACGAAATAAGTTAAAACAGCATAAGGCCTAACCTTATGCAAAATATGGGCATAGGTTATCGCTGATAATTTTGAATAAAATAATAATAATAATTTAAATCAACTGCACAAAATTTTAAACATCAATAACTAAGCTAAATCTTAACTTATCAAAATTCCGAAAACGGCTCCCGGCCCCTCGTCCAATCCTCTTCCAGTTGACGTTAAAAAATTTTTGAATCTACTAAATAATTTTCAAAACTTTTACTTTTTGTATGGGAAATTATTTTTTAGCAATATCAAAAAATGAAAAATTCCAAAAGATTAAGAAAGAAGAGAAGAAGTTTGTCTAAGTATACGTATACTACGTATACTTCGAGCCGGTGTCAAAATTTGGCTATCTGCCCCCGTTTTTGAGTTATTTGCAAAACAAGTTTAAATTTCTAATTTGCGGTTGGTAATTTTACTCTAATTTAAAATAATCCGAGCGCTTGAGGTTTAAAAATCTAATTTTCACAAAATAAGTTAAAACAGCAGTAGGCCTAACCTTATGCAAAATATGGGCATAGGTTATCGCTGATAATTTTGAATAAAATAATAATAATAATTTAAATCAACTGCACAAAATTTTAAACATCAATAACTAAGCTAAATCTTAACTTATCAAAATTCCGAAAACGGCTCCCGGCCCCTCGTCCAATCCTCTTCCAGTTGACGTTAAAAAATTTTTGAATCTACTAAATAATTTTCAAAACTTTTACTTTTTGTATGGGAAATTATTTTTTAGCAATATCAAAAAATGAAAAATTCCAAAAGATTAAGAAAGAAGAGAAGAAGTTTGTCTAAGTATACGTATACTACGTATACTTCGAGCCGGTGTCAAAATTTGGCTATCTGCCCCCGTTTTTGAGTTATTTGCAAAACAAGTTTAAATTTCTAATTTGCGGTTGGTAATTTTACTCTAATTTAAAATAATCCGAGCGCTTGAGGTTTAAAAATCTAATTTTCACAAAATAAGTTAAAACAGCAGTAGGCCTAACCTTATGCAAAATATGGGCATAGGTTATCGCTGATAATTTTGAATAAAATAATAATAATAATTTAAATCAACTGCACAAAATTTTTAAACATCAATAACTAAGCTAAAACTTAACTTATCAAAATTCCGAAAACGGCTCCCGGCCCCTCGTCCAATCCTCTTCCAGTTCGCGTCCTCTAAATTCTCCCGGCTGCTCTGGATGTGTGACCACGTGGCCACGTGGTGGTTGTTTTTTTGCCTTTTTCTCCGAAATGCGGAGCGGCAAAAATCCAAAATTGGTGTCAGCTTGTAGGGCACGTGGAGGCCCCCAAAGCCGCACTTGAAAAAGTGGGGGTCACAGATCTTAATCATCCAGCGTAGCACTTTTAAGATATTATTTTTTGGAAAATTCACTGTTTACACTGTAACTTTTTTTCCCCTGGGCACTTTTCACAAATTTTTTCACTTCCGTGTTGGCCTCGTCAGCGCGCAACTTTTGGTGGCACTCACTGCGGTGTACGTGCGAAAAAACCTATTTTTACGTATTTTTAACTGCGGATCGACTTATAATCTGGCCGTCTTCGGCCGTGGGCGCGACGAGACTGGGTTAGGTTAGGTTAGGTTAGGTTAGGTTAGGTTAGGTTAGGTTAGGTTAGGTTAGGTTAGGTTAGGTTAGGTTAGGTTTTTTTTTTTTTTTTTTTTTTTTTTTTTTTTTTTTTTTTTATTTACTTCTCCCCCGACATTTTACAAGTCGGAGACCTTTTTTGGTCTTTAATAGTTACATTTTCTGTTACTTATAATTTCTATTTCTACCCATATTTATCTAAATAGTACTGCTCTATTTCTAATTTAGTTGCCTAATTATTATTCTAATATGTTAATCCTGTGTATACTTATTATACAAGTGAAAACATATTGACTCTACTTATTTCTTTTTATTACTAATTTTGCTATTTCGATGCAGTACTCTAAAAATTTCGGTCTACTTATTTTATTCCCTATAATTTCATTTATGTTTTTCTTCGTTATTTTCATTCCTATTTCACTTTCACACTTCAATCTTTCATACTCATTAATGGGGCAGTCTAGTATTACGTGCTCTACTGTCTCATCACTATCCGGATCACATGCACATGATGGACTTTCCTTGCATTTGAAGCGACTCAAGTATGCGGAAAACCCACCGTGCCCCGTCAGTATCTGAGTTAGCACACCCGTAGGCCCATGGTCAATTGTGGGGTGTCATATTTCAGCTTCCTGGTTATCACCATTGCCATAGTTTTGTGTGGTGCAAATTTCAATTTGTTTTTGACTCCCCACAATCGGACATGTTCGAGCGTTGCATTGGCACGCCCTTGGATTTCCTGCCCGGTATCACCGTCGAAGATCAGGACGACGTCGTCCGCGAATGCCTGAACATAATCGCCTCTACTTTCCAGTTCCTTTATGAGTGGGTCCAGGAGCAAGTTCCATAATATAGGTCCACCGATCGAGCCTTGTACACAGCCCTTACTTGTCTCCCTGGTGTGTTCCTCACCGGCATATCTAATAGTGACTTTTCGGTCTCGGAGATAGCTATCCATTACCCGCCTCAAGTTTATCGGACACTTCTCCTCAGCCAGTCGGGTTCTAATAGCTGGCCACCAAGCGCTGTCGAATGCTCCCTCTATGTCTAAGGATACCATCGTTACAATTTTCTTGTCCTCATTTTTAGTGCGGATGTATTGCATGAGTGTATAGAGGGAGTCTTCGGTACTTCTTTGGGGCATGAACCCGTACTGGCGAGTACTCATCCTTGGCAGCAAATGGAACTTGAGTCGGGTAATTACCATCTTCTCAAAGATCTTCCCCAATACCGGGAGGAGTCCTATAGGTCTGTATGACTTCGGTGCTGTGTACGTCTCTTTTCCCGGCTTCCTCAGAACGACTACAGTGGCTTCCTTCCAGCGGTTGGGAAAGTGGCCCAGGTCTAGGCATCGGTTCACCATGTTCAGGAAGATATTGGGATCGTTCCTGATTGCCTCCTTGCAGATGTCTGCGGTGAAGCCATCCGCACCAGGAGCTTTCTTCGGGTTGAAGGAGTCCGCTGCTGCTTTGAGTTCGGTAAGCGTGAATGCTGGGTCACATAGTCCAACTTGTTGCTCGTCATTCACTCTTTCGGCTTCTTCCCTTATTTTTTGATGTTCCGTGTTATCAGTTGCTAGAAGGTCTTCCGGGAAGAAGGTTTCAGCCAAGGCTTTAACCGAACCCTTAGCATCTAACTCTATTCCTTCAATCCGAAGAGGTATATCCTCCTCCCTTTTCATCGTCCTTCCAATCACCCGATATATCCCGTCCCATACCCCTTCTCTGTCTTGTTTCTCACAGAAGCTTTTCCAGCTCTCTATAATGGCCTTGTTAGCCTCCAATTCATACTCTTCTTTCATTTTCAGGTACTCTTCTACGACTTTGGTTCTTCGGACTGCTGCGGCGCAGCGGATTCTTCTTTTCCTGATGGTGACTTGTCTCTTCATCTCAGCGAGTTTCTCGGACCACCATGGCAAGACACGTGTTTTTGTTGCTTTGATTTTTGGAATTGATTTTATGCATGCTTGTGTTATTGCTTTTATATATTTTATTACTATGTCTTCTAATTGTTCAGTGTTATTTATATTTTGTTTGTCAATATCTGTCAGTTTGTATTCGGCTTTTAATTGGTCTAATTTCTCATGAAATTCGATCCAATTGGCTTTCTTTGTATTGTAGAGTCGTGTAGTTCTATGTATTTGTGTACCTGTCGATTTTTGTAGTAGAAGTTTAAATGTTATGCCATTGTGGTCCGAACTCGTGAGGTTCTCTATGACTTTCCAGCCCTCCACCAGGACGATCGTGTCAGTAGAGCAAAGCGTGACATCGACATGGCTGCTGTAGCGCTTCCCACCTCTGATGCAGTCATAGGTTGGTGTAAGGTCACTGTTGAGTATCTGAAACCCCATTTCATCAATGAAACCTCTCAGTTCCTCGCCCCTTGAGTTAGTTCTGACGCTTCCCCACCACGTGCTCCAGGCGTTTGCATCTCCTCCTATGACAAGTTTGGTGTTTCCCACTTGTCTGACGATCTTTGCGAGGTGCTCCAGATCTAATTTTATAGGTTTGTCCTTTTCCAGATATACTGATACCAGGGTTATTTGCCAGTCGCTAGTCCGGATCCCCACCACGACGATGTTATTGGTGGTGAGTTGCGGGTATTGTATAACGTCGAGTGTAGAGTCCATAATGGCTATGGCAGACTTTACTATCCCTTCTCCTTGGTCAGCGCTCTGGTAGATCCTGGTATTCCTATAATTCTTTAGTTTTTTACATCCCCCAACATAGGGTTCCTGGAGGAGAGCAGCCGCTATTTTACGCTTCGCCGCTTCGATGAAGAGTTCATCAGTCGCCAGTCGCTGCTTTCTCAAGTTGGCTTGCACAATGTTATAGCCATGGACGCCCTTAGCAGTACGCTACGGTGGACCTCGCAAGTGCTTCCCACTTGCGCCTCACCGGGCAGTCGTTGCTAAAGGCATTGTGGTCGTTTCGGGCCATCTTGACTTTCGTACAATTTATACAGGTCGGGAGAGCGTCAGCAAGCCAATCAGCACACTGTGATTTGAGGTGAGGGCCGCCGCAGTGGCTGCACACATCGACCGCTTCGGTACAGAATCGTTTTCCATGTCCGTACCCTAGACAGCGCGAACACTGTATGAGGGGGGATTGGTCCGCTACTCTGACTCTCTGCATGTCGATGTGCACAGCCCCCGCGTCGGTGAGGCTTTGCCAGACTCGCGGTGTTACCCGGGCCACGATGTGCGAGGTAAGTGGGTTCCTTGCTTTGCGCCTATATCGGATCTCAATGCGGTCATCCTCAGGGTTTGCATTTCTCAAGAGGTGTTTATTCTGGGCCCAGATTGCACCGACTATGTCCTCGTCTGAGTTGCTCTGCAGGACACTGTAGAGTATGATGAGCGGATCTTTGTTTTTGATCTCCTCCACATTTAGTTCTCCTTCCCTCTCCCTGATCCTGTCTCTGACCTTCCTAATTTCCTCCTTGTTTCTGCAGCCGACTATAATTTTTCTATCCTTGGCTTTCCTTATTCTATCTATTCTAACTCCTTCTTCCTTGGCATTAACCACCCTCCTTATCTTGTCAAAGACCTGGTCTCCTGTCTCCTGTTCATCCTTGGAGGTGATAATAATAGAGTGCATGGCCGTTGTCGCTGGAAATTTTCTCGGTGAGCCGGCCACTGCATCCGCGTATGATCCCCTTCTTTCTCTCGTTTCCTGACTTTTCTTAAGCATCTCTGTCAACTTATTCATCTCTTCCTTACTCTCTCTTAACAACTTACTGTGCTCTTCGAGCTGATTTTTCACATCGTTAGCTATATCTGGGGACTCTATCATACTCTTTTCCTTTTCCTCCTTGTCTTTTTCTTTTCCTCCAGACTCTACTTTTTTCTCCTCTTCTGATTCCTTTACTAATATATAAAGTCTCTCAACTGCTTCCGTCACTTCCTCTTTGATCTCAGTTTTCAGGTTTCGGCTATTTCCCAGGTGTAGCTTTGCCTTAAGAAGACAGGCTTTTGCCTCCGCAAGTTTGTTTTTATATTTGGGTGCTGCCTTGGGTGAACGGTGTGGTGCCGGTACTGTGGCAGCCGTCTTTACCCTCTGTGGGCCAGGTCTGCTGATGGGAGATTTCTTAGATTTGGTCTCTTGTTGACTTAAGAAGTCTCTCTGTGGTGGTGGTGTTGTGAGACGGGCCTCAATTTCTCCGACGCTGCGCCGCACAACGGCGGGTTGCTCCTTGGGCACCCCAGAGGTTCCCACGTTCTCTACGTCTGCTCCGTCCTGACCGAGTCTAGGTGGTTTGTTGCTCTCCTTCGAGGCCACAGTCTGTTTCTTAGGGTCTGGAGTGTGGAAGCCGAACATGGTAATAGAGTGGGATAGCTCTATTTCAACCAGACGTGTAAAAGGCGTCGATTGTATTTGGCAAATTGTATGAAAGCCAATTAAACAATATAAAATAAGATAATTTATGTCAGATAAAAGAAAACAACAATAAAATTAAAATAAAACGTTTGGTGACGTAGAGTCAATCAATCACTGCCCAATATAATGGTAGGTTCGTTACAATGTGACAGAGTACTAAACTTAGTTTCTGTCGTCAATACTACAAAAGTAGAGTAGACTCTACCAGCGTTACAACTCTAAGGTAATCAATGTTTACATACACGTCGTACAAAGAATTTTCAAAAGTCAATAAAAATCTGAAAATATTTTTTTTAACTCTATGTAGAGTCGTCTTACTCTACCCAAAAATAGCCCAGGTCTAGATTAACAGTATGCAAAAAACCGCGTTGCTGTAAGACTACCAGATCCGGAGATATTAATGGATAAAGTTTTCAATTTTTAGGGGTAGCAACCCTCAAAAGTCCTCCCAACCGCAAGTGTCTCCTATATAAGTAAGTTTCTAATCGTCGAAATGCCTGTATAGCGTAGAATGAATTTATAATGAATTAATTTGTTATTAAAAATATCCAAAATTTTTCTAAGTCGAAGTCTATTTTTAGGGGTAGGGGGTTGAAACTGGGTCCAAATGAAGCGGTGGGGGTGGGAGACTATCCGACTACTGGATAGTGTGGGGGGGGGTTAGGGGGGGGGGCCCAGGATAAAAATGTCAAAATTGAGCTAGCACCCCTCGTTTCGCCCCTAGGAGCAAAACAAGCTTTTTTGCGGTTGGTCGGCTATGTAGGTGTTTACTATTATTTAATTAACTTAAAAAGTACTTACTCTAAAAATACAATATTGGGCTCCAAAAATTGGGGTTGAATCCCTCTAAGTTAAAACAGATAATTTAGCTCAAGTTCCAGTTCAATTTTTTCGAGGGTGATTGCGCAAACTGAGGGGGATGAAAAACCACAGCCGCAAAAAACCACAAAATTGCTTGTGCTGACCACCCCTTAACTTTGTCAGCGCAGTGAAAAATCACAGGGGTACTATAGACTGTTCTGCAAGTTTTGTTATATGCGGCGATGCTGGCAAATGCCTAGAAGTATTTTTTAAAAAATTTACAAAACTACCCTTAAAGCCGGTTTTTCGCTGCCGTGCCTCTCATCAACCCTTGTGGTCACAGTAACGAGTTTGGGCTCGTTTTATTTGTCTCTAAACACAGATTGTCAATATGAGGTTGCCTTAATTTTAGAGCTTATATTTAAGTGCTTTTGATCAAAAATACTTAACCTCTAAAATGTATTGAAAATATTGAACATTTGATTAAAACATTTTTTCCTCAGGAATTAATACACCAAAAAATTTGAAATTTTTACAATATGTAGTTTTAGATATACTTAATCGATGATAAAATTTTGAAGGGGTGTTATCGCTGAAGATTTAAAATGAAAAATAATTTTCGGTAGCAAAATAACCACCCAAATTTAGAAAATTTACAATTAATCTAAAACTTAACTTTCTCGAATTTTGAAAAGTGCTCCCGGCTCCTTCCTTCGTCGTCTTGCAACTGCCGGTGTCCTGGGCTGTCCAGGTGGTCGGGAACAGGGACCTCGTGGCCACGTGGTTTTTTGTTTTTTGGATTTATTTCCGCGCCAGTGGGGGGAAAAAATCCGAAAAAACTGCAGGCGTGTAGAGCTCCAAAAGGCCCACAGTAAGGCACTTGAAAAACCGCAGGTCATCGATCGTATTCGATCAGCGTTTCACTTTTTATGTTTTTTCAGATTTCAAACATAACCTTTTTCCGGTTATTTTGCAATAACTCCGGAGCACTTTCACTTTTTTAAAAACTAATTTCACATCCAAGTACACTGCACTGTGACGAAACTTTTCATGTATCACTCGATCTTGTGCGTTAGAAAAAACCCAATAACTGTATATTTTATCGCGGATTTGACTCGCGGAGCTGCTTAGCTTGTTGCCGTCCTCGTTCGTGGCTCAGACGCGACTGGGTTAGGTTAGGTTAGGTTAGGTTAGGTTAGGTTAGGTTAGGTTAGGTTAGGTTAGGTTAGGTTAGGTTAGGTTAGGTTAGGTTAGGTTAGGTTAGGTTAGGTTAGGTTTTTTTTTTTTTTTTTTTTTTTTTTTTTTTTTTTTTTTTGTTACTTCTCCCCCGACATTTTACAAGTCGGAGACCTTTTTGGTCCTTAATAGTTACATTTTCTGTTACTTAATTTCTATTTCTACCCATATTTATCTAAATAGTACTGCTCTATTTCTAATTTAGTTGCCTAATTATTATTCTAATATGTTAATCCTGTGTATACTTATTATACAAGTGAAAACATATTGACTCTACTTATTTCTTTTTATTACTAATTTTGCTGTTTCTAAAACTGCAGGCGTGTAGAGCTCCAAAAGGCCCACAGTAAGGCACTTGAAAAACCGCAGGTCATCGATCGTATTCGATCAGCGTTTCACTTTTTATGTTTTTTCAGATTTCAAACATAACCTTTTTCCGGTTATTTTGCAATAACTCCGGAGCACTTTCACTTTTTTAAAAACTAATTTCACATCCAAGTACACTGCACTGTGACGAAACTTTTCATGTATCACTCGATCTTGTGCGTTAGAAAAAACCCAATAACTGTATATTTTATCGCGGATTTGACTCGCGGAGCTGCTTAGCTTGTTGCCGTCCTCGTTCGTGGCTCAGACGCGACTGGGTTAGGTTAGGTTAGGTTAGGTTAGGTTAGGTTAGGTTAGGTTAGGTTAGGTTAGGTTAGGTTAGGTTAGGTTAGGTTAGGTTAGGTTAGGTTAGGTTAGGTTAGGTTAGGTTAGGTTAGGTTAGGTTAGGTTAGGTTTTTTTTTTTTTTTTTTTTTTTTTTTTTTTTTTTTTTTTTGTTACTTCTCCCCCGACATTTTACAAGTCGGAGACCTTTTTGGTCCTTAATAGTTACATTTTCTGTTACTTAATTTCTATTTCTACCCATATTTATCTAAATAGTACTGCTCTATTTCTAATTTAGTTGCCTAATTATTATTCTAATATGTTAATCCTGTGTATACTTATTATACAAGTGAAAACATATTGACTCTACTTATTTCTTTTTATTACTAATTTTGCTGTTTCGATGCAGTACTCTAAAAATTTCGGTCTACTTATTTTATTCCCTATAATTTCGTTTATGTTGTTCTTTTTTAATTTCATTCCTATTTCACTTTCACACTTCAATCTTTCATACTCATTAATGGGGCAGTCTAGTATTACGTGCTCTACTGTCTCATCACTATCCGGATCACATGCACATGATGGACTTTCCTTGCATTTGAAGCGACTCAAGTATGCGGAAAACCCACCGTGCCCCGTCAGTATCTGAGTTAGCACACCCGTGGGCTTAATTTTCCTGGCCAGTCTATATGCCGCAATTGCATCCGGAAAGAACATTTTCGTCACGGAGGCCGTCGTACCCGACTCATATCTCCTAGCCCATTCACTAACCGTTTCCTCTCTTATGAAGCGCTTTGCGAATGATATTGGGCATCGGTCGTAGTCCGGCTTCCTCCGCGACGAGACTGCCGCTTCCTTGGCGATCTCATCCGCACGCTCGTTGCCGGGCAATCCTGCATGTGCTTTCACCCAGAACAAGTCCACAGTTTTGCCCTGGGTGAATGCCGTCCTCACGTTTGCCCGTGTTTCGAGCGCCAAGCGGTGAAGCGAGCTCTGGTTGACTACAGTTTCTAGGGCTGACCTAGAGTCACTGTAGATTCCAAAGCTCGCTTCACCTCTCTTCAGTATCTCTGCTGTCGCCCTGGATATGGCGAGAAGCTCGGCTTGGTACACGGTACAGTACTTGGCGAGTGGAATCTTGACGGCTTTAGTTTCAGCCTCGTCTCTCCAAATGGAGAGGGAGGCTCCAACACCACCGTCAATTTTGCTGCCGTCAGTGAAGATTTTAATTTCCTGTACCGCGTACCGATCTAAGGTCTCCTGGTCTGGTATCACCGTGAACCTCATCTCCATGCCCAGGGCGGGATGCGGAGTCTCGGTGTAGTCCACCGGCGTTTCCATCTCCCTGTCGTCTGGC
This sequence comes from Selenia dentaria, assembly GCA_917880725.1. NCBI lineage: Eukaryota > Metazoa > Arthropoda > Insecta > Lepidoptera > Geometridae > Selenia > Selenia dentaria. The sequence continues at coordinate 20,585 of OU862900.1, read as the reverse complement.
AATGCCCGGGATCTGCCTCTCCTCGCGTCATAAAGGGCTGCGGCCTCTCTTATCCGGAGGTCAAGTGGCAAGATTCCGGTCAGCGCCAGCGCAGAGTTTAAAGACACCGTTCGGTAGGCTCCACAGAGTTTTTGGACGAATCCCCTTTGCACGGCTGCCAGCTCCTTCTGTACCCCTATCTTTTCAGTCGCTGGTGCCCATGCTGCTGCGGCATATGTTATAATAGGCTCTACAGCCACCGTATAAATGAGCCGTATCACCTCCGGGTGCAACCCCCAGCTTACCCTTGCTGTAGTTCTGAGCCTTTTGTAAATATCCAGTGCTCTTCTACAGACACTTGCGACGTGTGACTTGAAGGTCAACTTTTCGTCGATGGTGAGTCCTAGGATTTTCATCTCTCTGGCCATGGCGATGCTACGGCCTCCCATGGTTACAACTGGTGTATCGTACTTTAGTTTTCTAGTAACCGTCATAGCTACTGTTTTACTGGTGGCGAACTTTAGTTTGTTTCCGATACCCCAGTTCCAAGCATGGGAGAGCGCAGCACTTGCCTTCATTGAGACTTCCAATCCCGAGTCCCCATCGAAAACCATTACAACGTCGTCTGCAAATGCCTGTATGTACTGGCCCTGTTTATCCAGTCGTTGCAGCAAGGGGTCCAGCAGGAGGTTCCACAGTATTGGGCCTCCTATAGATCCCTGCACACACCCTTTCTCTGTCTGCCTCTCTGCATTCCTTCCTCCGTATCTTACATCTACTCTTCTTCCTTCCAAGTAGCTATCTATTACTCTTCTGATACCAATAGGACATTCTTCCTCAGCTAGTCTCAGTCTGATTTTAGGCCACCACGCCCCATCGAAGGCTCCCTCTATGTCTAGTGATACGATGGTAACAATCTTTTTATCTGCCAGTTTTTTCCTAATGTGGTTCATCAGGACATAGAGGGAGTCTTCCGTGCCCCTTTGTGGCATAAAACCATACTGTTTGGCGCTCAGTCTCGGTACCAGGTGCCACTTCAGTCTGTTCATTAGAACCTTTTCGAAAATTTTACCCAAAACGGGAAGGAGTCCGATGGGCCTGTAGGACTTCACCTCGGTATAGTCTTTTTTGCCAGGTTTTTTCAGGATCACCACCACTGCTTTTTTCCAGATACTGGGAAAGTGTCCCTTTTCCAGGCACTTGTTTAGTAAAGCTAAGTAAATTTCCGGGTGGGATCCTATGACTCTTAGACATATATCCGAGGTGAAGCCATCACCCCCAGGGGCCTTCTTCGGGTTAAAGTTTTTGGCCGCAGCGATGATCTCCTGCATGGTGAGTGGTGGGTCGCATTGCTCGCCTTCGATAATCTTATTCACCGCTGAGGCCTTTTCCCTCGTGTCTTGGTGGTCTTCATTGTCTCCGTCCTTATCGTCCTTTGGGTAAAATCTCTCGGCTATCCACTCTGCAGATTCCTCCATTCCCAGTATTCTTCCTTCCTTTTTGAGCGGCAAATCTTCAGTTCTTCTTTCAGTTTTCTTTATGATTCTGTAGATGCCGTCCCATACTGTTTCTTTTTCTTGTTTTTCGCAGAGCTCCTTCCAGCTTTTAATTTGTGCTTGCCTCGCTGCTTCCTCATAATTGTCTTTCTGTTTCAGGTATTCCTGTACCACCTTCTCTCGTCGGATCGGCGCTGCACCTCGGATACGATTCTTCATGGTGTTGACGAGCCTCTTCATCTGGTACAGCTCGTCGGACCACCACGGGATGGTAAGTTTCTGGTTGCTCTTCTTCGCTGGAATGTGTAGTGTGCATGCTTGTGTAATGATTTCAGTGTATTTGTCTATTGTGTTGTCTAATTGTGTAGTGTTATTAATTCTGTCTATGTTTTGTGTGTCAATGTTGTTTGCGTCTAGAAGTTGGGTGAGTTTGTCATCAAATTCACTCCAACTTGCTTTTTTAGTGTTATATTTGCGTGTGGTTCTGTTTAGTGTAATGCATTTCCCTATTGTGAGGTCCAAAGCGAAGAAGATAGCGTTGTGGTCCGACCCTATCGCTTCTCTATCCACCCTCCAGTTGGTGATTTTGTCCAGGAGGTCAAGTGAGCATGCCGTTACGTCGACAATACTAGTGCATGTTTGGCCGTTTCTCACGACTTCGAAGGTTGGGGTGTCTCCGGTGTTAAGGACCTGAAGCTGCCACTCGTGTAACGCTCCTGCTAGCTCCTGTCCCCTTGAGTCGGTTCTCACGCTTCCCCACCAGATACTTTTGGCGTTGGCATCGCCACCTATGACGAGTCCGGCCGTTCCTATCTTTGCTAGGATCTTCGTTATTTGGGCGATGTAGGGATCTATGAGGGCATTGGGTTCGAAGTAAAATGAGACGGCGTTGATGCACCACGCACTGGTCCGGATCCTGACGACCGTGATGTTATTCGTCGTCAGTTCTGGGTACTGTTCGACATCGAGGTCTGCATCGAAAACGACAATTGCAGACTTTACAGTTCCCTCTTGCTGTCCATCGCATTGGTACACCCTCGCCGTCCCGTAGTTCTTCACTCTACCTATACTGCCCACATACGGTTCCTGCACCATGGCGAAAGCCACTCCCCGTTTCGTAGCTTCTAGGACCATCTCTGTAGTCGCTAGACTCTTTCGCTGGAGGTTAGCCTGCATCACGGTGCGCCTGCGGTATCCGTTCGTGTCAGTTGTTAGCCGATTTGTCGCTGGGGAGCCCTTAGCAGTACGCTACCCTCGCCCTCGCTAAGGCATCCCATTTCTTCCGTATCTGGCAATCAGTGTCAAAGGCGTTATGGTGTGTATTTTTAATGCCAGCCTTATTGCAGTTGATACATGAAGGCGGAGTTCCTATTTGTACTTCCTCACATTGAGCTCGTATGTGTGCTCCACCACAGTGGCTGCATTTCTCCTGTTGTTCCTTGCAGTATTTCCGGCTGTGTCCATAGCCTAGGCACACAGAGCACTGTATGAGTGGGGACTGGTCCTCAACTCTAACCCTCTGTATGTCCAGGTGTATGATTCCGTTGGCAATTGCCCTGCGCCAAATTTGTGGGGAAACGGTTAATACCACATGCGTGAGGTGTGGATTTCTTGCTCGTTTTCTATATTTTATACTTAGCGTTTGGTTCTCCTCGTCGAGGTCACGGAAGAGGTCCCCATTCTGATTCCGAAGGGCACGGATGATGTCCTCATCAGTATTGGCTACCAATACGTCCTTCAGAACCAGAAGTGGGTCCCTGTTCCGTACTTCCTCGACGTGGAGGCCGCCCTCTTCCACTTCCAAGCTTTCCTTCACCCCTCTTCTCGCTTCTTTCGTGCTACAACTTATCAGTACTTTCCGGTCTTTAGTTTTTCTAATTCTATCAATTTCTACTCCTCCTTCCTTTGCCTTTACTGCCTTTCTTACCCTTTCGATTATTTGCTCTCCCGTCTCTGTTTCGTCCTTGGCTGTCACTATGATTGAGTGCAGTGTCTCACCTGCCGGAGTATTCCTCTCGGCTTTGCCAGACACAACGTTCGCATACGTGACACCTTTTAGTGTTTTCTGGTGTTCTTCCAGGGTCCTTTTAAGCTCGTCCATCTTATCCATGTGCTCCTTCTGTCTCAGTTCTTGCTCCTTCCTTCTTCTGTCTGTCTCTTCCATCATTTTCTCCATTCGCTCAATCATAGCATTCTCTCTTTCATTCGTACCAATCTCTTTTCCGGTTTCCTTCCTTCCTCCGTCATTATCTTGTTTAGTTATTCTATTGGACTTTGTCCTTTCGTCTTCGGATTCCTTTACCAATTGGTAGAGTCTGTCAATGGCTCGAGATACCGCCTCTTTTATTTCAGTCTTGAGGTTTCGGGACTCAGTCAGGTGTCTTTTCCCAATTTGGAGCTGGTTTCTTGCTTCCTGGATCCTGTTCGTGGGGGTTAGGGTCTCCATTATTTTTATAGTAGGACTTCTAGTCGGGGCCTTTACTTTTTGGGTGGGTTTGACAGTCGTCTCCCATTCCCCGATGCTCCTCCTGACGCTAGATGTAGAGGGTCCAGCGGCCGGTTTCTCCGGAGTTTTGTCTTGGCCTCTTTGGTCGGTTTTCATGTGGTTGGACGGAGTCCTAACGGTTGCCATGGTCGGGGGAGGTTGTCAAATTTAAAAGTTTGTAAAAGTTGTATAAATGAGATTTAAATAAGTGAAAAAATAAGTGAAAAATTCAACATAAAATGAATCAAACGATATTCGGATTTAGCAAAATTTGTTGTATAAGTTGTATATGATATGTCTAATATCATAAATGTTGGGGTAAAATATCAGTAGAAATAATACTGCGTAATAATAAAATTGTTCACAAAAGTGATGTCAGGTGCTTCTATTTAGCCACGAACGTCAGAAGAACGTATAAAAATCATCCAATAAGGTGACTTAAGGTCAGGCACAACCTGTGCAATAGTCTGTTTTTCACTATCGTGAAGGTCAAAAATGTAAAAATAAAATAATAAGTAAAAATATAATTAACAAAAAGTAGATATATTTATAGCTCAAATTGTGGGAGTAACGTCACTCTATAAATTTTATAATTAATTTAATCAGAGCCCCTATGCTTGCGCCTATCCAGGAAAATTAGGTTATATTAGGTTGAAGATAGATCATTAGTTAGGTTAGGTTAGGTTAGGTTAGGTTAGGTTTTTGGGTCCAGTTTCTCACGAAACTGAGCCCAATTAGCCTTTTTGGTGTTAAATAATCTAGTTGTTCTATCCACACTTACCCCTTTTGATCTTTTCAGAGAAATATTAAAGATTATGCCGTTGTGATCCGAGTGCGTGAGATCGTCCAGCACCCGCCAACCATCAATCAGGTGCAGCATATCGATTGAGCAGGCTGTTACGTCGGGATGGCTCGTGTAGGAGATGCCTCCCCTAATTGTGTCGAAGGTGGGTGTGTCTCCTTGATTCAGTACCTGCATATTTAATTCTTCGAGGGCACCTGACATGTCCTCTCCCCTGCCATCCACTATGTTGCTACCCCACCAGGTACTCTTCGCGTTGGCATCTCCGCCGATGACGATTTTTGCCGGTCCGAGCTCCTGCACAATCATTTTGATCTGCTCCAGGTATGGCTCTATGGGCTGGGTCGGTTCAAAGTAAAAGGAAACAGCAGTGATCTGCCAGGCACTGGTCCGGATCTTTACCACCACGATGTTGTTCGTGGTGAGTTTCGGGTACTGTTCGACGTCCAGGTCGGGATCGAAGACGGCTATCGCCGCTTTGACGTGTCCGTCTCCCTGCTCGGTGCTCTGGTAGATCCTGGCTCCTCTGTAACCTTTCACCCTCTTGACCCTGCCCACGTATGGCTCCTGGAGCAGTGCAAAAGCAACCTTTCTTTTCTCGGCTTCTATCATCAGCTCATTCGTTGCTGTTTCCATCCTTTGGAGATTTACTTGTAGAGCGCGATACGGCTTTTCGCTGGTGGGGTTTGCTACATGGTTTGCGTTAGTGGAGCCCTTAGCAATAGGCCACGGAGGCTCGTGCCATTGCATCCCACTTCCTTCTCACGGCACATTCTGGGCTGAAAGCATTATGCTCCGTAGAGTCAAGTTTTGCTTGCCTGCAATTACAACAGGATGGAGCCAAATTGCTGAGCCAGTCCGCGCAGTCGGCTCTCATGTGCGGGCCACCGCAATGACTGCACTTCTCAATGCTTTCTCTGCATTGGCGACGGCCATGGCCGTATCCTAAACAGAGAGAGCACTGGATCAGAGGTGATTGGTCCGCTATTTTAACCCTTTGGAGATCTATGTGGGCTTCTCCTGCCTCTATCATCAAGTTCCAGATTTTAGGGGAAACTTTTAAGACGACATGGCACATATGGGGGTTTCTAGCCTTTCTTCTGTAGCGGATCTCCATCCTGTTGTCCTGCTTGTCGAGGTTTTTGAACATGTTTCCATTTTGTTTCCTCAGAGCGTTTGTGATGTCTTCATCACTGTGAAACTGTAGAACGTCTCTGAGGATCAAAAGAGGGTCTTTATTTTTCATCTCCTCGACATTGAGATGCTCTTCTGCTTTCTTGAGCCTTTCCTTGACCTTTTGTCTTTCCCCTTCGGTCCTGCATCCCACTATAATTTTCCCGTCTTTCGCCTTTCTCACCCTATCGACCTTTATTCCTCCTTCTGTGGCGTTTACAGCTTCTCTTATCCTGCTGAGAACTTCCTCTCCTGTTTCCTTCTCATCCTTTGAAGAAACTACTACGGAGTGCAGAGCGGCATGCTCGTAGGGTTGCCTCCGAGGGGGGCCCGCCACTGCAGCGGCATATGTGGTTCCTTCAAAGAACTCCTTCTGCTTTTCCATCGCCTGCTTTAGGCTATCCATCTTTTCAGTGTTTTCTCTCAACAGTTTGCTGTGTTCTTCCATCTGTCTCTTAAGGTCTTCATCCCCATATTTTCCTTGGCTTTGGCTTTCTGTTTGGTTCTCTTCTTCCCTCTTTCCTGTGCTTTGTTTCGCTGCAGGGATCTTTTCGTGGGCCTGCCTGGCCTCTGATTCCTTAACCAACTCGAACAATCGGTCTATGGCCTGGATGACGTTTGACTTAATGTCGGTCCGCAAGTTTCTCGAGAGTTCGAGGTTGGTCTTGGCTTTCATGAGGCAGGCTTTTGCCTCCGCTGCTCTGGTAGGGAATTTCTGCCATTTAGGCGGGCTTCCAGGGGTATCCATTGGTGGCCTGCGTCCTACCGTCTTGCCTTCCTGTGAAGGCAGAGTCGTCGGTTTTTGTTTGGGCAGTACCATCGGAGCTGTCCTCCTCGGTGGAGTCGGGCTTTTGGGTTGTTGGGAGGTCGACCTTCTCTTCTTCACTTCCTCCCACTCTCCTACGCTCCGCCTCACGTTGGAGGTCATCGCCTGTTCGCCCACTTCTTTGGATGGGCCTGCCAGTTCTATTAGAAGTGGGGATTTCTGAGGGTGTTGTACGCTTCCATCGTCGTTGGCCTTTTTGACCGGTGTGTGTACAGCGGCAAACATCTCGGCAAAGGAACAAATAAAGTCAACCTAACCCAAAATTTAATCAATAGTTAAGTGAAAAATTTAACATAAAATGAATCATACGATATTCGGATTTAGCAAAATTTGTTGTATAAGTTGTATATGATATGTCTAATATCATAAATGTTGGGGTAAAATATCAGTAGAAATAATACTGCGTAATAATAAATTTGTTCACAAAAGTGATGTCAGGTGCTTCTATTTAGCCACGAACGTCAAAAGAACGTATAAAAATCATCCAATAAGGTGACTTAAGGTCAGGCACAACCTGTGCAATAGTCTGTTTTTCACTATCGTGAAGGTCAAAAATGTAATAATAAATAATAAGTAAAAATATAATTAACAAAAAGTAGATATATTTATAGCCCAAATTGTGGGAGTAACGTCACTCTATAAATTTTATAATTAATTTAATCAGAGCCCCTATGCTTGCGCCTATCCAGGAAAATTATGAAAAGTTACAAAAGTAACAAAAAGTTTTTCTATCGGGGTTTTTTTTTTTTTTTTTTTTTCCAGATCTAGTATAACTTTAAAGCAAAAACCAGTTTTTTACCGTCGGGTGTATAAAAACCGTGTCTTTTTTTGTTGCAGGTTCGTCTTGTGCAGGCGGAGACGAAACTTTTGATGTATAATACTCTATGCTATCTCTATGACAAATGCGACTGAGCCACAGTTCCCGATTTCAATACTGTAAAATTGAAATTTTTTAGGTTTTTTGCTATCGGGTGTAAATTTTTTGTACTAACGTGTCCCTTTTTTGTTGCAGGATAGCGGAGCTGAGCTGCAGACGCGTCTAAGGACGTATCATACACTGGTCTGAGACTAATTTGAAACTTTCGTTTTTTCTCAAAGTATGGAGAAGTACCTGCGCTAAGGTGGATTTGTATACGGGTACTATATGGAGCTTTGATTTTTTATATCTTCCAAGTCCCTAGGTATTTCCGCGTGCTGTTTTCGCGGTGACGATCACGGGTGCAGCGCCCACACGTATGAATGCAAAAAACGACCAGAACTCGTAGGTCAGGTGACTTTATAACCAAATTAATGAAATTTGTACTGTAAAATTGAAATTTTTTAGGTTTTTTGCTATCGGGTGTAAATTTTTTGTACTAACGTGTCCCTTTTTTGTTGCAGGATAGCGGAGCTGAGCTGCAGACGCGTCTAAGGACGTATCATACACTGGTCTGAGACTAATTTGAAACTTTCGTTTTTTCTCCGGTTAGGTTAGGTTAGGTTAGGTTAGGTTAGGTTAGGTTAGGTTAGGTTAGGTTAGGTTAGGTTAGGTTAGGTTAGGTTAGGTTAGGTTAGGTTAGGTTAGGTTAGGTTAGGTTAGGTTAGGTTAGGTTAGGTTAGGTTAGGTTAGGTTAGGTTAGGTTAGGTTAGGTTAGGTTAGGTTAGGTTAGGTTAGGTTAGGTTAGGTTAGGTTAGGTTAGGTTAGGTTAGGTTAGGTTAGGTTAGGTTAGGTTAGGTTAGGTTAGGTTAGGTTAGGTTAGGTTAGGTTAGGTTAGGTTAGGTTAGGTTAGGTTAGGTTAGGTTAGGTTAGGTTAGGTTAGGTTAGGTTAGGTTAGGTTAGGTTAGGTTAGGTTAGGTTAGGTTAGGTTAGGTTAGGTTAGGTTAGGTTAGGTTAGGTTAGGTTAGGTTAGGTTAGGTTAGGTTAGGTTAGGTTAGGTTAGGTTAGGTTAGGTTAGGTTAGGTTAGGTTAGGTTAGGTTAGGTTAGGTTAGGTTAGGTTAGGTTAGGTTAGGTTAGGTTAGGTTAGGTTAGGTTAGGTTAGGTTAGGTTAGGTTAGGTTAGGTTAGGTTAGGTTAGGTTAGGTTAGGTTAGGTTAGGTTAGGTTAGGTTAGGTTAGGTTAGGTTAGGTTAGGTTAGGTTAGGTTAGGTTAGGTTAGGTTAGGTTAGGTTAGGTTAGGTTAGGTTAGGTTAGGTTAGGTTAGGTTAGGTTAGGTTAGGTTAGGTTAGGTTAGGTTAGGTTAGGTTAGGTTAGGTTAGGTTAGGTTAGGTTAGGTTAGGTTAGGTTAGGTTAGGTTAGGTTAGGTTAGGTTAGGTTAGGTTAGGTTAGGTTAGGTTAGGTTAGGTTAGGTTAGGTTAGGTTAGGTTAGGTTAGGTTAGGTTAGGTTAGGTTAGGTTAGGTTAGGTTAGGTTAGGTTAGGTTAGGTTAGGTTAGGTTAGGTTAGGTTAGGTTAGGTTAGGTTAGGTTAGGTTAGGTTAGGTTAGGTTAGGTTAGGTTAGGTTAGGTTAGGTTAGGTTAGGTTAGGTTAGGTTAGGTTAGGTTAGGTTAGGTTAGGTTAGGTTAGGTTAGGTTAGGTTAGGTTAGGTTAGGTTAGGTTAGGTTAGGTTAGGTTAGGTTAGGTTAGGTTAGGTTAGGTTAGGTTAGGTTAGGTTAGGTTAGGTTAGGTTAGGTTAGGTTAGGTTAGGTTAGGTTAGGTTAGGTTAGGTTAGGTTAGGTTAGGTTAGGTTAGGTTAGGTTAGGTTAGGTTAGGTTAGGTTAGGTTAGGTTAGGTTAGGTTAGGTTAGGTTAGGTTAGGTTAGGTTAGGTTAGGTTAGGTTAGGTTAGGTTAGGTTAGGTTAGGTTAGGTTAGGTTAGGTTAGGTTAGGTTAGGTTAGGTTAGGTTAGGTTAGGTTAGGTTAGGTTAGGTTAGGTTAGGTTAGGTTAGGTTAGGTTAGGTTAGGTTAGGTTAGGTTAGGTTAGGTTAGGTTAGGTTAGGTTAGGTTAGGTTAGGTTAGGTTAGGTTAGGTTAGGTTAGGTTAGGTTAGGTTAGGTTAGGTTAGGTTAGGTTAGGTTAGGTTAGGTTAGGTTAGGTTAGGTTAGGTTAGGTTAGGTTAGGTTAGGTTAGGTTAGGTTAGGTTAGGTTAGGTTAGGTTAGGTTAGGTTAGGTTAGGTTAGGTTAGGTTAGGTTAGGTTAGGTTAGGTTAGGTTAGGTTAGGTTAGGTTAGGTTAGGTTAGGTTAGGTTAGGTTAGGTTAGGTTAGGTTAGGTTAGGTTAGGTTAGGTTAGGTTAGGTTAGGTTAGGTTAGGTTAGGTTAGGTTAGGTTAGGTTAGGTTAGGTTAGGTTAGGTTAGGTTAGGTTAGGTTAGGTTAGGTTAGGTTAGGTTAGGTTAGGTTAGGTTAGGTTAGGTTAGGTTAGGTTAGGTTAGGTTAGGTTAGGTTAGGTTAGGTTAGGTTAGGTTAGGTTAGGTTAGGTTAGGTTAGGTTAGGTTAGGTTAGGTTAGGTTAGGTTAGGTTAGGTTAGGTTAGGTTAGGTTAGGTTAGGTTAGGTTAGGTTAGGTTAGGTTAGGTTAGGTTAGGTTAGGTTAGGTTAGGTTAGGTTAGGTTAGGTTAGGTTAGGTTAGGTTAGGTTAGGTTAGGTTAGGTTAGGTTAGGTTAGGTTAGGTTAGGTTAGGTTAGGTTAGGTTAGGTTAGGTTAGGTTAGGTTAGGTTAGGTTAGGTTAGGTTAGGTTAGGTTAGGTTAGGTTAGGTTAGGTTAGGTTAGGTTAGGTTAGGTTAGGTTAGGTTAGGTTAGGTTAGGTTAGGTTAGGTTAGGTTAGGTTAGGTTAGGTTAGGTTAGGTTAGGTTAGGTTAGGTTAGGTTAGGTTAGGTTAGGTTAGGTTAGGTTAGGTTAGGTTAGGTTAGGTTAGGTTAGGTTAGGTTAGGTTAGGTTAGGTTAGGTTAGGTTAGGTTAGGTTAGGTTAGGTTAGGTTAGGTTAGGTTAGGTTAGGTTAGGTTAGGTTAGGTTAGGTTAGGTTAGGTTAGGTTAGGTTAGGTTAGGTTAGGTTAGGTTAGGTTAGGTTAGGTTAGGTTAGGTTAGGTTAGGTTAGGTTAGGTTAGGTTAGGTTAGGTTAGGTTAGGTTAGGTTAGGTTAGGTTAGGTTAGGTTAGGTTAGGTTAGGTTAGGTTAGGTTAGGTTAGGTTAGGTTAGGTTAGGTTAGGTTAGGTTAGGTTAGGTTAGGTTAGGTTAGGTTAGGTTAGGTTAGGTTAGGTTAGGTTAGGTTAGGTTAGGTTAGGTTAGGTTAGGTTAGGTTAGGTTAGGTTAGGTTAGGTTAGGTTAGGTTAGGTTAGGTTAGGTTAGGTTAGGTTAGGTTAGGTTAGGTTAGGTTAGGTTAGGTTAGGTTAGGTTAGGTTAGGTTAGGTTAGGTTAGGTTAGGTTAGGTTAGGTTAGGTTAGGTTAGGTTAGGTTAGGTTAGGTCAGGTTAGGTTAGGTTAGGTTAGGTTAGGTTAGGTTAGGTTAGGTTAGGTTAGGTTAGGTTAGGTTAGGTTAGGTTAGGTTAGGTTAGGTTAGGTTAGGTTAGGTTAGGTTAGGTTAGGTTAGGTTAGGTTAGGTTAGGTTAGGTTAGGTTAGGTTAGGTTAGGTTAGGTTAGGTTAGGTTAGGTTAGGTTAGGTTAGGTTAGGTTAGGTTAGGTTAGGTTAGGTTAGGTTAGGTTAGGTTAGGTTAGGTTAGGTTAGGTTAGGTTAGGTTAGGTTAGGTTAGGTTAGGTTAGGTTAGGTTAGGTTAGGTTAGGTTAGGTTAGGTTAGGTTAGGTTAGGATAGGTTAGGTTAGGTTAGGTTAGGTTAGGTTAGGTTAGGTTAGGTTAGGTTAGGTTAGGTTAGGTTAGGTTAGGTTAGGTTAGGTTAGGTTAGGTTAGGTTAGGTTAGGTTAGGTTAGGTTAGGTTAGGTTAGGTTAGGTTAGGTTAGGTTAGGTTAGGTTAGGTTAGGTTAGGTTAGGTTAGGTTAGGTTAGGTTAGGTTAGGTTAGGTTAGGTTAGGTTAGGTTAGGTTAGGTTAGGTTAGGTTAGGTTAGGTTAGGTTAGGTTAGGTTAGGTTAGGTTAGGTTAGGTTAGGTTAGGTTAGGTTAGGTTAGGTTAGGTTAGGTTAGGTTAGGTTAGGTTAGGTTAGGTTAGGTTAGGTTAGGTTAGGTTAGGTTAGGTTAGGTTAGGTTAGGTTAGGTTAGGTTAGGTTAGGTTAGGTTAGGTTAGGTTAGGTTAGGTTAGGTTAGGTTAGGTTAGGTTAGGTTAGGTTAGGTTAGGTTAGGTTAGGTTAGGTTAGGTTAGGTTAGGTTAGGTTAGGTTAGGTTAGGTTAGGTTAGGTTAGGTTAGGTTAGGTTAGGTTAGGTTAGGTTAGGTTAGGTTAGGTTAGGTTAGGTTAGGTTAGGTTAGGTTAGGTTAGGTTAGGTTAGGTTAGGTTAGGTTAGGTTAGGTTAGGTTAGGTTAGGTTAGGTTAGGTTAGGTTAGGTTAGGTTAGGTTAGGTTAGGTTAGGTTAGGTTAGGTTAGGTTAGGTTAGGTTAGGTTAGGTTAGGTTAGGTTAGGTTAGGTTAGGTTAGGTTAGGTTAGGTTAGGTTAGGTTAGGTTAGGTTAGGTTAGGTTAGGTTAGGTTAGGTTAGGTTAGGTTAGGTTAGGTTAGGTTAGGTTAGGTTAGGTTAGGTTAGGTTAGGTTAGGTTAGGTTAGGTTAGGTTAGGTTAGGTTAGGTTAGGTTAGGTTAGGTTAGGTTAGGTTAGGTTAGGTTAGGTTAGGTTAGGTTAGGTTAGGTTAGGTTAGGTTAGGTTAGGTTAGGTTAGGTTAGGTTAGGTTAGGTTAGGTTAGGTTAGGTTAGGTTAGGTTAGGTTAGGTTAGGTTAGGTTAGGTTAGGTTAGGTTAGGTTAGGTTAGGTTAGGTTAGGTTAGGTTAGGTTAGGTTAGGTTAGGTTAGGTTAGGTTAGGTTAGGTTAGGTTAGGTTAGGTTAGGTTAGGTTAGGTTAGGTTAGGTTAGGTTAGGTTAGGTTAGGTTAGGTTAGGTTAGGTTAGGTTAGGTTAGGTTAGGTTAGGTTAGGTTAGGTTAGGTTAGGTTAGGTTAGGTTAGGTTAGGTTAGGTTAGGTTAGGTTAGGTTAGGTTAGGTTAGGTTAGGTTAGGTTAGGTTAGGTTAGGTTAGGTTAGGTTAGGTTAGGTTAGGTTAGGTTAGGTTAGGTTAGGTTAGGTTAGGTTAGGTTAGGTTAGGTTAGGTTAGGTTAGGTTAGGTTAGGTTAGGTTAGGTTAGGTTAGGTTAGGTTAGGTTAGGTTAGGTTAGGTTAGGTTAGGTTAGGTTAGGTTAGGTTAGGTTAGGTTAGGTTAGGTTAGGTGAGGTTAGGTTAGGTTAGGTTAGGTTAGGTTAGGTTAGGTTAGGTTAGGTTAGGTTAGGTTAGGTTAGGTTAGGTTAGGTTAGGTTAGGTTAGGTTAGGTTAGGTTAGGTTAGGTTAGGTTAGGTTAGGTTAGGTTAGGTTAGGTTAGGTTAGGTTAGGTTAGGTTAGGTTAGGTTAGGTTAGGTTAGGTTAGGTTAGGTTAGGTTAGGTTAGGTTAGGTTAGGTTAGGTTAGGTTAGGTTAGGTTAGGTTAGGTTAGGTTAGGTTAGGTTAGGTTAGGTTAGGTTAGGTTAGGTTAGGTTAGGTTAGGTTAGGTTAGGTTAGGTTAGGTTAGGTTAGGTTAGGTTAGGTTAGGTTAGGTTAGGTTAGGTTAGGTTAGGTTAGGTTAGGTTAGGTTAGGTTAGGTTAGGTTAGGTTAGGTTAGGTTAGGTTAGGTTAGGTTAGGTTAGGTTAGGTTAGGTTAGGTTAGGTTAGGTTAGGTTAGGTTAGGTTAGGTTAGGTTAGGTTAGGTTAGGTTAGGTTAGGTTAGGTTAGGTTAGGTTAGGTTAGGTTAGGTTAGGTTAGGTTAGGTTAGGTTAGGTTAGGTTAGGTTAGGTTAGGTTAGGTTAGGTTAGGTTAGGTTAGGTTAGGTTAGGTTAGGTTAGGTTAGGTTAGGTTAGGTTAGGTTAGGTTAGGTTAGGTTAGGTTAGGTTAGGTTAGGTTAGGTTAGGTTAGGTTAGGTTAGGTTAGGTTAGGTTAGGTTAGGTTAGGTTAGGTTAGGTTAGGTTAGGTTAGGTTAGGTTAGGTTAGGTTAGGTTAGGTTAGGTTAGGTTAGGTTAGGTTAGGTTAGGTTAGGTTAGGTTAGGTTAGGTTAGGTTAGGTTAGGTTAGGTTAGGTTAGGTTAGGTTAGGTTAGGTTAGGTTAGGTTAGGTTAGGTTAGGTTAGGTTAGGTTAGGTTAGGTTAGGTTAGGTTAGGTTAGGTTAGGTTAGGTTAGGTTAGGTTAGGTTAGGTTAGGTTAGGTTAGGTTAGGTTAGGTTAGGTTAGGTTAGGTTAGGTTAGGTTAGGTTAGGTTAGGTTAGGTTAGGTTAGGTTAGGTTAGGTTAGGTTAGGTTAGGTTAGGTTAGGTTAGGTTAGGTTAGGTTAGGTTAGGTTAGGTTAGGTTAGGTTAGGTTAGGTTAGGTTAGGTTAGGTTAGGTTAGGTTAGGTTAGGTTAGGTTAGGTTAGGTTAGGTTAGGTTAGGTTAGGTTAGGTTAGGTTAGGTTAGGTTAGGTTAGGTTAGGTTAGGTTAGGTTAGGTTAGGTTAGGTTAGGTTAGGTTAGGTTAGGTTAGGTTAGGTTAGGTTAGGTTAGGTTAGGTTAGGTTAGGTTAGGTTAGGTTAGGTTAGGTTAGGTTAGGTTAGGTTAGGTTAGGTTAGGTTAGGTTAGGTTAGGTTAGGTTAGGTTAGGTTAGGTTAGGTTAGGTTAGGTTAGGTTAGGTTAGGTTAGGTTAGGTTAGGTTAGGTTAGGTTAGGTTAGGTTAGGTTAGGTTAGGTTAGGTTAGGTTAGGTTAGGTTAGGTTAGGTTAGGTTAGGTTAGGTTAGGTTAGGTTAGGTTAGGTTAGGTTAGGTTAGGTTAGGTTAGGTTAGGTTAGGTTAGGTTAGGTTAGGTTAGGTTAGGTTAGGTTAGGTTAGGTTAGGTTAGGTTAGGTTAGGTTAGGTTAGGTTAGGTTAGGTTAGGTTAGGTTAGGTTAGGTTAGGTTAGGTTAGGTTAGGTTAGGTTAGGTTAGGTTAGGTTAGGTTAGGTTAGGTTAGGTTAGGTTAGGTTAGGTTAGGTTAGGTTAGGTTAGGTTAGGTTAGGTTAGGTTAGGTTAGGTTAGGTTAGGTTAGGTTAGGTTAGGTTAGGTTAGGTTAGGTTAGGTTAGGTTAGGTTAGGTTAGGTTAGGTTAGGTTAGGTTAGGTTAGGTTAGGTTAGGTTAGGTTAGGTTAGGTTAGGTTAGGTTAGGTTAGGTTAGGTTAGGTTAGGTTAGGTTAGGTTAGGTTAGGTTAGGTTAGGTTAGGTTAGGTTAGGTTAGGTTAGGTTAGGTTAGGTTAGGTTAGGTTAGGTTAGGTTAGGTTAGGTTAGGTTAGGTTAGGTTAGGTTAGCTTAGGTTAGGTTAGGTTAGGTTAGGTTAGGTTAGGTTAGGTTAGGTTAGGTTAGGTTAGGTTAGGTTAGGTTAGGTTAGGTTAGGTTAGGTTAGGTTAGGTTAGGTTAGGTTAGGTTAGGTTAGGTTAGGTTAGGTTAGGTTAGGTTAGGTTAGGTTAGGTTAGGTTAGGTTAGGTTAGGTTAGGTTAGGTTAGGTTAGGTTAGGTTAGGTTAGGTTAGGTTAGGTTAGGTTAGGTTAGGTTAGGTTAGGTTAGGTTAGGTTAGGTTAGGTTAGGTTAGGTTAGGTTAGGTTAGGTTAGGTTAGGTTAGGTTAGGTTAGGTT
Source organism: Selenia dentaria (assembly GCA_917880725.1). Lineage (NCBI taxonomy): Eukaryota > Metazoa > Arthropoda > Insecta > Lepidoptera > Geometridae > Selenia > Selenia dentaria. Next base: position 5,112 of record OU862900.1, on the reverse strand, counting down.
AGGTTAGGTTAGGTTAGGTTAGGTTAGGTTAGGTTAGGTTAGGTTAGGTTAGGTTAGGTTAGGTTAGGTTAGGTTAGGTTAGGTTAGGTTAGGTTAGGTTAGGTTAGGTTAGGTTAGGTTAGGTTAGGTTAGGTTAGGTTAGGTTAGGTTAGGTTAGGTTAGGTTAGGTTAGGTTAGGTTAGGTTAGGTTAGGTTAGGTTAGGTTAGGTTAGGTTAGGTTAGGTTAGGTTAGGTTAGGTGAGGTTAGGTTAGGTTAGGTTAGGTTAGGTTAGGTTAGGTTAGGTTAGGTTAGGTTAGGTTAGGTTAGGTTAGGTTAGGTTAGGTTAGGTTAGGTTAGGTTAGGTTAGGTTAGGTTAGGTTAGGTTAGGTTAGGTTAGGTTAGGTTAGGTTAGGTTAGGTTAGGTTAGGTTAGGTTAGGTTAGGTTAGGTTAGGTTAGGTTAGGTTAGGTTAGGTTAGGTTAGGTTAGGTTAGGTTAGGTTAGGTTAGGTTAGGTTAGGTTAGGTTAGGTTAGGTTAGGTTAGGTTAGGTTAGGTTAGGTTAGGTTAGGTTAGGTTAGGTTAGGTTAGGTTAGGTTAGGTTAGGTTAGGTTAGGTTAGGTTAGGTTAGGTTAGGTTAGGTTAGGTTAGGTTAGGTTAGGTTAGGTTAGGTTAGGTTAGGTTAGGTTAGGTTAGGTTAGGTTAGGTTAGGTTAGGTTAGGTTAGGTTAGGTTAGGTTAGGTTAGGTTAGGTTAGGTTAGGTTAGGTTAGGTTAGGTTAGGTTAGGTTAGGTTAGGTTAGGTTAGGTTAGGTTAGGTTAGGTTAGGTTAGGTTAGGTTAGGTTAGGTTAGGTTAGGTTAGGTTAGGTTAGGTTAGGTTAGGTTAGGTTAGGTTAGGTTAGGTTAGGTTAGGTTAGGTTAGGTTAGGTTAGGTTAGGTTAGGTTAGGTTAGGTTAGGTTAGGTTAGGTTAGGTTAGGTTAGGTTAGGTTAGGTTAGGTTAGGTTAGGTTAGGTTAGGTTAGGTTAGGTTAGGTTAGGTTAGGTTAGGTTAGGTTAGGTTAGGTTAGGTTAGGTTAGGTTAGGTTAGGTTAGGTTAGGTTAGGTTAGGTTAGGTTAGGTTAGGTTAGGTTAGGTTAGGTTAGGTTAGGTTAGGTTAGGTTAGGTTAGGTTAGGTTAGGTTAGGTTAGGTTAGGTTAGGTTAGGTTAGGTTAGGTTAGGTTAGGTTAGGTTAGGTTAGGTTAGGTTAGGTTAGGTTAGGTTAGGTTAGGTTAGGTTAGGTTAGGTTAGGTTAGGTTAGGTTAGGTTAGGTTAGGTTAGGTTAGGTTAGGTTAGGTTAGGTTAGGTTAGGTTAGGTTAGGTTAGGTTAGGTTAGGTTAGGTTAGGTTAGGTTAGGTTAGGTTAGGTTAGGTTAGGTTAGGTTAGGTTAGGTTAGGTTAGGTTAGGTTAGGTTAGGTTAGGTTAGGTTAGGTTAGGTTAGGTTAGGTTAGGTTAGGTTAGGTTAGGTTAGGTTAGGTTAGGTTAGGTTAGGTTAGGTTAGGTTAGGTTAGGTTAGGTTAGGTTAGGTTAGGTTAGGTTAGGTTAGGTTAGGTTAGGTTAGGTTAGGTTAGGTTAGGTTAGGTTAGGTTAGGTTAGGTTAGGTTAGGTTAGGTTAGGTTAGGTTAGGTTAGGTTAGGTTAGGTTAGGTTAGGTTAGGTTAGGTTAGGTTAGGTTAGGTTAGGTTAGGTTAGGTTAGGTTAGGTTAGGTTAGGTTAGGTTAGGTTAGGTTAGGTTAGGTTAGGTTAGGTTAGGTTAGGTTAGGTTAGGTTAGGTTAGGTTAGGTTAGGTTAGGTTAGGTTAGGTTAGGTTAGGTTAGGTTAGGTTAGGTTAGGTTAGGTTAGGTTAGGTTAGGTTAGGTTAGGTTAGGTTAGGTTAGGTTAGGTTAGGTTAGGTTAGGTTAGGTTAGGTTAGGTTAGGTTAGGTTAGGTTAGGTTAGGTTAGGTTAGGTTAGGTTAGGTTAGGTTAGGTTAGGTTAGGTTAGGTTAGGTTAGGTTAGGTTAGGTTAGGTTAGGTTAGGTTAGGTTAGGTTAGGTTAGGTTAGGTTAGGTTAGGTTAGGTTAGGTTAGGTTAGGTTAGGTTAGGTTAGGTTAGGTTAGGTTAGGTTAGGTTAGGTTAGGTTAGGTTAGGTTAGGTTAGGTTAGGTTAGGTTAGGTTAGGTTAGGTTAGGTTAGGTTAGGTTAGGTTAGGTTAGGTTAGGTTAGGTTAGGTTAGGTTAGGTTAGGTTAGGTTAGGTTAGGTTAGGTTAGGTTAGGTTAGGTTAGGTTAGGTTAGGTTAGGTTAGGTTAGGTTAGGTTAGGTTAGGTTAGGTTAGGTTAGGTTAGGTTAGGTTAGGTTAGGTTAGGTTAGGTTAGGTTAGGTTAGGTTAGGTTAGGTTAGGTTAGGTTAGGTTAGGTTAGGTTAGGTTAGGTTAGGTTAGGTTAGGTTAGGTTAGGTTAGGTTAGGTTAGGTTAGGTTAGGTTAGGTTAGGTTAGGTTAGGTTAGGTTAGGTTAGGTTAGGTTAGGTTAGGTTAGGTTAGGTTAGGTTAGGTTAGGTTAGGTTAGGTTAGGTTAGGTTAGGTTAGGTTAGGTTAGGTTAGGTTAGGTTAGGTTAGGTTAGGTTAGGTTAGGTTAGGTTAGGTTAGGTTAGGTTAGGTTAGGTTAGGTTAGGTTAGGTTAGGTTAGGTTAGGTTAGGTTAGGTTAGGTTAGGTTAGGTTAGGTTAGGTTAGGTTAGGTTAGGTTAGGTTAGGTTAGGTTAGGTTAGGTTAGGTTAGGTTAGGTTAGGTTAGGTTAGGTTAGGTTAGGTTAGGTTAGGTTAGGTTAGGTTAGGTTAGGTTAGGTTAGGTTAGGTTAGGTTAGGTTAGGTTAGGTTAGGTTAGGTTAGGTTAGGTTAGGTTAGGTTAGGTTAGGTTAGGTTAGGTTAGGTTAGGTTAGGTTAGGTTAGGTTAGGTTAGGTTAGGTTAGGTTAGGTTAGGTTAGGTTAGGTTAGGTTAGGTTAGGTTAGGTTAGGTTAGGTTAGGTTAGGTTAGGTTAGGTTAGGTTAGGTTAGGTTAGGTTAGGTTAGGTTAGGTTAGGTTAGGTTAGGTTAGGTTAGGTTAGGTTAGGTTAGGTTAGGTTAGGTTAGGTTAGGTTAGGTTAGGTTAGGTTAGGTTAGGTTAGGTTAGGTTAGGTTAGGTTAGGTTAGGTTAGGTTAGGTTAGGTTAGGTTAGGTTAGGTTAGCTTAGGTTAGGTTAGGTTAGGTTAGGTTAGGTTAGGTTAGGTTAGGTTAGGTTAGGTTAGGTTAGGTTAGGTTAGGTTAGGTTAGGTTAGGTTAGGTTAGGTTAGGTTAGGTTAGGTTAGGTTAGGTTAGGTTAGGTTAGGTTAGGTTAGGTTAGGTTAGGTTAGGTTAGGTTAGGTTAGGTTAGGTTAGGTTAGGTTAGGTTAGGTTAGGTTAGGTTAGGTTAGGTTAGGTTAGGTTAGGTTAGGTTAGGTTAGGTTAGGTTAGGTTAGGTTAGGTTAGGTTAGGTTAGGTTAGGTTAGGTTAGGTTAGGTTAGGTTAGGTTAGGTTAGGTTAGGTTAGGTTAGGTTAGGTTAGGTTAGGTTAGGTTAGGTTAGGTTAGGTTAGGTTAGGTTAGGTTAGGTTAGGTTAGGTTAGGTTAGGTTAGGTTAGGTTAGGTTAGGTTAGGTTAGGTTAGGTTAGGTTAGGTTAGGTTAGGTTAGGTTAGGTTAGGTTAGGTTAGGTTAGGTTAGGTTAGGTTAGGTTAGGTTAGGCTAGGTTAGGTTAGGTTAGGTTAGGTTAGGTTAGGTTAGGTTAGGTTAGGTTAGGTTAGGTTAGGTTAGGTTAGGTTAGGTTAGGTTAGGTTAGGTTAGGTTAGGTTAGGTTAGGTTAGGTTAGGTTAGGTTAGGTTAGGTTAGGTTAGGTTAGGTTAGGTTAGGTTAGGTTAGGTTAGGTTAGGTTAGGTTAGGTTAGGTTAGGTTAGGTTAGGTTAGGTTAGGTTAGGTTAGGTTAGGTTAGGTTAGGTTAGCTTAGGTTAGGTTAGGTTAGGTTAGGTTAGGTTAGGTTAGGTTAGGTTAGGTTAGGTTAGGTTAGGTTAGGTTAGGTTAGGTTAGGTTAGGTTAGGTTAGGTTAGGTTAGGTTAGGTTAGGTTAGGTTAGGTTAGGTTAGGTTAGGTTAGGTTAGGTTAGGTTAGGTTAGGTTAGGTTAGGTTAGGTTAGGTTAGGTTAGGTTAGGTTAGGTTAGGTTAGGTTAGGTTAGGTTAGGTTAGGTTAGGTTAGGTTAGGTTAGGTTAGGTTAGGTTAGGTTAGGTTAGGTTAGGTTAGGTTAGGTTAGGTTAGGTTAGGTTAGGTTAGGTTAGGTTAGGTTAGGTTAGGTTAGGTTAGGTTAGGTTAGGTTAGGTTAGGTTAGGTTAGGTTAGGTTAGGTTAGGTTAGGTTAGGTTAGGTTAGGTTAGGTTAGGTTAGGTTAGGTTAGGTTAGGTTAGGTTAGGTTAGGTTAGGTTAGGTTAGGTTAGGTTAGGTTAGGTTAGGTTAGGTTAGGTTAGGTTAGGTTAGGTGAGGTTAGGTTAGGTTAGGTTAGGTTAGGTTAGGTTAGGTTAGGTTAGGTTAGGTTAGGTGGTAGGTTAGGTTAGGTTAGGTTAGGTTAGGTTAGGTTAGGTTAGGTTAGGTTAGGTTAGGTTAGGTTAGGTTAGGTTAGGTTAGGTTAGGTTAGGTTAGGTTAGGTTAGGTTAGGTTAGGTTAGGTTAGGTTAGGTTAGGTTAGGTTAGGTTAGGTTAGGTTAGGTTAGGTTAGGTTAGGTTAGGTTAGGTTAGGTTAGGTTAGGTTAGGTTAGGTTAGGTTAGGTTAGGTTAGGTTAGGTTAGGTTAGGTTAGGTTAGGTTAGGTTGGTTAGGTTAGGTTAGGTTAGGTTAGGTTAGGTTAGGTTAGGTTAGGTTAGGTTAGGTTAGGTTAGGTTAGGTTAGGTTAGGTTAGGTTAGGTTAGGTTAGGTTAGGTTAGGTTAGGTTAGGTTAGGTTAGGTTAGGTTAGGTTAGGTTAGGTTAGGTTAGGTTAGGTTAGGTTAGGTTAGGTTAGGTTAGGTTAGGTTAGGTTAGGTTAGGTTAGGTTAGGTTAGGTTAGGTTAGGTTAGGTTAGGTTAGGTTAGGTTAGGTTA